>JAMZAV010000307.1:0-674689 GCA_024449915.1 Sweltsa coloradensis
TTACTCTTAATATAATAATATAAAGTTTTTAAACTACTATACCTGAACGCATCCATCAAAATGGCTAGGAATCTGAATTCTAGTTAACTGCGCTCCCCTTAATAATCCCTAACCAACCGAGTTAGCTTTTTTTTTTTTTTTTTTTCTTTTTATTTTTTTTTTACAAATTTTATTTTTATTGTCATAGAACATAGAACATACATGACTCATACACCATAGCAAAATTGTACAAATAAATAATTAATGTTACATAGGCCTACAGAAATAAATCTAACAAGAATATAATCAAAAAAACCCACAAAGCCTGAAAAAGGCTTAACTGTGGGGTAAAGACAATTAATAAATTATTTAAGATGGTGACAATACAGAGAACGGAACATATAAACCAAAATAAACATGAAAAACATGTATGTATAAATACTATGGTTGCATGACATATTCAGTTAATTTGTGAAATCCAAAAAAAAATTACAGAAAAAGAACAAAGAGTTTAGAAAAATAAATAAATAAATCGGAAAACATTGTCAAAAGGTGTCAGAAAGAAGATAAGATTTTAGTTCAGTTTTAATTTTTGAAATGTTAGACAAGGTTTTCAGTGAGGAGGGCATCAAGTTGAACGTAGAAGGAACACGAGTAAGAAAGTGAACGTTGGCCATATTTGTTGTTGAAATTGGGAATTTTGAATGCCCCCGCCACTTTTAGCCTTGTATCCTTGCACGAGTCTAACAGAATCTTGATATCTGATTTAAAATAGAAGTGTAATATAAATCTATATATAAACAATGAAGATATTGGCAGCACATTACAAAAAGAAAATATTTGTTTACGGGAGAGTGCAGAATCGGTTTTTAAAGTCACACATTACATTTTTAACATTTTTATTTGTAAATCTTCAACCCTTTGAATGTGACACCGCGAAGCATTGCCCCAAGCTAAAATGCCATACAAAATCAAAGATTCGGCTATGGATTGATACACGGTTCTAAATAAGGAAAAAGGTAATACATATTTTAGAATATCGAATGTGATCGATATTACTCTTAATATAATAATATAAAGTTTTTTAAACTACTATACCTGAACGCATCCATTAAAATGGCTAGGAATCTAGATTTTAGTTAACTGTGTTACCCTTAAGAATTCCTCACCAACCGAGTTAGCTTGTGATCGATATTACTCTTAATATAATAATAATAATATATATAAAATAATAATAAAAAGACTAACTTTGCGACCCGGGGAAACAACTTTCTTGATTTGTTGTTTATCAGTAATCTGGATATTACCACAGAGGTCAAAGTCGCCGAGCCGGCTGTTCGTTCAGATCACTCGGCGTTTCAGTGTAACCTTGCATTCCCCAGTGCAAAGATTCTGAACAATAACAGAACGAAACAGCAACAAGTAAAATATAATTGGGCTAAGGCTGACCTCAACCAACTAAATCATGCGCTCTCTGCAGGTGGGTGGGAACTCTTGTACAACCACATCTGATGTCAACAACAAGTGTGACGTGTTCTATGACATCATAAACAATGCAATTGACGAGACTGTACCAACCTGTAAAGTAAATGCAAGCAAGTATCCGGCTTGGTTTAACAGTGACGTCATCAAATCTTTGAAAATAAAAACCGAGCTTTTAAGCAGTGGAAGAGAACTCTTTTATTATGTCATAAAATTGAGTTTCAAGTCAAGAGGGCTGAGTTTAAATCCCTCATTCGAATCGCGCATAAACAGTATTTAAAAAAGATGAACAATGACATTGTTAAGAATCCGCGAATGTTGTGGGGTTATATAAGGCGTAAGACCAAGGTCAGACGAGTCCCTGTCGAGGTGGAGTACCAGGGAGCAACGGCGGGTACTGTGGCAGATTGCTGTCGGTTGTTCTCAGAGTACTTCCAGTCGACGTTCCTACCAGCCTCTACGGGGCGGGGTGTATTGCCAGGGGCCACCGCAATACGGGAATGATTGTCTATCAACTTTTGTAATTTCAAGAGGTGAAATTGAGGAATGTTTCAAATCGTTGGTAGATGGCAAGTCACCTGGGCCAGATCAGATCCCAATCAATGTCCTCAAACATTGTCGACGAGCTTTATCGCAACCATTAGCTGACATTTTAACAGCTCTTTACAGTCAGGAGTTTTCCCCAAATCGTTGGAAACATGCCTCAGTTACACCGGTCTAGAAAAAAGGTAGTCGGTACAAGGTCTGCAACTATCGCCCTATTTCGTTGTTATCTGTGATGTCTAAAATATACGAGAAGCTCATACATCAGGCCTTGTATAGTCACTTTTCAAAACTTAGCATTGGAGCAGCATGGTTTTGTAAGCGATGATCTACAGTGACGAACTTAAAAGAGTTCACTAATGATTTAGCGTTTAACATCAGTAACAAATTGCAAGTTGACTCTTTTTTACAGATTTTAAAAAGCATTCGATAGTGTTGACCACGCTCTCCTGCTTCATAAGATCAAGGCGTATGGTGTGTGTGGTCCTTTTTTTGAAGTTTTGGCAAGTTATTTGTGCGGGCGCACACAATCATTTGTTATTGATGGTGGGTCATCTAGGGCAGAAACTATCTCATCTGGAGTTCCCCAGGGCTCGATCCTGGGTCCACTCCTTTTCACTCTGTATGTTAACGATATCACGACATGCTTTAAGTCGTCTAAATGTCTCATGTACGCAGACGACTTAAAGATATACCGTCCGATTGGCAGCGTGCGAGACTGTGTGGAACTGCAGAAGGATGTTGATAGGCTCTCTGCCTGGTGCACTGATTGGAGACTCGACTTGAATGTTGCGAAATGTAATGTAATAACATTCACTAACAAAAGAAAACATGTTATATTTTTTAATTATATGATTGATGGCAAGGCCTTGGAAAGAGTACAATCAATTCGTGATCTTGGGGTTATTGTAAATTCTGACTTGTCTTTCAATACTCACGTAGACTCCATTACACCTAAAGCTTATAAAATGCTTGGTCTATTAAGACGCAACTGTCTTAAACATTTTAAAGCGTCAACCACAAGGGCATTGTATGTGGCTCTTGTACGCCCACACGTGGAGTACGCAAGCGTTGTGTGGAGTCCATACCATATAACAAAGGTTGAGAGTATTGAGAAGGTGCAAAAAAGGTTTATCAAGATGTTGTGTTTTTAGTCATTTTAACGTTGTGTACCACAGAAGTAATTATTTAACTCTTTGTAAGGATAGCTCCTTGACGACATTGTGCACAAAAGACGTAAACTTTTTAGACATGGTGGGTTTTTATACAAGCTAGTAAATAATGTGTTTGATTCTCCTTTACTAAGCCTTTTAAACTTTAATGTGCCTGCCAGACAAACGAGGAATCATCCAACTTTTTACATACCTAACAATAGGATTAACATTTTAAAACACTCGGGGCTTCATAGGATTCAAACTAATTTTAATTTAATCAATGTAACGTCAGCTAGGCAAATAGACATATTTTCGGACAATCTAAGCCTTTTTAAGGCGAGGATGTGGAGGGCTTTTAATTTAGGATAAGTTTGACGTAGTAGTTACTACTACTTATGGGTTGTTCTTAATTTTGTATGATTGTATTTAAAGTATCTTTATGTCACATGTGTAATAATTAACTTCTTGTTTCCGGTATTATTGTATTGGCACTTTGTGGAATTTTGAATTCTGTTGTCAATAAAGACATTTTTATTATTATTATTATTATATAAAGTTTTTTAAACTACTATACCTGAACGCATCCATTAAAATGGCTAGGAATCTAGATTCCCAGTTAACTGCGCTCCCCTAATAATCCCTAACCAATTGAGTTAGCTTGTGATCTATTCTCTTATTAATAATGTAAAGTTTTTTAAACACTATACCTGAACGCATTTAAAGGCTAGGATCTAGATTTAGTTAACTGTTACCCTTAGAATTCCTCCCCAAACCGAGTTAGCTTGGATCGATATTACTCTTAATTATTAATATAAATTTTTTAAACTACTTTACCTAAACGCACCCATCAAAATGGCTGGGAATGGATTTTTGTTAACTGCGCTCCCCTTAAAAATCCCTAACCAACCGAGTAAGCTGTGATCGATTTACTTTAAATTAATAATAAAAATTTTTTTTAAACTACATACCGAACCCACCCATAAAAAGGGGAGGAATTGGATTTAGTTAACTGGGGCCCCCCCTTTAATAATCCCAAACCCAACGAGTTGTGTGACGATTTTACTCTTAAATAAAAAATAAAGTTTTTTAAATACTATGCCGAACCACCCATAAAAATGGGGGAATCGAATTTAGTTAATGCGCTCCCTTAATAACCCCCTAACACCGAGTTAGTTATTTTTTTTTTTTTTTTTTTTTTTTTTTTTTTTTTTTTTTAAAAATTTTTATTTTTATTGTCATAAAAAATTAAAAATTTACATGACTCTTTAACAATGGGAAAAAATTGTAAAAATTTAAAAAATTTAATGTTACATAGGCCTACAGAAAAAATCTAACAAAAATTTATAATAAAAAAAAACCCAAAAAGCCTGGAAAAAGGATTAACTGTGGGGTAAAAAACAATTAATAAATTTTTTTAAGATGGTGAAAAATACAGAGAAAAAAACATATAACCAAAATAAACAGAAAAAATGTATGTAAAAAAATAGGGTTTAAAAATGAAATTCATTTAATTTTGTAAAAACCCAAAAAAAAAATTACAGATAAAGAACAAAGAGTTTAGAAAAATAAAAAATTTAAATGGGAAAAACTTTGGGAAAAAAGGTGTCAAAAAAGAAGAAAGGGATTTTATTTCATTTTTTAATTTTTTGAAATGTTAGACAAGGTTTTTTAGTGGGAGGGGATCAAGGTTTAAAAGTAGAAAGGGAAACCCAGTAAGGAAAAATGAAAAGTTGGCCATATTTGTTGTTAAAATTTGGGAATTTTTAATTTTCCCCCCCCACTTTTTAGCCTTTTATCCTTTTCACGAGGGCTAAAAAGAATTTTTGTACTGATTTAAAAAAAAGAAAATGTAAAATAAAAACTATATATAAACAATGAAAAAATATTGGCAGCACATTCCAAAAAAAAAAATTTTTACCCGGGGGGAGTTTGAATCGTTTTTAAAATACCCCATTACCATTTTTTAAAATTTTTTTTTTTAAAAACTTCAAAACCCTTTTTAATGTGACACCCCCGGGGGCATTGCCCCAAAACTAAAATGCCCTAAAAATCCCAAAAAATTTTTTGGGTATGGATTGGGTAACCCGGGTTTTAAATAAGGAAAAAGGTTAAAAACATATTTTTGAAAAACGAATGTGATCGATATTACTCTTATATAATTTAAAATTTAAAATTTTTTAAAAAAAAATATACCTGAAAAGCATTCCCCTAAAAATGGCTAGGGAAACTAGATTCTTTGTTAACTGAGTTACCCTTAAGAATTCCTCACCAACCGAGTTTGCTTGGGTCGGGGAAATTTCTCTTAAAAATAATAATGAAAGTTTTTAAAAATATTTTTACCGAACGGGACCAATTGGGGAAAAGGCCCAGGAATCTAGATTTTAGTTAACTGTGGGTTTCCCTTTAAAAATTCCTCACCAACCGAGTAAGCTTGTATCGAATTAACTCTTAATATATATATAAAAATTTGTAAACTACTATAACCCTGAAACTCCATCCATAAAATGTCTGGAATCTGGATTCTAGTTAACTGCGCTCCCTTCAATAATCCCTAACCAACCGCGTTAGCTTTGTGATCGATATTACTCTTTAATATATAATAATTTTTTTGTTTTAAAGGTTTTTTTTTAAACTAATTTACCTGAACCCATCCATGAAATGCTAGGAATCTAGATTCTTGTTAACTGGTTTACCCTTAGAAATTCCCACCAACCGAGTTAGCTTGTGATCGATATTACTCTTAATATAATAATGTAAAGTTTTTTAAACTACTATACCGTGAACGGCTCCATTAAAATGGCTAGGAATCTACATTTTGTTAACTGTTGTTACCTTAAAGAATCCTCCCCAACCGAGTTAGCGTTTGATCGATATTACTCTTAATATAATCATATATATAAGTTTTTTAAACTACTTTAACCATTACTGAACGCATCCATCAAAATGCTAGGAATCTGATTCTTGTTAACTGCGAACTGCTGCTCCCCCTTAATAAATCCCTAACCAGCCGGGTTAGCTGTGTGATCGATATTACTCTTAATATAATAATATAAAGTTTTTTAAACTACTATACGCACCATTCCATCAATTGGCTAGAATCTGGATTCTATTTTAAGCTGCGACTGCGCTCCCCTTTATAATCCGCTACGAACCACCGAGTTTAGCCTTTGTATCCGATATTACTCTTAATATAATAATTTTTTTTTTTTTTTAAACTACTTTACCTGAACCCAACCTGAAAATGGCTAGGAATCTAGATTCTTGTTACTGTGTTACCCCTTAAGAATTCCTCCGCCTCTCACCAACCAAATTAGCTTGTGATCGATATTACTCTTAAGATAATAATAATAAAGTTGTTTAAACTACTAAAACTGAACCCATCATCAAAAATGGCTATGGAATCTGGTATTCTAGTTAACTGCGCTCAGTCCTCCCCCTTATAATCCCTAACCAACCGAGTTAGCTTGTGATCGATATTACTCTAAATATAGAATAGAATAATATAAAGTTTTTTTAAACTACTTTACCACTGAACCCTCCATGAAAATTCCTAGAACTAGATTCTTGTTAAGCGGTGTTACCCTTAAGATTCCTCACCAACCAATTAAGCTTTTGATCGATATTAACTCCTTAAATATAATAATTAAATTTTTTTAAACTACTATACCTGAACGCAATCCTCAAAATGGTTAGGAATCTAATTCATAGTTTAACTGCGCTCCCCCTTTAATAATCCCTTACCCACCGAGTTAGCTTGTGATCGATTTACATCTTAAATATAAATAATATAAAGTTTTTTAAACTACTAAACCTGGCCCATCCATCAAAATCGCTATGAATCTGGGATTCTAGTTAACTGCGCTCCCCCTAATAATCCCTAACCCAAAAAAAAAAACACCAACCGGTTAGCTTGTGATCGTATTACTTTTAATATAATACTATAAGTTTTTAAACTACTTTATATCCTGAACGCATCCATTAATAATGGCTAGTAATCTAGATTCTAGTTAACTGGCTCCCTAACCAATGAGTTAGCTTGTGATCGATATTCCTTAATATATAAATATAAAGTTTTTTAACACTACATACCTGAAGCCCTCCATTAAAATGGTAGGAATTAGTTCTATTTAACTGTGTTTCAATTAAGAATTCCTCACCAACCGAGTTAAACTTGGGGATCGATATTCTTTAAAATAATAATATAAATTTTTAAACACTATACCTGAACGCATCCATCAAAATGGTAGGAATCTGATTTTTAGTTAACTGCGCTCCCTTTAAAAATCCCTAACAACCGAGTTTTGTTGTGATCCATATTACTCCTAATAAAAATAAAAAAAATTTTTTTAAACTACTATACCTAAACCCATCCATCAAATAGCTAGAATCTGATTTTAGTTTAAATGCGCTCCCCTTAATAATCCCAAACCCAAACCGAGTTACCTGTGATCAAACGATATTACTCTTTAAAATTAATATAAAAATTTTTTAACTACTATACTGAACCCCATCCATCAAAATGGCTAGGAATCGGATTTAGTTTAACTGTACCCTTAAGAATTCTCACCAACGAGTTAGCTTGTGATCGATATTATCTTAATTAATAATATAAATTTTTTAAATCCTTTACCTGAACCCATCCATGAAAGGTAGTAATCTACATTCTTGTTAACTGTGTTACCCTTAAGAATCCCACCAACCAAATTAGCTTGTGATCGATATTACTCTTTAAAATAATAATATAAAGTTTTTTAAACTACTATACTGAACGCATTCCATCAAAAAAGGCTAGAATGGATTCTAGTTAACGCCTGCCCCTTAATAATCCTAAACCCAAACCAGTTGCTTGTGATCGAATTTTTAATATAATATATTAAGTTTTTTAAACTATTTACCTGAAACCCATCCATGAAAATGGCAGGAATCTAGATTCTTGGGAATGTTTACTTAGAATTTCCCCACCATCCAAATAAGCTTGTGATCGATTTACTTTATATAAATATAAATTTTTTAAACTACTTTACCTGAACGCATCCATTAAAATGGCTAGGAATCTAGATTCTAGCTTAAATCGCTCCCTTATAATCCTAACCCAAATTTAGTTAGCTTGTGAATCGATATTACTCTTAATAAAAATAATATAAAGTTTTTAAAACTATACTTTAACGCATCTATTTAAAAAGGCTAGGAATCTAGATTTGTTACTGTGTAAACCCCTTTAAAAATTTTAAACCCCAAACCCAGTTGCTTGTGACGTATTACTCTTAATATAATAATATAAAATTTTTTAACTACTATACCTGAACGCAATCTCCAAAATGGCTAGGAATTTGATTTTAGTTAACTGCGCTCCCTTAATAATCCCTAAACCAAACCGAGTTAGCTTGGATCCGATTATTACTCTTAATTAAAATATTAAGTTTTTTTAAATACTTTACTGAACCATCCTTAAATGGCTAGGAATCAGATTCTTGTAACTGCGTACCCTAGAATTCCTCGCCAACCAAATTAGTTGTGATGATATTACTCTTAATATAATAATGTAAAGTTTTTTAAAACTAAATTTACCTGAACGCATCCATAAATGGCCCAAAAATCTGGATTTAGTTAATTAGTTACCTTAAGAATTCCTTACCAACGAGTTAGCTTGTGATCGATTTTTCTCTTAATATAAATATAAAATTTTTTAAACACTATACCTGAACGCATCCATCAAATGGCTAGGAACTGGATTCAGTTAACTGCGCTCCCTAATAATCCAAAACCAATTGAGTTAGGTTTATCGATATTACTCTTAATATAATAATGTAAAGTTTTTTTAAACTTATAAACCGAAAGCATCCATTAAAATGGCTAGGAATCTAGATTCTAGTTAACTGTTCCTTAAGATTCTCACCAACGAGTTACTTTGATCGATATACTCTAATATAAATATAAAGTTTTTAAACTCTTTACTGACGCTCCTCAAAATGGCTAGAATCGGGTTTTGTTAACTGCGCTCCCTTATAATCCCAACCAACCGAGTGCTTGTGATCGAATACTCTTAATATAATAATATAAGTTTTTAAACTACTCCTGAACCATCCATCAAAATGGTAGAATCGAATTCTAGTTAACGCGCTCCCTAATAAACCTAACCCGAGTTAGTATTTTTTTTTTTATTTTTTTTTTTTTTATTTTTTTTTTTACAAATTTATTTTATGTTGAACATAGAACATACGACTCATACACCTAGCAAAATTGTAAAAAAATAATTAATGTACATAGGCCTACAGAAATAAATCTAACAAGATATAACAAAAAACCCCAAGCTGAAAAAGGCTTAACTGTGGGTAAGACAATTATAATTATTAATGGTGACAATACAGAGACCGGACAAACCAAATAAACTAAAAACATGTATGATAAATACTATGGTGCATGACATATTCAGTATTGTGAAATCCAAAAAAATTCAGATAAAGAACAAGAGTTTAGAAAAAAAAATAAATCGGAAAACATTGTAAAAGGTGCAGAAGAGATAAGATTTATTCAGTTTAATTTTGAATTAGACAGTTTCAGTGAGGAGGGCATCAGTGAACGAGAAGGAACCGATAGAAAGTGAACGTTGGCCAATTTGTGTTAAAATTGGGAATTTTGAATGCCCCCGCCACTTTTAGCCTTGTATCCTTGCACGAGTCTAAACAGAATCTTGAAATCTGATTTAAAATAGAAGTGTAATATAAATCTATATATAAACAATGAAGATATTGGCAGCACATTACAAAAAGAAAATATTTGTTTACGGGAGAGTTCAGAATCGGTTTTAAAGTCACACATTACCATTTTTACATTTTTTTTTGTAAATCTTCAACCCTTTGAATGTGACATCGCGAAGCATTGCCCCAAGCTAAAATGCCATACAAAATCAAAGATTCGGCTATGGATTGATACACGGTTCTAAATAAGGAAAAAGGTAATACATATTTTAGAATATCGAATGTGATCGATATTACTCTTAATATAATAATATAAAGTTTTTTAAACTACTATACCTGAACGCATCCACTAAAATGGCTAGGAATCTAGATTCTAGTTAACTGAGTTACCCTACCAATTGAGTTAGCTTGTGATCGATATTACTCTTAATATAATAATATAAAGTTTTTTAAACTACTATACCTAAACGCATCCATCAAAATGGCTAGGAATCTAGATTTTAGTTAACTGTGTCCCTTTAAGAATTTCCTCACAACCGAGTTAGCTTGTGATCGATATTACTCTTAATATAATAATATCAAGTTTTTTAAACTACTATCCCTGAACGCATCCATCAAATAGCTAGGATCTGGATTCTAGTAACTGCGCTCCCCTTAATAATCCCAAACCCAACCGAGTTAGCTTGTGATCGATTTTTACTCTTAATATAAGAAATTAAAGTTTTTTAAACTACTTTACCTGAACCCATCCATGAAAATGGATAGGAATCTAGTGTCTTGTTAACTGCGTTACCCTTAAAATTCCTCACCAACCAAATTAGCTTGTGATCGAAATTACTCTTAATATAATAATATAAAGTTTTTAAACTACTTTCCCTAAACGCTCCTTTTAAAATGGGCTAGAAATCTGGATTCTAGAAAACTGTGTTACCCTTAAGAATCCCTAACCAATTGAGTTAGCTTGTGATCGATATTACTCTTAATAAAATAATATAAAGTTTTTTAAACTACTATACCTGAAGCATCCATCAAAATGGCTAGTAATCTGGCTCCGTCAAGTTGGCCCCCCCAAAACTAATTTCACACTATAATTTTATGTGGATCGTTTGTGCATCGTTAGTGCACGTTTGTGCACGAAAAAGTTTCGTTAGTGCACCTTTTCTTTAAGGGCAAGGAGAAAAACTAAATTACTTGGGGGGGCCAATTTGGGCGTAGCCCCCCCAATGGGAAATTTTGAACCCAAAACCGATTGTGACGTTAGTGCATCGTAAGTGCACTTTTGTGCAAAAAGAAATTTCGTAAGTGCACCTTTAAATTTAGGCTAAAAATAACTTGGGGGGGGGCAACTTGACGTAGCCCCCCAAATCGGAATTTTGAACCCAAAACCCAAATTGTGAAAGTTATTGCATCGTTATGCACGTTTGTGCAACAAGAAATTTCGTTAGTGCACCATTATTTTAGGAGCATTATTTAAAATTACTTAGGGGGGTCAACTTGACGTAGCCCCCCCCATTCCGAAATTTTAAACGGAAAACGATGCGCTAACGTTCACAATTGGTTTGGATTCAAAATTCCAAATTGGGGCGGCTACGTCAAGTTGCCCCCCCCCCCCAAGTAATTTTAGGGGATGCTCCTAAAATAATGGTGCACTTACGAAATTTCTTTTTGCACAAACGTGCACTAACGATGCACTAACGTTCACAATCGGTTTGGATTCAAAATTCCGATTTGGGGGGGCTGGTCGTCAAGTTGGCCCCCCCCAAGTAATTTAAGTTATGCTCCTTAAAGAATGGTGCACTTACGAAACTTTTTCGTGCACAAACGTGCACTAACGATGCACAAACGATCCACATAACTTTCAGTGTGAAATTTAGTTTTGGGGGGGCCAACTTGACGGAGCCTTATTTTTGTTCTATAGTTTAGTCTTTGTACAGATTCGTTTGTACATATTGCTAACTTATTGTCAATCGACGCATTTTTGGATGAGCGAAGCGAAAACTTCAATTTCACTGACCCCCAAAAAATTTAGCTCCAATGTTTTTTTTTTTTTTTTTTTGTATTTTTGTCTGTTTGTTAGCAGGATTCCGGGCAAACGGCATAAGCGATCTTGATGAAATTTTGAGGGGACCTCGTTTCCTCTGAACTTAGAAGGGGTATTGCTTTTTGGGTACAATCGAAGAAATTTTCTCATGAATATCGTACTTTTTACGATTTTTTTCGATTTTTAATGCGATATTTTCGTCACATTTGGGCCGATTTTTGACCCAAAAGGGTAGGGCTACAACGTTCATATTTCACATGGACATTAAGATTATGGTGATGTAGTACCTTTTGAAAGAAAAAATTGAAAAAATTAGCTAGAATCTATAGAAATAAAGGTTTTAATATTAGTTTTTCAATTTTTAGTGCGATATTTTCGTCACATTTGGGCCGATTCTGACCAAACGGGTGGGGCTACAACGTTCAGATTTCACATGGACATTAAAGTTATGGTGATGTAGTACCTTTTGAAAGAAAAAGTTGAAAAAGTTAGTCAGAATCCACAGAAATAAAGGTTTTAATATGAGTTTTTTTTAAATTTATAATACCAATTAACAAGTTACAATAGAAACTTGACAACAATCACCTACAATGCATTCAAAAAGCACTTGCAAAGGAAAAGTGCAAACAAACGCAAAAAACTCAATCAAAAAACTGACAAAAAAACGCTCATCCATCAACGCGACGGGACTTTAGCGTTTTCCTAGTACTTAATAAATCTACGTCTTGTACTTTACGTCATACGGATGTAGGGGAACGTGGTCTTGGCAGACTTTGAGGGGGTGATTGAAAGGTTAACATTTATAAATATATGACAGTTTTATTGATTGGTTTGTTTTGTTGCGGTGGTATTCAACGATTGATGACATTTTTCTGTCGACGTTAAAATTTGAATGAATGCCTTTGACAGAAACATATCATAAATCGTTGAATACCAGCTCTACAAAACAACCCGATCAATAAAAATGTCATCAACGGGTAGCGAGGCACTTTAAAGTTTTTTTAATAAATAAATATATTTATTAATTTGATTAAACATTTGTTTGTGATGTCCAAATTGACATGATTTTTATATTTATGCACTCGGGCTGTTCAAGACGATTTATGGTGGCGTGGCAGGTCTAAGTTTAGAGATTTCGAAGGTCCCCTCCAATTCTCATCAAGATCGCATTTGCCGTTTGCCCGATAGAGAGCAAACAAACAGAAAAAAGAAAGTATGAAAAACACACAAGCTTTTTTTTTCAGGATAAGTTAAATTGAAGTCTTCGCTTCACCCGCACCACATTCTGCAAACACAAGAGAAAAACAAGACATATTATATTGAATGCACGTATAGTGTGTAAGTAAAGGCATCCCGTTCTGTTCTGCCTCATTTTACCCCCAACGCGTGTGGCAACAAAGCATCACGTAGCCAGAAGAAGCCATGTTTCTGTTTCTAAAACATAACATGTGCAAAGATCGATCCCTCAAAACGTGCTTATTATTAGTAGTCTATGACTAATAAAGATTTGCGAAAAGTAATGTTATTGTGTACCTTAGTTTCCATCAACTAATACTGTTGAACAGTTTAAACTAGTTGCAAAAACAAACGTTGTGTTGTGCAAAAAAAAAAAAAAATTAGCTAATTTTTAATTTAATTTAATTTAATTTAAAAAAATTCAACTTAGTAATGATTTTGCCACAGAACAACAGAAAATTCGCATAACACATATGGCAGCTCAATGCACCAATTACGCTCATCCAACAACGCGGCGGGACTTAAGCGTTTTCCTAGTTTATTTTACAAACATGTGAGTTACGCGATGTTAGCTTGACCCTCTCGACTGAGCGCGCGGTGTATATAGCTAGCTGTGCTGGCCTAGCTTGTTATGCTAGACACGACGGGAGGAGATCCACAAGTGTTCAGACCCTCGCCGCAACAAGCTGACTTTGAGCATTGGCAAGCAAGTATTGGTAAGTAATTTTTAAGTTTAGTCAATTACACAGAAGAAGCCTTGCTGGATCTCCCTAGAATAGATTTAATAATAGTCCGCCAAAGAAATTCAGTTCTTTTTACTAAGTGAGTAGGAGTGTAGGACAGTGCTTTTTTTGTCACTTCAGGTTGACGAGAAATATATATATATATATATATATATATCCATTTGGAACGTGTCTCTCATATCGGTTTTATTACAAAACGTTCCGCCCCCCCCTCCCCAACCCCCCCCTTCTCTCTCTCTCTCTCTCTCACCTAGAAAATTTTAACTTTGCAATAATGCTACTATAATGTATTTCATTTATTATTTCAATATTTTATATAATCATGTAATGTTCTCTTCATTATCAAATGTATTATTATTATTATTAGTATTAGGTTGGATGGAAGATAAGGCTTCACTAGCCTTAATCCCGCCTTACAATAAAGACCCTTATCTATCTATCTATCTATCTATCTATCTCATGCATACCACAACCTGCTCCTGCTCACTTGTATTTCTGCACACAATGGCTAAAGCCATATGAATTGTGTACTTTTGTGTGAATGGATGAATGAATGTTTCTTAAACTATTAAAGATTTACATAATAGATAGCCACAATTTGCATAACATTACCATATCCCTAAAAAAAATTAAATTTGCAATAATGTTACTCCTAATGTATTATTACATAATTTAGTTTATGTAATCCTGTAATGTCGTGATTTGTTGTAATTAGGAAGTGGTTGGATGGAAGAGAAGGCTTAACAGGCCTTAATCCCGCCATCAATAAAGACGACAATCAAATCAAATCAAATCCTCTCTCTCTCTCTCTCTCTTTCTTCTCCTCTCTCTCTCTCTCTCTCTCCTCTCTCTCATCTCTCTCTCTTCTCTCTCTCTCTCTCTCTCTCTCTCTCACACACATTTTAAAAATAATACACTAACTGATTACTACTGATATTATTTTTGGTTAATTTTTTTATGTTGAATATATCTTAAATATTTTTTTATTTCTCTGCACAATATGTCATCGTTGTTCTCCTCTCTCTTAGAGCACAGTAGAGTTCGAGTTCATTCTAACCAACAACACCAGCATGTTGCGAGCCTGCCTTCTTCTGCTGGTGATGGCGCTAGTGGCTCCCCTGGTGGTGGAGTCGCTAACGTGTCGCGAATGTGGGACCTTCGAGTGTGGAGCGCCAGACCCTCCCTGCAAGTTCGGCCTTGTGCCAAGCGTCTGCAACTGTTGCCAGGTCTGCGCCAAGGGGCCCGGCGAGGCGTGTGGGGGGCCCTGGAATATCTCGGGCAGGTGTCAGGAGGGGCTCCGGTGTGTGAAGCCACCTAGTTCGGACGAATACGTTTATTTCAATAGTATGGGTATTTGTACGGCCGTGGTCGGCTAGATTGAGGGGGGTGTTGGGTTATAGGAATGTGGGTCTGGAACACACATTCTTGTACAAGGTGTGTTTTTTAATTGGAACTGGTGAACCTCTCGGGCGACCTTATCACGTGATGGAGTCAACCTGAGCCGGGTCAACCACGGGTCGACCTGGGTCGCCCCCGTTTCTATTAAATGTCACACCCAAGTTATCAACACTCATACGTTTTTCTTTACTGGACACAGTGAGTAATTTTATTTTCTGCTGACCAACCATTGTTTGGTGACCACAAGGATCCAACTTAATATATATATTTAAAAAATATTAAAATATGTATTAACTAATTACAGTTGTTATATAAATAGCTGTTCATTGGAAGTTTGCAGATGCTGGTGGTTTCACCGGGCCAATGAAAGATCAGGATTTTAAATTAGGGGCCGCTGATTGGCTAGATTTACCCGCCGGAGATGTCAGCATCGGTACAAACTTCCCATAGACCAGCTATAATAAGCTATCCAATTTTGCTCCGAGCAAGTAGATGCGCGCGGTTTCGGCGGGCCAATGAGCGACCAGTATTTTAAACTAGGAACCGCTGATTGGCTGCAATCCACCCGCCGGTGACGTCAGCATCTGCTTACTTGCTACGGAACAACAATACAATCCTGTTTGTGGAGGAACTGCTTTCTTGCTCCAAGCTGTACATGGGAATTGTGATGATTGTTGGATGGTGAATATGATTAAAGGGTTGTTTTTGTGTTCAATGGATGTTTAAATCTTTTTCAAGATTCAAAATATCCGAAAGTATAAAACATATTCACACTTTTGCCCCTGAATTAAAGATTTCTGTGACACAATTTACTCTTGGATAAAACTTATTGTTAACCACTAATGATTAATTTGAATGTTGTTTTCGTTATATTGTGCTCATAAACCTGATGTACTGAATGTCTCTTACTCTATTGCTCAGTTAATAGTCTACAAAGCTCGAGCAAGTTACAATAATTTTTAAACTTATGTGTGAATAATGTTGTTGTTAAGGAGAAATCACCACTGCAATAAAACTCGTCTAAATGGCTAGGTACTGTCTTTCTTCCATACATTTCTATTTCCTACTCCACTTCACGACCTGATTTGTTTTCTTGTTTTTGTACAGATGGTTAGTTTTCAGATAACTTTTGCTTTTGTTGACAATCGATTCATTCGATAATAATTGAATTGTAGTTTAAAATCAGCTTCCTGTTTGGTCACTTCCTTTGAAACTTACAGCTCGAGGCTCACTTTCACACACCATGAATTTCAAAAACATTTACGTCTCGGATTATGCACTTGCGACTATTGGTCGAGCTCCAGAAAACCAGGGGTTTACGCTGAGCGCAGACGTAAAGTCTGGATCACAATAGGAAGCTCTATCGTTTGTCCTATAGGGTTGTGGTTTGCACCACCAACATGTCACGTGAGAATGTGTAATATACGGAATCAAAGCACTTGTTCAAGTTTGGCTTACTTTCCATTTTAACTGACCGTAAATATGCTACCAAACAGCTAATTTCTAATAATTTTCCAATTTTGTGTGAGAGACAATTATTTGAAATATTAAAATGTGTTCTGAAAGCGACATGCGCTCATCCCTCCTCAAAAACAGATTTTTTGGATGATATATTTAAGGTAAAAAAAACGGTCAAGACTGTTTGTGAAATAAGCTGGATTTGACGATTAATCTATTTTTAAAGGGGCATTTTACACTGTGAAAAAAGTTGGCCCGAGCTCGGCAAACAGTCTTAAAGTGATTCCCATTAAGGATTTCTGACTTTTCACAACTTGATTTATAATTATAATTTCTAGGTGAGACAGATGAAGCCAGGTGGTCTAATTACTAACTTAAACTACACTTGTCGACCGAAAGTTACAACTTTGTAAAGAAAATAAATCATGCTAAAACTTATTAATCGACATTGACAACTTACTTAATAGCCCACTAGGGCTAATATTTTCTTAAGTGGCACGCTAAAAAGTTATGCTTTGCATACAAGTTTTTCTAATTACAAACTTGTCGCTGTCGATCGACTACACGAGCTGGCAGCCTAACCTGGTCCGGCCGTTTCAGCTGATGAGTGCGTCATGTTCAGTTGTGTAATTTCGACTTAAAGAAAATTGTAACATTTGTGATCATTTCAATTTAAATGGAATTATTTTAATAATTAGTAAAATAATGTTATTTGTCAGGACATGTGATTACAAGTTTTTCATCCACGAGCAGTATTTACAAGCATTTAAGTCCACAGCAAACTTTGATCGGCTTAATATTAAAATATATTCATAATCATAACCATCATTGACCTAGGGCTTATAAATGCAACTATAATAAGGTTTGCAAACGGCAATTATGGTGATTTATTAAAAATAACGTGAGTGACGCGATGTTTACTTGACCCTCTCGACTGAGCGCGCGGTGTATATAGCTAGCTGTGCTGGCCTAGTTTGTTATGCTAGCCACGACGGGAGGAGATCCACAAGTGTTCCAGACCCTCGCCGGGACAAGCTGACTTTGAGCATTGGCAAGTAAGTTTTTACTCAATTACACATATTATGCATGACAACGAAGAAGTCTGTTCAATCTCTCTAAAAACGATTTAATAGTAGTCCGCCAATGAAATTCATTTCTTTTTACTTAGTGAGTAGGGCAGTGGTCATTTTGTGTTGTCGAGAAATATATATCCATTTCAAAATCTCTTTTTCTTTCCCTCCCTCCCGCCCTCCCTCACTCTCTTGATTATTTGCTGTATTAACCCAATGGATATATTTATTTTAAGGTTGGATGGTAGAGAAGGCCCAACTGGCCTTAATAACGCCTCAAATAAAGACAATCAATCGATCAATCAACCAACCAATCAATCGATCGATCAATCAATCAATCAATCAATCAATTGATCAATCTATCTCTCTCTCTCATATGCCTTTTATTAAATTTCCGCTTACAAATGTTTCGTTTTGTTAAACTTAGGTCGTATTTATTCATGTATTTATCTTATTTTTAATATTTTCTAGTTAATTCCAACCGTCAACCCAGCATGACGCGAGCCTGCCTCCTGCTGCTGGCGACAGCGCTAGTGGCTCCCCTGGTGGTGGAGTCCGCCTTTGTCTGTGCTCCGTGTGGGAGCTACGAGTGCGGAGTGCCAGACCCTCCCTGCCAGTTCGGCACCGTGGCAGACGCCTGCAACTGTTGCCAGGTCTGCGCCAAGGGGCTCGGCGAGGAGTGTGGGGGGCCCTGGAACAGGTTGGGCAGGTGCCAGGAGGGGCTCAAGTGTGTCAAGCCAGATGGGTTTATTTGATTACGATATCTTCCATCCACATGGTATATGTACGGGTGATACGAATGCGGGGCTGGACCTGGGACACATTATTGAACAAGGTTTGTTTTTTAAATGGGACCTGTGAACCTCATGAGCTGCCCTGTCTTATGACAGAGTCAACCATGAGTCGGGTCGACCAGGTGCGACCTGGGCATTTCTATTAAAAACCACGCCCTTTCTAATCGACCAACTCTATAAACGCCATGTTATCTTGATGTATTTTGTTGTAATGTTTATCTGAACTTGTAACTCTGTAATTACTGTGTCAGGCTAGGCCACACGTGCCCTGCATTAGCCTTCCTGACATAGGGGCAGGTAAATTTCATTAAATAATAACCATTGTTAATTGCTTAGCTAATGCTCTCACTTATTGCTCCAGTGTATCACATTCATAACGCACAGCCCCAACTTGTGCAATTAATATTGCTAAACTTTCGCACTTCTAATTATTGTTGTAAAGGGTCAAATCACTCACTGCTATACTCAGTCTAAAGGCTACTTACAATTCTTCCTAAACATTTCATTTCCCATTTCCACTCACCGACAATGCTTGTTTTTTCGTTAGTTCTATTTCTACTCACCCGACCATTGTGTTTGTTCAGATCAACTTTTTTGTCAATCGACGCACTCGACTTCTGAATTGTACTTTATAAATCAGAATCCAGTTTAGTCACTTCCTTTGAAATTTACAGCTCGAGGCTAACTTTCATCCACTGCACCCACCACCCATTTCCAAAACAAATAATCTCTTGGAGTATGAACTCAATGATAGTCAAGCGGATTAAAGGGATAAACAGAACAATTAGGGGTTTTTTTTATGAAAGGGGCGTGAATTTTGTATTGAATACGTAAAATAATATTATGAGAAAATTGCTACGAGGTGCCATGCCAAATCCGGCAGGTAAAGGAAGTGGAAAAATGGCATTTACTAAAATTCACAAATTAGAAAATTAAACTAGATTTGATCAAAACAAATAAAAGAAAATTAATACATATTGTAGATAAAAGTTCAAAATGTAATACACAAATATAATATATTAAATATATTAAATCTGACCAGATTATGCACCCTTTGACATTTATTCTCAAATTTACTCACTGTGCTTTATTTGGAAGCCTTCCAGCAAACTTTTTCAACTTTTTCTTTCAAAAGGAACAGCATCACTATTACTTTAAAGTCCATGTAAAATATGAACGTTGTAGCCGTACCCGTTTGGTCAGAATCGCTGGTCAATTGAAACTGACGAATTATACAGTAGACAGTAGTCAGTAGTCAGTAGTAGTAACTAACATCCTTATTAAAGTGATTTTGAGCATGTTTCAAGCCATTCTTTCACCAAGAAGGAATGCTCGTATCCCAACCAAATCTGGCATGATTGTGTTGTCAGGTATCTAAATCACCCCGCTTTTGATAGTTTTCAAGTTCACATCACGTTTCATGACGGCTGGGTGACATCTCGAAATCACCCCAACTCTGCTTGCTGTATAATGAGTGTGTAGCGGACCGCGGCTTGGCTGCGGCGCCCTAACGGCCACCTAGATGTGCGTCCTTTGCACAGATCAAATGTTTATTATGTTTTTTAAATATATTAACTGTCAGTACACGTGATGACATGCCTGCCATACACGAAATGTATAATGTAGAGTCGTCCGTTTCCAAGTCTTTTGGTCGATCCAATGAACAGAGCAAATCCTGATCTAATCTGCTTAAATTGAAATAGATCCAAAATCTTTAAAAAATCACTCACTGAACTTTAACCTGGGTTACTTACTTAAAATTGTTTCGATATTTCGGAGACCCCGTCTCCTTATTCAGGTTACCTGGTAACCAGGTAACCAAAAGTCAGGCATGGACTCTGAAATATCGAAACAATTTTAAGTAAGTAACCCAGGTTATAGTTCAGTATTTATGTAATATATATTTCTGGGTTAATGAGTTGTTGTCATGTTTTTAAGATCCGAGATCATTACAATCATTGGCCGTGATGCAACTATGATAAGAATTGCATCCTAGTTCTGGTGATTGATCAAAAATACAGCGCGATGTTAGCTTGACCCTCTCGACTGAATGTGCGTATAATAGCTAGCCCATGTCAGCCTAGCTTTGGTTATGCCCAGCCACGACGGTAGGAGATCCACAAGTGTTTCAGACCCTCGCCGCAACAAGCTGACTTTGAGCGTGTCATCCTATTGGTAAGTAAGTTTTAAGCTAACTCAATTACACATATGCATGGTAACGAAGAATTTTATCCATCCATCCATCCATCCATCCATCCATCCATCCATCCATCCATCCATCCATCCATCCATCCATCCATCCATCCATCCATCCATCCATCCATCCATCCATCCATCCATCCATCCATCCATCCATCCATCCATCCATCCAATCTAGCCTGTCGACTGCTGTCTGTCTGTCTGTATGTCAGTATATCCTGTCTGTCTGTCTGCCTGTCTGTCTGTCTAAGTATCTGTCTGTCTATCTATCACATTGCCTGTTCGAATAAATCAAATCTTTAATTTGTCTTTCATCTCTACCTTGCAGCAGTTTCATTCCGAGTCTAATCTCCCAGCATGACGCGAGCCTGCCTTCTCCTGCTGGTGATAGCGCTAGTGGCTCCCCTGGTGGTGGAGTCGCTATCGTGTCCCACATGTGGGAGCTTCGAGTGTGGAGTGCCAGACCCTCCCTGCAAGTACGGCCAGGTCTTAGGCCGCTGCGGATGTTGCCAGGTCTGCGCCAAGGGGCTCGGCGAGGCGTGTGGGGGGCTTTGGAACATGGCGGGCAGCTGTCAGGAGGGGCTGACGTGTGTACAGCCAGCTCGTTCGAATGGGGAGACTAATTACTATGCTAGCGGTAACTGTACGGCTGTGGTTAACTAGAAGGTGATTGGTTGAGGGGGCAGGGGGGGTTGGGCGATAGGAGTGGGGGGCTGAAACACGTTCTCCTACAGTAGCGAGCAGCCAGTCTGTATTTCTTTACTGGACAAACTTCTGCAATCCTTTTTGTAAAGGTAAATGCTATGGCAGCAGCATGTCGAAAATTTTTTAATTGTTAATATGATGTTTGAAATTTGGAATGTTGGTCAATGAAGGTTTAAAATCTTCTACAAATTCAAAATGTAGAAAATTATAATACATAATCACACTACAACTACCAATTGAATTGTAGATTTCAGTGACACAATTTACTTTTGGTAAAAAGGGATTTATTGGAATTTTGTTCTTGTTATTTTGTGCTCATTACCTATACCTGTTGTTCTGAAAGTCTCAGACTCTCTCAAACCACGAGCTAGTTACACTGTTACAAACTTGTGCAATGTTGTTGTTGAAGAGAGATCGCCAATGCAATAAAGCTCGTTTGTTTGCCCAACGACTTAACTCCTTACTTATTACTTATCTCCTTACTCCTTATTTCCTACTCCACTTCCCGACTAGCGTATCATGGGCGCCCTTTGCACAGATCACAGATATTAAACACCGTTAGTAGGCTAGATACGCAGTGACAATTTGAAGCCATCTTGAAAGACCTGTTGGCATGTTAAGTAAATGGGAGCGATTTGTAGCCCAGATAGTTCTCAAGATTGCCGCCAGGTTACAGGTGAGCATTATAGCCTTTAACACCAAATTATTACTAAATTCCTTTATGCAATAACTTCGTATTGTTTCTGTTTGTTCAATACCATGCTGCACAAGCTAAAACCATATCAAACTATCCAGTAAAATACTTAAATGCATTAAAAAAGCATAAATTAAAACGCCAAATTGCCATTTTGTTGATGGCGGATTAACTCTTCAATTTGCTACGCTCGCGCCTGTGCGGAGGTATTGGAGACTACGTATCTAGCTTACTATAGGTGTTTAATATCTATGGTACAATATTAACTAGCAAGACACGTGATGACAAGACTTCTTCCACACACGAAGAGTATAATGTAGAGTCTGCTGCTCCAAGTCTTTAGGTCAATCCAATGTATAGAGGAAATCCCTATCTTAACAATCATTGGCCGTGATGCAACTATGATAAGCATTGCAACTAAGTTATAGTAATTGATAAAAATACAGTATTGACGCGATGTTTACTTGACCCTCTCGACTGAGCGCGCGGTGTATATAGCTAGCTGGTCTGGCCTAGCTTGTTATGCTAGCCACGACGGTAGGAGATCCACAAGTGTTTCAGACCCTCGCCGCAACAAGCTGACTTTGAGCGGACTATATCGGTAAGTAAGTTTTTAATTTACTCAATTACAAATATGCATGACAACGAAGGAGCCCTTGTTGGATCTCCCTAGAAACGATTTAACTATTATAGTCTGCCAAAGAAATTTTGTTCTAGTTACTGAGTCAGTATTATAGTAGGGCCGTGTTAGTTATATCACTTTAAGTTGTTGAGCAAAATATATCCATTTTAAGTGTCTCCTCTCGTTTTTTGAAATAATTAAAAACATTTTCTCTCTCTCTCTCTCTCTCTCTCTCTCTCTCTCTCTCTCTCTCTCTCTCTCCTCCTCACCACTCTCCCACTCACTCACTCATTTACTCACTCACTCACTCTTCATTTAAAAATATTTTGTTGTAATTAATGTGATTAACATAGATCTGTAAAATGTATTTATTATAAAGTTTGGATGAGAGAAAATGCCTAGCCCGCCTGGACAATAAAGACGTGTATCTATGTATGTAAAACATTGCCTGTTCGAATAAATCAAATCTATATATCTGTCGATCTATCTATCATTGCGTATAACGAAGAAAATTCAACCCAGAAATTTCATGATATCGATCGTTACAAAAATTCATTTTAAAATCTCCCATTGTAAAATATTTCGTTGTTATGAATCGTGAAACTTAGGTCGTATTTATTTATCTTAATTTAATTAAAAATGAACGTGACACTTTAAAAAAAACTTAACTAATTATGTTTGGCTAATTTCTTTGCAACACAAATATTTTCTTTAAAATTTCTGTTTTGTTTTGTTTGTGAATAATAATGTTCCTGTAAAATGTTTAGGGATACGTTTTTTAGCATTGAATTAAGATTATTATTTAGCATTAATTTTCAAATTTGGCATTTAGAAGCACCTTTTTTTCCTTTCCACTAAAACCCTAAATGTGGGGTGTTTCTTGCACTTCTATTGGTAAATGATGAAAAGGGAACATTTGAATTCAATATAGCCACATAAAACGTTAGAATACCAAACTAATAGGTATGGAAAAAATATTATTTTTAGTAAAATTAGAATTTTGTTGCTTTTTACAAAATGATGTTCTCCGATTTAGCATCAACATCCTAAAACCCCCCAAAATAGTATCTTTAATAATGTTACACCTCTCACTTACAGCGCAGTTTGATTCAGAGTCTAATCCCCCCCCATACCCCAGCATGACGCGCGCCTGCCTTCCTCTGCTGGTGATGGCGCTAGTGGCGCCCCTGGTGGCGGAGGCGGCATCCTGTGCTAAGTGTGGGACCTACGAGTGTGGAGAGCCAGACCCTCCCTGCAAGTTCGGCCTTGCGCTAGACTTATGCAGATGTTGCCAGGTCTGCGCCAAGGGGCCCGGCGAGCGGTGTGGGGGGCCCTGGAATATGTTCGGCACGTGCTCGGAGGGGCTGGCGTGTGAAGAGCCAGCTGGTTCAAATGGGAACATGTCTAGTGAGCGAAAGTTAGCGAATGGTCTGGTGCGCCAAAGGTCTATTGAGCAATTCTGTACGGCCGTGGTCGTCTAGAACCTGATTGGTTGAGGGGTTGCTGGGCGACAAGAGTGGGGGGCTGAAGCACGTTCTCCTACAGTAGCGAGCAGCCAGTTGGTGTTTCATTACTGGACAAGCTTAATTTTATATTTATTTCTGTTTTAATTTCTTATGTGAGCAAGCGTTACACTACACCTGTGCTCGTCAAACTCTTGCATTTAGGTTTACTTGCCGGTGAGTGTTTTAAATTTGTCTGGAAACAAACTTAATAAATCTTAGCTGCAATCATTTGTGTGGAGGTAACTGCTTTGGCAGCAGCATGTCGTTCATGTCATGTGAAAATAATATGTTCGAAGATTTGGAATTTTTCGTCAATGGAGGTTTAAAATCTTTTTCAAGATACAAAATGTCCGGAAGTCTAATACATAATAATCACTCTACTACCACCAATTGAATTGAAGATTTTAGTGTCTCAATTTACTCTTTGCAAGACCCCAGTGGTATTAACCATAGGGGATTTATTTGAATTTTGTACATGTTATATTCTGCTCATAGCCTATACCTGTCTGAAAGCCTCTCACTCCTATTGCTCACTTGATAGTATCAAAATCACGAGCTAGTTACACTGTTACAAACTTGTGTAATGTTGTTGTTGAAGAGAGATCGCCAATGCAATAAAACTCGTTTGTATGCCCAACGACTTAAGTCCTTACTTATTATTTATCTCTTTACTCCTTATTTCCTCCTCCACTTTTCCACTGCCCAACGACTTAACTCCTTACTTATTACTTATCTCTTTACTCCTTATTTCCTTCTCCACTTTCCAACTAGCGTATATACAGTCATGCGCCCTTAGCACAGACCAACTGTTAGTTGGTTGTTAATTATTGACGAATTAAAAAACTGAAGTGTTTTTATTGCTTGCAGTGTCGGGCACAAACCTTTACAATTCTGTACCGTTACAAATCAGGAATATCAAAGATTGTACTCGTTTTAAGAGAGAACTCAAAGCCATGCTTTTAGATAAATGTTATTATTCTGTAGAGCAATTTAGATCGACTCTCCCAAAGCACGCAGTTTTATAAAGGTTTTTTGTCGATTCTGCATGAACACACTCTTAGATATTTTTTAATTATAGTTTAGTGTTTTGAAAACTTTTATAAATCAATGACAACTCAAATGTTCAGTATTTTATATATTTTATATATTAATGTATATGAACTAAACGAGGCTAATAAATACAATACAATCAAACAATACAATAATCAATACAATACAATACAATACAATACATACAATATAATACATACACAATACTATCATCTAAGCCGTAGTCATAACATAAATTAATGCTATATAGTTTTATTGTGTGTTTTGTTTTTATCTACGTATCAGTATACTTACATTTATCTGCACATAAATCAGTATACATTATCAATAATCATATTAATTCATGTTTTAAATGCCTAGTTATTGTTGTTCAGACAGTCTTAACCTATTGTATGTTATCTGAAATGAATGTTGTGTAAAAGGAGTCAATCCTTGCATTCGCATTAACGATTGAGCAAATCCTCGGAGAAAACCTTCGGTCACGATTGCCGGTCTAGGTGGGATTTGAACCCGTAACCTCCCGAATCAGATTACTGTCGTTTCCGAGGTTTTTCTCAGTCGTTAATGCGAATGCAGTTACTGAATTCTCTTAAATAGCTCTCGGACATCCTTACACAATTGTCCTAACTCTTAGTATAGGGTCTACCTAGTATTTTTTTTTCCTTTTCTTTTCTTTTCATTCTCCACCCTTTTTTATATTTGATTCATTCATTAAATGCATATAATATCATTTTTATTTGTTACCAAAATTGTGTTGAATGCATTTTTTCTTGTAATGCTACTATTTCAAATATTTACGAAAATGTAGTTTATTGTTGTTTCTGCATCTATAAAATTAGATTTATTTAGTTGTCCTCCTTTATAAATCAGTTTTTATAACTGAATAGGATAGACGTTAAATAAATAATAAAAATAAATAATATAGCTGCATTGCACCCTGAGCCGGTTTCCAACTAGGAATTTGATTTATTTTATGTCTCTAACACCCGTATAGTTTCTTGTGCTAAACCGATGATAAAGCAGACACCAGGAAGTAGAGAACATGTCTTATCAATGAACATTTGCGAAAATGTTTTGGTCATGCGATTATCTTACACCCCCCTACCCACCAACCTTCTCCTGTCCATGCATTTTCCTCGCGCTCGGGACTAGAACGTGAGCATTGTTGTAAACTTACTTCCAAGGTAAAATAAAATAAACAAATATAACTGCCTGTGCCTAATCACCTGGCCGATATCTAGAGGCAAGCTCACATTACACAATAGTTGACACTGGTTCCTGCGCTGCTGCTTCGTGTGGTCCACCTCTAACAGTGTACGTCTCGGTTGTAGACATCTTTGGGCAGAGAAACAAAAGTGAGTTGAAGCTAAGGATAATAAGTTTGTTTATTGTAAAAAAACATAAAAAAACCTACCGTTCATAAGGGTAAATATTTAATACCAGATAAGTTTATTAACAATCTCGCATACACCAACAAAGACATACACACACGGTCACATGTACAATTACATTTACACACACAAACTCCATCTAATCTAATTTACATTGTCATACAAATCATGATTATTTAATTTAAAAATATATATTTTAATTGCATATCGTTGGTAAAGAACCTTTAGGTAAACGAAACAAAGAAATTAATAAGCATCCAAATTTAACTGTAAAAATAATATTTGGTGGAAATACCTCCTATCTCCATCAATCTATTAACTTTCGAATGAAGTTAGGAGGTTGTCAGTAGATTGTTGTTTCTTTAGATGTCTTGCTCAACGTTGCTTCACCTCAGATGGAGATAGAAGGTCTTAACCATAGACAAGTAAACTTTTTTTTTTTTTGTTAGCGAATAGGAGCTACTTACTTATTATTTATTTAATATAGGAGACATTTTATGATGATTTCTGTTGCTTTACGTCTCATATTAATGTACTAAGGTTATTACAGACGATGAGTGGTGATTACGATGAAACATGCTTTATGAGAGATTCAAACCCACGTCCTCGTAGGGCCATACGTTTCGGACTAGCGCCCTAATCGTATGTGCCACCGCGGAAAATAAGGCAACTAATCAATCAAACGCGAACATATTACAACCAGCACCCATCGGCATGTCTTGCCTACCACAAGGGGTACGCGAACCGCTGGTTGAGAACAAATGCTTTACTTTTTATGAATCATCACAACAAAAACCGAATTCCAGTATTCACCGGCAGGATTCGCTTACTAATCATATAGGTCCACAGTTCAACGTTATTTTCGCTGATAAGCAAAGTGTTTTAGTTGAATATAATATTATTTATTAAGTTCGGTCGAGAATGTAAAATAAGCAGACAGTCCATATTCTTAGCTTGCAACAATGTAAAGACGAAGAAATGAAAAATGCAGCACTCAAGGTAGTGTTGTTTATAATGTAATCTTTCAATATGATCACGATTTAAAACAAAATTTCCATTACAAATGATTGATATAAATACGTTATTTGTTGTACTGTCCACAGAGCTTGATAATAAAAAAAGTTCACAAAATATTTCAACGCCTTAACATCAATTCCAAAACAAAATTCCTCTGGCAGGTAATTCACACAGAGAAGAAAGAACGTGGGAGCCAGTATAGTACCTTGGTGAACTCCGTTGAGAAGGGATTAATGATCAGAAAAGTATACTGCCATCTTGTTATTCTTTATAAATAAATAATAAATTTTATTTAGAGTCTACCCACTCAGTTATATAACTGATTTTCACTGGGGGACTTTAAATCAAAGCGACCAAGCCAACCCTGCAGGCCCCGACGCAATCGACGAGTGAGCGATAACCAACCAAAGATCGTTTTTTTTAATAGGATATATAGCTATCAGTGGTATGGACAGTGCGAACACCCGCGAATCAACGCCAGAATCAACAAGGCCGATTCAGAACAACTCTGAAATTTATTATGTGCTTCGTTGCTAGGACGGCTCCAAAGTCACCGTTTACAAACTCCTAAGACAAGAACTGATGGACTTAAGTCCAAATCAGAAGTTAAAAAACTTCTGACTTCTGAACGTATCTCAAAAACTTGCTTACGATCTTTTAAAAATGAAGAGATCCAATAATCAATACCCTTATTCTTAGACTTGCAAGTTTGTGGAGAAGGATTTTATGCAGAAAGTGACAATAATATCAATGTAGTAGTTCCTATTGATTCGTGTAGGGGAAGTAATGGTAGGGTGGATTAAGTATGTTGGCAAGGTAACAAACTTGGGTAAAGCTTTATGGAAGCGTTTCGAGACAAAAAAGTATATTTTGTAATTTCTAAGAAATACCGGGATTTTACCTTGCGGAGATCTGAAAATAGTTAAGATTATGAACTGTAGGTTAGTAAGTTGGAGTTCCCACAAGCAATCTGTGCACTCGACATCTTTTTCAAGACAGCATGAATAAAGTTAGGGTAATGGGTCGCTTAACAAATGTTAGAGGCTCTGCTTCCATTGCAGAAGGTCCAGGGTTTGATTCTCGCTGGAGGCAGAAGTTTATTAACTTCTGATGTCCATCAGTTCTTGGGTTAGGAACGTGTTAACGGTGACTTTGGAGCCGTCCTAGCAACGAGGCACATAATAAATTCTAAGGTTGTTTCGAATTAGCCTTGTTGATTCTGGCACTGTCCGCGAGTGGAATCGTGTCCATCTTGATTGATTGGCGTAGTTGGTCATCGTTCGCTCGTCGATGGTGTCGGCACGTACATGTTTGGCTTAGTCGCCTCTAGCTTAATGTCCTCCAGTGAAAATGAGTTATGTGACTGAGTGGGTATAGTCTTAATACGAATTTATTTAATCTCTCCCTCCCAGGCAGTATAACATGCGGCGAGCCTCCCTCATGCTCCTCACGACTCTACTAGTGGCGCCCGTGCTGGTCGGGTCCCTCTCTTGTATGCAGTGTGGAACCTACACGTGTCAAGCGCCCGACCCTCCCTGCAAGTACGGCGAGGTGCTGGGCCTGTGCCGGTGTTGCCAGGTCTTCTCTCTCTCTCACACTCATCATCTCTCCCTCCCACAGCAGTAACATGCGGCGAGCCTCCCTCATGCTCCTCACGACTCTACTAGTGGCGCCCGTGCTGGTCGGGTCCCTCTCTTGTATGGAGTGTGGAACCTACAAGTGTCAAGCGCCCGACCCTCCCTGCAAGTACGGCGAGGTGCTGGGCCTGTGCCGGTGTTGCCAGGTCTTCTCTCTCTCTCACACTCATCATCTCTCCCTCCCAGGCAGTATAACATGCGGCCAGCCTCCCTCATGCTCCTCACGACTCTACTAGTGGCGCCCGTGCTGGTCGGGTCCCTCTCTTGTATGGAGTGTGGAACCTACACGTGTCAAGCGCCCGACCCTCCCTGCAAGTACGGCGAGGTGCTGGGCCTGTGCCGGTGTTGCCAGGTCTGCGCCAAGGGCCCCGGCGAGGGGTGCGGGGGATGGTGGGACTTAGCGGGCAGGTGCTCGGAGGGTCTAAGATGCCTCAAGCCGGCGGGGAGGCTACACGTCCGGGGAACGTGCGGTACCCCAGAGGAGGAGACTACCATGTGGCTCATCGAGGATTATTAAACCTTGGATCTTGAATTTGAGTGCAGTGCTTTTCCCTTAATAATAATAATCAAACACCCGGTTCCAACATAAGTCAGGTCGGGTGGTGACGTATCACCAGTTTCTCGGGCTGTGGACTTTCAGTTTTTGCTAGCCAGGCTCAACACCTCCTCATCTACTTCGATGTCTTCTATGACAGGCATTTCTACTAGTTCTCTCCATTTCTTTCTATCTTCCCAGATTCTTTCTTCATTCATTCTATCCCATGATTTCCCTCTTTCTTCAACGTACCATTTTATTTGGTCCCTCCATCTATCTCTTGGGCGTCCAACCTTTCTTACTTCCTTTCCCATGTGCGTTCAAATTCTCTTCTTGGGATTCTATCTTGTTTCATTCTTCGTACGTACCCATACCATAGAAGTCTTTCTCTTTCTCTTCCTATTTTATTTCGTAGACCCTTAAAGAAACTAAATTTACAAACAGGCCGACTCATGTACCGATTATACCTTAGTCAAACGCCGGACCCACCACTTGGTCTCGCGTGTACCGATGTTGCCAAATAGAACTCGCTTCAAACACGACACATTTAAATTGCCCCTTTTATTATGTTGAACGGACTGGAGCCTCTTTATCGGCAACACTGTCCGAAGTCTGTGGCTCGCGTCAAGAGGAATTAAGGGTTGACAGGACTGCAAGACTACTTATTTCGCTTGAATGAAGAGTGGCGAAATAGGCACTGCCCACAAATTCAAGATCCAAGCTTTAAATATAGCGGTTCCAACGAAAGAATACACAATGCTTAAAATATTATTTTCCCAATTAACAACTTCTTCATCTCTATTCTCGCTAGCTCAGCGTGGATCTAACACACTGAGGAACTCCATGGTCTAGCTTTGATAATTTTTTCTTGAGTTGGCTACACCTTTTTCTCTTTCATACTCCGCGCATTCAAACTACCCCCACAACTACCTGCGAGAGAAAGAATCTGCGTTCTTTCGTTGGAGCTAGTATACCAGAGCCTCATTTTTGCCAGATTTGTAATTTACTACAGTTTCGTATACGCTGACCGTAACATTATAGTACAAAATCAAGACTTACTGTGGTATTATTTGAGTGACTTTGAAGTATTGTTCTTATATCCTGAGTGGATGTTAATCTATAAACATATGTTTAGATTTATCTTCAATATATTGTTACATTTAATGGTGACGATGAGTTTAAAATAACAATGTAATATTATTGAAATATTGAAAATCATTAAACACCTATTTTGATTGTTTTAATCTAACCTAATTCCACCCCCTTCTCTAGATTAAGCAGCTGTGGATGCGTCGCGTCTAACGGCACCATAGACACAGGGCCCTGCCCATACAAGATACACAAATACTACACTTGGGAGGCAAACAAGATATAGGTTACCTCGAAGCAAGGATGTACATTAATATAAATACATAGAATAAACTTATGAGCGTCATAGAAATATAGGGTCACACATTGAATAACGTTCGGTCAAACTTTTCGTGCCAAACACGACACAGATTACAATAATGTTATAATAAGTTTCGTATTATGTAGTTGTGTTTTGTGTACATAATTATCATGGCTTCTATAGATATGGTTACCTTATGTTCCAAGTACAGGATTACTGCCCAGCGATTGCAATAGTTCCTTTTCGTTCCCATTTGCACATCCACCCCTTATCTACACTAGAATCAAATTAGACTGAAAGTTACCTATATTTTTTTTATCAATCTAAAACGGTTGGAGATTGAGATTATTTTGATTAAAAACGTGTCAACAGTTTGGTCAGGGGAGATGGGGGGGAAAATCCCATGCTGGTCAGAAGAACCAGCCACGGGTAGGGGAAGGAAAGGGAGGTTCTCACGTCGTGGTCGTAATCGTCTTTGTCATCGTTCGTGTTATAATGGTCGTCGTTGTCGGGGAGGTCGTCAAGGGAAGGGGGAGAGGTCCCTGACCTCTCTTGGGTTTCAGTAAGTAATATACTTCTTTATTTACCAGCTGATGTTTGCGAGATGGACGTTACGTCTCTTCTCGCCTTTTACGATTAGAATAGCCATGAACCGGGCCAAATTCTACCCCTGGCACAGAAGGGGGGGGGGGGGCAGCTGGATACTTTCAACGGTGAGGACCTTAGCACTGAAAGAAATCAGATTGCGAAGCGTGTGTTTGTCGTTATAACCATTGATATTAAACCCCTATAGTAGGCTAGATTAGCAGTCTCCTATACCTCCGCACAGGCGCGAGCGTAGCAAATTGAAGACTCAACCGGCCCATTTCAAGATGGCGATTTGGTGTTTTAATTTATGCTTTTTTATGCAATAAAGTATTTTACTGGATTGTTTGATATGGTTTTAGCTTGTGCAGCATGGTATTAAACAAAAGAAACAATACGAAGTGATTGCATAAGGGAATTTAGTAATCATTTGGTGTTAAAGGCTAGTATGCTTACCTGTCAACCTGGCGGCAATCTTGAGAACTATTTGGCCACAAATCGCTCCCATTTGATTAACATGTAAACTGTCATTTATGGCTTCTAATTGTACCGGAAGTGGACCACCGACTGCTGGTCTAGCCAATTATATAGGATGTCTATGGTTATAACTCACAGTGGAACAAACGTATTACGAATTCTATAATATTTAATTATTACGCAATCCGATTCTTGTACGATTTGTTTGCATTTTAATTTCTCACGAGTGAAATGCGTCTGTTCTAGCTCATTAGTATGTTTTTTTAACAAAACAGATTATCATCAAATTCATATAATTTAAGTATTAATTTCGAAGCGTGTGTGCTTTTGAAAGTTTCACAACAGGGAAAATTTTATTTAATTAAAATTTAATTAGTGGAATAATTAGTATAATCATTACGAACTCATGTGATATGAGTTATTGGTTAATTGAACACAAGGCCGTTATACTCTTTCATTCGTTGTTTAAAATACGACATGAAACGATTGCATCATGTCAGTGTACTGGAACTGGTAGTGACATCATGTATATAAAATCATAACCTTCACATCAATTTTTTTTTTTACAAATGTATCTACCCATGGTTTCATCTCAAACACATAGAAAATCTAACGGACTCATCTGTAGGCATATCACCGTGGGAATTAAAAATTGTTATAGGGTGCAATACAATATTCCCCTCTTCTGGTGAACTATAATATATGTATGTTGCGGATAGGACAATCGTGAAGTGATGTTGGAGGGCTGTTTATGAGGGCACAATCCCTTGCATTTTCTTTAACAACTGAAGAAAACCTAGAAAAACCTTTGATCAGGATTGCCGATCTCGACGGGATTCGAAACCGGAACCTCCCGAATTGTGTACGACCTAATTATACATGTTATTATCATTTTCGCAAACTGTTTACATATTAAACAAACTATTAAGTTTGTGTAGGCCTATAATAAGTTATTATTAAAATGGGTATTCACCCGCTAGACTTAAAAAAAATATTTCAATCAGGCTAGCTAGTTATGAATTTAGAAATTAACAGAAAAATCATTGGGTCCACCATGACCCGATTTTTTTTATCTTATTTATATTTTATTTTATTTTATTTTATCCGATCTATATCTAGGGTATGTGGAACAAAAAATAATCAGCCGATTTAAAGGGGTATTTAACCGCTTAACTCAAAAAAATATATTTCATTCAGGCTAACTAGTAATGAATTTAGCAACCAATAGAAATATTTTTGGGGCCACCATGACCTCCCAAAAAATTGTCAAATGTGACAATTTTCGAGCTAGGTCTCATCGGCAAAAATCTCCCATAAGAAATAATATGGGGACGACCTTTATGCCCCGTGACCTTGGAGGATTTTGATCCAAAAACATATTGGCCATTATTGACGTACTCGGTAGCCTTTTCTGTAAATCTTCTATATTTTGTTTTGTAATTTGGGCAAGTGGTTCGGTCTAAATATGGTGATTACCAAAAAGGGGTGTGATTTTGGAATGCATATTTTTGCGTGTTTGAGAGTATATTTGTGCAGAGTTTCAAGACACCATCTTATCTGGTAATATGCTCTCATATCCATGCGGAACAAAAATCAATCAGCCGATTTACGAAATTTCCCAAAACGCCAATTTTCGCAATTTTCTGGATAAAAAAAATTGAAAAATTTGTTAAAATCACAGTTAAAAGATATAATTTTTTAAACGGTCATTTAAGTGTAGTATTATGCAAAAGATTAGCTGGTAAAAATGTTTTTTTTTGTAATAGCCCCAAACAACATCTAAGATAGCTTGTTCAATCCTTAGAAGTAGGTATATTTTGTTTCCTGAGCTCATAATTTATATCTGTATAGTAATTATACAATATATGTAACAACGTAGCGAGCTATAAGGAAAATCAGTTTCATTATTAGTCCATTATTGACACAGGGGTGTTAAAGTCCTGATCACACTAACCTTGGTCAAGGTCAAGTTTAGAAAGATGTTGACATCACAAATAATTATTGTAAAACTTGATTCTTCGATCAGCAACTTTAATTAACGCTCGACTTAATATATTGCAATGGCTAATTAGTTTTATAATGCGTGCGTGAGGTCAAAAGTTTAAGATTGTTGTTGATTTCTATTAGTTCTAGCGAAGTTGGCATTTGTTTACACGTTTTTGATTGTCCAATCACATCTGGGTCAGTCTGTTGGAAACAGATTGTGCAACAACATGCAGAACAATCGCAAGAGTGCATGATAGTTAATTCTTGAGGATTTACGTGGACTAATGACTAGCTCTGCGCAAATACATTTCAATGGCAAGGAAATTAAGCTCCGCTTGATTTTCTAACAAACAAATACTGGTCAACCGGGGCTACTTTGGATTTTGATACACTAGGAAAACGCTAAAGTCCCACCGCGTTGATGGATGAGCTTTTTAAAGTTTTTAGTTTGCGTGGGACATCTTTACTTTTGCAAGTGCTTTGTTTTGCTGCCTACGCATTGTAGATGATTGTTGTCAAGTTTCTATTGTTTCTTGTCAATTGGTATTATTTACCGTAAAAAACTATATTAACAGCTTTATTTCTACAAATTCTGGCTCATTTTTTCAACTTTTTCTTTCAAAAGGTACTACATCACCATAACCTTAATGAACATGTATAACATGAACGTTGTAGCCCCACCCGTTTGGTCAGAATCGGCCCAAATGACACGAAAATATCGCACTAAAATTAAAAAAAAATCATATTAAATCCTTTATTTCTATGGGTTCTAGCTAACTTTTTCGAATTTTTCTTTCAAAAAGTACTACATCATCATAACATTAATGTACATGTGAAATATGAACGTTGTAGCCCGCCCGTTTGGTCAAAATCGGCCCAAATGCGACGAAAATATCGCACAAAAAATCGAAAAAAAATCGTAAAAGTACGATATTCATAAGAAATATTTCTTCGATTGTACCCAAAAACGTAGCAAGTCTAAGTTCAGAGATTTCAAAGGTCCCTTCCAATTTTCATCAAGATCGCATATGCCGTTTGTCCGATAGAGAGCGAACAAACAGACAAAAAAACTAATAAAAAACAAAATACCCGAGCTATTTTCCTTGGGGTAACGTAAGTGAAAAACAAACAAAAAAACAGAAAGTCAAATTGAAGTCTTCACTTCGCTCGCTACGCTCGCTACGCTCATCCAATCAGCTGACGTTTTCGCCAATAAATACAGTGTTGGCTCGAGCGTTAAGAGCAGTACTCTGATTCAGGAGGTCCTGGATTCAAATCCTGTCGGACCGGCAATCCTGACTGAAGGTTTTTTTCCGAGGTTTTCCTCAGTCGTTAATGCGAATGCAAGGGATTGAGTCCTCTTAAACAGTCCTCGGACATCACTTCACAATAATTGTCCTATCCGCAACATACCTAGTTAGACACCTGAAGAGGGGCATGGATTGCACCCTGGGCAGGCTTCCCACAAAAATGATTTATATGGTACTTCTTGCAAAAACAACTTTTTGTTAATGGTTGGTGAACATGTCAAGAAATGTTTAATGTCAGTACCTTCATGAAGATCAACCTCGTTTACTTCCTGTTCAAGTGTCCATTGTTAGGATGAAAATCATCTAATTCTGGCAAGAAGTCCAACTTTCTACTACAATAAGTTATTAAAGAATCTTGGGAATGGTATTATTATGGACACATTATAAATATGATTGGGATGATGCACAAACAATAATTTTAATCCAAGTTAAGTGGTTCAATAACACTACAAAGATTTTGGTGTATCTATTGGCGGGAAATCCTAACAAATTGGAAAACTACAGCAGAACGTAGGTTTTCAGTGCTACCAAAACAAAGTCCCACAGTTACTTCATAAACTAGTTGACATGTTAAACGTTAATAATACATCCAGTGCAACATTATGTTTTCCTTCACATCCATATATAAAATCATCCAAAGTTGCCCAGTACAATTCCATAAGCTGGAAACCTGCATTTTTATATGACAGTCCAAAGTTGCCCTGACTCTTGGATCAATTATTTTAGATTGTCGTATTTGTTTTTTGAATATTCACATGAACAATATTAAAAATACGTGAAAACTTCATGCAAATGTGTAATGATTTATTTATTTGGTGTTAAAAACGCGATTTTTGGGGATTTTTAATGCAATTTTTATGTTGTAAAGAGTGAAAAAACAGTCTAAAGTAGCCCCGGTTAACGTTTAAATTAGATATTACACAAAAATAAAGATTTGCATTGCTTAACGTCTCATATTATTTCACTAAGGCTATTCGAGACGATGTGTGGTGAAAGATGAGGATGAAGAGTGAATAGAATGGAGGAGGGGAAACCCGGTACCGGCCTACTCCTTTCGAAAAGTACCAAGGGGACCCAACGGCTTAACGTCCCAATCGAAAGGACGGTGTAACCTTGAAAGTCATATAGGTTCTTCCACTAACCCGGACTGCCGAGCAGACGTCGTGGAGAACGAAGCCGTTACACTAGCTCTCGAACCCTCCATCTACTCTAACCAGCGGTATACATGTGATTCAGGGCAGAGCGTTCACCTACTCTCCCCCTGACCACGCCCGAGGTTGCTTAACTTCGGTGTTCGAGTGGGAACCGGCCAAGCGACCGTGGCTAAACCGGTGGATCGCAAAAATAAATTACACAATAAATACCTCAGAACACCCCCCTAAATTTTCTACTTTAAAATTAGTGTTACACAAATTAACTTAAATGTAGAAATACTGCGATATTAATATAAGGCTTACACGAAATGCTACAAATGAAGAAATCGCCAAAGTACTAGTATACTTTGTCCATTTCCCGACAGTGTTGGCTCGAGCGCTAATCGCTTGACTCTGATTCGGGAGGATCCGGGTTCGGATCCCGTCGAGACCGGCATTCCTGACTGAAGGTTTTCTCCGACGTATTCCTCGTTCGTTAATACGAATCTGCCCCCGAAGAGTCGCGAACCCTACTAGTGTGTTCCCTACCTCCAGCTATCTCTTGACCCTGCCCCGACCTCTGCTCGTGTATAGTCGTGACACTTCGGCACGATGACCTGCTCGACACTGATAACCTCAAGACTATACTAGCAACAACTCTCCAAGCATCTTCACACACGGAGTAAGAATTGCACACGCGCCACGTCTGTACGCGGAGAACATAAGCTGGTGAGTATCCGTCCTCTTTCTGTTGGTTCACCTAGGTTTCATCTCAGTAAGGTTCAATACACTATACTAGGAAAACGCTTAAGTCCCGCCGCGTTGATGGATGAGCTTTTTTGTAAGTTGTTAGCTTGCGAAGGAGCACTTTTCCTTTGCAAGTGCTTTTTGAATGCATTGTAGGTGATCGTTGTAAAATTTCTATTGTTACTTGTTAAGTGTTATTATAAACCTAAAAAAACTCATATTAAAACCTTTATTCTATGGATTCTGGCTAACTTTTTCAACTTTGTATTTCAAAAAGCAATTCATCATCATAACCTTAATGTCCATGTAAAATATGAACGTTGTAGCCCCACCCGTTTGGTCAGAATCGGCCCAAATGTCACGAAAATATCGCACCAAAAATCGAAAACAATTCGTAAAAGTACGATATTCATGAGAAATATTTCTTCGATTGTACCCAAAAACGTGGCAGGTCTAAGTTAGATTTCGAAGGTCCCCTCTAATTTTCATCAAGATCGCATATGCCGTTTGCCCGGTAAAAAGCAAACAAACAGAAGAAAAAAAAAACACGAGCTAATTTTTTGGGGGGTCAGTGATTTTGAAGTCTTCGCTTCGCTCATCCAACAATCTGTTTTCTACAGTGTACACGAGAAAGGACACACCTAAATGATAAATCAACAAATCTGCATAATTATTGTTATTATTTAAATTACTTCACTCATATTTAATAAATATGAAACTAGTAGAAAAGGTATATTGATTATTCAAGTGTGATTATTGGACATAGACCTACACTGTTTTTATAAGAAATACTTTTTTTTTTAAACAGTTTGAAAAAGACACTCGATTAGTGTCGATATATTACGATTAAAAAGTATTTCTTATAAGAATAGTGTTTGTCCAATAAAAACATTTTAATATCATATTTTGTTTTTCTAAGATAATATATTTAATTCTCTTTGTATACTTACCGACGAAGAAAAATATAGACTTCACGATGGTAACTGTTCCCATTTTTATTATTGTCATTTTGTGGCTGTATTTTTTAATATGTTTTCTTAAAACAAAATCTTAAGCTCACCCTGTGGTAACAACAATGATTGTCCTGTGAATGAGTCATTGCTATCAAAAATATTTACAATACAAAATTGTGTAGTTGTTTCCATACTTATTTTGGAATTTGTTTCAGAAATGTGGAAATATTTTCTATAGAGTAATGTTTATAACGAATTATTTTTTAACAATTACATACATTTTCACATTTATGTAGTTAAAAGGTTGAACTGAGTTTGATGTATTTGGCTATCAAGGAGAGTAAATATTAAGAAATGGAAAAATATATATTACTATTGATAGACATCAGATAAACTTGTATTTTTGTCTACTTACTCAGTACTAAGAACATATCTTTTTCTAATGGGTGACTTTATTATGCCACCTATTCTATTTTGCTACTAGGATGTTTCCAAATTTAATTGTTTACTTCTCTAGCGTTGATAAACGGATTTCCTTCTTTAAATCCAATTTCACAAAAGTGAGCAAAATATCTTATAGTTTTAGTGATAATTGTAATGTTACCTTCTGGGAAAACTTCCTACGTCCAATTTTACTATTATTATAATTAAGATGATGTAGGACATGCGTTTTCAGCAAATCCCTGTTCGCTCTGCCGACTGAGACCACAGGTGTTTACAATTTTTGGACAGTTGTCGCGAAAGCGGTAATTAAGGGCTCTACAGTAACACCTTTGAAGAAATTATGTATAAAAAATAAAAAAATCAGTTTTTTTGTTTTTCTTTAAAAGTCCAAAATTGACCTCATTCGTGGATTGATCCTGGCTGCTAAAAATAAAATAGTAAGAATCTCCGACTGTATGGCTATCCATGTCTGCTTTACTGACAACTATGTAAAGTTTTATGTACGTCGGGCTATGTGCCAACTGCCAAATTTGTCCTATTCCCTCGAAAAAGGATTAATTTACAAAACCTTTATTTTTATCGAAAATTATCTATTGACAAATTATTATTGTAAAACCCGAAATGTGCATGTTATCCATTATAGAAAAAATCGTTTATAACGATTTTGTGAAAATATTTATTTCATTGTTAAATGAATGGGCCTAAGATAGGTGTAAGTTTGGAGATTTCGAAGGTTCGCTGCAAATCTCATATTATGTTTGTGAAGTATCAGGATAAAAACGTTCATATTTATTTCTATAGCAACCATATCTCTCTAATTTCTAAGTACGCTTTCTCATAACATGTTATTACCTCCCCCGTTAGAGAAAGAGTGCAACGTGGTTGAATCTGACTAACATAAGGGTGACATAAGAATGTTGAACGGTGTTGTGTTCGTTCATACTTGACGGAAGAAATCCTTGGAAAACTTTCAGACCAGTAAGGGTGGCCAGTGGATATCTAGCCAGCGACCCTTTAACTTTTCCTTTTTTTCCCTTTTCATCTGTTTTTTGTTTTTTTCTTCTCTGGAATTGAATATAAAATATAAGTTTCTATGTCATTAATTATTTTGCGTCCATTTAAAATAAAATATCACAATTAAAATATTTGAAACATTTGTTTGACAACGTAAAAACGCAACAAATTGTGCATTCTTATTAATAAATGATAACTCTAGCTGGCCATGCATTATTCCAGGACATTTACCTGATATTTTCTTTACTTTGTAAGGGTTGTTTTAGGTCAAATAAATGCGCATTTTTTTCTATATTTTTGTTTTATATTATTTATTTAACGTCCATCATATTCAGTTAAAAAACTGTATTACAAAGGAGGACAACATTAATTAATATTAATATCTGTGACGTTGGTCTTCAGCGCGCGGTGAGACCCTGTTTTCTAATAGACAGAGCTTAATTACAACTCCTAGATGTTTTTGGCATAAATAACTATTTACGCTTCTCATCAAAATATCAGTTATAATCTTGTGTTGTTTGACCCATGACATGCTCAGGTCATCCAGATTACGAGGTGTGACGTCACGCATGGTAATACGCCTAGTGCGTCGTGTACATGGAAGCTTACAATTAACACAATGCATCAGAATGCGCATGTTGTAATGTATGTGACGTACAAGGTCACGTCTGGTCACGTGTTCGGGGTTTTCTCTGTGAAACTTTGATTATTCTTTCATTGTTGTTGTTGTGTCTGACTTTTGGCAACCCTCACATTCGTTTGTGTGGCACTGTTTGATTAATAATCGGTGGTTTCTTTACGTTTCTCTTTTATGTTTTTTGCTTTATTTCGTTATATTTTTTCTTTCTTTCTTTCTTTCTTTCTTTCATTCCTCCTTTTCCTTTTCGTATTACTATTCTTTAAATTTTATTGTGGTTGATTCAATTCCCTTGGAGACGATTTTTTTTATTTTAATTATTCATTGATAAACTGTATGTTAATTATGATTATAGACGAATTCTTTATGTTATTCAATAAAGTAAACTACATCAAATTGTATTAGTTTAGTAGACAGTTTTAATAAAACACAGTTTTAATAAAAGACAGCTTTAAAAAAGGCTTCAAACGTTTGTTTATTACTCGAAAATTACTACAAAAGTGGTTAGTTTTTTAAATTGGACGAATGTGTGGTTCGTTGGTCATGGTTAACGTCTCTACTTCCAATGCAGAAAGTCCAGGGTTCGATTCCCGCTATAGGCAGAAGTTTTTTAAAGATGTGTGATGGCTTGGGAATTTGTAAGCGGTGACTTTCGAGCCGTCCTAGCAACTAGAAATATAATAAATTCTATGGTGGTTCCGAATCAGCTGGTGCTGACCGCGGGTGTAATCGTGTCCAGCTTGATTGATCGGTGTTTCCAACTTAAATATGCCGGTCTCTAGTTGGTCATTGTTCGCTCGTCGATGGTGTCGGCACCTACAAGGTTGGCTTGGTCGGCTTTAAATTTAATATCCCCCACTTAAGGCTATGGTAATCTCCCTAGGGTCAAAACCTTAAAAGTCCATGAAAGTTGGCTGAATGGAAGAGTACCTTCAATAAAACAGCAAAAAAAGGATTTTTTGGGGCGGGACACAACCTCAATATTGGCCATTATATGTCTTTTTTTGACAATAGTGTAGTCAGCACATCTAATGCAAAATTAAATTTTGAAAATCGGTTTTCTAGATATAGTTTCTAAACACCTTTAGCTTAAACTTTAGATACAAGGACAATAATAGATTTCTGAAATAACAGTTGGTTTACGAATTGTTTTGGCAGACGATACAAAACTTAAAAAAATCGTATTTGTACCGTTTGTCAAAAAAAATCGTACACCAACTGTTATTTCAGAAATCTTTTTGTCCTTATAGCTGAAGCTGAAGCTAAAGGTGTTCAAAAACTTTATCCAGAAAACCGATTCTTAAAATTTAATTTTGCACTAGATGTGCTGGCTACAGTTTTGTCAAAAAACGTCATACAGTGGCAAAAGTGAGGTCATGTCCCGCCAGTTTATTTTTATTTTTATATGTAATGCCTTGTCTAGACTTACGTTTACTTGAAGTCCTTCCCACTTAAAATGATTCATTTAAAGTTACCGTTCGTCTACACTGGAAGACAAGTCTTGAAACCACTCGTTTCAACTCACACAAGTTCTGAGTCGAGAAATTCCCCCAAGTCGCTCAAAATTGCCAAATCGGTAGTCTTGGGGACAAGTTCACGAGTCGCACGGTGACTTGGAACGAATGTTTTTTCACGTTTTAAACCACGAGGTATTTGGTGGTGACTTGTGAACTTTGTCGATTTGAGACGATCAAGACAGTTTGTTATTGATTTGGTAGTTATTATGAATTTCGTCACCAGTTAAATTTCGTATTTTCTTCTTATCTTCTTTCCAACTTTGAGACTTCATTAAAATTACAGAGTGGCTACTGCCGGCTAAAGTAATATCACAAACTCTCAACATAACCTAAAAAATACTAGTCGTCCCACCATTTCAGAATCGAAATACAGTAATCGATTGTTATAAACGCCGTTCCTCACTTTAAATGGGGTCCTGGGATGATTTAAAATGAGTGGGACTTCAAGTTGCTTTTTGAGCATCTACACCTAGACTTAAATTAAGTGACTCTCACTTTAAAGCTCACTTTAAAGTGCTAATGTAGGCAAGGCATAAGGCCCTCTTTCATTCAGAAAACTTTTCATCCATGTTTCTTTGACTTTCAAAATATCGGACAGAGGTGGATACAATCGCCTTAAAATCAGTCCTGTGAAGTGTGACTGAGTGGGTAGACTCTAAATACGAATGTATTTCTTATTTATTTTAAAGTAGGGTAAGAGGAAGACGTATGCGCATCGCCTCATTCAAAGAAGGTTCTACGTTGACTACGAAGAAGTTTCATCTAGGGCGCCATCCCCGGGGATCTACATGACCTCGCTGCCCCGCACCTCGATATAAGGGTTGTGTTTTCCGGGATGATGAACCTTTGGCTCACGTGACGCACCGCTTTAATCGAAGGGATTTTTGTGCAGAAGGGGTTGGTAGGGGGTGTTGATAAATTTAACCCTATATATTGGACAGAACTAGCAAGTAGCTACACATTCACAAACATGGCGTTTAATACAAAAATAATCAATATTTGCATTAAATAAATGACAAATAAATTGTATTTAGAGTCTACCAACTCAGTCATTAAACTGATTTTTAGTAGAGGACAGTAAACCAAAGCGACCAAGATAACCCTGTAGGCCCCGACGCAATCGACGAGTGAGCGATAACTAACCAAAGATCGATATTTTTTAAAAGGAAATGTAGCAGTCAGTGGTATGGACAGTGCGAACACCCGCGGATCAACACCAGAATCAACAAGGCCGATTCAGAACAACTTTAAAATTATTATGTGCCTCGTTGCTAGGACGGCTCCAAAGTCACCGTTCACAAATCCATGCGACAAGAACTCATGGTCTTAAGTCTAAATCAGAAGTTAAAAAACTTCTGCCTTTAGCGGGAAACGAATCCCGGACTTTCTGCATTGGAAGCAGAGACGCTAACCACAAGACCAACGAATCACACACAAAACCAACTGAGCCACACACAGGAAAATCGTTAAATAAATAGATTTCAAAATGAAATTCACAAAATCAAACTTTCTAATAACACTTAAGAATTTTAAATAAAAAAATTCTGCTTTGTTCATTCAAAAGTTTGCAAAATATTTCCGAGGGTAGACAAAATTGTTGTTTAAAATCGCAGCAGAACCAATGAATTAGGTTCATTGGCACAATACGAAATACACCTTTTGGGCAATAATTTTTCAGAGGTTCGCACAGTATTTAAATTATTCTAGTTTTGGTGTCGGTATTTTCTCTCGTAAAATTTGAGCCCAGACTGTTACATTATCTTCTTTCAGAGCTATGAGAGCCACCTCAGTGCTGGTGCTACTGTCCGTGCTGGCTTGTTGCCACGCCCTGTCTTGCCCGTGCTGGTCCCAGGTACCACGAAACTGTACGACGCCGACAGACTGCAAGGGTGGCTTAGTCCCGGACATCTGCGGATGTTGCCAAAGGTGTGCCAAGGTACGACTTCCACAAACTACTATCACAGTAATCTCCAAAACTAAGTTACACATTGCCCTCTTGAAGATATTTCTTTTGGTCTCGAGAATTCTTGCAATTGGCATACAATTTCACTTTTGAACATGTAATCCTCTTCATCCAGCATAGACATGGAAAGATTTTGTATTGTTATCTTTAGCTTCATCTACTTCACTTTCTTTCTCTTCACTGTCTTCTTCCTCAGGGACCACCACCAGTTTATGCTATATTTTTCGTTCTTCCCAACATATTTCCTGATTAATCCTTTCCAAGCTGCATTTCTCCTTTCAAATCCATTGCTATAACTTCTTCCCACCTCAGTCTGGGCCTCCTTCTCTTTCTCTGTTTGTTTCCTGCTTCTTGTTCATACTGCGTCTTCGGAATCCTGTCCGTCTGCATCATCTTCATGTGTCCAAACCACCATCAGCCATTCTTTCCCTAGCTTAAAGTTTAAACTCTCTACTCTAGTTCTTTTCTTATCTTCGATGATGATGTGGGAGAAGCGTCAGGCATAGCTAGCTGGCTTCTATAAGCCCGAAGAGACAAGAATGTGGTGGGAACCTCTTACCCCCTACCCGACTCAGTTGGATATAGGGTTCGATATTAATTTAATCTTTTGCTTTCATAAATGCGTAACTCAATCTGGAAAGGACGAAGTAGTGGAAACTCTCAAATGCAACTAACATTTATCCAGTCCGGTGACTTATCAAGACTGTATGTTGTATTGATTGCCCAAGTTGGAAGGAAAAGTCCTAGGTATCTTTATAGCACTTAATTAATCCCTTATTCGCCTTTGACTGGAGGAAAACCCTCAGCCAGATTCAAAAGACACTTGGGATAGGGTGACCCTAGACTTTTAACACCACAGAATGGACATAGAATGCTTCCGATCGCCATGTTATCCCCAAACAATTTTTTAGTTTCTACAACTATTGTGAAGTAAACAAGTTTGCCTTTGAAACAGAATCAAAAAGTTTTTGTCTATTGTAGGCCACATTTGTTTTTCACGTCTTTTCAAGCCACATTCGTTTACTTTGCGGTAATTTACGCAGCTAAAGTGGTTTGGCAAAAGCATGGAGGCCAATATATCACTGTTTGTCCACTCCTGTAGTAACTTTTATAGGCTCTCTACTTGGACTTCTTCTATAGTTCTTCCAACAAATATGTTTTGCTGACGATAAAACATATGAAATGTTTATTATTGTTCATACATAATATGAATCTGAAGTTTTTGGCATGTCATTTTTAATATGGTATATTTAGGTAATTTGGGAAGTTGTGAGGGTGTAAAGTCCGTACTCACGTACTGGTTCAAAATCTTACCCAATTAGCGATGTATCTGGAATCCATAATGGTGATCTGCCAACATCAATTCCCACTGAAGGTTTTACGCTATATATTATATAAGTGCACACATCAACAACCCAACGCAATGTTTGACGCATGTCTACTCTCATGCTTTAGTTTGGCTGGTTCACAACATATTTTAAATGAATACTGCTAATCTTGATAAGAAGTTTCCGCTTTGCACTGTTCTTCTTCGAAGCTTAAATAATCATTGAAGATGTGGAGGCACACTGGCATTCTATTCTGGACGCCATTTTCCAAGATCTACTTGTCTACTTCTGATTGGTTCACGTGATGTAGTGGCTTCTTCTGATTGGTTCACGTGATGTAATGGCTTCTTCTGATTGGTTCACGTGATGTAATGGCTTCTTCTGATTGGTTCACGTGATGTGGTGTCTACTTCTGATTGGTTCACGTGATGTAATGGCTTCTTCTGATTGGTTCACGTGATGTAATGGCTTCTTCTGATTGGTTCACGTGATGTAATGGCTTCTTCTGATTGGTTCACGTGATGTGGTGTCTACTTCTGATTGGTTCACGTGATGTAATGGCTTCTTCTGATTGGTTAACGTGGTTGTTGCAGGTACTGAACGAGATTTGTGGTGGGCCATGGAATTCACGTGGGACTTGTGACGAGGGCCTGTCCTGTGACAAAAACCCAGACGACTTCAATGCAGATGGACATTGTAAGCATTTCCTTCTTTCATAAACAAACCATTTCACTTATCTTATTTATTTATATTTATATTATATAGTTACTTCAATAGATAAATAAATAAATAATTTTTTCGTGGGAAACCTGCCCATGGTGCAATGCGTGACCCTCTTCAGGTGACTATAACTGTTTATTTTGGAGTTAGGACAATTGTGAATGGATGTCCGAGGGCTGTTTAAGAGGACTCAATCCTTTGCATTTCGATGAACGACCAAGAAAAAACCCATTATAAAACTTCAGTAAGGATTTCCGTTCTCGACGGGATTTTAACCCGGGACCTCCCGAAACAGTCACGCGCTTAACGCTCGAGCCAACACTCTCGGTTTAATAACTTCAATGTTTCTGTCTTGCAGGTGTGGTGACCGTTGCCAACGCAACGAGCACCGCTCAACCAGCCACTCAACCAGCCACTCAACCAGCAAGCTAGACCACGAGGACGGTGAACACACAGACAACCTTGGTTTATTGTCTTGAATATGTCTACCCTGTTTATAACCGTTGCTTAATAAAGTGAAACGTGAAGTTGTCAAATTGGTTCGGTGACTTTAAGAGTCACGTGTATAGAGAAGATGTCTCAATATAATCTGATGTAGAAGAGCGATGCCCGAGCATCCAATGCCTTGATTATTGTTCCCTTGTTTATGCTTTGTCCACGGAAACCTAACATTATTGTCAGGTAAAGGTGTCTTGTTGTTTATTAAAACAACATTCGAGATAGTTGTCTTGACTCAAATTTCACAACTGACTGAAAGCATACAGTTGTCATATACGTTGATAGAATAATGTGTAATTGATAGCAATAATAAAAACACCGTTATCTTATGAGATAAGAAGTAATATTCTACTTAATAATAGATATCTATTTAATAATATATATATTTTGTTCCAACATAATATAGTTTGGTAAATAGGTGTTTCTACCAATGTATCGTGGGCATCACCGAATCAGCACCGGCCTGCCAAGCTCGGCACCTCATCATCTTTCGCAAGACCATGCAGCTCTCTACTTTTTTGCTGTCCTCCCACCATCTTTCTCTTCCAGCACGATCAACTCCTCTCCTCTCTCCTCCACATCTGCCTGTACTTGGTCTTGCAATCAGTCTCGAACTATGCCACTGTATGTTCTTACCATCGCAGTCGAAAATTAATAATATATAAATATTAAATAAAAATTATACACGACGAAATGTAAAAAAAGGTTGTTTATTATATTTATTATAATGCATATTACAATGGAAAACAAATACTCCACAAGTGTACAGCTGAGCATAATGGACAGACAACATACTTTCAGTAAAATAAACAATATACATTTACAAATTAATAAAATGTATCTCTTAATTGGATTGGAAATATATTAATGTACTTTTTGCTATTAGAGACGATGCGTGGTGATAGATGAGGTTGAAATATGAACAGAATGGGGGAGGGGAAACCCGGTACCGGCACGTAGCCTACTCCTTTCGAAAAGTACCAAAGGGGCCATACAGCCATATAGGTTCCTCCACTAACCCGGACTGCCGAGCAGACGTCGAGGAGATCGAAGCCGTTACACTAGCTCTCGAACCCTGATATACGTGAGTTTCAGAGCAGAGCGGTCACCCACTCTACCCCTGACCACGCCCGAGTTTGCTTAACTTCGGTGTTTGAGTGGGAACCGTTTAACTACCTCGGCTAAACCACTGGCAACACATTTGAAATTAGCAATGTAAATGTGGAAATTATCAACATTACTAACAACGAAAATTAATAAATAAGAGATATTCTTGAAAGAAAAGAAAAGTAAAATGGGTATGAAAGAAGAGACTAATGTAAATAAGCTAGTGAGTAAATTATAATGTTAATCCCAAGGCTTGAGTGATCACAGATTTAAATTTAAAAATATTTTGAGAGTAGAGATCTGTTTGTTCCTTATAAGGTTTTAACATTAAATGAATGCTGCAATCTTTTAATGCATGAATTTTTATGAAGGTCAAGATCGGTTCAAAAGATTTATGCATGTGTGTATGTTTGGAAGGTATATGAAAATTTAATTTACCAGTAATTGAACTAGTGTTTGTTAAATTATTTGCAATTTTGTAAAGCTAAACCATGTCAGAATAGTTCCTTCGGTTCTCTAATGTCATAAGGTTAGCATCTTTACAAAGTTGTGCATAATTGGATGAGCGTAGCGAGCAAAGCGAAGATTCCATTTCATTACACTGGAGAAAAAAATCCGGAATGTTTTTTTTCTTTTCTTTTTTTTTCTTTTTTTCTTTTTGTATTTGTTAAGGTTAGGATATCGCTAGCACTAGGGCCCGCTAGAGGGGTAAGGGGGAATGGAACATAGTTTGCCGTGAACCAATACTCCAATTGCGACGAAATTTTATGAAGGCCGTTGAAATCTCTGAACTTAGAACTGCCACGTTTTTGAGCGCAATCGGAAAATTATTTCTCATGAAAATCGCAATTTTACGATTTATTTCGATTTTTAAAAAATTCTTCGACTTATAACACCTACATGCTTTATCCGATTTTGTGATTTTTTTCACAGAACCTTAAGTCCATGAATTAAGATATTCGTGTGAAATTTGAACGTAATCGAAAAATTATTTCTCATGATAATCAAAATTTTACGGGTTTTTTATTTTTTAAAACAATTCTTTGACTTGTAACACCTCATGCTTTATCCTATTGTAATCATTTTTTTACATAACCTTTATTTTATGAATTCATATATTTGTGTGAAATTTGAGCGCAATCGAATAATTATTTCTTATGAAAATCGCTATTTTACGTTTTTTTTATTTTTATAAAATTACGATTAATTAAAAAAAAAAAAATTGTTAATTTTGAATTTAATTTAATTTAATTAAAAAAATTCTTCTACTTAGTAATGATTATTTCACAGAACAACAGAAAATCCGCGTAACACATGGCAGTTCAATGCACCAATAATTATGCTCATCCAACAATACGCGGCGGGACTTAAACGTTTTCCTAGTCTACTCTATGAAACCGAATGTTATATTTTATTAATTGATGTTTTATACTAGGAAAACGCTTAAGTCCCGCCGCGTTGTTGGATGAGCGTAATTGGTGCATTGAGCCGCCTTGTGTTATGCGGATTTTCTGTCGTTTTGTGAAAAAATCTGTTACTTTGTCGAAGAATTTTTTTAACTTAAATTAAATTAAATAAAAAATAAACTTTATGTTTTTATTTGTTTTATTAATCGTAATTTAAAAAAATCGTAAAATTGCGATTTTTATAAGAAATAATTATTCGATTGCGCTCAAATTTTACACAAATATATTAATTCATAAAATTAAGGTTCTGTGAAAAAATCATTACAATAGGATAAAGCATGTAGGTGTTATAAGTCAAAGAATTGTTTTAAAAAAGAAAAAACCCGTAACATTTCGATTTTCATGAGAAATAATTTTTCGAGTGCGCTCAAAAACGTGGCAGTTCTAAGTTCAGAGATTTCGAAGGCCTCCACAAAATTTATACAATAATACACGAAAAAAAAAGAAAAAAAAACATTCCGGATTTTTTTTCCAGTGTAGTGAAATGGAATCTTCGCTCCGCTCGCTACGCTCATCCAAAAACACTGTTGGACCCTTTCTACATTGTTCCATAACTAGGAAAACGCTTAAGTCCCGCCGCGTTGTTGGATGAGCGTATATGGTGCATTGAGATGCCATGTGTTACGCGGATTTTCTGTTGTTCTGTGAAAAAATCATTACTAAGTCGAAGATTTTTTTAAAATTAAATTAAATTATATACAAAATTAACTTAATTTTTATTATTTAATTTAATTAAAAAAAAATTAACTTAATTGTTTTAATTAATCGTAATTTTTTAAAAAGAAAAAAATCGTAAAATTGCAATTTGCATAAGAAATAATTATTCGATTGCGCTCAAATTTAACACGAATATATTAATTCATGAAATAAGGTTCGTAAAAAAATCATTACAATAGGATAAAGCATGTAGGTGTTATAAGTCAAAGAATTGTTTTTTAAAAGAAAAAAAACATAACATTTTGATTTTCATGAGAAATAATTTTTCGATTACGCTCAAATTTCACACGAATATCTTAATTCATAAAATTAAGGTTCTGTGAAAAAATCAAAAAAATTTTATCGTAAAATTGCGTTTTTTATGTGAAAAAATTTCCCGATTGCGCTCAAAAACGTGGCAGTTCTAAGTTCAGAGATTTCGAAGGTCTCCATAAAATTTCATTGCAATCGGAGTATCGGTTTAGCCGGAATCGTGTTAACAAACACACAAAAATACAGAAAGAAAGAAAGAAAAAAAAACATTCCGGATTTTTTTCTCCAGTGTAGTGAAATGGAATCTTCGCTTCGCTCGCTACGCTAATCCAAATATTAACACATTTTACATATACATTATAGATTATGATGAGTATTACTCTTTTGTCTAATGGATACCTTTTCGAGGTTTTTGGTTATGTTTTGTGGCTTAAATAGAATATTTCATTATGCCTATAAAATATATTCCTTCCAAAACTAACGACCATACCGTAAATGCATTATAATATATTTTTAATTTCAAATCATGAACATCTGCCTTGAATCTCAGCATGGAAGATATTATGCTTAGAAAAAAAATAGTTATTGGATGAGCGTAGCGAGCGAAGCGAAGATTCCATTTCACTACACTGGAGAAAAAAATCCGGAATGTTTTTTTTTCTTCTTTTTGTTCGTGTATTATTGTGTGTTTGTCAGCACGATTCCGTCTAAACCGATACTCCAATTGCAATGAAATTTTCTGGAGACCTTCAAAATCTCTAAACTTTGAGCTGCCACGTTTTTGAGCGCAATCGAAAAATTATTTCTCATCAAAATCGCAAATTTTACGAATTTTTTCGATTTTTAAAAATATCTTCGACTTATAACACCTACATGCTTTATTTGATCTTAATGAATTTTTCACAGAACCATAATTTTATGAACTTAGATATTCGTGTGAAATATGAGCGCAATCGAAAATTTATTTCTCATGAAAATCGACATTTTTCTTTTTTTTTCTTTTTTAAAACAATTCTTTGACTTGACACCTACATGCTTTAACCGATTGTAATAATTTTTTCACAGAACCTTAATTTTATGAATTAATATATTCGTATATTAAGATCCGCAGTCATTCGTCCACCTCCGTGACAATTAGAAGCCATCTTGAAATTCAGTTTGCATGTTAAAGGAGTATTTAACTGCTAAACTCAATAAATATATTTCATTCAGGCTAGCTAGTTATGAATTTTGTAATTTACAGAGAAATTATTGGGTACACCATTGACCCCCAACAAATTGTCAAACTTGGTGTTTTTCGAGCTAGGTCCCATCGGCAAAAATCTCCCATAAGAAATAACATGGGGACGATTTTTATGCCCCGTGACCTTGGAGGATTTTGATCCAAAAAAATACTGGCCATTATGTTCGTACTCTACAGTCTTTTCTGTAAATCCTCTATATTTTGTTTTGTAATTTGGGCAAGTGGTTCGTTTAAAATATGCTGATTACCAAGAAGGGGTGTGATTTTTGAATGCATTGTTTTGCGTGTTTGAGTGTATATTTGTGCACAGTTTCAAAGCACAATGTTATAAAGGGCCATTTCAGATTGATATGATGCTCTAGTATATGTGAAACAAAACAAAAAAAAACAGATTTAAGCCGATTTAAGAAATTTCCCAAAACGACCATTTTCGCTATTTTCTGGAATTCGTGTAAAATCACAGTTACAAGATATAATTTTTTAAACGGTCATTTGAGTGGAGTAATATGCTTAAGATTATGTGGTAAAAAATATTTTTTGGGTAAATAGCCCCTTTAAGTAGATGGAAGCGATTTGTAACCCAAATATTCCTAAATATGGCCGTTAGTTTGACAGGTGAGCATATTAGACATTAACACCAAATGATTACTAAATTCCCTTAAATGCAATAACTTCTTATTGTTTCTGTTTGTGCATTACCATGCTGCACAAGCGAAAACCGTATCAAACAATTGAGTAAAATACTTTATTACATTAAAAAAGCATAAATTAAAACGCCAAATCGCGATTTTGAAAAGGTAGGACTGACGCTTCAATTTGGTACTAGGAAAACGCTTAAGTCCCGCCGCGTTGTTGGATGAGCGTAATTGGTGCATTGAGCTGCCATGTGTTACGCGATTTTCTGTTGTTCTTGGAAAAAATCATTACTTAGTCGAAGATTTTTTTTTTTAATTAAATTAAATTAAATAAAAAATAAACTTAATTTTTTTAAATGAATCGTAATTTTTAAAAAAAGAAAAAAATCGAAAAATTACAATTTTCATAAGAAAGAATGATTCGATGGCGCTCAAATTTAACACGAATATATTAATTCATGAAATAAAGGTTCTGTGAAAAAATTATTACAATAGGATAAAGCATGTAGGTGTTATAAGTCAAAGAATTGTTTTAAAAAAGAAAAAACCCGTAAATTTTCGATTTTCATAAGAAATAATTTTTCGATTACGCTCAAATTTCACAAGAATATCTTAATTCATAAAATTAAACTTCTGTGAAAAAATCATTACAATCGGATAAAGCATGTAGTGTTATAAGTCGAAGACATTTTTTTTAAATCGAAAAAAATCGTCAAATTGCGTTTTTTATGAGAAAAAAATTCCCGATTGCGCTCAAAAACGTGGCAGTTTTAAGTTCAGAGATTTAGAAGGCCTCCATAAAATTTCATCGCAATCGGAGTATCGGTTTAGCTGGAATCGTGTTAACAGACACACAAAAATACAAAAAAAAAAGAAAAAAAAAACATTCCGGATTTTTTTCTCCAGTGTAGTGAAATGGAATCTTCGCTTCGCTCGCTACGCTCGCTACGCTCATCCAATAAGCTAGCGCCTGTGCGGACGTGGTGGAGACTGCGGATCTAGCCTACTAGATGTTCAATACCATGGTGTCACGTCTCACGATAAAAACCAAACGCGATCTCCGATTGAAGCGATTTTCTTGTCATTGTCCTTCATCAAAGGAAAATACAGAATCTATTTTATAAATCTAGCGGTCGAGAGAGTGGAAGAAGCGTCACCCAAAGCTGACTTTATTCGTGATTAAATGTTGCAGGTATGCGCTCTAGTGGCGAAGCGCGCGACTAGAGAATCGAGGTTCCTCGACCGCGCGCATGCTATTACATAGAGATTTGCGTTCGAATTGTGAGCGTTTGTACCTATTGATATTTCAAAATATAATCACGATTAATGGTTTACTGCAAGAATTAAGTCTTACGAAGTCAAATGATGCCTCAATTGTATTAGTATACATTTCCAAAGATGGAGAAAACGATTTAAGTGAATGGCAGTTTTTGCGACAAATGTTGAGAATTGTGCGTTCTTATGGTAGGTTTTTGGATTTTGGCTGATTTTATCATTTTTTTTAACACTCGACAAGTATGAAATGATTTTAATCTGGCGATATGCTGATGTGGCATTTACTCTTGTAGTCAACTTTTACAACAGACAGAGGGTCGGACGGAATAGGCATATAGATCTCATTTAAAGGCCTAGAATGTGCAGGTATTTGTATTGTACTTTGACAGCTTTTATGGTATTGTTTATTACAACGCAGGTTTAAATACGTATTTTTAAAACATTAACATAATACTATTACATTCCCTATAGTATGCGATCTTTTTCGCATATTATCTTAGTTATTTTTATTGTATGTTGCCTGTCCCATGAGCTGCTAGCCTCTATAATCAAGGATTTTAATACATAATTATTGTGAATATGCGTATATACGTCGACATAATCACGTAGACAAAATCACTATCAAGTTGAATATAATTTTGGTTATATACCTATTAATTTTGTTCACGAAGTTCAAAATAAAAATAGGAAATAGAGGTCACACAAATAAAGCCATGTCTCAATGCTTCGAAATCGAATCGAGTTGCCCAATTTTATCTGTCATGGTCATTGTTATCTTATTGTTGTAATAATTGCGTGTATTTTGTACAATACTAGAGCTTTGAGATAAATAAATAGCCTCCTTATTAAAATGTCCATTTAAAAGGAAACTACAATATGAAACGAGATTGTGATGTTAGGCGTAGGCCTAAAGCTCTGAACTGGTGGATTGTCATATGTGAGTGCGTGTGTGTGTGTGTGTAGGGTGGGGAAGGGGGGGGGGGGCTATTTTATCATTTTATATTATTTGTATTGACGCATTTTGTTTAAAAACCGTTTAAATGTGTGCGAAATAGGATAAATAGTAAATAGTAATCGACCGTAAATCATAGCATGCATCATTTATGCATACAAGTGAAGTGCAAAAAGCGGGCACAGAAATTAGGAAAACATAATTTTACAATATGAAAAACATTTTAATTACTCTGTGAAAATATTCAGGTTGTTCATTATAACGGTAGTATATTTTAGAACGCTGCAAAGATGTTGTATCGTCTCAAAAGACTGTTGATTGTCATACGCCGGCGTGTGGTAAACAGCGGCTGTACCTCGTTTCTCCGGCCATATTGCAAGAATCCGCGCGACGGTGGCGCGATCTCTTGTTACATTTAATGTCGAATATACCCGGCACCTCCACCAACAAACAGATTGAAACGGTATGTACGTATGTTTGCAATCCTTAATAAATATCTAAAACCTAAAGAAACGTATCACTTTATTTTTCTTTTCATAGCATACTGTTTAATATTCATATTCACATATTTATTGAATGATCGTAATTGTCGCTCCAACTGGGTTTCGAACCCAGTACCTTCGGCTTAACGTACTAATGCGTAATTTATTTTTGATGTGATTGTTGAGTGCCATGATGTCATACAAACAGAATACTGCCATGTTTGCTGTCATTACTGAAAGATGACATATTATTGAGTCAACAATAACTTCTCATATCCCTTGAGTATAGGGTAACATGATGACCAGGTTTTTATCATGGGAGATGAGAAGTGATTGGCTCAAAACTATGCTGTCTTTCACTATGTTAGCAACATTGCACTCCTCTGTTTGATTTGTTATACTTGGTACATTAAAAATTCTTCATTATGGCACTCAACAATCACAACAAAATATCAATTTAGTAAAGGTTTGTCTAAGGTCCCAGTAGCTCAGTTGGTAGAGTATCTGTACGTTAAGCCGGAGGTTCTGGGTTCGATCCCCAGTCGGGGAAAACTTGTGCTATAATTCAATACCTATGTCCTCAAAGCGGACTTATGCTTAAAATCAAAGTATTCATGATACATATTTTAATTATTAGATCCAACCACGTTCACGATATTTCTATTTTCCACCACACACATTAATTATTTGAATCATCAAAACCAATTAACAAATTAAATCTCCAAAGTAATTATGAGCTATTACATTGGGTTTGTATTTAATCTTTTCAAGTAAATTATCAAAGCTCACTAAAATTGGAATTATCAATAATAATTGTTTTGTTGTGACAAGCTTGATCCATGCCCGGCGGATAATTTTCGTTCAGTCTGTCTTCATAAATATTTTATTTTGTTGTAGCAATTCCGAATACATACATGGAACAACACGGGTTCGAGAATATGCAAGGAGAGGGCGAAGCTACTTGGTCTAATTGAAGAAGAATGCAAAAATAAAATAAGTTGGTGGAGGTCCGGGTCAGATTCAGCTTACTAGTTCTCGCCGCGTTCTTGCCTATAATAAATAAATGAAATCAATTTGTATTTAACAGTCTACCGACTTAGTGACAGAACTGATTTTCAGTGCGGGTCATTAAATTTAAAGCAGACCAAGCCAACCCAGTAGACGCCGACACCATCGACGAGCGAACAATGACCAACTAGAAACCGGAATATTAATTATGAATGGTTGGTGGTGGTGCCATGAATTTCTAAACTTCTTGGGGCTTGCCCTCCCCCCCCCCCTTACCCACTAGGCTACCAAAAACATTATTTATCATCTTTGGTGAAGGCCAATGCCAACATAAAAAACTAATAGCAATATCAGAGTCGATAAAGAAGTTTCCCCAGCAGTGACAGCCAGAGTCGATAAAGAAGTTTCCCCAGCAGTGACAGCCAGAGTCGATAAAGAAGTTTCTCCAGCAGTGACAGCCAGAGTCGATAAAGAAGTTTCCCCAGCAGTGACAGCCAGAGTCGATAAAGAAGTTTCTCCAGCAGTGACAGCCAGAGGCGATAAGGAAGTTAACCCTCTTCTTCGAATCTATCCAACTCAAGAAGGCTGTAGAAAAAAATAACAAAAACTCAACACTCGATATTATTTAAAACAAAGTCTTGAACAGACGTCATAGTAACCTAGAGTTGGATGTACGTTTTAAAACTCCATGATAATAATATCATTTTGATACGGGTCATTAACTTAGTATTTATTATCACCTGTGTTTTTTAAAGCATGGATGGAAAGATGATGCGGTTCTTTGACGAGGTAGGAGAATCCCACACAACGGCAGAGCCGATCATCCCGTCTTGCAGCATCCAGACACTGCCTGAAGAGCTTCTACTCAACATCTTCTCGTATCTGAGTCTGTCCGAGCTCTGCAATGTCGTGCCACGAGTGTGTAGACAGTGGGAGCGACTACACTGGGACCCCCAGCTCTATGGCGTGAATAGAATCCATGAAGGTGAGAGGACTCTCAAACTTCTCTTTGGCAAAGACGTCTTCGGTTCTCCATTTAAGATAGACCAACTAACAGACCCACGGTCTAAACTAAGTTTCACATCTGCCCACTTTGACAACGTGTACATGATGAAACTGATCAAGAAATGTGTCGCAACTCACAATGAAAAGAAACTGAATGGAAAAGGAGTAGACAAATTTGACAGTGTGTTTTATAAAGATTTCATCGTTTTGCTTGTCCATCTGAGATCAGTGAAATGGAAAGGCTTTCAAGATAGATATGTTGAGTTAAGATGGTTAACAAATCTCTTGAACTGTTGTGTACAGCTCGAGGAAATGATCGTTTACCGCAATGGATATGAACTAAAATGTTGCGAACTAGACGAACTTTGTAAGCGGCTTGGAGGAACCCTACGTGTATTGCACGTAGATTGTGAATATTGGAATGATGAAATATTGATGTTTGACACCATGCACGCAATTGCCAGTTGTCGATATCTAAAGGACTTGGCTCTATATGGAGCGGGAAAAATAACTGATGATTCTCTCACAGGTATGGCCAACATGACAGAATTGCAAAGCCTTAAATTTTTCGGTTGTCATTTGTCTACTGGTTCATTGGCCTCGTTGTTATCCGGCCATGGGCTTAAAGACTTGACGACGTTTGAACTTTATATCTCCAGCTACAATTACCCTGAGCTAGTTGGCATTACCAAGTTAAAGAAACTGACTAGATTGTCTCTGACTTCAAGTTATAGTTACGGAATTTATAGCCCCTCACTGCTCCAAGGGGTTTCTAGACAACGTCATCACTAGTTGCAACAAACTGGAATCGTTAAAGATTGACTGCGGGAGGGCGAATCCTACAGCGGAGACTTTACTGATGATACCCAAGTACCTGCCGGGCCTCAAGGAACTCAATGTGTTTTCTCCTTACTTACCTGAGAAAGACTGGAAGGACACACTGAAGCAAATGATGCCACTCCTCGTCATAAGTACCAAGCCTATTCAATAAAGCAGTACAATTCATTCCGTGTAACTGTGGCTACTAGACGCTCGAGGGCCAAGTCATAACTAAAGTGATATCTTTTATTAAAGATGAGTGTGTTGTTCATTCTGATAATAACTCTTTTATATTAAAATGTTCTTATTTCCACCTACCGAAATGTTGTGTTATATTTTCTAACTTTCTTTAACCAGGCTGGGCCCGGGGTAGAATTTGGCCCAGAGCATGGCTCTGCTAATCGTAAAAGGCGATTCAAGAGAAAAAGTCCACCTCGCAAACATCAGTTAGTAAGCGGGGAGTATGTTACTCCCCAAACCTAGAGGCGAGCTCTGGCAATTGTCGTCGGGGACCTTGCCCCCTTCCCTTGACGACCCCCCGGCGACGATGACAATGACACAACGAACGATGACAAAGACGATGACGACCGCGACGTGAGAAACCCCCCTTCCTCCATTACCCGTGGCTGGTTCTGACCAGCATGGGCTCCTCCTCCCCACCCCCCTTAGGCTAGAGTGGTGCATTATGACCTAACGGTTGACGCGTCCTTAATCCAAATAAACCAAAAAACCAGGCTGAGCCAGTGGTAGAATCTGGGTCAAGGTATTCATGTGCCTTGATATCTTACGACGTAAGATTTGAGGCAAATTCCATCTCACAAACATCAGCTAGTAGCCTATAGAAATGAGTGATCCCCTTCCTAAAACTAGAGGCGAGCTCTGACAGTCATCGTCTGGGACAACCCCATCCACGAAGACTTCTCCGACTATGTCAACGGCGTGAACCCCCCTACCCATTTGTAGTGCTAACGTAAACAAAAACAAATTGTCACACTATAGCGAATCTCTATGAGATGATAGACAGCTGATGTTCGTTTGAAAGAATTCCAGTACCAAAAAAAATGTTTTTATTTATTGAAAGTTTATCCTATTCTGTTGCATTACACTAGGAAACGCCGAAGTCGTTGCTAGACGAGTGAGCGAGTTATGATTGTGTTGAGTACCCGGTAACATTCTCGTTACTCCCCCTAACTAAGGCTGGATGCAGCATGGGTCTTTCCTGCCTAGCCTATTATGGGCTAGCTTACAGTTGACGCGCCCTTATTCCATCAAAACAAAAAATATATATATTTTATATTATATTATAAATGCAAATGTTCCCGGGTACTCAACACATGACTCGCTCACTCGTCTAACAACGACTTTGTGGCGTTTTTCTAGTCTAGTTGGCTAATGCGCCTTTAAACCGGAATGTTGGAAACCCGCTGGCTCAAATAACGGCGGGGATAGATTTTTCTAATTCTGGATTATTTTTGGATGAGCGTAGCGAGCGAAACGAAGATTCCATTTCACTACACTGGAGAAAAAAATCAGGAATCTTTTTTTCTTTTTTTTGGTATTTTTGTATGTTTGTTACCACGATTCCGGCTAAACCGATACTCCGATTGCGATGAAATTTTATGGAGGCCTTCGAAATCTCTGAACTTAGAACTGCCACGTTTTTGAGCACAATCGAAAAACTATTTCTCATGAAAATAGCAATTTTACGATTTTTTCGATTTAAAAAAAATTTCTTCGACGAATAACACCTACATGCTTTGTCCGATTGTAATTATTTTTTCACAGAACCTTAATTTCATGAATTGATATATTCATGTGAAATTTGAGCGTACAATTGATAAAAATAAACTGCAATCTGCATTGCCCGGTCAAAACAAAATCATTGAAAAGATGTTTTAAAAACCAAGACATAGAGTTATTCAATGAACAAATTGGTGCTTTTAACTGGGATGAACTCGAGAATGCTGGTACTGTAAACGAGATGTACAATATTTTTATAGAAAAACTTAAAATACCATTTGAAACACACTTTCCTAAGAAAAAAATAACTGTAAAACATTCAAAGAATGTTCCACGCTGGCTAACAGCTGGAATAAAAGTATCTCGCTACAACTTAAAATGCTTATCAAATAAGTTTACAGTTCCACAACAACCAATTCCTAAAAGAATATTACCGTAACTACAAAAAAACGTATAAAAGATAATAAACCTAGCAAAAGTTAAACATTATGAGGATCAAATTCGAAACCGTGGAAATAGACCAAAAAAGGTATGGGAAATCCTAAATAATCAACTAGGTCGAAAGCCACCAATAAAGTCAGATAACATCACGATAGAAGTTCAAGGAAGAACAACGGATGAACCTCACATTGTTGCACATGCATTTATTAAGCATTTTACTGAAATCGGAAGCAAACTCACTCTGAATATAAACACGAGCATCCAAAACAATTTCATTGATCATCTAAATAAGGTGCAAAAAAGCCCAACGGGGTCCATTTTCTAAACGAGACCGATGAAATGGAAATAATTTCTATTGTAAAATGCATGAAAAATAAACTTTCCAGTGGGCATGATGAAATTCCAATGGCACTTATAAAAAAAAGCATCCGATTTCTAGCAGAGCCGCTAAAGATGATTTTTAACAAATGTGTCATCGAAGGATCATTCCCTGACAGTCTGAAAATCGCAAAAGTTATCCCCCTGTATAAGAAAGGGGATCATACAAAACTGGATAACTATAGACCAATTTCTCTACTCCCAGCTTTCTCAAAAATTTTAGAAAAGCTCATTCAACTAAGAATTAGTACTTATTTTTTTGAAAAACATAATCTTTTCTCTGAACATCAAAGTGGGTTTAGGGAAAATAGGTCAACTGGCACCACTATCAAAAGATTCTTAGAAATACTCTCTGATGCATTAAATCACAAAAAACAAGCTAAAGGAATATTTTATGATTTGTCTAAAGCCTTCGATTGTATTGACCACAAAATTCTTCTATATAAACTTAATTACTATGGGATACGAGGCTCTGCTCTAAAACTAATAAAATCTTATTTAAGCAACAGATACCAGTATGTAGAATTAACAACTCAAGATGCAAGAGGAAATAAAATAAAAACCACCTCTAAAAAAATGCTTAACAGTTGTGGAGTCCCACAAGGATCAGTAGTAAGTCCCCTTTTCTTCAACATATTCATAAACGACTTCCCTTTTTGCATAGAGGACATTGAACTATTTGCTGATGATGCGACATCACTAGCTAGTTACAGCCTCAAACTCAGAGACGCTAATAACTCTAGCAAAAGAGAAATCAATAGCTTGTACGAACTGGTTTAAAAGTAATAAATTAGTCTCAAACTCATCAAAAACAAAATTTATTCAATTTCATTCAACTCAAAAAAGCAGATCTCTACAAACAATAAATGAACTACTAATACAAGAATGCAATAGTACATGCACAAGGATTTCAAGGGTAGATGACATTAACTTTTTGGGTATCCACATGGATGAATGTCTAACGTGGCACAAACATACAACATATTTTCTAGCCGGAAAACTAAGTTCTGCCTGCTACTCGATAAGGCTAATAAGGAATGCTACCAATATAGAAACAGCCAAATTAGTATATTTTGCACTTTTTGAAAGTAATCTAAGATATGGGGTTGAATTCTGGGTCCACTCTACCCATCATGAAATTTTTTTAAATTCAAAAACGCGCTATCAGAACCATATTAAAATCACACCCAAGAACACACTGTCAATCCTTATTCAAAAATCTTAAAATTCTTACTCTCTACAGCTTATATATATTTCAATCAGTGGTGATTGTAAAACAAAATATTCAACATTTAAGTAAAAATAACGAAATACATTCTCACCATACACGACAAGAAAACAACATTCACTTAGAACAACATATAGTAGCAAACTATCTCAAGTAAACTCTAACTATTTCAAAACTAAAATATATAACAAACTCCCTAACAAAATAAAACAAATTACTGCAATCAACAAATTCAAAGAATCAGTGAAAAACATTCTATTAGAAGAGAATGGACCTACACCTAGCGTTTTCAGACAGTACTTCCTACGTCACGGATGAACGGTGACGTCAAAACTGGACTTGGACTTGGAATAAGCAACGATAAATAAGATTCCAGACACATCCTAAGTATATGTATGTGAATGTGAAATAAGTAACTAATACTGGTCCAATTACAAAAAACTAATGTTACGAATATTAATATTCTGTGGACTTGAATATGAAAATGGATCCTTTAGTAATTTTATAGCCTATCAACTTCATATTTGTAAGTCTTATCTTATCTTCTTCTTCTCTTATCTCTTCTCTTATCTTTAAAAATGTACTGTAAATAGATGTGTACCTATATTTATGTTAAAATATAGTAGATGTTTAAAGAATTATGTAATATTATGTAATATCATAATTACTAATTAGCCCATGTATAGGCTCAAATGTCAAAGTCTAATTAAATATCTACATGTATTTATTTATCTAAGGCAATAAACAACATATCATATCATATCATATCAAAAAAACTATTTATTTTCAGTCTCTTTTTTTCTGGTCTAGTTATGGGGGTGGGTGGATGTGGAAATGGGTTACGTCGATGCGCTAGGGAATCCAGAGACCTTGGCTTGTATTAGCCCAAGGTCCCCTAAATTTCCGCTAGGCTTCGCTGCCTCCGCTAGGAGTAGAAACAGGGGACCTCGGTATTAGCCGTTAAATAGACCTTGACAATGCCAAAGTAGTTGGCACTATTCTTCTTCCAAGATCTTTGCACTAAGAAACAAAACTTGGGGAATCCAGAGACCTTGGCTTGTATTAGCCCAAGGTCCCCTAAATTTCCGATAGGCTTCGCTGCCTCCGCTAGGAGTAGAAACAGGGGACCTCGGTATTAGCCGTTAAATAGACCTTGACAATGCCAAAGTAGTTGGCACTATTCTTCTTCCAAGATCTTTGCACTAAGAAACAAAACTTGGGAATCCAGAGACCTTGGCTTGTATCACGGTTCCCTAGATCTCCGCTAGGCTTCGCTGCCTCCGCTAGGAGTAGACAGGGTCCACTAGATACCTAACAGCTGCTGTAAGGTGGGTCTTCGCTTGTACTTCCACAATGTATAAGCGCCATTTTATATCTTGAAGTCAAGGCCCACTTGATAATGTGTCTACTGAGTGCACGCACACATTATCCAACGGACCTCAAAGAGATTTTGTAAACAAACAGCAGACTGCAGCTGGACGTCAATTTCAGAAATCGGTTGCACATTATTTTTTTAATGCAATAAATACATAAATAGGCTACCATTTATGTAATCTTTGATTCTTTATATTTGCAGGTAACATTATGATGTAAATAATTTTTATATCTTTCAACTTCATATCTCAATTTTCATTTGCATACTAATTTGGATATAAGGGCCCGAGGCAAACTGTCCAAATACCGGTAGGCGGTAGGCCTATGGCAATAAGGCCTATTAGCATTGATGTGTTTGGTAAGATAAAGATGAGCCCAAGCCTTGCACTTGTCCATACTTGCACCATGTATAAACCAATACCTAATGCGGATTAATTTTAATCAAACTTGAACTTGAATCTGAGCTAAGCCTAGGGCCTAGCCCTAAGAACGCGGGTAACCTCCAGACCTAAGTTCGACGTCGACTTCTACAAGAAAGGTTTATTGGGTAAGGTCTAGGCCTTGGTCTATGAAAAATCCCACACACTAGGGCCTAGCCTAGGCTTATGCGCATAAAATCTTTTATCGTGGAGTTGTAACTTCATTCTAAACACAAAGTTGGTAATAATCCACAATGCCCAATGATCTGTCAAAACAAAACAAAAACATAGCACATTCTGCTACGGATAATATTACAGAGCGTGTTCGGAGCGCTCCAGATTATTTTTAAAACACACGCTAAGATATAAAATGGCGGTTTGTTTACATCAGGTGAGAAGACCCAGCTTACAGCAGCTTAGCATAAGTATCTAGTGGACCCTGGGAGTAGATACAGGGGACCTTGGTATTAGCCATTAAATAGACCTTGACAGTGCCAAAGTAGTTGGCGCGATTCTTCTTCCAAGATCTTTGCACTAAGAAACAAAACTTGGGGAATCCAGAGACCTTGGCTTGTATCACGGTTCCCTAGATCTCCGCTAGGCTTCGCTGCCTCCGCTAGGAGTAGATACAGGGGACCTTGGTATTAGCAGAGTCGATAAAGAAGTTTCCCCGTTGGGGAGGTCCTCCAACTCCCTATACCGCCCTGGGTTAAATAAAAAGTCGGTTTTTGGCGTTGGGAATCTAACGTTCCGCGCGACTCTGTGTGACGATTGATGGAACTACTTCAATAAAACTACGTCACTTTTCTACTAGTAGTTAACAGTCGATGACAACAAATGGCGGAAACGTCAAAATATTAAATACGATCGAATATTGGCGAATGTTTTCGCATAAAGCAAACTCTCTTTATTGAGGAGGATATTTCTGATGGAGTAGACCTAAGCCTAGGACCTAGGCCGACAATCAGGATTGCTTATGTTTCGATTTGAATGCCAAGGGCGTACTTACGTCTGAAAACTGTATTGTGGCCTTGGGCCTAGGCTACACTTACGTCCGTTAGGCTTGAACAAGGTATATCTCAAATTATTTCGCACGAAAATGTCAGTGACGCCTGCGCAACACTTTATAGTACAATAATAAATCAAAAGTAAATCGTTTTAAAAGACAAGGGCCCAGGGCTAATATGATTGAAATAAAATTGAAGTTTGACGTTTCGTCTGTTGTTTGTTGATTTCAGCGTCACTGCACATCGATAATCTACTGACCGTATTTAGCGTGCAGTGCTTTAATTAGTTTCACATTGGAGCCGCTCTCAGCGCGCAGGACGTTAGATTCCGTTTTGACTTGGGAGCAGAGTCGATAAAGAAGTTTCCCCTTTGGGGAGGTCCCCTTACTCCCAAGTCAAAACGGAATCTAACGTCCTGCGCGCTGAGAGCGGCTCCAATGTGAAACTAATAAAAGCACTGCACGCTAAATACGGTCAGTAGATTATCGATGTGCAGTGACGCTGAAATCAACAAACAACAGACGAAACGTCAAACTTCAATTTTATTTCTATCATATTAGCCCTGGGCCCTAGTCTTTTAAAACGATTTACTTTTGATTTATTATTGTACTATAAAGTGTTGCGCAGGCGTCACTGACATTTTCGTGCGAAATAATTTGAGATATGCCTTGTTCAAGCCTAACGGACGTAAGTGTAGCCTAGGCCCAAGGCCACAATACAGTTTTTAGACGTAAGTACGCCCTAGGCACTCAAATCGAAATCTTGAACAATACATATTGTCGGCCTAGCTCCTAAGCTTAGGTCTACTCCATCAGAAATATCCTCATTAATAAAGAGAGTTTGCTTTATGCCAAAACATTCGCCAACATTCGATCGTATTTAATATTTTGACGTTTCCGCCATTTGTCGTCATCGACTGTTAACTACTAGTAGAAAAGTGACGTACTTTTATTGAAGTAGTTCCATCAATCGTCACACAGAGTCGCGCGGAACGTTAGATTCCCAACGCCAAAAAACGACTTTTTATTTAACCCAGGGCGGTATAGGGAGTTGGAGGACCTCCCCAACGGGGAAACTTCTTTATCGACTCTGCTTGGGAGTAAGGGGACCTCCCCAAAGGGGAAACTTCTTTATCGACTCTGGTATTAGCCGTTAAATAGACCTTGACAATGCCAAAGTAGTTGGCGCGATTCTTCTTCCAAGATCTTTGCACTAAGAAACAAAACTTTGTTGTTTGTTTACATTGTTCTCTCGTCCCCCTAAAGACAAGTCGTGGCTACAGACAAATCTCTGTCTACGATGTCGTACACTGACTCGGCGAGGTCGTATTACGAGGCCTTCTTGGAGGGGTGGGAGTGTTTCAGCGATCACGTCGTCCTAGTGTTCGTCATCAGTATAATCATCTTGATGGCCTTCTTCCTGGGCGCCATCTCGTACTCGCTGGTGAAAGGTAAGTCGTTGCGAAGTACACAGTACAAGACTAGACAAATCTCTGTCTACGATGTCGTACATGAACTCGGCGAGGTCGTATTACGAGGCCTTCTTGGAGGGGTGGGAGTGTTTCAGCGATCACGTCGTCCTAGTGTTCGTCATCAGTATAATCATCTTGATGGCCTTCTTCCTGGGCGCCATCTCGTACTCGCTGGTGAAAGGTAAGTCGTTGCGAAGTACACAGTACAAGACTAGACAAATCTCTGTCTACGATGTCGTACATGAACTCGGCGAGGTCGTATTACGAGGCCTTCTTGGAGGGGTGGGAGTGTTTCAGCGATCACGTGGTCCTAGTGTTCGTCATCAGTATAATCATCTTGATGGCCTTCTTCCTGGGCGCCATCTCGTACTCGCTGGTGAAAGGTAAGTCGTTGCGAAGTACACAGTACAAGACTAGACAAATCTCTGTCTCCGATGTCGTACATGAACTCTGCGAGGTCGTATTACGAGGCTTTCTTGGAGGGGTGGGAGTGTTTCAGCGATCACGTGGTCCTAGTGTTCGTCATCAGTATAATCATCTTGATGGCCTTCTTCCTGGGCGCCATCTCGTACTCGCTGGTGAAAGGTAAGTCGTTGCGAAGTACTTTGGGGCACCCTCAAAACTCTTTTCTGTGCCTCGTTAGTCTTATCGATAGAATGCAGAAGGTCCAGGGTTCGATTCCCGCTTTATTTATTTAATTTATGACTTGGACTTAAGTCCATCATTTCTTGGCATAGGAATTTGTAAACGGTGACTGGAATCATCCTACAACGAGGCACATTATACATTTTTAGGTTCCAAGCCTTGTTGAATCTGGCGCTGTTTGTACTTGGGATCGTGTTCAGCTTGATTGATTGGTGTTTCCTACTGAATTATGCCGGTCTCTCATTGGTATTTGTTCGCTCTTCAATGTTGCCGGCGCCTGCAAGGATGACTCGGTTTGCTTTAAATTTAATGTCCCATCTTAATTCATAAACGTACAGTGTCCCGTAACAATACCCTTGAAAAGCTTGGCAAAATAGAATTTGCATGACCATTACGTTAAAATTAATTTGAAAAAAAGAATTTGGATGAACTATTACGTTTAAATTAATAGTTTATGCGTTTATGCGTTTATACGTTTATGAATTAAGAATGCGCAAATGTGGAAAGGTAGATGAGCTTGGCCCTTTTTTAGATCTCATTTCTTTTGAGTGTGTAAGGTTTGGCTGTATTTTTACAAGTTTTTGTGATGTGTGGTCAAGGTATACTAGCGGACTTCTATGTCAAGTCATGGTGCTTATCTAGGCTGTGTTTCTATGTTGCGCAGATGCCGCCAACTTTGTTCAGCGCATCTGCGGGTTCACGGCCGGTACCAAGAAGACCAAGAGGCGGAAGAAGAAGCGACAAGAATCCACCAACTCCCGTGACAAGCAGAGGAACGATCGTGCTTAGTAGCATGACGTCACGCTGTACTGACTGACGAAGCTACACGAGGGGCTGCCGAAACGTAGGATCGTTGACTAAAATATAATGTCGTGCGATATGCTTGTAAATTAAATATATTGTTTTAGGTTAGTATTGTGCTTGTCAATAAAGCTAAAGTCATTTGTAATTCATATTGGTGACTTATTTTCTTATTAAACTAGACATAAAATACGCTATTATTTCATACAAGTCAGTCTGTAGATTTACAATGAGCGCATCAAAGGGTATTTTGGATTAGTGTTTGTGTTTATGACCTCTGTCTGAGATTTACGATTCATATTCAGGGATATTGAAAAGTGATCGTTACTTACCCTAGCAGAAATGTGATGCAGCATGTGCTTAGTTCAATCTATCGGCCTATTAATAAATCTTCTTCTGTTTTGGGGAATGGTCGTGGGGCTCGAAGCCTCTCCCCTGGTAGTTTTAGTGCCTGGTGCGAAGCACCTATAACTAAAAATCTGATGTGTGCCAGAGTTGGGCGATGGACAGCGTCCTTGCGCTGCATGGTAATTGGTGACAGGCACCGTTGATTTCGGTAAAATACCGCCGGAACTTGAAAATGGCAACAAACTTCTAGGATTTGCATCCGTGGCAGAAAAGTCCCACAAGAGACATCCAAGGAGAGTTATTTTTATCGTCACGGAGGTCTTAGTCGTGGGTCCACTACACCCACTCGACGACGACCGGCGATGAGACGTTGACGAGCCCGCAGAAGCCGTGCCTGACGACGTGGAGGCAAGAAACGAGGTCCAAGAGCTGCAATGGGGCGCGGGAATACGTCGCTTCTTCTCGGAATAATGTGGGCAAGTGCAGAAACCTGGGGATTTGGTACCGCTTCTAGAGATGCGTAAAATCTGGCAGCTTGTGCAGCAATACATTGGTCGACGGTTTGCAGACCGAGGTCAGCGTGAACCTCAGACATTCGTGTCCAGCGAGGGAGAGAAAGGGACACACGAAGAATCTTGTTTTGCACCACTTGTAGTCGGTTGCGGTGGGATGCTGCACATCCTCCCCAGACAGGAGATGCGTATAACGCCGCTGAACGGATTACAGACGTGTAGAGGCGGAGCTTGGCCGTTACCGAGAGCTGTGCATTCCGCAGAAGGGGGTACAGAGAGACGAGTTTACCGGTTGCCTTCTGAGTTGCTGACCGGATATGTGGGCCCCACGTAAGTTTACGGTCTAAAGTTATGCCCAGGCATCTATTGGTCGGTGGAAGGGAAATCCATGAGGTATACCCCGGACATATTCATGCTCATAATTTTTGGATTCAAAGGCTGATTTTTGTTGCTATTTGCAACACATACTCAAACTGGCATACTTCTTGTTCTTGTTGTTGTGTTGTTGTGTGTTTCTTGTTGTTTGTTTCTTGGCTTGTTTTCTCCTCAATATCATGTTTCGTACGAATTTTTTCATCCGCTGCTGCAAATACTTGTTTTGTACCGCGGGAAGAAAATAATTCGAAACGGATATAAACGATAATTATTAACGCATTAGCTTGTTCCTTGTAGTTAATGGATATTGGAATGCAGTCGTTCGAGTAATTGGCGGTACATACATATCTTTAATAAATAAAATAAATAAATTCGTATTTAGAGTCTACCCAATCAGTCATATAACTCTCACTCGTCTTACAACGACTTGGGCGTTTTTCTAGTCAGTAGTTAGCTAAGGCTCCTGTATACCCGGAATATGGGAGACCCAGGTTCAAATAATTCGGTCGGGATAGATTTTTGTAGTTTCTGGATTGTTTTCACAAATTATATAAACATGTTTTGAATTGCATACAGTACTTTCGAAAACATAGCCAGTACGAAATACGTGTGAAGATTGCAAGGTTTTACTCAATCTCCCAGCGGAATGATGAGGAACCTTCAAAAAGTATTATCGGCAACCTTGGTCACCGCCTGACATTCTAAAAATGATTCGATAAAAATGTTTTTTCAAGAAAAATATCATTGTCGTTAAATTACATCCTACGCATTTTAGTCTATATTCTCAATTTATTACGTCTTGTAGGTTTAAATCGCAATGGAGTGTGCTCGAAATGTTAACTGCACGCTAAAGACTTGTACCGGATGTCAAATTTCAGCTCAATCTGTTTAGCCGTTTGACCGTTCTGGAGCGAACTCACGAAAACCCAGATCTTATGCCGTTTAACTTGCGGTGTAAGACTCATTCGCTGGGCTCACTCTTCTTATTATTTTCGAGTTTTTATTAATAGGGTTATCTTATCATTCTTGATTTTCTTTTGCCACTATTGTATTTTTATGGTATTCGTTTGTTTATTGGTAATTTGTTACAATACATTGTTTCACACATTATTTTGTCATTGGCCCATAAGGAGTGCAGAGCTTAACACTAAAGGTGTGCACTGTGCAACGATAACATTCATTCAGCCAAGAGGAGAAATATTTACTGTAAACGACGTTATTTTTGACAAATTTATGCCAATCCGAGGGTATGGCAAAAAAATATGGCTCGTTCAGTTCGTGTATATTACTATCCCACACATAACAAAAACTTGTAAAAATACAGCCAAACCTTACACACTCAAAAGAAATGAGATCTAAAAAAAGGACCAAGCTCATCTACCCTTCCACATTTGCGCATTCTTAATTCATAAACGTACAGTGTCCCGTAATCCTAGAAAAGCCTGGCAAAATAGAGTTTGCAACTACTGTTAATTTAAACATAATAGTTCATCCAATTTTTTTTTTAAATAATTTAAACGTAATGGTCCCTGCTTCTAATCCAGAGGTGCTGAGTTCGATTCCCGCTTCAGGTACAAGGTTTTAAGATACTTACATGGACGTGAAGCCCGGTACTTTTGTAGGGTATGAGAGAGTAAACTCTCTCTACCTCTGTGACTCTTTGGAAAGTTTGTTGTCAAATATCGTGGACTTTGATACGGCTATAAGTAAGACCTCTATGGGCTTTAATGGCCCTCGATAGTTGATATCCTCCCATGGTCCCCTAGATTTCCGCTAGGCTTCGCTGCCGCGCTCAGGCAGTTCGCAAGACCTCCGCTAGGAGTAGATACAGGGGACCTTGATATCCTCCCGTGGTCCCCTAGATTTCCGCTAGGCTTCGCTGCCGCGCACAGGCAGTTCGCAAGACCTCCGCTAGGAGTAGATACAGGGGACCTTGATATCCTCCCATGGTCCCCTAGATTTCCGCTAGGCTTCGCTGCCGCGCACAGGCAGTTCGCAAGACCTCCGCTAGGAGTAGATACAGGGGACCTTGATTGAGCGAGCGAAGCGAGCGTCTCCACTTGACTCTTATGGCTCGAATGTCTGTTTTTTTTTGTTTTTTTGTTTTTTTTTTTCTGTTACTGCTTCGATACAGGTCGCACCGTTTCTCTGATCGTCCTGAAATTTTGCACTCATGTACATACCACCTAGGCGGGTTGCTGTATAGTTTTTGAACAAAATCCGATTGTTGGTTATAAAAAATAAAAAATAAAATAAAAAAATAAAAAAATAAAAATGAACCGATCGTTATGAAATTTTGCAGGGTAAATAAGTACAACATTCTCTCCTATTTTCCAAATTTTCAGCTAAATCGGTCAAGAACTTAAAGACTTATTGGTTATCATAATTCGAAAAATGATGTTAAAAAATGAAGGAGGCAGTGAAGATACAAAGATACACTTTAGAAGGCATGACGTGAATTAGTACAATGCAAAGATGTTGGAATTGTATATAGTGTACAATGTCAATATCCAGTTAGGCCTACACTGTGTGGTGGGACTTATGGGAATGTCGTACTCGGGTCATGTTGCACGTACCGGTGCTCGCTCAACAACGCGTCCAACTGAGCGTTTTCCTAGTTACTTTTAGGTGGAAGTGCATAGTGACCAGAATTCTCGTGCGACGTTTCGTTGCCATGGTAACGTTACTTTTGTCAAAATGTAATTTCTATCTACACTACTTATCGGATCAAAATAAAATTAACATATTCGTGACCGGACGGATATTCTAAATAATTTGGCTACCTCAGATTTTGTCGCCGTTCAGTTTTTTTAAAAAAACTTTAGATTAACTTTAATGTAACTTTATAACTTTTTAAACGATTTTGCCACAAAACTAATGGCATTCAATCGGGAACGAAGCTTGCGGATAGTCAAAATTTCAACTCGATCCGAGCCTCCGTTCGACCGCTACCATGAGCCAAAAAAGCTGCGCGACTTTCCGTTGCCATGGTAACGGTACTTTGTTATAATTGAGCGAGCGAAGCGAGCGTCTCCACTTGACTCTTATGGCTCGAATGTCTGTTTTTTTTTCTGTTACTGATTCGATACAGGTCGCACCGTTTCTCTGATCAACCTGAAATTTTGCACACATGTACATGCCACCCAGGCGGGTTGCTGTATAGTTTTTGAACAAAATCCGATCGTTGGTTATAAAAAATAAAAAATAAATAAAAAAAATAAATAAATTAAAAAAAAAAAAGTTCCGATCGTTATGAAATTTTGCAAGGTCAATAAGTATATCATTCTCTCCTATTTTCCAAATTTTCAGCTAAATCGGTCAAAACCTTAAAGACTTATTGGCAATTATAATTCGAAAAATGATGTTAAAAATGAAGGAGGCAGTGAAGATACAAAGATACACTTTAGAAGGCATGACGCGAATTAGTACAATGCAAAGATGTTACAATGTCAATATCCAGTTAGGCCTACACTGTGTGGTGGGCCTTATGGGAATGTCGTACTCGGGTCATGTTGCACGTACCAGTGCTCGCTCAACAACGCGTCCAACTGAGCGTTTTCCTAGTATCCTCCCATGGTCCCCTAGATTTCCGCTAGGCTTCGCTGCCGCGCTCAGGCAGTTCGCAAGACCTCCGCTAGGAGTAGATACAGGGGACCTTGATATCCTCCCATGGTCCCCTAGATTTCCGCTAGGCTTCGCTGCCACGCTCAGGCAGTTCGCAAGACCTCCGCTAGGAGTAGATACAGGGGACCTTGATATCCTCCCATGGTCCCCTAGATTTCCGCTAGGCTTCGCTGCCGCGCACAGGCAGTTCGCAAGACCTCCGCTAGGAGTAGATACAGGGGACCTTGATATCCTCCTACTAAAGCAAGCTGTGACTTAATACATTGTTCAAAACAAGGAAAATAACAACATACTGCTTAATATGCAATTCGTGCACAATAAGTTACATTTTGTAAATAAAAGTGTAAGTATTTAACTCGTATAGTATTTTAATAATACCGATATTTGTGAATTACAAGATGAAAGAGCAAGCGTAACTTTGCAAGGATAACGATACAAATTAGAAGCCACAACACCGTCACCTCATTATGTCTCAATCTAACATCCAGTCATTACCTGACGAGGTACTGATTCACATCTTCTCCTACCTAAATCTCGGCGAGGTCTGCAATACTGTGTCCAAGGTCTGTACACAGTGGGAGCGTCTACACTGGGATCGCGCACTATACAGCTTGCCTAGTACACTAGAAGGTGAGAGAATTACTAAATATCTCGTAAAGCACCTGAAATGTGATTCATCTTTCGCATCCTCTTATTTTGATGAGGAGTACATAAGAAAGACGGTCAAGACATGTTCAGACCTTGATGCGTTGAGTTTGAGTAGCAACAGTGTCGGACGTAAGTTTGTATACAGTGATTTGATCGCAATGCTCGCTCATTTGCAAGTTGTGACTCTGAGAGGCTACTCTTACAGGTGTTACATGGGTCTGTATGATCTCTTAAGATTCTGCGTATCCCTCGAGGAACTGAATGTAGGAGACTACCCCATGACGAACTCAAATGATGTGATATCACTGTGTGACCAGCTACGTGGGACTCTGCGCGTACTACACGTGGCGTATGTAGACTGGACTTTGGAGGCTGTGAACGCCATCACCACGTGTCGCCAACTAGAAGACTTAGCCATACTTGATGGCTACGACCTCTCTGAGCAATGCCTCCTAGCGATAGGCAACATGTCAAGTCTACGTCGTCTGAGGATTGATCATTGTTACCTTGCTTCCGCCACCACATGGAGTTCCATGTTTTCTAACAATGCTTTAAAAGACCTGACTTCTCTCCACCTTCGTGGCTGCTACTTTAATGATGAAACAGCTATTAGAATAGGTTGGAAACAAATAAACCTAACCGAACTGCATCTTAAGGCAGAGTCGGAGCATTTACGTTGCTGTGTTGGCAGCAGAGGGCTGGAAAGAATCATAAAAGGGTGCAGAAAACTCACTATTCTGAATGTTGAATGCGACCTTAGCTGGGTCGGACTTGGTAAGATTAGCTTGATGATACCTGAATATTTACCAGGACTGAAACAACTGTTGTTATCTTCTACGAGATCATTTAAGTACAAATGGGAGGCTGAACTCGAGATAAAGATGCCAGATCTGCGCATTATCTGCAATCAACGTACCTACCTATAGCCTAGATAACAAGATTGCTACTTACGGAAAAATTTACCATTTCGCGTCTGGTAATATTTACACACTATTTTAAACTTATAACAAAACTGCAGTTTAAAGTTTCCTTAATTTTTAATTTAATATGTTATTTATACTAGGCCTACTGCAGTTGTAGCACTAAACGCAATAAAACAATAAACACCATAATTGATTTTCTCACGTAGTTAGTTTAAATCTGTGCTAGTTTGACCCACACTCCAAAGAAACTGATGCTGAAATTTGAATTTTTGTCAGGGGTAGAGTGGGTGACCGCTCTGCCCTGAGACACACGTATACCGCTGGTTAGAGCAGACGGAGGGTTCGAGAGGTAGTGTAACGGCTTCGTGTCTGCTCGGCAGTCCGTGTTAGTGAAGGAACCCATATGACTGTCAAGGTTACACCGTATGACATGAACTCATTCGTCCACCTATGAAGCGCCAACGATTTACCAACAACACAGAGTTCAAGTCGACTAGAATGCAGCAAATAAGGCTGTAACAAGAGTTTATGTAGACCCTCCTCCAAAAAAAATTGTAAAAAACGGCAGCCAAGCTCTCCTTGAAAAGTCTTCGGCTGTGAATGTTGTGAGACATAGAATTTGAGCCAATATCAGTCTTCTTCCCTAGTTTCGCATTGAAAAGAAGTAATATCATTTTGCCTGTTTGCGAGCGCCAAGCAAGATTTTTTTTATGATTTCGAGTTCAAAATTTTTCCTTTTTTTTACCACGAAAATGGTTGGCTTGGCGCTCGCCAACAGGCGAAATGATCTTACTTCTTTTCAATGCGAAACTAGGGAGGAAGAATGAAAACATTGGCTCAAATTCTATATCTCACAACATAACATTCACAGCCGAAGACCTTTGAAGGAGAGCTTGGCTGCCGCTTTTTACAAATTTTTGTATTTGGGGGGGATTTCACATATTTTTCCTGTTTGTTTCACATCAAGGTGTGAAATACTTGTAAACGATAATTCAAAGAAAGGGGGGAGTTTCAAATGTAATTTTCCATCTAAATTGTTCGGATGTACGGCTTAGACGGAGTATGATTCACTTGCTGGGAAGATAGAGGGCACTAGGGGTGAAATATTGTTTGCTTCCCAACGGAATAGAAATTCTTTTATTTTTATCTACCTCCATGCTAAAATTCATGCTGGTAACTTTATATACATTGTTTGTCACTTAAGTATAATTAAGGTTGGGGATGAAAAAATTGGGGTTTTGTGTGAATGATTTGTTAACTGGACTATGACACATTGACGCATAATTTTAATCAGCAATTAAAATATTCAAATTGTATTAAATACGACTAACATTTTTCCCAAAGCTAAGGGTGGTAGGGAACATTGGGGGTGAAATATCGCTTGCCTCCCGGCGGGTTATTATTTATCATATAATTATGTACCATTCATGCCAAATTTCGTGCTGATAACTCATTAGGTGCCTTCATGGTGATTGCTGAAAATCAAGGTAAAAAAATATAAACTATTAGGGATGGGGGTTGAAAAAATGTGGTTTAGGAAATGAGAATACGCTGATTGGGTTAAAACACAATAAAACATAATTTTAATAACTAATTTGAATAAAAATTCAATTTTGGGTTAGAGCTATGAATTATTCCAATTTTAGGGGATGATTTAGGGGATGTTGGGGTAGAATATCGCTTGCCTGTCGGCGGATTATTTATTCTGATATTTTTGTCTACTTCCATGCCAAATTTTGCGCATCCCATGTGTAAGATATTTATTAATGGTTTTGAATTTAAATGGTTTCGGTAAATGGTGAATGGTTTTGAAAGCAAAAGTATATTAGTCTGAGACCCCCTAGGACTTTTACCTCATAGTTTCATAGTTCTTAGATGTACCGTTTTCTCTGTAGGCTCTTATTCCTCTCTCTCCGTCAGAACCCCCAGCCAGCCAGCCAGCCGGTAGGTTTTCAACTATGTTGAGACACTTGTTTTTAACGCAGAACGCGTTATCGGATCGTGCTGATTTTTGTTTTGTGGGTCATGGACCACATATCAGGCCATATACTGAACTTTAAGATTGAAAATCTTTCGTGGACGTGTGCAGATAGCTGCAGGCGCGTGCGCTTGGCTGCGGGCGAACGACCGTCGCCCTAGATTGAGAGGTTTCTAACGAGCTGACAAGAACTGAGCCGTACGGCGCCCGTATCTACATGAACTCTCCTCAAACAGAGTATGAACTGCACGCACGATATCGCGCGGGCCACAGTGGTCTTGTACATCTATAGAAGCCCAGATGTCGCCACCGTGAAAATGGTAGTCGAAAATGAAACTCTGAACCGCACGTGACGGAGCAGAGACTCTTGGAACTGTTTCGTGACCGTAACAATCACCAACCAAGGGAAATCTCTCGTTGGCTTTAATCCGACTTCAATGTTACACCATATTATATTATTATATAGGTCCAAAAAAATTTATGCGTGTACTTCACACCAAAATAGTCATGTTTTGACCGGAAGTCCATTGGTCTCGCCATCCATTTACCTATAGCGTCTATCTTTAAAGATGGCGTCAAAGTGTAATAAGACTATACCACATGTCGGAGGAATCTTGGCACGTGCCACCACTTTTTTCCCCCATGGGGAACTCAAATATGGCATCAGAATTTCGTAGATTTTGAGGTCGTAAATTGCGACTTTTACACATTTTAAGTAAATTTTGTTATGAAATTTCACTAGTTCTACGACAGCTGAGTTGACTGTAATAACACGTATAGGGCTAGAGGCCAAATTTTTTAATGCGTGTACTAGACACCCAAATAGTCAGTTTCAGGCCGGGTGTCCATTCGACTTTCAATCCATTTACCTTTGGTCAAAAATTACAATTTTGGTGTGTAGTATACACATAACTAAATTTGGACCTATATATAAAAATGCACAATCGATTCACTCCCACGCAAGACTATACCTACTTACAATGTTCACACTTGCTGGGTGTTTGTATCCAAACAAAAAAATTCCACTGAATAACACATAACAAATCAGTTTAATATTTGGTGTAGACAAGGTGAAATGTTGCATACGCCCCAAATCGTTGAAGGCGCCTGAGCGTACCAGAGCATTGCGATCGTGCACAAATTTTGTTAAGTTTAGTACTCTAAGGATGTGTGATTGATCAGGTCATAATAGCCAAGGTGATGTAGGAAGAACCGATCAGTGGTCAACAGATCCACATATAACAACAACCAGACAAACCGAGTTGCAGCTTAAAATCGTCGTAGTTACATCCAACGGTTTTCCCCAACTTTGCCTGTTTTCCATAGTTTTACAGATACAAAAAACTCAGACCACTCGTTCGATTTGATGACAGCTGGGCTCAGCGTTGGCGCGACATTGGTTATTGGAGGCTCCACTACAGTGTCCTGACTATCCTTCACTACATCTGGAGCAAAGGGGACGACAGCTGTACTTCTAGTCAAGTGACTTGGCGCCTCAGAGGTGGACGAATGTGTTCATGTCATACTTCCTCTCTGCGGTACACACGTCTCTGAAAGAAATATTAAAAGAATAACACCTCATCTATTCCAACTATATTACTTCATTCCCTAGCTAAGCACCTTAAGAGGGTTCACCACCCTTTTGACAGTTAGTAAATAGCGGTTTGCTCGGCCAAAAAGCATCCTGCGTATATACAATTTTGCAAACTTGTCAAAAAAGCATACATGGACGTTCTTACAGTCATAGATTTTCAAAATTTTGACTTGATCAGCCAGAAAAAATTCACGAATATAGTCAATTTTGGACTTTTTAACAAAATTGAAATTCGTGAAATCTTATTTATTCTTTATAAATTATTTCAAAACAAATTTTAGGAATGTGTTACTATAGAAACCTTTATTTACACTTTCTTGAGATATGTTCAAAATTTCTAACAACTGTGATGTCATTCAGCCGAGCAAACAGAAAATTGCCTAAAACGCAGGTGGTGAACGCTCTTAAGCACCAACACTACCACTTCGAGACCTACTTAGGGTATCGTCCACTATCCTGATAGAAACTAACACTTGAAGCTCTCCTATCCCGACCCAGTCGCTGACATTGCGAACCGTCCTCTATCCCGACCAGTCTTCCGAACACGGCGAACCGTCCTCAATCCCGACTAAATCAGTTACACTAGCGGCGTTGGCCTGTTTTTCCTGGGAGACGGTGCCATGTGGAACCTCCTATCCTGACGTCTCAGAGATGGAGTTGGGACCTCATGACACACATCACCCCAGTATCTAGATGCAAATGAAATATCGAACATTGATTTCGACGTCGTGACGATTAACCAAATCGACATAGATTTCGACACGATGCCAATTTCTAAATCGAGATTCCGAGTCGACAAATGCCAACTTCTAATCGAAAATAGTTTACGAATCCCACGCCTACACTCACCCTCACACTCGCACTCTCACTCCCTCTACCACTCCTTCCCCCCCCTCCCCACTAGGTCTAGCTAGATGATAGTAAGTTAAAACTCACAGAATTACAGTTTCGTTCACGTAGTTCTGGTGATGTCCTCAACCCGAGAGCAGGCGCCATCCAATGTGAACAGTCTCCGAGTATTACGCTGTATTTCCATACTTAAACATCTGCAAATCAAAGAAACCGAGAAGATTTTTAATATTATTTGCAGCGACTAAATCTTCCAACTCAACTCAAATGAGACTTAATCCATTCCAAATCTGCCAGTGAGTGATTTCGCTTAAAAACCACAGACCAGATCGTCCCTGAAATTTTAAATAGACATCTGGACCCAGTTTTGTGGGTGCTGTTTACATTTTCAGCAAAATCAGTGGGAAAATAAATTGTGGACATGAAATGAATATACATTGTCTAATATGTCAATGGGTCGAATTATACACAATTTAGAGAAAATTGAAAAATATCTACAAAAATAGCTAAATACGAAAAAAATTGTGTTGTCTCGGATATGTAATATATTTCAAGTATTGCTGGTATTTGAGAAAGGTACTTAAGTATTTATTACAAATTCAATATCCCCAAAAAATATTTTTTATCCATATTATTTTGATAGAAATACACTACAAATCAGAGACAAAAGGACGAAGTGTAATTGTTAAACTAGTGCAATAACAAGATTATTAATAATTATTGCGGGGACTCTTACCTTCAGACGACTTCGGATATGAATGATGGTGTTGGTAAAAACCGTCGCGTTTTATAGTGTTGTCAATAATCAATTAATTACATTGCCTGGATATTTTAACAATGTTTTACAATAGGGTACGCAAGCATAAGTAATTACGACAATAAAGAGCACACAATAAAGAATATGTACACTGCCTTGGTCAGAAAACGTTTTTATAAATAATAAGATCCTGAACAAAACTTATATTATGAATTATTTAGCTCGTTTGGATGTTCAAATATTTCACAGATTACACAGGAAATACGGACAATATAATTATATTGCACACTGAAGAGGGCTATTCAAAAATTATTTTACAAAAAAATATATGGTGTTTTATCGTTGAAGTATTTTGCATGAATACAAAATATTTTATACCTATCTCAGAGAAGATTTTAGAAGAACATAGTATTATTTGTTATACTTTGCAAAACCCAACCAGCAAGTTTGATTTTTGGGTAATTTGGTGCTGATAGGAAAAAAACTCAGTTGAATTACTTCAGGGAAAATTGAAGAACAATAATTCAAAACAACAAGTTTCTTATTTGCTAGATAGAAAGAATGGCGCATGAAATATTGTCGACTTAAAATTCCCTCGCCGCATAGTTTGAACAAACAAAATCGATAATGCATCCACTATCTACAATACATAATATTATTACGGCATTAAAGAACAAAACAGATACGAATTTACTGAAGTTCCGTTGTGGGATCCGTTACTGAATAAAACGTCTTCATGAAGTTAATTCAATAGTACTCATAGCAAGAACGAACCATTATCGATTTTCTCGTTAATTTTACTATGTTTCATCATCATTAATTAATGCACAGGATATTTCGATACCTACAGATAGAAATTTATCGAATGTGGAATGTCCGTTGTAAGGTTGTTCCCATTAATATTGGAGCTTGTGGGACAATCAGACAATCAGAATAAAGACTAATTCAAATGGGTGGTTTACAGCGAACGAAGTTATTCTAAAAAAAAAAAAACTATATCCAATTCCACTCAGTTAAGAAGATTAAATCTTGTAATAGAATACCATTCCTAACAAATTTTTCAGATTATTCAAATATAACACAAGTTTCATCCAATGTATTTCTAGGCTTAACAATAGACCAACATCTAACATGGCACGATCATATCAATACATTTATACCAAAACTTAATTCGTCTTGTTTTTATTATGAGGAATCTTCGCAAACGCTTTTTTCAGTCGCGTTGATGGATGAGCTTTTTTGTAAGTTTTTAGATTGCGTGGGATCTCTTTATTTATCAAGTGCTTTTTGAACGCACTGTAGGTGATTGTTGTCAATTTTCTATGGTTACTTGTTAATTGTTATTATAAACCTCAAAAAACAAAATACATCACCATTATCTTATTAATGCCCATGTGAAATATGAACGTTCTAGCCTCTACCCGTTTGGTCAAAATCGGCCCATTTGTCACGAAAATATCGCACTAACAATCGAAAAAATCGTAAAAGTACGATATTCACGAGAAATTTTCTTCAATTGTACCCAAAAACGTGGCAAGTTCAAAGATTTCGAAGGTCGCCTCCAATTTTCATCAAGATCGCATATTATGCCGTTTGCCCGGTAGAGAGCCAACAAACAGACAAAAATAATAAAACCAAAAAAACACTAGAGCTAAATTTTTTGGGGGTCAGTGAAATTGAAGTCTTCGCTTCGCTCATCTAATTATTTATTTCCACTAATAGGCTTAGTAGAAAGGTTGGCAAAAAAAATGCTACAAGGACCATCAGGCAGATAAGTAACATATCCACATCCAAAATATGTTACTTTTCATTATTTTAGTCATATAATAAGCTATGGAATTGAATTTTGAGGAATATCGACCCACATTAAAAGTTTTTATTATTCAAAAAAAGCAATTGGAGCTATTTGTTCCCTTAAAAGGGTATCTAACCGCTAAACTAAAAAAATATAAGTCATTCAGGCTATCTAGTAATGAATAAGCAATAAACAGAAACATTTTTGGGGCCACCATGACCTTCCAAAGAATTGTCAAACATGACATATTTCGAGCTAGGTCCCATCGGCATAAATCTCCCATAAGAAATAACATGGGGACGATCTCTATGCCCCGTGACCTTGGAGGATTTTGATTTAAAAAAAATATTGACCATTATTGACGTACTCTACAGCCTTTTCTGTAAATTCTCTAATGTAACAAAAAACTTGTGAAAAAACAGCCAAACTTTACACAATCAAAGGCAATGAGATCTTAAAAAAGCCAAGCTAATGTACCCTCCTACATTTTCGCAATCTTACTACTTAATATTCACTTTGCCCTGTGACTGGATCCTTGCAAAACGTGGCAAAATTTTATTTGCAACTATTGTTTTAAATTCAAAAGATTGTGCGAATTTATTTTGCTAAGCTTTGCAAGGATACAGTCATAGGGCAAAGTGAATATTAAGTAGTAAGATTGCGAAAATGTAGGAGGGTACATAAGCTTGGCTTTTTTCAGATCTCATTGTTTTTGATTGTGTAAGGTTTGGCTGTTTTTTTTTTTACAGGTTTTTTGGTTATATGTGGGATCTCATTACTTTTTCAAGTTTCAAAACAAAATTATTTGTTTAAATACTAGAATTATATCAAAGTCGATTTAATTGATATGGTATTACCAATTAACAATAGAATTTAAAATATCTAGTGCTCAAAAGACCTGTTTTTTGGAAACAATGTAGGTGATCATTGTCATGTAACTATAGTTACTTGTTGATTATATTCTTGTAAAAGGCTTCTATTGAAACCTTTATTTGGAAGCCTTCCAGCAAACTTTTTCAACTTTTTCTTTCAAAAGCCCCTATATCACTATTACTTTAATGTCCATGTAAAATATGAACGTTGTATCCCCACCCGTTTGGTCATAATCGTGGGCCGATTGAAACTAACGAATTAGACCGTAGTAGTAGCAGTAGCTATAGCAGAAGCTAGCAGTTGCTAACATCCATAAAGTGATTTTGAGCATGTTTCAAGCCATTTTTTCACCAAGAAGGAATGCTCGTACCCAAACCAAATTTGGCATGTGTTGTCAGGTACCTAAATCCCCTCGATTTTGATAGTTTTCAAGTTCACATCACGTTTCAAAACGGCTTGGCAACACCTCGAAATCACCCTAACTCTGCTTGCTGTATAAAGTGCTTGAGTGTGTAGCGCACCGCGGCTTGTCTGCGGCGCCCTAACGGGCACCTAGATATTTTGATTTGTAATTTGGGCAAGTAGTTCGGTCAAAATATGCTGTTTACTAAGATGGGGTGTGATTTTGAAATGCACACAAATCCACACAATAAATACATAAATTCACTCTGCCCCGTGACCGCATCGTTGCATATAGCTCGGCATAATGTATTTGCACGCAATTAAAACAATAGTTGCAATGAACATTTTGACTAGCTTGTGCGACGATGAAGTAACGGGACAAAGTAAAGTTATGTTTTTATTTGAGCACAAGTAGAATAATCAGAAGCTTGGCCCTTCTTTGAGATCACAATGCCTCTAGATTGTATTGTTTTTATAAGATAGGAGTACAAGTGTGTACGCTTTGTGATAGTAGCCTATACACATTCATTCCCTTAAAATATATCAACAATTAAATTTCAAGATTTAAAATCTGTTTAGTGAATGCATACAATAAATTAACATTTTACCAAAAATTATACATGTTCTCATGTTAACTATAAATTGCTATGTAAAAATAAACACTGCATTATTGGTCAACCTAGCATGATTGTCGCAATCAACTACTACTAAACTTGTCTACAAGGCTCGATTAAAAAAAAAACTTCAACTTATAACACCAACATGCTTTATCCAATTGTGATGATTTTTTTCACAGAACCTTAATTTTATGAATGAATATATTCGTGTGAAATTTGAGCGCAATCGAAAAGGTATTTCTTATGAAAATCGCAATTTTACGATTTTAAAAAAATTTTAAAATTTTTTTCGACTTATTACACCTAAATGCTTTATCCGATTGTAATGATATTTTCATAGAACGTTAATTTTATGAATAGATATATTTGTGTCAAATTTGAGCGCAATCAAAAATTAATTTCTCATGAAAATCGCAATTTTACGCTTTTTTTCGTTTAAAAAACAAACGCTCATCCAACAACGCGCCGGAAAAAGCGTTTGCGAAGCTTCCTAGTTCTAGATATCCATGCGTAATAGTACCGATTCCAAGTAAATACGTTATTTACTCAAATTGGTGAGAAACATATTTTCTGTTTCGGAATTGTTTTTTTAACGTGTATTTTTGTTTGGAGATTTGCATCTAATATTATCTGAATGGACTACTTTTGAGAAATGACAATAATGTGTAACTTTCCAAAAGTTGAAAACACCCATATGCGGCCACTCACACGGTCAATGTGGTAAAAGCCTAAAGTTTGCTCTCGGCTCGAACAATGAAATTCTGTATAGTTCATAATCAACGCCCTGCAATGCACAACCCGCCACTGCATGACGTAGTGCAGTGGAACACCATTTCAATGAGTTGAAGAGACGGTAGTAAACATAGTGTATTTTAAAGTTTTCATATGCTCCAAAAAATGTACGTGTCTTTGTCTGTTTCTTGTATAATCTAGGCTTAATATATATATATATATATATATATATATGGATTGTTGTAGGTTTTCGCGGCCCGTCATAGGATAAAAACAAGGATCTTGGGTGAAACCGCGTCGAAAATAAGATGAACCAGGGCAGAACCTGGGCGTCCACCGACGTTTCGTCTGTACTACGTCAGACATTTTCAAGGTTGACTGTGACTACGGAGGTTGGAGTCACAGTGGTTGGCAAGCACGCAGCGCCCGCCTTATATAGCCTCGGCTGTAGGTGCGGGGCGGCGAGGTCATATCGTGAAAAGGTGCGGGGCGGCGATGTCATATCGATAAAATATATACGGATGGTGGCAATTGAGAAACAAAATAGCACAGCTTACTGTAGTGAAACCTTTTTAGTCCGGCTTCTTGTCATAGGGCCTGATTGGTTGTCTTTTGAAAAGTTATTCGTGCTTGGAATTATGGAATCTGAGATTTGCACCACCTCTGAGGGATTTGGCTGAATAGGTCTACGGACTACATTTCGAGGCATGAGTGCAGGTTTCCAAGCAAGAGAGAGGCTCTGGTTATCATCTCTTTTGTTCATGTTATTCGGCCGTTTCTCAATTTCCACAGATTCACGGATAATACGTGGCTTGAGCTGTTGTACAGGACAAATAGTTTTTGTTTTGTCAAAATCTATCACATGCGAGTAAGCTTTAGCATGTTGAGCCAGGGCTGATTTCTTGTCACCTGTTTTCACAGCATTAGAGTGTTCATTTATCCTCACTGCTATGCGTCTGCCTGTTTGGCCTATGTACGTTTGATCGCAGTCGCCACAGGGAACCTCATAAACCCCTCTTTCTTCCAGATGAACAGAGTCCTTTGCACTTCTCAAAAAGGAGCTGATTTTTCTGTCAGTGGAGAAAATGGTTTCGATGTTCTTACGATTGAGGATTCTACCTATGACGTCTGTGGTACCCTTGACATACGGAAGAAAAGCTTTTGACCGTGGTTTCTCCTTGTCCTCAGTATCATCCTCAGATTTCTTCAGTCCACGTATAAACGCTCTGGTTATGTCTCGGTCCAAGTAACCATTGAGTGAGAGAGCTTCACGGAGCTTGTCAAATTCCTCTCTTGAGTGAGATTTGTCAGTAAAGTTCCTGGACCGGGTGACCAGAGTGTTAACCACTGAAAATAACTGTGAAGGACGGTGGTGAGAAGCAGCATTCAGATACCGATTGGTGTGGGTGGGTTTTCTATAGACTGTGTGTCCCAAACTGCCATCAACATTCTTTATTATCAAGACATCGAGGAAAGCAAGTGAGTCGTTGGATTCTACTTCCATGGTGAACTGAATATTCGAATGGATACCATTTAGATAGTCAAGAAAATCATTCAACTTGTCCACACCATGGGGCCAAATGGCATAGACGTCGTCCACATATCGTATCCAAGAAGATGGTTTGTTAGGAGCTGCAGCTAGGGCCTTATTCTCAAAATCTATCATGAATAAGTTGGCAATAGCTGGTGATAGCGGCGAGCCCATTGGAGCTCCCTCCACTTGCTTATAAAACTTGTTTTCATAAATTAAGTATGTAGAAGACATGCAATGCCTTGCTAACTTCATGAGGTCCTTCGGTATGCCATAGTTTTCTTCAATAGTAACAAGGGCCTCATTCACCGGTATGTTAGTAAATAGGGAAACCACATCAAAACTAACCAATATGTCCCCAGGGCGAACCTTCCATTCCTTGATCAGCTGGATCAGGTGAGAGGAGTTTTTCACATAGGACGCAGCATCCTCCGAGTAAGGTTGGAACCTCTTAGCGACATATCTGGCCAGAGCTTGTGTGGTTGACCCTACTGCGCTCACTATGGGTCGCAAGCGCTTTATTTGAAAAGGGACCAAGAAGTGCTGGTATTAAACTTTTCAACAAATTTTGCGAAACTATGTCATTATTAACTTTCAAGGCAGCAGTACCCGTGCTATGCCCAACACGATAGCCTGATTGGAATTCATCAAATAAATTATTAGCATTCAAATAATTTGTAATTTGCTTGTGAACAATGCGCTCGAGAACCTTCGATAGTGCTGGTAAAATACTAATTGGTCGGTAGTCAGAAGCTTGTTCTGGTTGACTCTTTTTTGCAAGGGGTACAACAATAGAATGCTTCCACATTGATGGATAAATGCTGTTTTGAAGTGAGAAATTGAACATGTAAATATGTATTAAGATTGCGAAAATGAAGGAGGGTACATAAGCTTGGCATTTCTTTAAGATCTCATTGCTTTTGATTCTGTAAGGTTTGGCTGTTTTTTTTTTACAATTTTTTTGTTATATGTGGGATCTCATTACTTTTTCAAGTTCAATTACAAAATTATTTTTTAAAACACTAAAATTTTATCAAAGTCGATTTAATTGACATGGTATTACCAATTAACAATAGAATTTAAAATATCTAGTGGTCCAATGACTATTGTTTTTTGTAAAGAATGTAGGTGATCATTGTCAAGTAACTATAGTTACTTGTTGATTATATTCTTGTAAAGGGCTTATAATTAAACCTTTATTTGGAAATCTTCCAGCAAACTTTTTCAACTCTCTCTTTCAAAAGACACTAAATCACTATAACCTTAATGTACATGTAAAATATGAACGTTCTAGCTCCACCCGTTTGGGCAGAATCGCTGGCCGATTGAAACTGACGCATTACACCGTAGTAGCAGTAGTAGCAGTAGCAGTAGCTTACAACACACACAACAAAAACTTATAAAAAAATACAGCCAAACCTTACACGCTCAAAAGAAATGAGATCTAAAAAAGGGCAAAGCTCATTATACCCTTCCACATTTGCGCAATCTTAAATCATAAACGTACAGTGTCCCATAACAGCATCCTCGAAAAGCTTGTCAAAATAGAATTTGCATGATATTACGTTTAAATAAATTGGATGAGCGAAGCGAAGATTCCATTTCACTACACCGGAGAAAAAAATCCGAATGTTTTTTTTTCTTTCTTTCTTTTTGTATTTTTGTCTGTCTGTTAGCACGATTCCGGCAAAACAATACTCCAATTGCGATGAAATTTTCTGGAGACCTTCGAAATCTTTGAACTTAGAACTGTCACGTTTTTGAGCGCAATCGAAATATTATTTCTTATGAAAATCGCAATTTTAAGATTTTTTTCGATTTTTAAAATTTCCTCGACTTATAACACCTACATGCTTTAACCGATTGTAATGGTTTTTTAAAAAAACCTTAATTTTATGAATTAATATATTCCTGGGAAATTTGAGCGCAATCGAAAAATTATTTCTTATGAAAATCGCAATTTTTCGATTTTGTTTTCGATTTTTAAAATTTCTTCGACTTATAACATCTGCATGCTTTATTCGATTGTAATAATTTTTTAACATAACCTTAATGTTATGGGGGCATATATTCGTGATAAATTTGAGCGTTATCGAACAATTATTTCTTATGAAAATCGCAATTTTACGCTTTTTTTTCGCTTTTAAACAATTACGCTCATCCAACAACGCGCCTGAAAAAGCGTTTACGAAGCTTCCTAGTTAGAAAAAAAGAACTTGGATGAACTATTACGTTTAAATTTATATTGTTAATTCTATTTTGCCAGGCTTTTCAAGGATACTGTTACGGGACAATGTAAGTTTATGAATTAGGAATGCGCAAATGTGGAAGGGCATAATGAGCTTGGCCCTTTTTTATTATCTCATTTCTTTTGAGTGTCTAAGGTTTGGCTGTATTTTTACAAGTTTTTGTTATGTGTGATCTCATTACTTTTTCAAGTTCTATTGCAAAACTATTTGTTGGATGAGCGTAGCGAGCGAAGCGAAGATTCAATTTCACTACACCGGAGAAAAAAATCCTGAGTGTTTTTTTTTTTTACTTTTTGTATTTTTGTCTGTCTGTTAACACGATTCCGGCTAAACCGATACTCCAATTGCAATGAAATTTTCTGGAGGAATTCAAAATCTCTGAACTTAAAACTGCCACTTTTTTTTAGCGCAAAAGAAAAATTATTTCTCATGAAAATCGCAATTTTACGAATTTTACGATTTCTTTCGAGTTTTAAAAACTTTCTTCGACTTATAACACCTACATGCTTTATCCGATTGTGGTGAATTTTTTACAGAACCAAATTTTTGGATTAGCGTAGCGAGCGAAGTGAAGATTCCATTTCACTACACTGGAGAAAAATATCCGGAATGTTTATTTTTTCCATTTTTTCCTGTTTGTATTATTGTGTGTTTGTTAACACGATTCCGGCTAAACCGATACTTCAATTGCGATGAAATTTTATGGAGTTATTTAAACGGTGACGTTGGAGCCGTCCTAGCAACGAGGCACATAATAAATTTATAGTTGTTCTGAATCGATCTAGTTGATTCTGGCGTTGATCCGCGAGTGTTCGCACTGTCCATACCACTGAGTGCTATATTACCTATTAAAAATATCGATCTTTGGTTGGTTATCGCTCTCTCGTCTATTGCGTGGTCACTTTGGAGTTTGGTTTACTGTCCCCACTGAAAATCAGTTATGTGACTGAGTGGGTAGACTCTAAATACGGATTTATTTATTTACCTGAAATATCGGATTAGCTTGTCCGGTAAAAAGCCAACTAACAGACTAAAACATCGTAAAAGCACTCAAAATTAAAACAAACACACATCATGCAAGATTTTTTAATCGTGGGTAGGGCCTAGTCAAATTGAAGTATTCCCTTCGTTCGCTTCGCTTCTCTCACTAGGTTAATTCTATTACTGCTCATCTAGATTGAGAAGAGTTTTTAGCACATACTTGGTTACGGTTTAATCAATGTTGTGTATTCTTTCTGTTCGAGTTGAATCAATGTGAATAAGGTTGTTGTAAATTGGCATCACATTTACCAATTTAACATAACATATATTGTGGTGTGGGAATGTCTGGTCTGAAAAGTTGTTAAATATTCATATAACTTACAAACTTTCATAAATTAACACTTTCGTCTACCTATTTTCAAAATCAATCAAAGTTTTAGTTGCATAATTATTTTCAAGACAATGTTGATTATGTAACATATTTTAATCTACAATGGCCATCTGGCTGTGCTTTAAATCTTAAGATTTTTATTGCACAGTTACAAGAAAATATTTTTATTATAGAAACAAATCGTGATGAATAATCCGTGAGGTACCCAAAACTGATTGTTATAAACTCGCGAATTTTTGCAACAACAGAATCTTTCACAGAATGTCATTGTAAGTGTGGAATAATGAGGGTCTGTGAGCCGCACTCCGCAGTCCACTGGCCAGTTATTGAATAGCAAAGCTTTGTCAGCCTGAATGGTAGCTGGCTAGGGTTGTGGGGTGAGGCCAGACAGACGTTTCCCCTCACCGGAAGAATGTCGGCCGAAAAGGTATCTGGTTTACTCGCACTCGTAAATCGAAAAGACTTCTGCTTTACCTGCATCCGACCACTCGTCTTTCTTTTCACCACTTCTCATCACTTCATTTCACGAAACTTCTAATTTTTGTAACTTGAGCTTAGTACTCTGCTCCATCCTACATTATGGCAAACTGTTGATGAAAAGTCACAACAACGTGCAGAGAATGACACGTATTTGACAGAACAACAACACGAGAAGAAGTTTCGTCATCTACTTATCCGTGACAATCGACGCTACCCTGCTGCTGATAAGACTGTATATAATAACAAGCTTACATCAGTCGTTCACAACCTTTCTGACGTAATCTTAGACAATGCCACGATTCAAGTTTTATCGAAAGGTTTTAACTTTGCTTTGACGCCGAACGGAATACCGGTTGAAGAAATTATTTCTTGTGTTGAATCGGCTATTCATTTTTTACCGTCTAACGTGGCCGAAACTATACGACAAGACACGTCGATAATTTTACTTAAAGCTAAACTACCGGAACGCAACATATCTCACACCGAGATTCAAGCTTTAAAAAGACTGAGGAATAATGACAAAATAATTGTTTTACCCGCTGACAAAGGCAATGCCACTGTTATTTTAAATATCGATGACTACAGACTGAAAATGACACGTCATTTAGACGATTCTGCCTATAAACTTTTAAAGTCAGACCCTACCACTTATTTAGAAAAAACGACTAAAGCCAAAATATTGGCTTCAAAAATTGACCCTATACAACATAAGTACTTAATACCTAGGGAGAAGTCTTCAAGATGCCCCAAATTGTACGGTCTGCCTAAAATTCACAAATCTGGTATACCTTTGAGGCCTATTGTAAGTTCATTTGACTCCCCTCTTCAGCCACTAGCGAAACACCTTGCTAAATACTTACAACCCTATGTTGAAGACGCCAAATCATATGTAAAAAATGCTTACCACTTACTTGAACTCTTACGTGAATACAATGTGTCCGAAACTGACCTGTTGGTAAGCCTTGATGTAGAATCACTTTTTACCAATGTTCCCATCGACGAAACTGTGGAAATCATGCGTGGTTTACACATTCCCGAAGACATGTTGATTTTGATAAAGCATTGCTTAGCCAATACCTATTTTATATATGAAGGTCAGAGATATAAGGTGCGCCCATGGGTTCGCCGTTATCACCAGCAGTGGCTAATATATTTATGCAACATTTTGAAGACCGTGCTCTGGAACTATCTACATACAAACCTAAATTACTTTTACGCTACGTTGATGACTTCTTTCTCATTTGGCCACATGGAAGGAGTAAACTTGATGAGTTTTTAGCGCTTATCAATAGCCTACATGTTAACATCACCTGTACCATGGAGGTAGAAGAGAATAGACGTCTTCCGTTCCTGGACGTTTGTATTTATAAAAGAGAAGATGGAACCTTAGGCCATACTTTGTACAGAAAACCAACCAACACTGGCAGGTATCTTAACGCCCTCTCGCATCATCACCCTGCCCAACTTAACGCAGTGGTCAATTCACTCGCTTCGCGGTCTAGGAAACTTTCTGACCGCCATAATGTTAACAAAGAAACCCGTGACCTGCGCCAAACTCTCCTTAACAATGGCTATTCCGATAACACTATTAACAGAGCTTTTAAAAACCTCACACACCTAAACTACCTGAACCTAAATCAGAAGAAGAAAAACCGGCAGCATTCGTGCACCTTCCGTACTTAAGGGGCACATCAGAAAAAATAGGCAAGCTGCTTACAAAACACAACATAAAAACTACTTATCGCCCTTACAAGAAGATAAGCGCTATGTTACGTAATGCTAAAGACAATATACCCCTCGAAGCCCATGGGGTTTATGAAGTTCCTTGTGGGTCGTGCAGTGAAGTGTATGTTGGTCAGACTAATCGCCGCATATCGGTGAGACGTGATGAACACCGTTTAGCAGTCAACAGTGGCAAAGAGACATCTGGTTTGGCCCAACACGTCAAGAGTACTGGCCACTCAATTAACTTTGAAAACACCAGGACGTTAGCCTCAATCAAAGAGTTCAAAGTGCGTATCATTCGAGAGGCTATTGAAATAGAAAAACGACCGGGAAGTCTCAACAAACGGGATGACGGACAACGGTTGCCTACTTCCTGGAAACCTGTTCTCCTACAACATCAACAAGAAGCCCGTGTGCTACGTTCTAACAACCCCAACGTCGTGACGCCAACACAAGACCCCAGCTCCAGCTGTTGTGTTGAAGACGTCACTATACCCGAACGAGGACCTATGACGCGTAGTCGATCCAAACTTGTTTCACTACGAGATAAGCACGATGACGTAGACATACACGCGAGAGTGACAGCAGCGAGAACAGTCAGTTCGCGAGTGAGGAGCTCCAGGCAACACATCGTGGAGTGAAGGCCTCTGAGGATGGGGGATGCGACTTTCCCGAAACGTCAGGAGAGGAGGGGTAAGTCAGTGCCCTCTTCTTTAATAAATTATTCGCGGCAAAAAGCCCCAGTAAAAAACAATATGTTTACATATGTCCGCGAAAATCTGAAATTAAATATATATATATATATATATATATATATATATATATAATCAACGTGGATAGAGATAGGAGTCAACAGCTTACCTGAGATGTAGAGGTGGCTGCCATAGTTGAACACAGATAAAAATATACACAAACTAATCACTAAATAGTCACGAGACGTTTCGGCCTTGCCTTCTTCGGTCGTTCTGGTCTACGAAGCTGTTGACCAGGAGAGGTTAGAGTAGGGGGGGGGGTAGAAGAAGAAGTGGGGGTGGAGGGTGGCTAGAGGGTCTCCAATATGTGCACATGAGTGTGTGTGTGTGTGTGTTTGTGAGTGAGCGAGGAGTGAGTGAGCGAGTGAGTGAGTGAGCGAGTGAGTGAGTGAGTGAGTGAGTGAGTGAGTGAGTGAGCGAGAGTGAGTGAGACAGTGAGTCTGTGAGTATGAGTGAGTGAATGAGTGTGTGGGTGAATGAATATATATATATATATATATATATATATATATATATATATGGATTGTTGTAGGTTTTCGTGGCCTGTCATAGGATAAAAACAAGGATCTTGGGTAAAACCGCGTCGAAAATATGATGAACCAGGGCAGAACCTGGGCGTCCACCGACGTTTCGTCTGTACTACGTCAGACATTTTCAAGGTTGACTGTGACTCTACGGAGGTTGGAGTCCGCTATCACCAGCTATTGCCAACTTATTCATGATAGATTTTGAGAATAAGGCCCTAGCTGCAGCTCCTAACAAACCATCTTCTTGGATACGATATGTGGACGACGTCTATGCAATTTGGCCCCATGGTGTGGACAAGTTGAATGATTTTCTTGACTATCTAAATGGTATCCATTCGAACATTCAGTTCACCATGGAAGTAGAATCCAACGACTCACTTGCTTTTCTCGATGTCTTGATAATAAAGAATGTTGATGGCAGTTTGGGACACACAGTCTATAGAAAACCCACCCACACCAACCGGTATCTGAATGCTGCTTCCCACCACCGTCCTTCACAGTTATTTTCAGTGGTTAACACTCTAGTCACCCGGTCCAGGAACCTTACTGACAAATCTCACTCAAGAGAGGAATTTGACAAGCTCCGTGAAGCTCTCTCACTCAATGGTTACTTGGACCGAGACATAACCAGAGCGTTTAAACGTGAACTGAAGAAATCTGAGGATGATATTGAGGACAAGGAGAAACCACGGTCTAAAGCTTTTCTTCCATATGTCAAGGGTACCACAGACGTCATAGGTAGAATCCTCAATCGTAAGAACATCGAAACCATTTTCTCCACTGACAGAAAAATCAGCTCCTTTTTGAGAAGTGCTAAGGACTCTGTTCATCTGGAAGAAAGAGGGGTTTATGAGGTTCCCTGTGGCGACTGCGATCAAACGTACATAGGCCAAACAGGCAGACGCATAGCAGTGAGGATAAATGAACACTCTAATGCTGTGAAAGCAGGTGACAAGAAATCAGCCCTGGCTCAACATGCTAAAGCTTACTCGCATGTGATAGATTTTGACAAAACAAAAACTATTTGTCCTGTACAACAGCTCAAGCCACGTATTATCCGTGAATCTGTGGAAATTGAGAAACGGCCAAATAACATGAACAAAAGAGATGATAGCCAGAGTCTTCCTCTTGCTTGGAAACCTGCACTCATGCCTCGAAATGTAGTCCGTTGACCTATTCAGCCAAATCCCTCAGAGGTGATGCAAATTTCAGATTCCATAATTCTAAGCACGAATAACATTTCAAAAGACAACCAATCAGGCCCTATGACAAGAAGCCGGACTAAAAAGGTTTCACTACAGTAAGCTGTGCTATTTTGTTTCTCAATTGCCACCATCCGTATATATTTTTTCGATATGACATCGCCGCCCCGCACCTTTTCACGATATGACCTCGCCGCCCCGCACCTATTTTCTATATAACCTCGCCGCCCCGCACCTTCAGCCGAGGCTATATAAGGCGGGCGCTGCGTGCTTGCCAACCACTGTGACTCCAACCTCCGTAGAGTCACAGTCAACCTTGAAAATGTCTGACGTAGTACAGACGAAACGTCGGTGGACGCCCAGGTTCTGCCCTGGTTCATCTTATTTTCGACGCGGTTTTACCCAAGATCCTTGTTTTTATCCTATGACGGGCCGCGAAAACCTACAACAATCCATATATATATGATAAAAACAAGGATCTTGGGTAAAACCGCGTCGAAAATATGATGAACCAGGGCAGAACCTGGGCGTCCACCGACGTTTCGTCTGTACTACGTCAGACATTTTCAAGGTTGACTGTGACTCTACGGAGGTTGCAGTCACAGTGGTTGGCAAGCTTGCAGCGCCCGCCTTATATAGCCTCGGCTGAAGGTGCGGGGCGGCGAGGTTATATAGAAAATAGGTGCGGGGCGGCGATGTCATATCGAAAAAATATATACGGATGATAACAATTGAGAAACAAAATAGCACAGCTTACTGTAGTGAAACCTTTTTAGTCCGGCTTCTTGTCATAGGGCCTGATTGGTTGTCTTTTGAAATGTTATTCGTGCTTAGACTTATGGAATCTGAAATTTGCACCACCTCTGAGGGATTTGGCTGAATAGGTCTACGGACTACATTTCGAGGCATGAGTGCAGGTTTCCAAGCAAGAGGGAGGCTCTGGCTATCATCTCTTTTGTTCATGTTATTCGGCCGTTTCTCAATTTCTACAGATTCACGGATAATACGTGGCTTGAGCTGTTGTACAGGACAAATAGTTTTTGTTTTGTCAAAATCTATCACATGCGAGTAAGCTTTAGCATGTTGAGCCAGGGCTGATTTCTTGTCACCTGCTTTCACAGCATTAGAGTGTTCATTTATCCTCACTGCTATGAGTCTGCCTGTTTGGCCTATGTACGTTTGATCGCAGTCGCCACAGGGAACCTCATAAACCCCTCTTTCTTCCAGATGAACAGAGTCCTTAGCACTTCTCAAAAAGGAGCTGATTTTTCTGTCAGTGGAGAAAATGGTTTCGATGTTCTTACGATTGAGGATTCTACCTATGACGTCTGTGGTACCCTTGACATATGGAAGAAAAGCTTTAGACCGTGGTTTCTCCTTGTCCTCAGTATCATCCTCAGATTTCTTCAGTTCACGTTTAAACGCTCTGGTTATGTCTCGGTCCAAGTAACCATTGAGTGAGAGAGCTTCACGGAGCTTGTCAAATTCCTCTCTTGAGTGAGATTTGTCAGTAAGGTTCCTGGACCGGGTGACTAGAGTGTTAACCACTGAAAATAACTGTGAAGGACGGTGGTGGGAAGCAGCATTCAGATACCGGTTGGTGTGGGTGGGTTTTCTATAGACTGTGTGTCCCAAACTGCCATCAACATTCTTTATTATCAAGACATCGAGAAAAGCAAGTGAGTCGTTGGATTCTGCTTCCATGGTGAACTGAATGTTCGAATGGATACCATTTAGATAGTCAAGAAAATCATTCAACTTGTCCACACCATGGGGCCAAATGGCATTGATGTCGTCCACATATCGTATCCAAGAAGATGGTTTGTTAGGAGCTGCAGCTAGGGCCTTATTCTCAAAATCTATCATGAATAAGTTGGCAATAGCTGGTGATAGCGGCGAGCCCATTGGAGCTCCCTCCACTTGCTTATAAAACTTGTTTTCATAAATAAAGTATGTAGAAGACATGCAATGCCTTGCTAACTTCATGATGTCCTTCGGTATGCCATAGCTTTCTTCAATAGTAACAAGGGCCTCCTTCACAGGTATGTTGGTAAATAGGGAAACCACATCAAAACTAACCAATATGTCCCCAGGGCGAACCTTCCATTCCTTGATCAGCTGGATCAGGTGAGAGGAGTTTTTCACATAGGACGCAGCATCCTCCGAGTAAGGTTGGAACCTCTTAGCGACATATCTGGCCAGAGCTTGTGTGGGAGACCCTACTGCGCTCACTATGGGTCGCAAGGGGGCTCCGGGTTTGTGGATTTTGGGCAACCCATACAGTTTTGGAATACGAGAGGACTTCTTCCTAGGAATGAGAAATTTCTCTGCTTCAGGGTCAATATTAGAGGAAAGTATAAGGCTCCTAGTTGTCTTTTCTAGGTAAGTAGTCGGATCTCTGGGGGTAGCCTTATATGCCTTATCTTCAAGAAGGGCTAACATCTTGTCCTTATAATCAGAGCTGTTGAGTATGACGGTGGCATTCCCCTTATCTGCTGGCAGAACTATGATGCTAGTATTTTTCTTCAACTCCTTAAGGGCACGTAGCTCAGAGGCTGGGATATTCCTAGTGGGAGGCTTGGCCTTATGGAGGACCTTCGCAACATCTTGCCGCACCTGCTCTGCTTCCTCATCTGGAAAACCCATAACAGCAGATTCTACTCCACATATGATGTCTTCCACCGGCAAATGACTGGGGGCCACCGCAAAATTGAAACCCTTAGCTAACACTGCAGTGGTAACTTCATCAATCGGGCAATCAGATAAATTATGAACGACATGTGAAGGATCTAATTTCTTCCCTATCGGTTTCTGTACACGTTGTAGAGCATTGATTTTCATCATTTGTCTCTCAGTTATGGTAGCCGCATCCATTACCGCTCTCTCTGTAGTTAACCGGTCAATATTATAAAACAACAAGGGGTGTATGGTTTTTAACAGAAGCAAATGGACGTCTAGTAACTCCTTAGCAATGATGTCAAGGTCTTTTCTGGTTCTCTGTATGGCATCGCGTAGGAGCGCCATGCTAGCACGTCTAAGAATCTTATTGATGTTAGTGGAGCTAGTATGATAGCTTTATTTCATTGCAACTGGAATGAGACCTTTATCTCTGCAATGAAGCAGGAACGTAAGATTGCACAACCACTTAGCTTTCTTTCTTCGTAAAATCTCAAATCGTCTAGTCAGATGTTTAAAGTCCTCCCCATAGAGGCGTGTGATGGATTGTTGTAGGTTTTCGCGGCCCATCATAGGATTAAAACAAGGATCTTGGGTAAAACCGCGTCGAAAATAAGATGAACCAGGGCAGAACCTGGGCGTCCACCGACGTTTCGTCTGTACTACGTCAGACATTTTCAAGGTTGACTGTGACTCTACGGAGTTTGGAGTCACAGTGGTAGGCAAGCACGCAGCGCCCGCCTTATATAGCCTCGGCTGAAGGTGCTGGGCGGCGAGGTTATATAGAAAATAGGTGCGGGGCGGCGATGTCATATCGAAAAAATATATACAGATGGTGGCAATTGAGAAACAAAATAGCACAGCTTACTGTAGTGAAACCTTTTTAGATCCAGAGATCCGACTACTTATCTAGAAAAGACAACTAGGAGCCTTATACTTTCCTCTAATATTGACCCTGAAGCACAGAAATTTCTCATTCCTAGGGAGAAGTCCTCTCGTATTCCAAAACTGTATGGGTTGCCCAAAATCCACAAACCCGGAGCCCCCTTGCGACCCATAGTGAGCGCAGTAGGGTCACCCACACAAGCTCTGGCCAGATATGTCGCTAAGAGGTTCCAACCTTACTCGGAGGATGCTGCGTCCTATTTGAAAAACCCCCTTATCACCTGATCCAGCTGATCAAGGAATGGAAGGTTCGCCCTGGGGACATATTAGTTAGTTTTGATGTGGTTTCCCTATTTACCAACATACCTGTGAAGGAGGCCCTTGTTACTATTGAAGAAAGCTATGGCATACCGAAGGACATCATGAAGTTAGAAAGGCATTGCATGTCTTCTACATACTTTATTTATGAAAACAAGTTTTATAAGCAAGTGGAGGGAGCTCCAATGGGCTCGCCGCTATCACCAGCTATTGCCAACTTATTCATGATAGATTTTGAGAATAAGGCCCTAGCTGCAGCTCCTAACAAACCATCTTCTTGGATACGATATGTGGACGACATCTATGCCATTTGGCCCCATGGTGTGGAATAGTTGAATGATTTTCTTGACTATCTAAATGGTATCCATTCGAACATTCAGTTCACCATGGAAGCAGAATCCAACGACTCACTTGCTTTTCTCGATGTCTTGATAATAAAGAATGTTGATGGCAGTTTGGGACACACAGTCTATAGAAAACCCACCCACACCAACCGGTATCTGAATGCTGCTTCCCACCACCGTCCTTCACAGTTATTTTCAGTGGTTAACACTCTAGTCACCCGGTCCAGGAACCTTACTGACAAATCTCACTCAAGAGAGGAATTTGACAAGCTCCGTGAAGCTCTCTCACTCAATGGTTACTTGGACCGAGACATAACCAGAGCGTTTAAACGTGAACTGAAGAAATCTGAGGATGATATTGAGGACAAGGAGAAACCACGGTCTAAAGCTTTTCTTCCATATGTCAAGGGTACCACAGACGTCATAGGTAGAATCTTCAATCGTAAGAACATCGAAACCATTTTCTCCACTGACAGAAAAATCAGCTCCTTTTTGAGAAGTGCTAAGGACTCTGTTCATCTGGAAGAAAGAGGGGTTTATGAGGTTCCCTGTGGCGACTGCGATCAAACTCACATAGGCAAAACAGGCAGACGCATAGCAGTGAGGATAAATGAACACTCTAATGCAGTGAAAGCAGGTGACAAGAAATCAGCCCTGGCTCAACATGCTAAAGCTTACTCGCATGTGATAGATTTTGACAAAACAAAAACTATTTGTCCTGTACAACAGCTCAAGCCACGTATTATCCGTGAATCTGTAGAAATTGAGAAACGGCCGAATAACATGAACAAAAGAGATGATAGCCAGAGCCTCCCTCTTGCTTGGAAACCTGCACTCATGCCTCGAAATGTAGTCCGTTGACCTATTCAGCCAAATCCCTCAGAGGTGGTGCAAATTTCAGATTCCATAATTCTAAGCACGAATAACATTTCAAAAGACAACCAATCAGGCCCTATGACAAGAAGCCGGACTAAAACGGTTTCACTACAGTAAGCTGTGCTATTTTGTTTCTCAATTGCCACCATCCGTATATATTTTTTCGATATGATATCGCCGCCCCGCACCTATTTTCTATATAACCTCGCCGCCCCGCACCTTCAGCCGAGGCTATATAAGGCGGGCGCTGCGTGCTTGCCAACCACTGTGACTCCAACCTCCGTAGAGTCACAGTCAACCTTGAAAATGTCTGACGTAGTACAGACGAAACGTCGGTGGACGCCCAGGTTCTGCCCTGGTTCATCTTATTTTCGACGCGGTTTTACCCAAGATCCTTGTTTTTATCATATATATATATATATATATATATATGTATATATATATATGTATATATATATATGTATATATATATTATGATTTTGATATGTACTTGTTCTCATTGGGCTCATCTTAACAAAATTAATATTGACCTGTTGATTGAAGCAAAATCTTGCACACATAAACTCAATATGTCTTACTGTTGCCGTGTTCTCTAACAAACACGTATATTAGGCCTTTGCATTGTGTGGTGTTCTGCATTAGTTAAACAGTTTCACTCGTGGCCAATCAAATTGTTTTTTCGAACATAAATAATTCCTCTGTCACTCAAAAAGTCGTATCGCCTGAGCGCGCTACTTGCTGTGGCTGAAAAGGTCTAAAATAGCGGAAAAACATGCATTCGTAGTTCAGTAGTTTAGCGGTAACCACACACACGATATTGATAATTTTATTTTATTTTGAAGATAAATGTTGAAATTAGGACTTGTGTGATGTACAGTTTCCATAAAAGGTTTTGTAATTTTTTTTTATAAAGCTCTAAAGTGAAGGTAAATTTTCAAAATAATATCCAAGTTCGCAATTTTTATAAGACCATATTACATGCAAATTCGAAAATCAACATCACACAAGTTCTAGTAAATTTTATCATGAAAAGAGTGAAATTTTTTTTTATGCCGATATGATAATTGTGGACCGAGTTCCAACTGAACTGCGGGGACACTGCATCGCGCCGATATTATAGCTACTCCTGTGCAACCTTAATGACTTTTCTTCTGCCTGATCAAGCATTCAAATAATACTAACGAGGGAAACGCCAAAGTCGTTGAAAGACGAGTGAGTGAGCCATGAGTTGAGTACCTGGGAAATTACTTTTTTCCCCTACCTTAGGCCTATCTAGCCTATCTTAGTCTTCAGTGGCGCATTATGGCCTAACAGTTGACGCGCCCCTATTACAACTAAACTTAAAAACCCTTTTATTTATACGAATATAATTATCAAACTTAAATATGCAAATGTTCCCGGGTACTCAACACATGACTCGCTCACTCGTCTAACAATGACTTTGGCGTTTCCCTAGTCTAGTTGGCTAAGGCGCCCTTGTAGCCGAAATGTGGGAGACGCGGGTTCAATTCCCTGGTCGGGAAAGATGTAATTTCTGGATTGTATTTTAAAAATTATTAAACATGTTTTGAAATGCATATAACGCAGTGTAGTCCATCATCTGTGACAATACTATGGAAAACATAGCCAGTACGAAATACCGTAAAAATATTGCAAGGATTACTCAATCTACGAGCGGAGTTCGGGGGTACCTTGACGTTCAACATTCGATAGACCTTGCATGGGCACGGCATTTCACAGCCAGGTAAATAACAAACAAAAAATATTTTTTCATAATCAAATCCAATTGTCGTTAAAATAATTTCTAGACATTGGCAGTCTATTTTTCAGTTTATTATTTCTTGTAGGTTTAAATCGTAATGGATATTGCTCATTTTGTTAGCAGTTCTCAGTTACCTGGTCACGGATGTGTGTTTAAAATTTCAGCTCAATCTATTTGGCCGTTCGGCCGTAAGAGCCCGGACAGACAGACACACAGACAGACAGACAGACAGATAGACAGACAGACATTGGACAATGCTCACGGCCAAGGCCCGATCGAGTAGAGCGTAAAAGAATCCTCATTCGCTTCGCTCACTCGTCTAATTATGTTGAGAAACAAATTAAAGAATATGAAACATAAAAATGCCAGGAAAAAGTTCAATAAAACACAATTAAATATTTAACATTTATTTTATAAAAACAGACCCAAGGAATATAACACTTACAATTTATGGCTTAAAACTTTTTTACACGCCGTTATCTCAGACCGTCCCAACTTGAATCGATGCTTAACATTTAGTCCTTAACAGAGTTACTTTTTTTCTAATGTCCTGATTGTTTTAGGATTCGAGGCTGGTTTTGTTTTCGCCCAGAAGAAATGATGTTTTACCATCTTACTGTTCTTGGACTTTGCTCTTAAAGCGTGGTATACGTGGTCGCTCAGCGGAGAATCGCAGGACCTCGTTGAGCTTTATTCCGTTCCGTCCGAGGTTATCCTCCGTAAATAAGATTGTGCGATCATTGCACGAGAACGTGACCAGCCTGGAACACAATTAAAAGATGCATCACTGGATAGGAATGATTTGTTCACTGTTGCCAAGGTTTCAAGGAATTTTGTAGAGCGTTATAAAATGTGAAGTCTGCCAGAGTATGACCTAAATATACACGCGATTAAAAGTTTATCTAGCCCAGAGTAATAATCAATAGCATTCATGGGCGCCGCGAGGGGATAAAGGTTTCATCAAAGTATAATAAGCTACCCACAAAAGTTATAATGTTAAGGAACAGAGCATTCAGGATACATTTTAGGGAAAGTCTATTGTGTGATGAACTTGTAGACTGTTTTGAGTGAGTGTTTTCAAGGTTGGTTACCTTAAGGGTACCACCATAGTCTACAGTAAGCCATTACAGTGGTCGGTTCTGTCTTTTGAATGATTTTATTTTTATTTATTTATTAAATAAATTAAATAAATAAATAAAAATGAAATGTACTTAGAGTCTACCCACTCAGTTATATTATAACTGATTTTCAGTGGGGGACAGTAAATCAAAGCGACCAAGCCACCCCAGTAGGCCCCGACGCAATCGACGAGTGAGCGATAACCAACCAAAGATCGATATTTTTATATGTAATATAGCAATCAGAGGTATGGACAGTGCGAACACACGCGGATCAACGCCAGAATCAACAATGCCGATTCAGAACAACTCTGAACTTATTATGTGCCTCGTTGCTAGGACGGCTCCAAAGACACCGTTTATAAACTCCTAAGACAAGAACTGATGGACTTAAGTCCAAATCAGAAGTTAAAACACTTCTGGCTTTGGCCTGGACCCTGGAACTTCTGCATTGGAAGCAGATACGCTAACCACAAGACCAACGAGCCACTCCTTTATTTTTACTTATTTAACGTCTATCCTATTCAGTCATAAAACTGATTTACAAAGGAGGACAACTATAAATAAATCTAATTCATTGATGCAGACACAACAATGAACTACAGTTTAGTAAATATTTGAAATTGTAATATTACAACAACTTAAAGTTAAAAACATATTGTCTATCTGTCACTTACAATTTAAATAATATTCTAACTTTATATGCATGTCCTTACCTTTGCTTCTCTAGTATAAAAGGAGCGGTTGTGATCTCAATATAATATATTAATATTTAAGTTAGTTTGCGAAAACTCATTTTGGTCAATTAACACATCACATTACAAAACATTACAATTACAATACAATACATTACCTCTCATTGATTATTTCCCTGTAGTGGGGTTTGATATTCACCAGGTCCCTGAACTCGTCACGCGTCACTACGACACCGCAATTTGTAAACGCTAAATCTAGAATCGTGCTGTAGACAAAGAAGTGCAAGATTAGTTCGGAAACTTGTGTATGTGAGCGTGAGCGTGAGGGTGTGTATCTTAATTTTTATATTTACTTTGTTTAAAGATTTAAAAGAGAGAAAACTGTTTCCAAAATGATTAATTTTCTCAAAATCGTAAACAAGGGGAACATAAATGTGACAAAAGTAATAATGATGTAATAGCTAAATAATTGGATGAGCGAAGCGTAGACTTTAATTTCACTAATTTCATCTTGTTACTGTGATTTACACGATTTTTAAGTGTTTTGATCCTGAAATTGGCGTTTTGAAGATTTATGTCATTCGGGTTGGCTATTGATAGTTATGTTTACCAATTAAAACTTAATTGGGGTAAGCCACTTCCGGAAGTGCGTGTATTGCTGAAGGTGATACTGCAGAACGTAGAATGCGTTTACGGCATTGTTAATAAGTTTTGTTATTCATCATTTTGTTACTTTAACTGATATGGTTGGCGATTTTTTAACGAAGATTACTACTGTGTAATGCAGTTCATTTCATTTATAGGCTTTTATAGTCAGGCGGCATACCTGGAGAATACTTCAATTTAAGTATAAAAGCATGAAATAACACATGATGATCGGACATACCCTACTGATGATTTAAGAAATGGAGCCAATCGAAAATTTACCCAGGAACCCCTCAAATCAATGATGGCGTCCAAACATTGCCTAATTTAAAAAAAAATTATGGTCCTATGTTATTCATTTTCACTTTACGCACGTACTTTCAAGTACTGAATATAAATTTGAGGTTTAAATTAGCTTTTTAACATCAGAAACCTCTCTTTTAATGGATTTGATTGAATTTCGGTTTCTACACGTATATGAAGCTGCTGAGTATCATTTTCAGGTAAAAAATATGTTTTGTGACATTTGATGGTCACATAACCTAGAAAAAAGTTGAAAAAGGACGAAACAACATTTTTTAATGTGATTATTTACTTATCACGAGTAGCCAAACCTGATAAAAACACACACAAGAGACATTATGATGAACTGCACAAAGGTAGGTAAATGCCAAGTAAACGAGCCATGCGTAGAGTACCCGGGAACATTCTCTTTCTTCCCCCCACCTACAGCTGGATCCAGCATTCCAGCATGGTTGAGTCGACCAAATTGACGGCAACAATGTGCAAATGAGCGAATCACCTTATGACAAGAGTCTTTTATAGGATCTAAATTTCAAGATAATATAATATCCCTGGACATAAAGGTAAAGGCAACAAGATGGTGGGAGGGGTTGTATGAACCTATGCACGCATGTCCTTCACTTCAGTGGCGATCATATGTGGATGAGGCATCCACAGTGTGGAAGTATATTCTGCCTATGCTTATAACATGTAAACGGGTATCGTTATATATCCTCTTATTGATCTAGGATATTTACGAGTTTTTTTTCCCTAACAGACTTTAAGCCAACGCTAAGTGTGGGCTTGTATCACATCCCCCTCAAAAAATATTTATTTTGCAAAAGTTCAACTTTTCTACAAGTTAGTTTATAACTGCACTTGCGTGGTTTTGCATAACGTATATGCTACATTGTGCGGGTATGTTTCTTTCTAGTAGGGCCTACTTCTTACCGGTCGTCGTAGGCACACTTGACTTTCTCTTCGATTGTTTTTGTTGGCGTGAAAATGACTTTACATCCAAGTGCCTCTAGTTTCGTCATAGTCAAGAAGTCCTGCTGGTTCATCTTACTCTTAAATTTTTCCGACAACACTATGGTAATTTTTGTGTGTCCACGAGTTAAAAAAAAAGTTGCTCCCACCTCAATGCCTTCCCAGCTAAAAAGTTCTTCTTTGTCACCTACGAAGCTGTAAAATGAAGAAACACGAAGGCATGATTAAAAGGTCACACTGTGAGTTTTAGTGGGAACTCTAATTAAAACTGCTCTAAATCAAACCTATCGACGCCGACACTATAGATAAGTTAGTAAAGTACAGCCCGCGATTACTCTAGTTGTAGAGATGCGAATTTTAAAAAATCGGCGGCCCGGCCTGGCCCGAGGCCCGACCCGAAACGGCCCGGCCCGAAAGACTGGATTTTTATACTCGCCAGAGCAAATAAGCCGCCTTTGCCAACAGTATTATAGTATTTCTTAGTTCTGCGATTATATTTAGGGCGACGGTCGTCGCCCGCAGTCAAGCGCACGCGACTGCTAAGGCAACGACGAACTCCAGCCATGTATACAGCTACGCGAGTTGAAGGGTTTTCAGCTATCTGCACACGCCGCCCCGAAAGAGTAACAATCTTGAAACTCGGTATATATGACCTGGTTAATGGTCCATGACATACAAAAAAAAATCAACCCGATCCGACAACTCGTTCTGTGTTAAAAAAGGCTCTCAACATCGTCAAAATCTTTTCGGCTGGCTGGGTGGGTGGGTGGCTGGCTAGTTAGATCTCCTCGGAGCTATATTGAGCCCAACAGAGAAAACGGTAAATCTTAGAACAATGAAACTTGGACCACACTTAGTTGTACCTCAGACGCAGTGCCTTTTGCTTTCAAAACCAAAATCGGGTAAAGGGACCTAAGAAAATCAAAATTTGGATGATAATCAAAACACGTAATTACCAAGGCGTAGTAATTTGTACAAACTCGAAATTAAACATGCTTTTAACCAATATAAATATCTTGCGTCCAAAACACAAGGGGCTAAATTTGGGGAGGACCATGGGCCTAAAAATGACAAAAAACATATCTGAACTTTAAGAAATGAATCATTCAAAGCAACGCTACAACTGAGATGTTTCAAACGTGGAATGCATTTTGATATCTCTCATTCTTTATCACTTTTGAATATGGAAACCAAAATTGGGTAACGGGTACCGGAGAAAATCAAAATTATCAAAAGCTAGGGAATTCCGTACTCTTATGAATGATACGCTATACTGAGAAAACGGTTCATCTTAGAACTTTGAAAGTTGGGCCACACTCAGATGTACCTCATAACCAAAACCGCATCGGGCAATTGGGACCAGGGAAAATCAAAATGAAAATCAAAACGCGTAATTACTCAGGCGTAGTAATTTATTCAAGCTTGTAATTAAACATGCACTTAACCATTATAAATATCTAGTGCTTAAGACACAAGGGGTATCTTTGGGGGGACCGTGGGCCCAAAAATTTAAAAAAACAACTTTGAACTTAACAAATTTAATCATTCAAAGTCCATCATTCACACCTTGATAGCAAACGAACAACAAAAAGATGTAATATCCAAACAAATACAAAAATTTGTAAAAAAAAAAAAAAAAAAAAACGGCAGCCAAGCTCTCCTTCAAAAGTCTTCGGCTGTGAATGCTGTGAGATATAGAAGTTGAGCCAAGCTTTTTATTCTTTCTCCCTAGTTTCGCTTTTAAAATAAGTAAGATCATTTCGCCTGTTGACGAGCGCCAAGCCAACGATTTTTGTGGTAAAAAAGTAAAATTTTTAAACTTGAAATCATAAAAAAAATTGCTTGGCCAAGAACCAAATTCAATGCCCAAGCCATTTTTTATGATTTCGAGTTTAAAATTTTTACATTTTTTCCACAAAAATCGTCGCATCGCGCTTTACACACTACGCGTTAATACCATTTGTGTATGTGTCAATCAAAAAAACTTATCAATCAACGCGACTGGAAAAAGCGTTCGCGAAGCGGCCTAGTAAATCAAAGAAAAGAAAATAAATTTGTAAATAAAATAAAACACCTTGACGCTTACCCATAGGCCATGTTGGCCCCGTCGATGACGACGGGGCGCAAATTGGCTTCCACAGGTGGGATCTTCAAGCTGGAACAGAAGTTGCTTCCAACTCGGTGTGTTGCAGCGTCGGGACTGCAAGAATAATTCTTGAAAAATCTCCATTCACTCTCTTCGTCGGTTAACTTCAAGCGCTTCGGATTGAAGATCGTGTGAATCACGTCGGAATCGTCCGGATCTCTCATCCGATTACTATCGTAAATCTCGGAAACCTTCTGAAAAATAAGTAAAGTGTCAACCTTAAGAACAGAGACTTGATTTTAACGAATGAATTTAATTAAATGGAATTTAATATGAAGACTAAAAAGAATTGTTTTATATTTGTATTAAATGTCTCCTTTTTAGTCATAAAAACTGGTTAACAAAGGAGGACACTAAATTCAACAATGCAAATACAAATGCAGACAAAATAATTAACTGCTGGAAAACAAATTTTGAATTATTCGACAGCAATTACAAAAGTTATCTTCGATGATATACATTATACATCACTCAACATAACCCACCATTACACATCTCACATTACCATCTCACACTTCACATAACACTACAAATTGGCAATTTGCATGACATTTGATGTTTTTCCGAATCACAAAGAAGATAGGTAACAAACCTATGATGCAATTTCCAGAACAGAATAATATCCATTCCAGGTTAATTTAAATATGTTCTCGAAGCAGTTACCTTTCAGTGTATTAATAAAATACTAGGAAAACGCTAAAGTCTCGCCGCGTTGTTGGATGAGCGTAATTGGTGCATTGAGCTGCCATGTGTTACGCGGATTTTCTGTTGTTCTGTGAAAAAATCATTACAAAGTCGAAGATTTTTTTTTAAATAAATTTAATTTAATAGAAAATCATCTTAATTTTTTTAATTAATCGTAATTTTTAAAAAGAAAAAATCGTAAAATTGCAATTTTCATAAGAAATAGTTATTTGATTGCGCTCAAATTTCACACAAAAATATATAATTCAAAAAATTAAGGTTCTGTGAAAAAATCATTACAATAGGATAAAGCATGTAGGTGTTATAAGTCAAAGAATTGTTTTAAAAAAGAAAAAACCCGTAAAATTTCGATTTTCATGAGAAATAATTTTTGATTACGCTCAAATTTCACAATAATATCTAAATTCATAAAATTAAGGTGCTGTTAAAAAAATCATTACAATCGGATAAAGCATGTAGGAGTAATAAGTCGAAGAAATTTTTTAAAATTCGAAAAAAATCGTAAAATTGTGTTTTTTATAAGAAAAAAATTCCCGATTGCGCTCAAAAACGTGGCAGTTCTAAGTTCAGAGATTTCGAAGGCCTCCATAAAATTTCATCACAATCGGAGTATCGGTTTAGCCGGAATCGTGTTAACAGACACACAAAAATACAAAAAAAAATAAAAAAAAACATTCCTGATTTTTTTCTCCAGTGTAGTGAAATGGAATCTTCGCTTCGCTCGCTACGCTCATCCAATTAATTATTTCAAAATGGGCCAAATTCTACTCCAGGCCCAGACGGGGGACGTTATAAATTAAGCTACTAACTAAGCTTCGCAAACGCTTTTTCAGGCGCGTTGTTGGATGAGCGTAATTGGTGCATTGAGCTGCCATGTGCTATGCAGATTTTCTGTTGTTTTGTGAAAAAATCATTACTTAGTCGAAGAAATTAAAAAAAAACAATACAATCGTAATTTAGAAAATGAAACAAATTGTAAGAAAGCGATTAAATTAATGATTCCGCTCAAAATTCACACGAATATATAAATTCATAAAATTAAGTTTCTTTAAAAAAATCATTACCATCGGATAAAGCATGTAGGTGTTATAAGCCGAAGAAATGAAAAAATGTGAAAAAATCGTAAAACTGTGATTTTCATGAGAAATAATTTTTCGATTACGCTCAAATTTCACAAGAATATATTAATCCATAAAACTAGGAAAACGCTTAAGTCCCGCCGCGTTGTTGGATGAGCGTAATTGGTGCATTGAGCTGCCATGTGTTATGCGGATTTTCTGTTGTTCTGTGAAAAAATTATTACTAAGTTGAAGATATTTAAAAAATTAAATTAAATTAAATAAAAAATGAACTTAAAATTTTTTAATTTTTCAATTAATCGTACTAATTTAAAAAAAAGAAAAAATCGAAAAATTGCGATTTTTATAAGAAATAATTATTCGATTGCGCTCAAATTTCACACGAATATATAAATTCATAAAATTAAGGTTCTGTGAAAAAATTATTACAATAGAATAAAGCATGTAGGTGTTATATAAGTAAAAAATTGTTTTAAAAAAGAAAAAACTCACTAAATTTCTATTTTCATGAAAAATAATTTTTTGATTGCGCTCAAATTTCACACGGATATCTTAATTCATAAAATTAAGGTTCTGTGATAAAATCATTAAAACCGGATTAAGCATGTAGGTGTTATAAGTAAAATAAATTTTCAAAAAATCGAAAAAAATCGTAAAATTGCGATTTTCATAAGAAATAATTTTTTGATTGCGCTCAAAAACGTGTCAGTTCTAAGTTTAGAGATTTCGAAAGCCTCCATAAAATGTCATCGCAAACGGAGTATTGGTTTAGCCGGAATCGTGCTGACAAACACACAAAAATACAGAAAAAAAAGAAAGAAGGAAAAAAGAAACATTCCGGATTTTTTTCTCCAGTGTATTGAAGTGAAATCTTCGCTTCGCTCATCCAATAAAGGTTCTCTAAGAAAATCATTACAATCGGATAAAGAATGAAGTTGTCATAAGTCAATGAAATGTTTTTTAAATCGAAAAAATCGTAAAATTGTGATTTTCAAGAAAAAAAATTTTGATTGCGCTCGAATTTCACAAAAATATATTAATTTATAAAATTAAGGTTCTGTGCAAAAATCATAACAATCGGATAAAACATATAGGCGTTATTAGTCGAGGAAATTTAAAAAAAAATTGAAAAATCGTAAAATTACGATTTTCATGAGAAATAATTTTTCGATTGAGCTCAAATACGTGGCAGTTCTAAGTTCAGAGATTTCAAAGGCGTCTAGATAATTTCATCGCAATTGGAGTATCGGTTTAGCCGGAATCGTTTGGACAAACACACAAAAATACAAAAAAAAGGGGGAAAAAAGCATTACGGATTTTTTTTCCAGTGTAGTCGAATGGATCTTCGCTTCGCTCGCTACGCTCGCTACACTCATCCAACGAGATACGTGTTACCACTCGCCAAAGCCCAGTGCAATTACGATTTCACCAATTCCCACTGTTGTGAAACAGACAGCCGCAAGAATGGTAAAATCTCCCTAGCAAATCAGTAAACAGCCGGTAGCCAGGCCAATCAATAAAAAAACTACTAGCCGCGGGCTTGCATGCCCTGGGTGCGTGCTGAGTTTAGAAACAAACACCTTGAGTTAAGATATTCAGTATAAAACTCGAGACTAGACTAGGGCACTTTTGTGAATACAAATAAGATGACTTCGAATCCCGGTGTAGGCATTTAGTTATGAACCAACTAAAGTTCGAGTACAGTCACGGGTATTCACTTGATAGGGCCGTGCATCGATTTCCATCCTTCCCGCCATTTCTTCCACATGGCAACCCACAAACACACCTGTAGGGTCTGCGCACGTGGCGGCGCTACCATTCTACATGTACACACCTGTACACGCGATTAAATTATAGAGATCTGAGCACGCGTGCTTAGGCATCCTTGCCGAACCGTATTCTCCGCCTGCAGCCATTCTGCATGAACACATCTGTACAGGGCGTTTACGTCAGAAAGTCAACTTGACCTCAGCCCGACACCCCCTCGTCCCTCACCTGGACAATACGTGACAAGTGCACGCTCACACCCGGAGATGCATGCAATTGGACCCAGGGGGGCGCATGTGTAAAAAGATGTCCTGCACACATCCCCTGAGTCTACCTCTTACCTCTTTTCCCACCTTACGTTCCCTAAGAGCCGAACAAGGTGAGGTACCGCGTTCACCCCTCGCCTACGAACTTTCAAGGAGTCGAGATGACATTGGTCAAAAATCACTGAGTATGCGTACTCTCAGTATTACGTCAGAAATGACCACACCCAAAGTTAATAAAAGACTGATGCATCCCTGGACTCGCCCCTGTCAGCAAAGAATCAGCTAGCTACAACTTCGAACTCAGAGAACCCTGGCCTGGTTGTTATGGAAAGCTTTTCGCTTTCTATAACAGCCATGGCTAGGAAAAGTATTCACTTAGGACTTGCAACTTTTAACAGTGAAATAAAATCAGCGCAGTCAGTTTAGACTTGGACATTTTTAACCATTCATAAGAGGTTTAGTCAGGCTCGACGTCACCACATCTTATATGGTAAGCATCCGTCTGTTTCATACAACTTGCCCGCCATTAGAAAGAGTAGCCTAGTCTTTCGGTGTTCAGAAGGGTGACCTAGACGACCCGTCCAATGACCGCGACCACGCCCAGTCTTGGAGTGTTTTCCCTCGTGCTAAACTGTCGTTAGACACGCACCCTTGCCTAGCGATCAATTGTGCTTGCAGAATTACCATGTGTGTACAGATTATAAAATATAACTGGTTCTTTCGATGTCATTAGAGTATATTTAATAAACGGATTGGTGTCAGGTGTCTTCCAAATAAATGATTGTTGTAAATGTCTAAGGACTATAAAACCTTGAAATGTATTAAATTCGGTGCTTGTGCCGCAATCATGCTTTTATGTATTGACAACCAGCTGTAAACGCCTTGCAATAAATAACGTTATGTAGTTTAGAGATAAATGTCTGTTGTTCCTCATTTGCTTCGATACTCTTTGATTCCTACCCAAGATAGTGGCCTTACCCCGCGCGCTTAGGACAATAAGGAATGTACGGCAAGTAACCAGCCGTCTTCAGATGGAGAATAGGCTCGACTAGGTGTCGTCAACCCAAACCAACGTGTTAGAGAACTCCTCCAAGTAACAATAATCATAATAAAACAAATCAATAGTTAGTGAATTCCATCCCGTTAACAATAGTTTTAAAGATCCCCTTACATAATAATGATATAGCTAGAGAGCTACCACTTACATAATAATGGTGTCAGAAGTCTTAGGGAGCTACCCCTTGCATAATAATGATATTATAGCTAGAGATGGCCTCCCCTTACATAACAGATGGTATAAGAGATCTCCCCTTTCATAATACCACCATCACCACGAACAACAGACAACCTAAAGTGGACTTCACGGGAAGATTGGTCCGCAGGTACCAGGAATTTCCTCCCCTCTTTACCACCACCACCTTCCTCGGACGGGCAGAGTGCACAAGATATAGATCTTACCTATCCTCGACCCTTCTATTGATGGTCTCTAAACCCTTGAATAGAGATAAATTAATTTTCTTTTCATTACATAAACTGTTGTAATTTATCTTTTAAATGTTCTTAAATGTTAATGATTTTAACTTTAATGTTTCCCTGAAATAAAATCAACACGAAAATGTTTTTAAACGCAAAAAATTGATTGAGAACTAACAATGTTTACAAAATATTCTTAGCACTTCTGATGAAGAAGTGTGTTGTATATTATACTGTTAAGTTCTTAGTTTTTAATCAATTTTTAGCATTCAAAAACATTTTCGTGTTGATTTTACTTCAGTGAAACATTTAAGTTAAAATCACTAACATTAAAGGGCATTTGAAAGGTAAATAACAACAGTTTACATCATGAAAGGAAGGAAGGATTTTACTCTATTCAAGCAAAAATAATTCAATTGGATGGTTTCGAGACCATCAATAGAAGGGTCCAGCGACTATTACAATAGATACGATCTACCTCTTGTCCATTCTACTCGGGCCAAGAAGGTGGTGGTGGTAAAGAAGGGAGGAAATTCTTGGTACCTGCGGACCAATCTTCCCGTGAAGTCCACTTTAGCCCCCCCCCCCAACGACATCAACCTCCTATAAATATATAAGTTAAAGTCCTAAGACCCTGCATCTTCCCCTACCTTGTTCTCAGGGACACTTCCACTTTGCTCAATAGTGGGGGTCTCTGAACTATCGACGTCCATCGGACTCACAGACTGCGTCCTGGATTCCAAATTTATGTATACTGAGAAGTCTATAGGGTTTTTTTCTGTCTTCTTGCTGGAAGCGGGTCGCTCTCCATGTTTAGCAGTGTACTGCAAAAACAAGAAGAAGAGCAGAATAGTTAGTTAAATACTAGGAAGCTTCGCAAACGCTTTTTCAGGCGCGTTGTTGGATGAGCGTAATTTTTTAAATACGAAAAAAGTGTAAAATTGACACTTTCATGGGAAATTATTTTTTGATTGCGCTCTAATTTAACACAAATTTCTTCTTCTACTTCTTTTTCTCAAATGCCCACATTTGGCCTTTGATGCCATCATGCTTGATGTAGTCAACCAGTAAAGACGAGCCTCCCTTTCCTCCCTCTTTTTGCCGTTGGCCATTGCTTCACGCTCATTTGCCAGACTGGTACAAGTGTGTTTATATAGATATATAAATTCATAAAATTGAGGTTCTGTGAAAATATTAATACAATCGGATAAAGCATGTAGATGTTATTTGTCGAAGAATTTTTTTTAACGAAAAAAGCGTAAAATTGCGATTTTCAAAATAAATTATTTTTTGATTGCGCTCAAATTTCACACCAATATATTCATAAAATTAGGGTTCTGTGAAAAAAGGATTTCAATCGGATAAAGAATGTAGGTATTATTAGTCGAAGAATGTTTTATAAAAATAAAATAAAATAAGGAAAATTGCGGTTTTGATAAGAAATAATTTTTTGATTGCGCTCAAGTTTCACACGAATATATTAATTCTTAAAGCTAATGTTTTGTGAAAAAATCATAACAATCGGATAAAGCATGCAGTTGTTATAAGACGAAGAAATATTTAAAAATCGAAAAATTGTAAAATTGTGATTTTAATGAGAAATAATATTTCGATTGCGCTCAAAAACGTGGCAGTTCTAAGTTCAGAGATTTCAAAGGCCTCCATAAAATTTCATTGCAATTGGAGTATCGGTTTAGCCGGAATCGTGTGGACAAACACACAAAAATACAAAAAGAAAAAAAGAAAAAAAAACATTCCGGATTATTTCTCCAGTGTAGTGAAATGGAATCTTCGCTTCGCTCACATTGGCGTTTTCCTAGTCTAGTTGGCTATGGCGCCTCTATACCCGGAAAGTGAGAGACCCGGTAGGGTTAAAACAACGCTCGGGATTTTTTTTCAACTTTTAACTTTTAAATTTTATTTAACTTAAATGCAAATGTTCCCGGGTACTCAACACATGGCTTTTTCACTCGTCTAACAACGACTTTGGCGTTTCCCTAGTAGTATTAACACAAACATGGCAAACAAAGTAGCCCCCCCCCCCTAATCCGGCATATTTGTTGCAATGCACTACGGGAGGCGGGGGTAATTACAGCCAATGACAGACAAGACATACGTTTGGCAACTTCTTTTATCGATTTTTATCGGCAGTGCCGGATTTCGCGTTCCAGCACTCTTGCAACTCTTGCTCCAAACACGTTGCATGGCAACATTGTACCCAAATTTGAGAACGTTTCACGATGTTTGACTATGTGCTTTGGATTCATAAATGATGCCTGCTTCACGTTACATAAGTCAGATATCTTAAATAATTCTATTTAAGAAGATATTGGCGTGTAAACACCTTTCGTCACTGCATGCACTCACCATCTGACACTCAAAACTTGATTGGATAAAAATAATATCTTCAAGAACAAAACCATTGTCGTTAAACTGAATGTTACATATTATCACCTTCTTTTCAATCTATTATTTCTTGTACGTTTGGATCATAACAGATTTTGGTCAATATGTTAAGAATTTCAGGGCAATCTGTTTAGCATTTCGGCCGTTTGTCGAGTATATACATACACACACACAAACACAGATGAAGTCACGTTTGACCTCAATTGTAAGACTCAGTCGCTTCGCTCCCTCGTCTGATTTTCCCTGCTTATAAATACCTTTTGAATACTTTGTTTTTTCTGGCATGCCTTAGTTTTAAACGTGGTCCTATTGAAACGTCGTTTGCCTGGCAGTGGATCTCTTCCAGTTAGTTTGTTAGACGTCTCTGGGGACCGGTTATTCTTCAACAAACAAAAACATACAGGTATTAGAACTAATCCGACCTCATATTAAGGTAGAATACTTTTCTCACGGAAATGGTCACCTTAACAATGTAGTAGTTTCTCAGCAGGTACTTCCCTGCAAGGTATTATAATTTATAATATCCGATAGGTATCCAAACCACTTCCAATTGATATTCGTGGATATTTACAGGAAAAAGTTTGGATGATTATTATATTTGAATTCCAATGGTACCCAAAAGATTTCTAATATATAACCTGATAGATATGATTTGGAAACAGTTTGATCCAAATAATATCCGATAATATAAAAAACACTGTGCTTATTCGTCGATATTTAGTGGAAATAGTGTTGATAATACTTATATTTGAATCCAAATCGTATCCAATAGGTATTCAGAAGATTTCCAATTAATATCCATATTGATATTATTTTACTTCCGATCAAGGCCGGCAATTTAAGTCAGCCCTTTTCAGGTCTCTAAACCACCTGTTAGGCACTACTCTCATCCGGACTACATCGTACCACCCTGCCGCCAATGGCACGCCTCCACGCCAGCTCAAGACCGCACTGAAGAAGAGTTTTGGTTTATTTGGATTAAGGACGCGTCAACCGTTAGGTCATAATGCACCACTCTAGCCTAAGGGAAGGGGGGGGGGGGGAAATACGAGTTTTTTTCCAGTTTTGTACCGTTTGACAAAAAAAAATCGTACACCAACTGTTATTTTCAGAAAAACTATTTTAGCTATAGCTTAAGTTACAGCTAAAGGTGTTAAGAAACTATGTCCAGAAAACCGATTCTCAAAATTTAATTTTGAACTAGATTTGTTGTGTACACTATTGTCCAAAAATCTAAACCTAATTTCCAATAGTGAGGTTATGTCCCGCCCAAAAAAATTCACAATTTGTTTCTGTTATTTTAAAGGCCTTCTTTCATTTAGCAAACTTTTCAGACATGTTTCTTCGACTTTCAAACTATCGGCCAGAGGTGGTTTCTTTTATCGTTATTGAGAAAACTTATCCTTTTGGAATACGTTATCTCTTCCCTATTGGCCCATTTATAAATAAATAAATAAATAAAACACACACACACTTTACACCATACTGAGCCAAACAGGGGAATTAGTTTGTTGTAGTGATTTCCTCTCTATGATCCTCGTTGCTATTTCCATCTTCCGAGCAAAATATCTCCTCAAGACACGTGCCAGGGGGTCAAGGGACGGGGTCAGCTACACTTTCACTCTAATCAACCAAACAAATAACGGATCAACAGCTTCACGGCTACTTATGACAGCACCTGCCAGCAGTGTCCGCAACAGTTCCCAATCAACATTCGCCAATCCGTCTCTGGTCGGGACTTATATGCTGCCGTCACTGCTACCCCGCCACTAGTCACGACACGAGCAGGGGCCCAAGTTTTGAAAAATGCGTTTGCAGTCACCTCTGGACCCTCATTTTATAACGTACAGTGACAACTTGTCACGTGAAATGAAGTGAGAACTCCAGTTTGGTATTCTGTAACGCCATTTTGAAAGTTGTCATTTGATTTCACGTGAGAAGTTGTCACTGACAAAAATGTTTGTGAGAACTTATCACAAAGCTTGTTAAAGCCAAAGAATATTAATTAAACAATGCTGAAGCTATTAAATGTATTATACTGTGCTGTTTTAACCGTCCTGTTGTTATTTTTTGCACTTTTTAAATGTTCACGTTATTTTTTTCCATTGATTTCAAAGAAAAAAGTGGGGTTATGTTTTTGTTTTGTTTTGCAAAGTGAGGTTATGTGAACTTACGTCTCAATGTAGGGCCTTTGAACATCAATAGAAGAAGTTCTTAAAGCTTTTGCCTACTGTAATAATTAGGTCAACCTAGATAGGCTCTAGGGCCCACTAATTCTATGTTTCTAGAACCCTACGACTGTCACAAGATACGCGTAGGCTAGGACCTAGGCCTAGACTATCCCAAAGGTAGCAGCCTATCAGAAATGCATCTTTAAAATTAAGAATTAGGAAGAAGTGTGTTCAATATGATAATAAAGTATCAAAGCTAGGCCCTAGCACGACACTGACAGCCTAGAAAAGGCTAGGCCTATGCCTAGTCCTATTCTAGCTTGACATTTTGTAGGCTAAAGTTGACCATAGAACACACATCAAGAAAACAAAGAAACAACAAACCGCCATTAACATTATTCGCCTATTCAGATTGGTTGAAATACTTTACGTGCTATGGTGGCTCAGCAGTCGCTTTGAAGTTTAACCGAATCCCTGTGCTCGTGACAACTTAACTTCTCACTTGGCCTTCAGAATCGCTGTTTTCACGTGATATCTTTTCACGTGAAATGATAACTTGTCATAGCGCCGTGTAGTGACAATTATTACATACTAGTTACAGAATAAGGGTCCTGAAAACGAGTGACTTGGAGGGTCACGTGACTACCAAAACGTACGTTTCCACCCACGGCCGAAAAGCTCGTGGTTTGATGACTAGTGATATATGTTATCGGCCCTATGATTCACTTACGAATCTTTTAGTAATTTCAGGAAATGTATGCTTTCATTATAGATGGCCGTGACTTTGATTTGTTATTTGTCATTCGTTTGTTAGAAAGTAATAATGGATGTTTATGTTGAACCGTTATCTTTGTATATCATGTATTACCTATTTTTTTAAATTACGCTTACTATGTATCATTATAAACTCGAGAATCGACATTCTACACTAATAACAGCCATCGTAATCGTAGGCAATGTTTTTCACTATGGTTCTTTCTTTTAGCGCTAGGCGTAATAATACGCAATTCTGATTGGTTGGGGGATGTTTTACATTCACAAAGCTTTGACTCTTTCGGAACAATCGCAACGATGACTAACAGCAACACCCATCTATCCCACAACGTACGTTTTGATTTCAAAACTAGCAATTTACTCAAGTCACCGAAATGAGGTGGGATAGGAAATACGTTCTGACGGTGGCTTGTGGCTGCAAACGCATTTTTCAAAACCTGGGTCCCAGGACGTCGCGTGTGCGCACCAGGGACCCAAGTTTTGAAAAATGCGTTTGCAGCCACAAGCCACTGTCAAAACGTAATTCCTATCCCACCTCATTTCGGCGACTTGAGTAAATTGCTAGTTTTGAAATCAAAACGTACGTTGTGGGATAGATGGGTGTTGCTGTTAGTCATCGTTGCGATTGTTCCGAAAGAGTCAAAGCTTTGTGAATGTAAAACATCCCCCAACCAATCAGAATTGCGTATTATTACGCCTAGCGTTCTAGCGCTAAATAAGGAACCATAGTGAAAAACATTGCCTACGATTACGATGGCTGTCATTAGTGTAGAATTCCGATTCTCGAGTGTATAATATAATACATAGTAAGAGTAATTTAAAAAAATAGGTAATACATGATATACAAGGATAACGGTTCAACATAAACATCCATTATTACTTTCTAACAATGTGAACTAACGAATGACAAATAATAAATCAAAGTCACGGCCATCTTTAATGAAAGCATACATTTCCTGAAATAACTAAAACATTCGTAAGTGAATCATAGGGGCGATGACATAAACCACGAGCTTTTCGGTCGTGGGTGGAAACTTACGTTTCGAAATTTCAAAACTAGCATTTGGTTCAAAACATACGTTTTGGTAGTCACGTGACCCTCCAAGTCACTCGTTTTCACAGGTGACTGCAAACGCATTTTTCAAAACTTGGGCCCCAGGGACCCAAGTTTTGAAATAAGCGTTTTGATCAAAACGTCACTTTCATAACGTCACTTGATAACGTCGATTTTTTGTGGTTTGACAAAATGCTAGTTTTGAATCTTTCTACTGAAGTTGTGAGATAAACTTGCTTTGCTGTTCTTCCCGTCAGCTGTCTCTCCCGCTAGCCGAACATTGCCGAATTCTGGACCAATCAAATACGAGTATTCTATGCCCGTACACCCAAAGACCTTAGACAAAGATAGGCCTACTGTACATATTACATGTTTATCCAATGTCTTTGCATTTCCTTGTTTGTTTACGTTTTCCCAGCGTAGTGCCGAACATAACCTATAAAATACAATCAACGTGCATTTGAAAAGCAAGAAGATTTTATTTCATCAATACACGATTTGAATAGGCAAAACTCAACGTTTCATAAAATTAAAATAACAAAGATGCGTCTTGGAAATAACTCGCATGAATGCTAAAAGGTAAATAAAACGCGAGGTGTCGTGAATGTTGACAAGAGCTAGGGGCCAAGGCCTTTCCAAGGCGGCCCTAGGTCCAAAGGTGCTAGGCCAAGCCTATTAATAGGCTTTCGACCTAGGTAGCCCTAATTTTATGTAGGGCCTAGGCCTTACCCTAGTGTGGGGCCATGAAATCAAGATTAATTAGTTTATTCACAAATTGAAAATGCCAAATACATCGTAATAGCCTAGCGCCAAATACCAAGTCCCAAGTGTTCGAATTTAACCACAGCCTTGTGTAAACATGCTTAAGACGAACGAGTATATTATATTGAGAGGGCGTAACGTCAAAAAGCATCATCCCACGCATGTCCCACAAGCTATTTTTCCGTGGGTAGAAAAAGACGTTGTGGGACGTCAAAAAATAGACGTTTTGAAAACTAGCTTTTTGAGGAAATCGACGTTATCAGACCACGTGACCACTCAAAACGTCGAAAAATTATCGACGTTTTGATTCAAAACTTGGGGCCCAGCTCGCTTCGGCACATAGAGATTTATTTCGCATCGCTACGCTCGTTCACTGGAGCGGGGGTCCTGTTAGTGACCTTCTTTATCTGTTATTGAACCCTGACATTTTACTTATCTAGAAGAATGTGACTTTCAACTATTAGCTAGTTACCGATTTGTAAGATGTTCCATCCTTCTTGAGAGAGACGGTCGTGAAGTCCACTGTGCTCGCCAGGCCGATCAGACCATCTATGGCCAGCGTGGACGCCTTGGAATCTACGCACAATCGTACGACAGAATATTATAACAATAACGCTACACACTGGTGTTAGATAGGATCCAACAGCTTCCCTTCGAAAAGTGATGGTGGCTGTTGAGTTTATTGAAAAATAGCAACACAAACATATACAAAATAGAAAAATACGATACGTTTCGAAACAAGATCTTGTTCACTCAAGAGAGAAAGGAAAGTGGTAACTGATTGCAACAATCAAAAAACAAATCAAAAAACAAAAAGGTGGCTAAATATATAAACAAAGTCAGAGAATATGGACAAATTTACAAGGCATTGTAGGTAGGTGTGGCTGTGACACGTAGGGGAGGAGCCTAGCGAATGTTTTGGTTAGGGGGCAGTCTGGATTGGGTAATCCACTGATGTGCTAACTCCCATCTTCTGAGTTCCCCTGGCTTGCAGCTGGCAGGAAGTGCTTAAACCACTCTGGTTGTGTAGCACTTGTTTAAGTCCAAATTGTGGGATGCTGCGTGACGAACCACTGGTTTGTCCATTGTCCGGTTTTTTGTGTCTTGCCTGTGTCCATTCATGCGGGACCTGAGTGTGTTCTTGGTTAGGCCTACATACTCGGCAGGACACTGGTTGCATTTGAGCTGGTATACCAGATTGCTGGGTTTGCAGGTGTTAAATTGCCGAATGGGGTATGTCCTGCCAGTGGCCTGAGCACTGAAGGTGGTGGAGGGTTGGTGTATTTGGCAGGTCAAGCAGCCATTGCCACCTTGGCAAGGGTAGGATCCAGTTGGTTCATTTGTTCGCGCATCCTTTTCACGGCAGTCTCTCTTAACGACTAGGTCCGCGATGTTGGGGGGGCTCAGGTCTCCCCCCCTACGTGTCACAGCCACACCTACCTACAATGCCTTGTAAATTTGTCCATATTCTCTGACTTTGTTTATATTTTTAGCCACCTTTTTGTTTTTTTTGTTTTTTTTTATTGTTGCAATCAGTTACCATTTTTCTTTCTCTCTTGAGTGAACAAGACCTCGTGTCGAAACGTCTCGTATTTTTCTGTTTTGTATATGTTTGTGTTGCTATTCTTTAATAAACTCAACAGCCACCATCACTTTTCGAAGGGAAGCTGTTGGATCCTATCTAACACCAGTGTACTCCAGCCGATTGGCATTCTTTCTGCATAACCAATAACGCTACACAGAAATTTGATTTTCCAATATTAAAAGTAAAAGAAAACAATCACTTAAAATATAATTTTGTCAGCCTCATTCCTACACAATAATCAAACAGAAAACTATAATTTGTCAGTGTTTTCATCCAGTTTCTTTTCCATCCGAATTATTAAAGTTATATAATAATTGGATGAGCGAAGCGACTTCAATTTCACCGACCCCCAAAAAATTTAGCTCGGGTGTTTTTTTGTTTGTTTGTTTGTTTTTTTATTTTTTTGGGTTTTTTTCTGTCCGTTTGTTCACTCTCTACTGGGCAAACGGCATATGCGATCTTGATGAAAATTTGAGGGGACCTTCAAAATCTTTGAACTTAGACGTGCTACGTTTTTTGGTACAATCGAAAAAAATATTTCTCAAGGATATCGTACTTTTCCGATTTTTCCGATTTTAAGTGCGATATTTTCGTGACATTTAGGCCGATTCTGACCAAACGGGTGGGGCTACAATGCTCATATTTTATATGGATATTAAGGTAATGGTGATGTATTGCTTTCTAAAAAAAAAAAAAAAAGTTGAAAAAGTAAGCCAGAATCCACAGAATAAAGGTTTTAATATGAGTTTTTTTAGGTTTATAATAACAATTAACAAGTAACAATAGAAACTTAACAATCACCTACAATACATTAAAAAAGCACTTGCAAAGGAAAAGTGGTCCTACGCAAACTAAAAACTTGCAAAAAAAAAGAGCTCATCCATCAACGCGGTGGGACTTAAGCGTTTTTCTAGTAAAATGTAATAATACCTTTTAAAGGTCAGTTGTCGTCCTTCTGCACTGCCTTGTCTTCCCCCACTGAAAATCAGTTATATAACTGAGTGGGTAGACTCTAAATACAATTTATTTACAATTTTTTTTTTTAATAAAATGTTTAGTTGTGTCCCTAGTTCCAATATGCTCTTAAAGGTGTAATAATCAAAACCAGGGAAACGCCAAAGTCGTTGTTAGACGAGTGAGTGAGCCATGTGTTGAGTACTCGGTAACATTCCTTTTCTTCTTTATAACTTAGGCCTCCCTAGCCTATCATAAGCTAGAGTGGAGCATTATGACCTTACAGTTGACGCGCCCTTATACAAACTAAACTTAAAAAACTATTATTTATACCAATATAATTATCTATTTTAATTGCAAATGTTCCCGAGTACTCAACACATGACTCGCTCACACGTCTAACAACTAATTTGGCGTTTCCCTAGTCTAGTTGGCTAAGGCGCCCTTATAGCCGAAATGTGGGAGACGTGGGTACAGTCCCCTGGTCGGGAAAGATTTTGTAATTTCTAGACTGTATTAAAAAAATTATTAAACATGTTTTGAAATGCATATTACGGAATGTAGTCCATCATCTGTGACAATACTATGGAAAACATAGCCAGTAAGAAATACGTTCAAATCTTAGTTCATTCAACTTGATGAAGTATCTTTGTGACAGTAAAGTGATTTTTCCCTAATCACGAGGCTTCTAATGTCCACGCTAGCGCTCGGTTGGAAGGAAAGGAGACTGACTGTCTAGCGCTTTGCTACGCAAAGCAAATATTACACATTATCAGTGGCTAAACTACACAGGGAAACGTTATCTTCGTGCGCACCTTGTTAGGAGAGAGGATATTAAGAGGTACGTAATATGGGCTCGACGCCACATGGTTTGGTCCACCCTAACCACGCTTCTCATGGCCTAGGCACAGGCCTACCCTCAAAAATGCAGTGCTACGAATGCATAACCAATAAAAAAATAATTGAAGTTCTATTATACTAGGAAAACGCCAAAGTCCCGCCGCGTTGATGGATGAGCTTTTTTAAGTATTTAGTTTGCGTGGGATATCTTTACTTTTGTAAGTGTTCTGCTTTGTGCCTATGCATTGTATGTGATTGTTGTCAAGTTTCTATTGTTACTTGTCAAATGTTATTATTTACTGGAAAAAACTTATACTAAAAGCTTTATTTCTATTGATTCTGGCAAACTTTTTCAACTTTCAACGTTGTAGCCCCACCCGTTTGGTCATAATCGGCCCAAATGGCACGAAAATATCGCACTAAACCGTAAAAAACTTATATTAAAAGCTTTATTTCTATGGATTCTGGCTAATTTTTCCAACTTTTTCTTTCAAAAGGTATTACATCACCATAAACTTATTGTCCATGTATAATATGAACGTTGTAGCCCCACCCGTTTGGTCAGAATCGGCCCAAATGACACGAAAATATCGCACTAAAAATCGAAAAAAATCGTAAAAGTACGATATTCATGAGAAATATTTCTTCGATTGTACCCAAAAACAATACACTTCTAAGTTTAGAGATTTCGAAGGTCCCCTACAATTTTCATCAAGATCGCTTATGCCGTTTGCCCGGAATCCTGCTAACAAACAGACAAAAATACAAAAAAAAACAACAAAAAAACATTGGAGCTAAATTTTTTGGGGGGTCACTGAAATTGAAGTCTTCGCTTCGCTCATCCAATGATATTGGGAATAATCGTCAAAATAATCATACACTGAGAACTATAATAGATAATATGAGTAAACAGTTAATGAGCCTCCAGCATTAACTAGGCCTAGACATAGGCCTAATGCATCCCTCTGAGCATAGGCCTAGGCCGGACCCTAGGCCTGCAACAAAACATCAAGATGCTACATCATTACTACCATCTGTAGGCCTACACCAGCCTACCACAGGCATACCATCAACTTTCAATCAAAAATCCAACCCAAGTCCCAGGCCTAACCCAGGTATAGAACTAGGCCTAGGCCAATCAATTAGGCCTAGCCCAAATTGCAGGCCTACAGAAACAACAGGAACACTTTCCGCCCAACAGTCAAGTAGGCCTAGGCCTAATTTCCCAAATCAAAACAGGTCCACAGATAAGGAGTCTGAGCCTAGGCCTAAGCCTAGCCTAAACCAACCTAGCATTAGCCCTATAGGCCTAGAGAATCTAGCAAAACTTAGGCCAAAGCAGACATTGTCGGAAAACAACAGACCACCACCACTACAAAGCGAGAAATATGGGCCTATCCACATAGAATCAGTCAGAACCAATACAGATAAGCATAGGCCTACTGCCAACCAAGATAACCCTAGACCTATAACAACATCTAACTACTACCAAGGCTTGCCAGAAACAAGAAATCATCCGGTCCCACTGAAGATGAATTTCCTAGCTTACTAACCACAAAAAATATCAAATGGAAAAGTAAGGGAAAACAGACAAGTAAAACTCAATCCAACCCCTCACCCAAAGGAACCAGACCTATAAACTGGGAAAGCATAGGTAACAAGGGGACCGAGCCAATGACTCGTAAGCTAAAAGAATCAACACATGTTTACTGGGGTGACTCAATTATCAAAAACTGCCATAATATAGATAGGCTATCCCTGCCACGGGCATACCCTGGCACTAAACCCAACCAACTGCGTTCCATTATTGAACGTGAAAAATGTTCCAATGACACGCAAGTAGAGGTCACCTTACATGTAGGGACAAATCTGCTCAAGTCCAATAAAGCAACCCAGATGATAATGGATGACATGTATCATTTGATCCGATGTTGCCAGAAGAGGTATACTGGTGCACAAATCGTAGTGTCGGCCATACTCTACCGCAAAGATACCACAGCCAACCACATAGATAACATAAACGAGGCTGTGAGATGTATATGCGAAGACCTCAATGCAATCTTTATGAACCCAAACTGTGGTCTCGATGATGGTGATTATGGAAAGGATGGTCTTCACCTTTCTCCAAAAGGTGCAGAGAAGCTTGGGGACTTCCTACTCAACATAGCTGCGCTTTGCACCAGTCACCGTACGCCAATCAATATGGACAAGACCAGCACAATGAAAGCCAAGGGGAACATCGTACCAGGTGAGAAGACGGAGGGACCCAAAGAGCCAGCCGTGAAGTCAATCACCCTGCCAGGCGAGAAGACTGAGGGATCCGAGGAGCCAGCCGTGAAGTCAATCACCCTGCCAGGCGAGAAGACGGGGGGATCCGAGGAGCCAGCCGAGAAGTCAATCACCCTGCCAGGCGAGAAGACTGAGGGACCCGAGGAGCCAGCCGTGAAGTCAATCACCCTGCCAGGCGAGAAGACTGAGGGACCCGAGGAGCCAGCCGAGAAGTCAATCACCCTGCCAGGCGAGAAGACTGAGGGACCCGAGGAGCCAGCCGTGAAGTCAATCACCCTGCCAGGCGAAAAGACGGAGGGATCCGAGGAGCCAGCCGAGAAGTCAATCACCCTGCCAGGCGAGAAGACTGAGGGACCCGAGGAGCCAGCCGAGAAGTCAATCACCCTGCCAGGCGAGAAGACGGAGAGACCCGAGGAGCCAGCCGAGAAGTCAATCACCCTGCCAGGCGAGAAGACGGAGGGATCCGAGGAGCCAGCCGTGAAGTCAATCACCCTGCCAGGCGAGAAGACGGAGAGACCGAGGAGCCAGCCGAGAAGCCAGCGAGAAGCAATCACCCTGCCAGGCGAGAAGACGGAGGGATCCGAGGAGCCAGCCGAAAAGTCAATCACCCTACCAGGCGAGAAGACGGGGGGACCGAGGAGCCAGCCGTTAGTCAATCACCCTCCAGGCGAAAGACTTGGGGACCCGAAGGCCAGCCGTGAAGTCAATCACCTGCCAGGCGAGAAGACGGAGGACCAGAGCCACCGGAAGGTAACCCCGGCCAGCGAGAAAGGGAGCCCCGGGAGAGCCAGCCGGAGGACACCGCCAGCCGAGAGCACGAGGACCCGAGGACCAGCCGGAAGTAATCACCGACCAGCCGAAAGACAGGCCCGAGGAGCCAGCCAAGACCGTACCTGCCAGGCGAGAGACGCGAGGGACCCGAGGAGCCGAGCACCGGAAGTCAATCACCCTGCCGCGAGAAGACGAGGGACCGGCCAGCCGTGAAGTCACAACCCTGCAAGCGGCGAGAGACCAGCCGCGAAGCCACCGCAGAAGAATCAGACCGCCAGGCGAGAAGGAAGGGACCCGGGCCAGCGAGAATCAAGGACCCGCAGGAGAGAGGGACGACCCCGCCAGCGAGAGGGAACCCCTCCAGGGAAGACGGAGGGTCCGAGGACCCGCCGGAGAATCAACCCTGCCAGGCGAGAAGACGGGGACCAGGAGCCAGCCGGAATCATCCGGCGAGAGAGGAGGGATCCGAGGAGCCAGCCGAGAAGTCAATCACCCTGCCAGGCGAGAAGACGGGGGACCATGAGGAGCCGTGAAGCTACACCCTGCCAGGGAGAAACGGAGGGACCACCGAAGGTCAACCGAGAAGGACACGCGGCCGCGAGAAGACCGGGAGAGCGAGCCCAGCCGGAAGTCAATCACCCGCCAGGGAGAAGCGGGGGGACCAGGAGCCAGCCGTGAAGAGTACACCCTGCCAGGCGAGAAGACGGGGGCCCGAGGAGCCCAGGCCGAGAACAGACCCGCAGGGCGAGGAGCCAGCGGACACCCCGAGGAGCCAGCCTGAGTCACACGAGCCAGCGAGAAGACGGACCCTGAGGGCGAGGGAGGAACCACCGCCAGCCGAGAAGAACACAGGCCGAGGACAGCCGAGAAGTCCTCAATCACCCGCCAGGCGAGAAGCGAGGGACCCGAGGAGCCAGCCGGAAGTCAATCACCCGCCAGAGGCGAGGACGGAGGGACGCCGGAAGGACCCGCCGAGAAGCGAGGACCCGACCAGCAGGAAGACTGAAGGGACCCTCCAGGAGCAGCCGAGAAGTCAATCACCCTGCCAGGCGAGAAGACGGGGGGTCCTGAGGTGCCAGCCGTGAAGTCAATTACCCTGCCAGGCGAGAAGACTGAGTGACCCGAGGAGTCTTCCGAGGAGATCGTCGAGCCTAACGACCAGACCCACGAACAGAACCCCAAATCTGACCAAGATCACTGTTACAACAGGCCCAGTACAGGAGACCCAGAGTCGAACAGACGGAACCCAGCTGGCAACCGTATTGGCAGTCCAACCGCAAGACTCGGAAGCCACAGGGAATCCAGTTGGCGTGGCTGACCTGAATAGGATTGCCCAGAACCAAACAGACAGTCAACAGAACATCCGTGCACAGCCAACCAGAGGAACAAAAACTTTGCATAAGTGTATTCCTTTTCGGGATCCCCTCCTAGCATTACACCAACCATAGATATTACCAGTAGGCCAAATCTAAATCGTAATCCTCCAGGTCATTCAGACAACACCCCAACTAAACAAAACAAAATTGGAATATTAAATTCAAAACACAAAAAATGCAGACCAAACAGAGCAGCTCCAATACATAAACCATAAAAAATTTTACACCAAAACGTACAGAGTGTCCGGAACAAACCGCTCGAAATACAAATACTCGTAAAGGAAGAATCTCCGAACATCATATGTATGTCGGAGCATTCATTAAAATTGCATGAAATGGATGAGTACACACTTCCGGGTTATACTATAGTAGATAGCTTCTGCCGCTCCAGATACAAGGGTGGGGGGTAATAATATGTGCAGCACAGGGATTAGAAATCACAAAAATAAAATTTAGGCCAAACAAGCAGCTGGGAAAAGAAAAAGACTTCGAATATGCAGGAGCAGTAATAAATTACCACAATAGGAAAATAACATTAATTACAGTTTATAGATCACCGTGTGGAGACATAGACGTATTTCTTGACCATATCTCACAGCTCCTTGAAACAACAAAGAAAAAGAATCATGACGTTATAATATGTGGAGATCTTAATATAAATACATTAGAAAACAATGCAACCACCAGCAAATTAGAACTTTTTCTCAACATGAACAATCTTAAAAAAAAACTATCAGGGAACCAACAAGGGTGACGCCAACTTCTGTATCACTCATTGACAACATCCTAACCGACCTAAAAAATCAATCTTACCAAACTAGTGTGATAGGACACAGCAGTGTCTGACCACTTTGGGCAGACAATAGAGGTCTATACTAATCCAAACCAGGGCGGGTTTAAGCAATAGGCTGAACCAGAAGTATATTGAGGTTATAGGGATATTAAGTCAAATCTACCATATCTCAAAATATTGTTGGATAGGGAACAGTGGATATCAACATACAGAGCTACTACTATAAACAAAATATGATTCATTTATAACTAGATTCACTCACTTACTTAACACAGCATGTCCGAAACGAAGGAAAAAAGTTAGGCCTTTAAACCAAACATGCACAGTCAAAATAACGACTGGATCACAAAGGGAATCCTGAATTCTAAAAGGAAACTTAAAATATATGCAAAATGTGTGGCTAAAATTACTAAAACATCAACTCAAGTCTATATAAGAAACTACAAAAATACACATAGGAAAGTAATTAAAAGTGTGAAGGCAAAATCAGTTCAAAGTTACATTTCTAATTCTGAAAATAAAATTAAGGCAATGTGGCAGACAGTCAACAATGAAAGAGGTAGCAAATCAAAAAGTAACAGATCTATAACAACCATCGTCCATAATAACAAACACACAAACCCAAACGACATCGCTAATACGCTAAATGACTATTACGCTACAGTAGCGGAACAGCTAGTGAGTGACGACACCAGGAAAACTTACGAATCAAATGTTACCCTCCCTAGGCGTCTAGATCATGCAATGATACTTCATCTCGTTACCGAACACGAGGTTTACAAGATTATATCAGAACTTAAAAACAAGAGATCATTTGGATATGATGAAATCCCGCCCTTCTTGATTAAAGAATGTGCAAGACAACTAATAAAGCCATTAGTGCACTTAATAAATTTCTCCTTCATTGAAGCTGAATTTCCTGAAAAGCTCAAACTTGCAAAAATCATACCTATTCAAAAAAAATGTGATACAGTAAAAATAGGAAACTTCAGACCAATTGCACTACTACTAGCTTTTAAAAAAAAAATTTGAGAAGGCTTTTAACAAAAGAATAACTAGGTTTTTAGAATCACAAAATCTGATCTCAAAACAGCAACACGGTTTTCGGGAAAATAAATCTACTATAACTGCGGCAGCAAATTTCATAAATTGTGTAATAGAAAATATTGACAATAAAAACAAAACCATGGCCGTATTTATGGACCTTTCAAAGGCTTTCGATTGTGTGAACCATAAAATATTGATTAAAAAACTAGAATGCTACGGCATAAGGGGCGTGGCATTGAAATGGGTACAGTCATACCTCGCGAACAGGACACAATACGTAGAATTAAAGCAGGAGAACAGTCTTGGTCAAGTGCAAACATACAGATCAAGGGCGCAAGTTATGAAACACGGTGTACCGCAAGGTTCCGTAAATGGACCTCTGTTCTTTAACATTAGTATAAATGACATACCAGAAAAAGTACTAAAGGGTGAGATTACTCTGTTTGCAGATGACTCGACCCTGAGCATGTCTCATAAGACAATCGACGAGCTTGAGGTAGACACATATGTTGAAACAAATAATGTAGTACAGCAATTCGAATCCAACTGCCTTAAAGTAAACTCAAGTAAAACAAATATTATGGTTTTCAATCCTGGCAACAAACAAAGTAGGGAAGTAAACATACTTATAGGGGAACACAGGCTAGAACAGGTTAGGGTAACACAAATTTTGGGATTATATATAGACGAAAACCTTACCTGGAATGACCACATTGACCACATTGCTAAAAAGATAAGCTCGGGCATATTTGTGATAAAACAGCTAAAGCATTACTGTAATAATGCTTTAGTTGAGTCGTATATCAATTATGGCATAGTGATTTGGGGGAACAGCACCAAAATAAACACTCTAAAGATATTCAGGCTTCAAAAGAGGGCAATACGGTATATACTAAACCTAAAACCAACTCAATCGTGTAAACAATATTTTAAATCGCTAGAGATCCTTACCGTCCCTTCCAAATACATATATTACACTATAGTCTTCATGCGTGAACATCACTTTGATAGCTTTGTAAAGAACTCCGATACCCACCAGTACAACACTCGGAACAGGAACAACCTTCACTTACCATCAACTAAATTAAAAGTCATTGACAAAGCCCCAATCCATGCAGGAAAAATACTATTCAATTATCTACCCGGGGAAATCAAAGGTGAAACAAACATGATCATGTTTAAAAGAAAACTGAGAAGCTACCTTATAGAAAAATGTCTGTATAATATAAGTGACTTCAAGGAAGCATGACTCAGTTGCATAAGTGTATATAGGTTTGCTCACTCGACAAGTGATGTATAATATGATGTATATATGTAAATGTATAATGATGTAATTATTAGTATATAATCAATCTTGTATTAGTAAAGCAGTTTGTAGTTGTAAATTATGCAATGTATATACCAACAATTCTGACAATGCTTATGTTACGATACACGTACTAGGGAAACGCCAAAGTCGTTGTTTGACGAGTGAGTGAGCCATGTGTTGAGTACCCGGTAACATTACTTTTCTTCCCCCTACCTTAGGCCTATCTATATAGCCTATGTTAGGCTACAGTTGCGCGTTATGGCCTTACAGTTGACGCGCCCTTATACCAACTAAACTTAAAAACTATTATTTATACAAATATAATAATCAATTTTAAATGCAAATGTTCCCGGGTTCTCAACACATGACTCGCTCACTCGTCCAACAACGACTTTGGCGTTTCCCTAGTCTAGATGGCTAAGGCGCCCTTATACCCAAAATGTGGGAGACCTGGGTTCAAACCCCCGGTCGGAAAAGATTTTTTAATTTCTGGATTGTATTTTTTAAATTATTTAACATGTTTTGAAATGCGTAACGCAGTGTAGTCCATCATCTGTGGCAATACTATGGAAAACATAGCCAGTACGAAATACGTGAAAATATTGCAAGGTTTACTCAATCTACGAGTGGAATTTGGGGGTACCTTGACGTCCAACATTCGATTTACCTTGGACACGGCATTTCACAGCCAGGTAAATAACAAACAAAAAATATCATATCAAAATGAAAACCATTGTCGTTAAAATAATTCCTATACATTTCAACGTATTTTTCAGTTTTTTATTTCTTGCAGGTTTAAATCGCAACAGATTGTGCTCATTTTGTTAGCAGTTCTCAGTTACCTGGTCACGGATGTTTGTTTAAAATTTCAGCTCAGTCTATTTGGCCGTTCGGCCGTATGGAACTGGACAGACAGACATTTAACATTTAACATTTAACATTTAACATTTAACATTTAACATTTAACATTTAACATTTAACATACAGAATTAATCACGACCAAGGACCGATCGAGTAGCGTTGTAGACTACGTTCGCTGCGCTCACTCGTCTAACTAGTTACGGCATCACATGTAATCCACAGCTGCTAATAAAATACAATACGTGTAAAGATTGCAAGGTTTACTCAATCTACGAGCGGAATTTGAGGGTACCTTGACGTGCAACACCAACATCGATAAACCTTGCATGCGCACGGCATTTCACAGCCAGGTAAATAATAAACAAAAAGTATTTTTTCAAAATCAAATGCATTGTCGTTAAAATAATTTATAAACATTGGCAGCCTATTTTTCAATTTATTATTTTTTATAAGTTTAAATCGCAAAGGATTGTGCTCATTTTGTGAGCAGTTCTCAGTTACCTGTTCACGGATGTATGTTTAAAATTTCAGTTCAATCTATTTGGCCGTTCGGCCGTATGGTTTATTTGGATTAAGGACGCGTCAACCGTTGGGACATAATGCACCACTTAAGCCTAAGGGGGGGGGAGGAGGAGCCCATGCTAGTCAGAACCAGCCACGGGTAAGGGGAGGAAGGGGGGTTTCTCACGTCGCGGTCGTCATTGTCTTTGTCATCGTTCGTTGTGTCATTGTCATCGTCGCCGGGGGGTCGTAAAGGGAAGGGGGCAAGGTCCCCGACGACGATTGCCAGAGCTCGCCTCTAGTTTCGGGGAGTAAGATACTCCGCTCTTTCTAGCTGATGTTTGCGAGGTGGACTTTTTCTCTTGAATCGCCTTTTACGATTAGCAGAGCCATGCCCTGGGCCTACTCTACCCCGGGCCGTGAGCCCGGACAGACAGACATACATACATTGGACACAGTCACGATAAGGCTCGATCAAGTAGCGTTATAATTTCCTCATTCGCTTCGCTCACTCGTCTAATTAACTGTATACTGAATTCCACAAGCAAAAAAAACTTGTAAAAATACAGCCAAACCTTACACACTCAAAAGAAATGAGATCTAAAACATGGGCCAAGCTCATCTACCCTTCCACATTTGCGCATTCTTAATTCAGCTCGGCAAAATAGAATTTGCAGCTATTAATTTAAACGTAATAGTTCATCCAAATTCTTTTTTTCTAATTAATTTAAACGTAATGTCATGCAAATTATTTTGCCAAGTTTTCAAACATGTTGTTACAGGACACTGTAATGTGGAAGAGAAGATAAGCTTGGCCCTTTTTTTAGAACTCATTTTCTTTTGAGTATGTAATCTTTGGCTGTTTTTTTACAAGGTTTTGTTATGTGTGATATCTTATTACTTTTTCAAGTTCCATTGCAAAATTATTTGTTAAAATATAATAATTTTATCAAAATCGATTTTTTGCTATGGTATTACATTATTAATAATCGAATGTTACATATATAGTGGCCCAAAGACTTGTTTTTTTGTAAACAATGTCTAGGCGATTATTATCAAGTAACTTAAGTTACTCATTGATTATATTCTTGTAAATGGCTTATAATAAAACCTTAATTTTGAAGCCTTCCAGCAAACTTTTTTTTAACTTTTTCTTTCAAAAGACACTATAACCTTAATGCCCATGTACAATATTAACGTTGTAGCCCCACCCGTTTGGTCAGAATCGCTGGCCAATTGAAACTGACAAATTAGACAGACGTAGACAGTTAAAGTAGCCTGCATTAGTAGCTTACATCCTTAAAGTGACTTTGAGCATGTTTCAAGCCATTTTTTCCACCAAGAAGGAATGCTCGTACCCAAACCAAATTGGACATGTGTTATCAGGAACCCAAATACCCTTGATTTTGAAAGTTTTTAAGTTCACATCACGTTTTATGACGGCTGGGTGACACCTCGAAAATACCCCAACTCTGCTTGCTGTATAAGGTGCCAGAGTGTGTAGCGCCGCGGCTTGGCTGCGGTGCCTTAACGGGCACCTAGGTAACAAATTTGTTATATATTGATCTAAAACAAATTGCTTGCAAATATTCATTTCCTCTACACGAGTTTCTTATCGAGCATATAATAAACGTATATCAAACTCACGTTTGTTGGCCTTACGCGTCTTGTCTTGCTTGTCGGGGGTTTTGTAAAATGGCTGTCTCATCGTCTCCTGGATGTCGTCCCTATTCACGACGTTGCTTGAAGAATCAAGCTTAAGACAGGCCTTGCGCTTGCGCTTCCGCTGTGGGATTAGGGAAGGAATGACAGACTTGTAGTCGACCAGTCGAGAAATCCAAATTTATGCTAAGAAATCAATGTTAGCGGCAAAATGTGAGACATTTGGGTACCGGGCTGATTTATAGGTAAAAAACCCCAATCAATCCGAATTCGCCCGGTACCACCTAGGATTTTGGCCCGTTTGCCCAGAATTTAAGATGGCGTCCAACAAGGTGTAAAATCCGGATAAACCCATTAAAAGTACTATATTTTTGTTCATTGAACACGTCAGTGGAGTTCATTTTACGGTTTTAAGGGTCGCGGAGAACGATTGAAAGTGTTGCGAAAAAGCCCCAGAAACGGAAGTACCATTTTCAAAATGGCGGCCACTTTGATAGAGAAAACTGGGTCTTTTTTCCCCTTTGAGTAAATACCATTTTATACGTGTGAGACATTGTGGTACCGGGCTGAATTATGGGTAACAAGCCCCGCTGAATCTTAATCTGCCCGGTACCACCTCAGATTTTGACCCATTTGCCCGGAATTCAAGATGGCGTCCAACATGGTGTTGAAAAGCGCAGGAAAAGTCCTATTAATTTTGGGTAAACACTTAAGGAGGGTTCATTTGAAGGTTTTCGTGGTCAAGGAGAACAATGGAAAGTGTTGCGGAAACGCAAAAGAACCGGAAGTACCATTTTCGAAATGGCGGCCACGATCATGTGGAAAAGTCGGGATTTTCCATTTTTCGGGATAAATACCATTTTATGTGGGAGACATTTGGGTACCGGCATAATTTGTAAGTAACAAACTATGTCGAATCTGAATTTTCCCTGTAACATCTTGGATTTTGACCCATTTGCCCGGGTTTCATGATGACTTGCAACAAGTTGTTAAAAAGGGATACACCTATTTAAAGTCCTATTAGTGTTGGATGAACACCTTAGAAGGGTTAATTAAAGGGTTTTCCGGGTCAAAAAGAGCGATGGAACGTGTTGCGGTAACGCCCCAGAAACGGAAGTACCATTTTCTTAATGACGGCCACTTTGATATGGCGAAAAGTGTTTTTTTGCCCCCTTTGAGTAAATATCGTTTTATACGTGTGAGACATTGTGGTACCGTGCTGAATTATGAGAAACAAGCCCCGCTGAATCTTAGTCTGTCCGGTACCACCACCAGAGAGGCTTATTACCCATAATTAATCCCAGTACCACAATGTCTCACACGTATAAAATTTTATTTACCCAAAGGGGGAAAAAAAACACTTTTCGCCATATCAAAGTGGCCGCCATTTTTTAAAAGGTACTTCCGTTTCTTGGGCGTTACCGCAACACGTTCCATCGCTCTTCTTGACCCGGCAAACCCTTTAACCTCCTCAGACCCAGGGTTTACTATTAACAATACTGCACCGCGTGTGTAACTCATAGGACACGCCGGGTCTGAGGACCTTAACCTCCTCAGACCCAGGGTTTACTATTAACAATACTGCACCGCGTGTGTAGCTCATAGGACACGCCGGGTCTGAGGACCTTAACCTCCTCAGACCCAGGGTTTACTATTAACAATACTGCACCGCGTGTGTAGCTCATAGGACACGCCGGGTCTGAGGACCTTAACCTCCTCAGACCCAGGGTTTACTATTAACAATACTGCACCGCGTGTGTAGCTCATAGGACACGCCGGGTCTGAGGACCTTAACCTCCTCAGACCCAGGGTTTACTATTAACAATACTGCACCGCGTGTGTAGCTCATAGGACACGCCGGGTCTGAGGACCTTAACCTCCTCAGACCCAGGGTTTACTATTAACAATACTGCACCGCGTGTGTAGCTCATAGGACACGCCGGGTCTGAGGACCTTAACCTCCTCAGACCCAGGGTTTACTATTAACAATACTGCACCGCGTGTGTAGCTCATAGGACACGCCGGGTCTGAGGACCTTAATTAACCCTTCTAAGGTGTTCATCCAACACTAATAGGACTTTAAATAGGTGAATCTCTTTTTAACAACTTGTTGCACGTCATCATGAAACCCGGGCAAATGGGTCAAAATCAAAGATGGTTCCGAGTAAATTCAGATTCGACATAGTTTGTTACTTACAAATTATGCCGGTACCCAAATGTATCCCACATGAAATGGTACGTATTTATCCCGAAAAACGGAAAATCCCGTTTTTTCCACATGAACATGGCCGCCATTTTGAAAATGGTACTTCGGGTTCTTTTGCGTTTCCGCAACACATTCTATCGTTCTCCTTGACCCCGAAAACCTTAAAATGAACCTTCCTTAAGTGTTTACCCAAAATTAATAAGACTTTTCCTGCGCTTTTCAACACCATGTTGGACGCCATCTTGAATTCCGGGCAAATGGGTCAAAATCTGAGGTGGTACCAGGCACATCAAAGCTTTGTTCGCCTGTCCACCACTAGTGCTACACTGTTTTACACGTGCACTGAGCAGTGTACGGCGGAAGTACTTCTTTTTAAAGGAAACAGTATGTCAGTGTAGCACGAGTGTTGCCCACAAAAAAACACACTCAACACTTTTAGTGTAGTTTCCTCCTACACGACCAAAATAGCCAGTGTAATCTAGTGTAGCACTGGCAGCACTAGTGCTACACTGAAGGTACAGAAAAACGACCACATACTAACTACACTGACTAACACTGACACAAAAACACAGCCATTCGTCTACTCTGACTTACACTAGTGTAAAGTGTTGGACAGGCGACCAAAGCTCAAGTTTCAGCGGGATTTATTACCCATAATACAGCCCGGTACCACAATGTCTCACACGTATAAAATGGTATTTACTCAAAGGGGAAAATAGACCCAGTTTTCTCCATTTTGGCCGCCATTTTGAAAATGGTACTTCCGTTTCTGGGGCTTTTTCGCAACACTTTCAATCGTTCTCCGCGACCCCTAAAACCGTAAAATGAACCCCACTGACGTGTTCAATGAACAAAAATAGTACTTTTAATGGGTTTATCCGGATTTTACACCTTGTTGGACGCCATCTTGGATTCTGGGCAAACGGGCCAAAATCCGAGGTGGTACCGGGCAAATTCGGATTTATCGGGGTTTTTTTACCTATTAATCAGCCCGGTACCCAAATGTCTCACATTTTGCCGCTAGTATTAAAAATCTTCAATTTTTTTACCTGTCCATGTGGCTCCAGATTAAACTCATCGTCACTGGTCTCGCTCGACAAGTTGTCGGTGCTCAAGGACTGGGTCAATGTCCGCAGGGACGTTTCGTCCGCGTCCACGCCTGTGCAGAGATAAAACAGTCATACATGGTGCAAGTACAGTCATACAGAGTGCAAGTACTAGTTGAAGTATTTTATTATCCAACCAAATACAAAAATTTGTAAAAAAAAAAACGGCAGCCAAGCTCTCCTTCAAAAGTCTCCGGCTGTGAATGCTGTGAGATATAGAAGTTGAGCCAAGCTTTTTATTCTTTCTCCCTAGTTTCGCTTTTAAAATAAGTAAGATCATTTCGCCTGTTGACGAGCGCCAAGCCAACGATTTTTGTGGTAAAAAAGTAAAATTTTTAAACTCGAAATCATAAAAAAAATGGCTTGGCCATGAACCAAATTCAATGGCCAAGGCAATTTTTTTATGATTTCGAGTTTAAAAATTTTACTTTTTTACACAAAAATCGTTGGCTTGGCGCTCGTCAACAGGCGAAATGATCTTACTTATTTTAAAAGCGAAACTAGGGAGAAAGAATAAAAAGCTTGGCTCAACTTTTATATCTCACAGCATTCACAGCCGGAGACTTTTGAAGGAGAGCTTGGCTGCCGTTTTTTTTTTTACAAATTTTTGTATTTGGTTGGATATTACATCTTTTTGTTGTTCGTTCGCTATCAAGGTGTGAATGATTAAATTTGTTGAGTTCAAAGTTGTTTTTTTACATTTTTGGGCCCACGGTCCCCCCAAAGATACCCCTTAAATAAATAAATAAATTTTTATTTACAGACTACCCACTCAGTTATATAACTGATTTTCAGTGGGGGACTTTAAATCAAAGCGACCAAGCCAACCCTGCAGGCCCCGACGCAATCGACGAGTGAGCGATAACCAACCAAAGATCGATATTTTTAATAGGAAATATATCAATCAGTGGTATGGACAGTGCGAACACCCGCGGATCAACGCCAGAATCAACAAGGCCGATTCAGAACAACTCTGAAATTTATTTTGTGCTTCGTTGCTAGGACGGCTCCAAAGTCACCGTTTACAAACTCCTAAGACAAGAACTGATAGACTTAAGTCCAAATCAGAAGTTAAAAAACTTCTGACTTGAGCGGGAATCGAACCCTGGCCCTTCTGCATTGGAAGCAGATACGCTAACAACAAGACCAACGCACTAGCATAAGCACTAGATATTTACTAGGAAAACGCTTACGTCCCGCCGCGTTGTTGGATGAGCGTAATTGGTGCATTGAGCTGCCATTTGTTATGCGAATTTTCTGTTGTTCTGTGGCAAAATCATTACTTAGTTGAAATTTTTTTTTAATTAAATTAAATTAAATTAAAAATTAACTTAATTTATTTAATTTTTTTTAATAAATCGTAATTGTTAAAAAAAACGTAAAATTGCGATTTTTATAAGAAATAATTTCTCGATTGCGCTCAAATTTTACACTAATATTTTAATTCATAAAATAAAGGTTCTGCGAAAAAATCATTACAATCGGATAAAGCATGTAGGTGTTATAAGTCAAAGAATTGTTCAAAAAAAGAAAAAAAACTGTAAAATTTCGATTTTTATAACAAATATGTTTTCAATTGCGCTCAAATTTCACAAAAATATCGTAATTCATAAAATAAAGGTTCTGTGCAAAAATCATTAAAATCGGATAAAGCATGTAGGTGTTATAAGTCGAAGAAATTTTTTAAAAATTGAAAAAAATCGTAAAATTGCGATTTTCATGAGAAAAAATTTTCCGATTGCGCTCAAAAACGTGGCAGTTCTAAGTTTAGAGATTTCGAAGGCCTCCATAAAATTTCATCGCAATCGGAGTATCGGTTTAGCCGGAATCGTGTGGACAAACAGACAAAAATACAAAAAAAAAAGAAAGAAAGAAAAAAAAAAACATTCCGGATTTTTTTCTCCAGTGTAGTGAAATGGAATCTTCGCTTCGCTCGCTACGCTCGCTACGCTCATCCAATAATGGTTAAGAGCATGTTTAATTTCAAGCTTGTATACAAATTACTACGCCTGAGTAATTACGCGTTTTGATTTTGCTAGGACGGCTCCAAAGTCACCGTTTACAAACTCCTAAGACAAGAACTGATAGACTTAAGTCCAAATCAGAAGTTAAAAAACTTCTGACTTTAGCGGGAATCGAACCCTGGCCCGTCTGAATTGGAAGCAGATACGCTAACAACAAGACCAACGCACTAGCATAAGCTCTAGATATTTATAATGGTTAAGAGCATGTTTAATTTCAAGCTTGTATACAAATTACTACGCCTGAGTAATTACGCGTTTTGATTTTGCTAGGACGGCTCCAAAGTCACCGTTTACAAACTCCTAAGACAAGAACTGATAGACTTAAGTCCAAATCAGAAGTTAAAAAACTTCTGACTTTAGCGGGAATCGAACCCTGGCCCTTCTGCATTGGAAGCAGATACGCTAACAACAAGACCAACGCACAAGCATAAGCACTTGATATTTATAATGGTTAAGAGCATGTTTAATTTCAAGCTTGTACAAATTACTACGCCTGAGTAATTACGCGTTTTGATTTTGATTTTGATTTTGATTTTGATTTTCCCCGGTCCCAATTGCCCGGTTTTTGTTATATGAGGTACATCTGAGTGTGGCCCAAGTTTCAAAGTTCTAAGATGAACCGTTTTCTCGGTATAGCGTATTATTCATAAGAGTACGGAATTACCTACTTTTGATAATTTTGTTTTTTTTCCGGTACCCGTTAACCAATTTTGCTTTCCATATTCAAAAGTGATAAAGAATGAGAGATATCAAAATGTATTCCACGTTTGAAACATCTCAGTTGTAGCGTTTTCTTTGAATGATTCATTCCTTAAAGTTCAGATATGTTTTTTGTCATTTTTGGGCCCATGGTCATCCCAAATTTAGCCCCTTGTGTTTTGGACGCAAGATATTTATAATGGTTAATAGCATGTTAAATTTCAAGTTTGTACAAATTACCACGCCTTGGTAATTACGCGTTTTGATTATCATCCAAATTTTGATTTTCTCCGGTCCCTGTTACCCGATTTTGGTTTTGAAAGCAAAAGGCACTGCGTCTGAAATACACCTAAGTGTGGTCCAAGTTTCATAGTTCTAAGATTTACCGTTTTCTCTGTAGGCTAAAGAACTCTCCGCGGAGAACTGCCACCCACCCACCCACCCACCCACCCAACCACCAGCCACCAGCCACCAGCCACCAGCCACCAGCCAGCCTTAAGGAATTTGACGATGTTGAGAGCCTTTTTTAACACAGAACGAGTTGTCGGATCGGGTTGATTTTTTTTTGGTATGTCATGGACCACATACCAGGTCATATACCGAGTTTCAAGATTGTAACTCTTTCGGGGCGGCGTGTGCAGATAGCTAAAAACCCCCCAACTCTTGTAGGTGTATATAGGGCCGGAGTTCGGTGTCGCCTAAGCATCGCATCGCTTGTCTGCCGGGCGACGACCGTCGCCCTAGATTATAATTATTAGTATTAGTAGATCTAGGGCGCTTTAACAGCTAAGATTATTCGCGCCTCCAAGATAAAACTATTTTTATAAGTGTGAGTTACCACCATGTATACTTCTTCCCAAGGGGTGGAACGTATGGGGAGACCCGGGAAGACAAGGGGTGGACAGACCTGTGCAGGTCAGAACCAGCCACAAGCGTATGGAGAGGGCAGGGTTCCCCCACGTCGAGGTTGTCTTCGTCTGTGTTATCGTCCGTCCGCGTTTTCATTGTCGTCGCCGTTAGGGAGGTAGTCATAGGGAAGGGTTAAGTTCCCCGACGACGGTTGCCAGAGCTCGCCTCTAGTTTCGGGGAGTAAGATACTCCGCTCTTTCTAGCTGATGTTTGCGAGGTGGACTTTTTCTCTTGAATCGCCTTTTACGATTAGCAGAGCCATACTCTGGGTCTACTCTACCCCGGGCCGTGAGCCCGGACAGACAGACATACATACATTGGACACAGTCACGATAAGGCTCGATCAAGTAGCGTTATAATTTCCTCATTCGCTTCGCTCACTCGTCTAATTAACTGTATACTGAATTCCACAAGCAAAAAAAACTTGTAAAAATACAGCCAAACCTTACACACTCAAAAGAAATGAGATCTAAAACATGGGCCAAGCTCATCTACCCTTCCACATTTGCGCATTCTTAATTCAGCTCGGCAAAATAAAATTTGCAGCTATTAATTTAAACGTAATAGTTCATCCAAATTCTTTTTTTCTAATTAATTTAAACGTAATGTCATGCAAATTATTTTGCCAAGTTTTCAAACATGTTGTTACAGGACACTAATGTGGAAGAGAAGATAAGCTTGGCCCTTTTTTTAGAACTCATTTTCTTTTGAGTATGTAATCTTTGGCTGTTTTTTTACGTGTGATATCTTATTACTTTTTCAAGTTCCATTGCAAAATTATTTGTTAAAATATAATAATTTTATCAAAATCGATTTTTTGCTATGGTATTACATTATTAACTAGGAAAACGCTTAAGTCCCGCCGCGTTGTTGGATGAGCGTAATTGGTGCATTAAGCTGACATATGTTATGCGGATTTACTGTTGTTCTGTGAAAAAATCATTACTAAGTTGAAGATATTTTTAAAATTAAATTAAATTTAATAAAAAAATTAATTTAATTTAATAAAAAATAAACTTAAATTTTAATTTTTTTTAATTAATCGTAATTTTAAAAAAGGACAAAATCGTAATATTGAAATTTTCATAAGAAATAATTATTCGATTGCGCACAAATTTTACACGAATATATTAATTCATAAACTTAAGGTTCTGTAAAAAAATCATTACAATCGGATAAAGCATGTAGGTGTTATAAGCTGGAGAAATTTTAAAAATTGAAAAAAGTCGTAAAATTGTGATTTTCGTAAAAAAATACTTTTTTGATAACGCTCAAATTTTACACGAATATATCAATTCATAAAATTAAGGTTCTGTGAAAAAATCATTACAATCGGACAAAGCATGTAGGTGTTGTAAGTCGAAGAAATTTTAAAAAAATCGAAAAAAATCGTAAAATTGCGATTTTCATGAGAAATCTTTTTTCGATTGTGCTCAAAAACGTGGCAGTTCTAAGTTCAGAGATTTCGAAGACCTCCATAAAATTTCATCGCAATCGGAGTATTGGTTTAGCCGGAATCGTGCTAACAAACAGACGAAAATACAAAAAAAAAAAAAGAAAAAAAAAAAAAAAAAAACATTCCGGATTTTTTTCTCCAGTGTAGTGAAATGGAATCTTCGCTTCGCTCGCTACGCTCGCTACGCTCATCCAATAATCGAATGTTACATATATAGTGGCCCAAAGACTTGTTTTTTTGTAAACAATGTCTAGGCGATTATTATCAAGTAACTTAAGTTACTCATTGATTATATTCTTGTAAATGGCTTATAATAAAACCTTAATTTTGAAGCCTTCCAGCAAACTTTTTTTTAACTTTTTCTTTCAAAAGACACTATAACCTTAATGCCCATGTACAATATTAACGTTGTAGCCCCACCCGTTTGGTCAGAATCGCTGGCCAATTGAAACTGACAAATTAGACAGACGTAGACAGTTATTAAAGTAGCCTGCATTAGTAGCTTACATCCTTAAAGTGACTTTGAGCATGTTTCAAGCCATTTTTTCCACCAAGAAGGAATGCTCGTACCCAAACCAAATTGGACATGTGTTATCAGGAACCCAAATACCCTTGATTTTGAAAGTTTTTAAGTTCACATCACGTTTTATGACGGCTGGGTGACACCTCGAAAATACCCCAACTCTGCTTGCTGTATAAGGTGCCAGAGTGTGTAGCGCCGCGGCTTGGCTGCGGTGCCTTAACGGGCACCTAGGTAACAAATTTGTTATATATTGATCTAAAACAAATTGCTTGCAAATATTCATTTCCTCTACACGAGTTTCTTATCGAGCATATAATAAACGTATATCAAACTCACGTTTGTTGGCCTTACGCGTCTTGTCTTGCTTTTCGGGAGTTTTGGAAAATGGCTGTCTCATCGTCTCCTGGATGTCGTCCCTATTCACGACGTTGCTTGAAGAGTCAAGCTTTAGACAGGCCTTGCGCTTGCGCTTCCGCTGTGGGATTAGGGAAGGAATGACAGACTTGTAGTCGACCAGTCGAGAAATCCAAATTTATGCTTAGAAATCAATGTTAGCGGCAAATTGTGAGACATTTGGGTACCGGGCTGATTTATAGGTAAAAAACCCCAATCAATCCGAATTTGCCCGGTACCACCTAGGATTTTGGCCCGTTTGCCCAGAATTTAAGATGGCGTCCAACAAGGTGTAAAATCCGGATAAACCCATTAAAAGTACTATATTTTTGTTCATTGAACACGTCAGTGGAGTTCATTTTACGGTTTTAAGGGTCGCGGAGAACGATTGAAAGTGTTGCGAAAAAGCCCCAGAAACGGAAGTACCATTTTCAAAACGGCGGCCACTTTGATGTAGAAAACTGGGTCTTTTATCCCCTTTGAGTAAATACCATTTTATACGTGTGAGACATTGTGGTACCGGGCTGAATTATGGGTAACAAGCCCCGCTGAATCTTAATCTGCCCGGTACCACCTCAGATTTTGACCCATTTGCCCGGAATTCAAGATGGCGTCCAACATAGTGTTGAAAAGCGCAGGAAAAGTCCTATTAATTTTGGGTAAACACTTAAGGAGGGTTCATTTGAAGGTTTTCGTGGTCAAGGAGAACAATGGAAAGTGTTGCGGAAACGCAAAAGAACCGGAAGTACCATTTTCAAAATGGCGGCCACGTTCATGTGGAAAAGTCGGGATTTTCCATTTTTCGGGATAAATACCATTTCATGTGGGAGACATTTGGGTACCGGCGTAATTTGTATGTAACAAACTATGTCGAATCTGAATTTTCCCTGTAACATCTTGGATTTTGACCCATTTGCCCGGGTTTCATGATGACTTGCAACAAGTTGTTAAAAAGGGATACACCTATTTAAAGTCCTATTAGTGTTGGATGAACACCTTAGAAGGGTTAATTAAAGGGTTTTCCGGGTCAAAAAGAGCGATGGAACGTGTTGCGGTAACGCCCCAGAAACGGAAGTACCATTTTCTTAATGACGGCCACTTTGATATGGCGAAAAGTGTTTTTTTGCCCCCTTTGAGTAAATATCGTTTTATACGTGTGAGACATTGTGGTACCGTGCTGAATTATGAGAAACAAGCCCCGCTGAATCTTAGTCTGTCCGGTACCACCACCAGAGAGGCTTATTACCCATAATTAATCCCAGTACCACAATGTCTCACACGTATAAAATTTTATTTACCCAAAGGGGGAAAAAAAACACTTTTCGCCATATCAAAGTGGCCGCCATTTTGAAAAAGGTACTTCCGTTTCTTGGGCGTTACCGCAACACGTTCCATCGCTCTTCTTGACCCTGCAAACCCTTTAATGAACCCTTCAAAGGTGTTCATCCAGCTCCAATAGGACTTTTAATAGGTGTATCCCTTTTTACCAACTTGTTGCACGTCATCATGAAACCCGGGCAAATGGGTCAAAATCAAAGATGGTTCCGAGTAAATTCAGATTCGACATAGTTTGTTACTTACAAATTATGCCGGTACCCAAATGTATCCCACATGAAATGGTATTTATCCCGAAAAACGGAAAATCCCGTTTTTTCCACATGAACGTGGCCGCCATTTTGAAAATGGTACTTCCGGTTCTTTTGCGTTTCCGCAACACATTCTATCGTTCTCCTTGACCTCGAAAACCTTAAAATGAACCCTCCTTAAGTGTTTACCCAAAATTAATAAGACTTTTCCTGCGCTTTTCAACACCATGTTGGACGCCATCTTGAATTCCGGGCAAATGGGTCAAAATCTGAGGTGGTACCGGGCACAATAAGTTTTAGCGGGGTTTATTACCCATAATACAGCCCGGTACCACAATGTCTCACACGTATAAAATGGTATTTACTCAAAGGGGAAAAAAGACCCAGTTTTCTCCATTTTGGACGCCATTTTGAAAATGGTTCTGGTTCTTTTTCGCAACACTTTCAATCGTTCTCCGCGACCCCTTAAACCGTAAAATGAACCCCACTGACGTGTTCAATGAACAAAAATAGTACTTTTAATGGGTTTATCCGGATTTTACACCTTGTTGGACGCCATCTTGGATTCTGGGCAAACGGGCCAAAATCCGAGGTGGTACCGGGCAAATTCGGATTTATTGGGGTTTTTACCTATAAATCAGCCCGGTACCCAAATGTCTCACATTTTGCCGCTAGTATTAAAAATCTTCAATTTTTTTACCTGTCCATGTGGCTCCAGATTAAACTCATCGTCACTGGTCTCGCTCGACAAGTTGTCGGTGTTCAAGGACTGGGTCAATGTCCGCAGGGACGTTTCGTCCGCGTCCACGCCTGTGCAGAGATAAAACAGTCATACATGGTGCAAGTACAGTCATACAGAGTGCAAGTACTAGTTGAAGTATTTTATTATTATAATTATTAGTATTAGTAGATTTAGGGCGCTTTAACAGCTAAGATTATTCGCGCCTCCAAGATAAAACTATTTTTATAAGTGTGAGTTACCACCATGTATACTTCTTCCCAAGGGGTGGAACGTAAGGGGAGACGCGGGGGGACAAGGGGTGGACAGGCCTGTGCTGGTCAGAACCAGCCACAAGCATATGGGGAGGGCAGGGTTCCCCCACGTCGTGGTTGTCTTCGTCTGTGTCATCGTCCGTCCGCGTTTTCATTGTCGTCGCCGTTAGGGAGGTAGTCATAGGGAAGGGTTAAGTTCCCCGACGACGACCCAGAGCTCGCCATTAGTTTCAGGAAGTGAACCTCCCCTACTTACGAGCCAAACCACGAGAAGGTTGCGAGTTGGACTTTGATGGCCCTTTGAAGTATTTAAATAGAAAACAATATGTAATAGTTGCAAATACACTTTTGACAAGCTATGCAAGGACGTAGTCACTTGTGATTTGATGTATAGTCTGCTTATGCAGAAGGAAGATGAGCTTGTACCTACTTCTACATATTAATACTTTTGAGTGTGTAAGGATTTTTTGTACTTTTACAAGTTTGTGAATGAGTGGCATTATTGAATAATTGCTATTTACTCTATAATTATTACTATTTGAAACAATTATTGCAATTAAACAAGCATTATAATTAAGTTATTACAATTCAAACAAGGACATATCCAAAAAGGAAGTACTTCCAACAGACACGCAGTGTTTTTGTAGGCAGAATCCACCCCCGAGTTCATGACCCGGCACCTTCATCAAACTACTGAGTCATATGTGCACACACTTTCCATTACAATAGAAAATGATAGGGTTATTCCATGTCAAATCAACTAGGCCATTTCCGTGAACATCTCCGATTTTGGTGAAACTTTGCAAGTCTTACTAACAATCATGTAGATTGATCGTAGAACATTTGTATTCCTAACGCGATGCGCTATGTTTTCGAGTAATGCTCTCATTCATAAACTCTAATTTGGCGACGCCGAGCGGCGTATACTTAAATTGGTAACTTTTAAACTATTGGACGTTAAAGGTTGATTTTTTTTTAATTTAGAGGGTTTTTTATTGCAATTTAATTATATGTACCGTATTTAAAGGCATTCCTGAATGTGAAACAATTTTTAAAATCTAAATTTGTTTTTGAAACCTACCCTACTAGAAAAATTCGTAAAAAAACGAAAAAAACGTGTTTTTGTATAGATTTTTTTTACATATATATACAAAAAATTGGGATTGGTTGGCATTGGGATCATGAAAAATCACTGGGTCAACTGTCGGCCTCTGCACTTTTCCCCTCATATTAATAAAATGTTGAGTTTTGTTCCTGGTTCCAATTAGCTCTTTAAGGTGTGTAAAACATAATTAACTTTAAGTAAGGTCTATACGGAATAGCAAACTTGTTATATATTGATTTAAAACAAATCGTTTGCAAATATCTATTTCCTCTACACTAGGTTCTTATCGAGTATATTATAAACGTGTGTCATCAAACTCACGCTCCAGCTTGAGGTTCTTGTTATCATCAGGTTGTTCGATGGCATCCAATAGCTGCTCAAGCTCCTCTAATACGTCGACCATTGTAACTGGCTTCTTTGGGGCACCAGCCGGGCACGGGTCTTGCACCGTCAGCCGCTGTGGGGCAAGGGAACGCACTAGTAAGAACATACATGCCCTGGCACCAGGGTGCATGGGCCTATAGAAACATTCAAGGACGTTCTGGGAGATTTGGAAAAATGTAACAAACATCGGATTTGAAACACATCGTTTCATTGATGTCGATTTACAATGAATCAAAATTAAATACATGTTTATCCGATAACATATTTTAAAAGTGAAATTTTTCTACATTATTTCTAGTAGAAACATACATGTTAATATTAATAAATCATTGTTCGTTTGATATTGCAGTATAAAAGTAGCATCAATTTAACCTATGTAATTGTCCTATACTGGGTAGGAGACAACAGAAAATTCCACTTTGCTATTTCCAGAGAACTTTAAGCAAAGACAAATTTTTCCAAAGCCGCGATGGTTATTTTCCCATGTTTAACAAGAACAATTAATGCACAAAAGTGAAAATATTTGAATTTACCGAATCGTAAACACATCCCAGTGTAGACAGAAGATTGGATGTGTACCTGAGTGCAGTGCTCGCTGGCGTGTGGCCCCGTGTCCAGTTCCTCCTCGCTTGTATCGTGGTCGGAGGCCATGGACCCAACCAACGACTGCAGAAAGTTTTCATATATATCTTTGCTCGTCGGGTAAAGTTTCTCCTTTTTCACTTCCAAGTCTGGACAGAGATAAAAACAATCATACGGGTAGCAAGTACTGAGTCATACAGGGTGCAAGTACTAGTTGAAGTATTCATAACTAGGAAGCTTCGCAAACGCTTTTTCAGGCGCGTTGTTGGATGAGCGTAATCGGTGCATTGAGCTGCCATGTGTTATGCTGATTTTCTGTTGTTCTGTGAAAAAATTATAACTTAGTCGAAGATATTTTTTTAACGAAACAAGCGTAATTTTAAAAATGAAAAAAAAAATCGTAAAATTGCGATTTTCATAAAAAATTATTTTTCAATTGCGCTTAAAAACGTGGCAGTTCAAAGTTCAGAGATTTCAAAGGTCTAAATAAAATTTCATTGCAATTGGAGTATCAATTTAACCGGAATCGTGTAAACAAACACACAAAAATACAAACAGAAACAAAAATGAGAAACGAAACATATCGTAAAATTGCGATTTTCATGAGAAATAATTTTTCGGTTGTGCTCAAAAACGTGGAAGTTCAAAGTTCAGAGATTTCAAAGGTCTCCAGAAAATTTCATCGCAATTGGAGTATCGGTTTAGCCGGAATCGTGTTAACAATTTAGCACACGAAAATACAAACAGAAACCCCCAAAAAATAAAAAAAATGTAAAATTGCGATTTTCATGAGATATACATTTTTGATTGTGCTCAAAAACGTGGCAATTCTAAGTTCAGAGATTTCAAAGGTGTCCAGAAAATTTCAACGCAATTGGAGTATAGGTTTAGCCGAAATCGTGTTAAAAGTTAGACTAAATACAAAAAGAAAAGAAAAAAACATTTCGTATTTTTTTCAGTAGAATGGAATCTTCGCTACGCTCATCCAAATAGAAAACAATATGTTATGACTGCAAAAACAATTTTGACAAGCTTTGCATGGATGCAGTCATTTGTGATTTGATGTAGTGTAGTAATGGACAAGGAATATGAGCTATGAACCTTCTTTTAGATATTAGTACTTTTGAATGTGTAAGGATTTCTGTATTTTTACAAATTTTTGTATGAGTAGCATTAGAATTACTATTTACACTTTGACTGTCACTATTTGTAATAAATATTGCAAATAAACAAGCAAATTATAATCAAGAAATTAAATTCCAACAAGGACCCTAGATGATTTTCTACTAAGTCCAAAAAGAGTCTTACAAGAGTGCTCGGTTAAACACGACCAGCAACAATTGTTCAACTGTTCTTTAAACAGGACTGACTACAAGGTCCTACAAGGTCATACAATACTCTAAAGGGCCAACAGGCGTGCCTAGAGGTCTCACTAGAAGGTCCTACAAGGTCCGACTATACTCTACAAGGGCCAACAGTCGTGTCTAGAGGTCTCACTAGAAGGTCCTACAAGGTCCGACTATACTCTACAAGGGCCAACAGTCGTGTCTAGTGGACTCACTAGAAGGTCCTACAAGGTCCGACTATACTCTACAAGGGCCAACAGGCGTGTCTAGAGGTCTCACTAGATGGTCCTACAAGGTCCGACTATACTCTACAAGGGCCAACAGGCGTGTCTAGAGGACTCACTAGAAGGTCCTACAAGGTCCGACTATACTCTACAAGGGCCAACAGTCGTGCCTAGAGGACTCACTAGAAGGTCCTACAAGGTCCGACTATACTCTACAAGGGCCAACAGTCGTGCCTAGAGGACTCACTAGAAGGTCCTACAAGGTCCGAGTATACTCTACAAGGGCCAACAGTGGTACAACACCCTACAAGACTCACCGTTTTCATCGTCCCCCCCGGGCGCCGAGATGCTACTCATGAAGGTGTTTTTCTCGGGGTAGGTGGGCGGTTTGGTCTGATCTATTTTCCTTTGCACTGAAACAAGGTCACAGGTCACTCAGGGTGATTACAAGATGGCACCCTAAAAAATCAGTCAAAAGAGTTGGGTTGTTTCGTAATGTAGAAGGAAGATGAGCTTGTTACTACTTTTTGATGTTAATTAGACGAGTGTGCGAAGCGAATGAAGATTTAACGCAACTTGGTCGGGTCTTCGTCGTTATTAATTTGTCTGTTTAAATGTTCAGTGTTATAATTATGTTAAATGATAAATTTCTGTCCGGTCCCATACGGCCGAAACAGATTGAGCTGAAATTTTAAACAGTTATCCGTGACCAGTTAACTGATAACTGCTATCAAAATGATCAAAATCCTTTGCGATTTAAACCTACAACAAATATTTAATTGGAAAATATGCTATAAATATGTAGGTTTCTTTTGTTCTTTAAGAACTCATTTTTATCGAATCATTTTTGTCAGGCTGTGTTGCAGTGAAAAAGGTGTATCAAGTCTTGCACGCTCAAGGTTCCCCTAAATTTCTCTGGGATATTGAGTAAACCTTGCAATCTTTACTGGAATTTCGTACTAGCTGTTTTTCATAGTAGGCCTATTGTATGCATTTCAAAACATGTTTTGCGGCGTTAATGAATTGGTAACTTTTAAACTATGGGACGTAAAAGGTTTATTTTTTAAAAAGAGGGTTTGTTATTGGCAATTTAATTATAATATGTATTTTAAGGCATTCCTAAATTCGAAACAATTTTCCAATTAAAATCTAGTTTTTAAACCTACCCTACGAGAAAAAGGGTTAAAAACGGAAAAATGTGTTTTTAAAATTGATCTTATTTACATGTAGGCCTACAAAAAATGAGATTGGTTTGCATTGGGATCATGATACATCACTAGGTCATGCACCAAATTTGACCAACGCTCGCACGTGACTAGTTGCCCATGCACGCTCTAACATGTGTGTGGCTCGTTGGTCTTGTGGTTAGCGTATCTACTTCCAATGCAGAAGGTCCAGGGTTCGAATCTCGACATAGGCAGAAGTTTTTTAACTTCTGATTTGGACTAAGTCCATCAGTTCTTGTCTTAGGAATTTGTAAACGGTGACTTTGGAGCCGTCCTAGCAACGAAGCACATAATCAATTCAAAGTTGTTCTGAATCGGCGTTGTTGATTCTGGCGTTGATCCGCGGGTGTTCGCACTGTCCATACCACTGATTGCTATATTTCCTCTTAAAAATATCGATATCGATCTTTGGTTGGTTATCGCTCACTCGTCGATTGCGTTGGGGCCTACATGGTTGGCTTGGTCGCTTTGATTTACTGTCCCCCACTGAAAATCAGTTTTATAAGTGAGTGGGTAGACTGAAATATACATTTTTTATTTTTTTATCCCTTACGCCTGCAATGACTGCCATTCACAATACAAGGAGATTATGAGTAACAGATCCAATGACCCTTTACTGTACAGTCGAGAGTAGTTCCCAATGCACGTCACGCCAGTTTCAGTTGGTCACCACATATTTTATCGGTTTTTACTTGAGCATTAGTCTTTAGGGAGCCTTTTAATGATATTGTTACTATTCGTGATAAAAAACTGACATTATAAAACATATTTGGCGCATGGCCCTGTGATATATCATGATCCCAATGGCATCCCATCGCAATTCGCAAAAAAAACTCTCTATAACTCCCGTGTTAAACCATCCATGCCACTCTTTATAGCTTGAAACATTACCAATCACTTTTCAACATCATGCACAAAAACTAATTCGTTTTAAAGGTGTTATATACTAATATGATAGAACGAACCTGTATTGCTGCCTATTATGACAGTTTCTTCTCTCTATCCACGATTGAAACGGTATTTTACACACATTGACTGGGAAAATTTTATTCACACTAGAGTTTTGCGAGATACTGAAAGAATAGTCGTTGCTTGGCTGCACAAGAATCACATTCCCAGTCGTGTTCAACACCCTGAACTAACACATCAATTATTGAGCCTATTGTTGTAATTGTCTCATGAAATCTGCCAGTCTATAACTTTACCATGGCTTATAATTATTTTGTCAGATCCTATTTAGTATTAGGCCCTACTAAACAAGCGGTTGGTTGTTCTGAGATTGCAGAAATTTGATAGTTTTCTTACAATGTTTATTTGTTGAGAGCTATTAACTCGACTACATTTTGATTGCACAAGACAAAAACATACAAAAAACTAAATATACAAGAGACATTATACAACAAAAAAAAACAGCAAATAAATTTATCCATTTTTATTTGAATATCATTCGAAAAAGTTAAATTCTAGCTTGGTTGAAAGTTGAAAGCAAATATTTTGGAACCTTTAAGAACCTTTAAGAACCTTAAACAATATAACGGTTCCGGTTCCGGTTCTACATTATGAAACGGATCCAAAGGGTTCCTGTTCCGGTTCCAATCGCTGCTACAAAGTCCAACAACGGTCCTACGAATGAGACAAGACTTGCTACAAGTTCCAACAGTTCTCTCACCATTACAGCAGAACTCTTCCCGAGTTTGCTAGCGATGTAAACGGGATGGGACAAGTAGTTTTTCAATTAATTTTTTATTTTTATTTAAAAACAGTTTGTTTTAAATCATTCTTAAAATGAAGTAGCCTATCTAATGAGGTTTATAATATGAACTTATAAGATTATCCTCACAGGCTTAAACAATTCAAACAAGCGTTTAACAATGAAATAAGTTGTGAAACGACTCGTCCCGTCCCGCTTGTACTCACGGAGGTACACTAGGAGTACTACTCACCTGTCGAGTCAGAGTCATTGGCGGTCTCTTGCCCTTGCTCCTCATTCTTCCTCTCCTCCTCCTTCCACTCCTCCCTCTTCATCTTCTCTTCCTTTCTCTTCTCTTTCTTACTCATTGGGTTTTTTATCAAAACTACGCGCGCTGAAACAAGGTCACAAGTCACTCGGGGTGATTTCAAGATGGCGACCTCAAAGATCAAATATCAATCATCAAATGTTACCCAGGAATACGTTCCGATCAATTAGAGAATGTATTAAGTAGGTCTACACCAGAAGAGACGAGTAGTATAAATAAGGAAGCTATGGACAGTGGTCTAGATATTATTACGGTTCAAATTGGAACAAACAGTGTGAAAGGCTGGATTCGAAACAGCAGGTGGGTAAGGGAGACATGGGATTTGCTTACCCATATTAAACAAAGATATCCTAACTCAAAAATCATTTGGTGTGGCATCATAAATAGACTTGATATTCCTGTCAAGATTATAAATAGGATAAATGATGACATTGAGTGGGTAGTGAACCAGTTAGGCGAAACTTTCTTAGACTCAAATATCTGGTTGTGGAAGGATTGTCTTGGACGAGATGGTCTTCACCTAAATTACAAAGGTAATAGAATGATGGCTAATGTGATTATAGCAACTATCAATCGTATTACAAGGGATAGAGCAATCAAAGAATCTGTTAGCGATAAGCCTACACATATAGAGCTAATTGATTCTTCAGATCAGGCAAGTAGGCATTATCAAGATACTAACATAGTGGAAGGGAGATCTGATAGTATAGATTTAGAGCAAATAAAGAACGTATCATGTAGGATTAAGGCTTCGGAAAACTAGTAGTTGTGAGTAGAGCAAGACTTTCCGTAGTCAATGATATGCATAATGCAGATGCCAATCAAGATAGCCCGTTTTATTTTTTAACACCCAAAGTTGTGTTAACAAATTTGAACAAATAGAACAATTGGTAATTAACTCTAACCCGTTGGCATAGCAGAAACTCATTTAACAGAAGACATAAATGACTGGGAGGTTGAAATTAAAGGGTATAGGACAGTAAGAATGGATTCCACTAGTAGGCACACTGGAGGTGTAATGATCTACATTGACGAGAAAATAGATTACAAAGTCATCAATAAAGAAACAATCGGAAAACTATGGTGGGAATGTAGCGTTCGTGTTATGTCTGGGAAAATGGCACACACTATTATTTGTGTGATCTACGTGTCACCGAAAATGAAAAAGTATGACATTATTAAAACTTTGCAAAATAAATTGGAAATATTACTAGATTCAAATTGTAAAATTATTGTCATGGGTGATATGAACATAGATTTGAGCAAGACTACACTATATTCAAATAAAATGAAAAACATGTTGGAATCGCAGAGTGTAATTCAATTAGTGGATGATTTCACCAGGATTGCTTCTGTAGTACAGAAAGATAATTCCTTTAAAATATCAAGAACGGTTATAGATTATGTATTAGTTGCTTATGAAGATAAGGGATTAATTCATGTTGCCGTAGAAGACAATCCGATATCTGATCATAGACTTATTAAAATGAGGTATTTTATAAATAATGGGCAGCATGTGCCAGATGTTCACAACCCCAAAAAATTAAAAACTACTATAAAATGCAGAAAATATAAAAATTTAGAGAATAAGGCAAACAGATTATGTTTTCAAGAAAGTGTTAATAACAAAATATGGATCAATATTGAAGTTGGTAATGATTTGGAAAAAATGTCCAAAGAATTTATTGTAAATGTGCAGGAAGCTATGGATGTTCATATTCCAGAAATAACGTTTCAGGTTAAGGAAAAGCATAAACATAATAAATGGTTTGATGCAGAGATAAAAAGGGCACAGGAACATAGGAATTTTCTATTTAGGGTAGCTAAAAGGGCAAATAATTTAGAAGATTGGAAAAATTATAGGTACAGCAGAAATCGAGTTGTTAATTTGATTAAAAATAAGAAAAGAGACTATTATTTGCATAAGATTTGCGAAATTAAAGACAGACCCAAAGAATTATGGAAAGTTTTAAAAAGTCTTTATAAAAGCAATACGCAAAGTAATTATCAAGAAATGTACTTTAATAATAAGAAAGTAAAAGGTGAATATAATGTTTCAAATACATTAATGAATACTTTATAAAAAGTATTGAGGACATATCGAATAACATACCTGGAAGTGTCAATGTGATGCAAGCAATTGGAACAGTTTCACAATTCAATGGACCGATATTTTTAGAAAATTTTCAGACAGTTGGTGAAGATACAATAGTAAATAAAATTAAGAGCCTTAAATCATCAGCTCCAGGTGAGGATGGAATTACAGATCAAGTTCTTAAAACTTTAATTCCTACGGTTAAATTATATCTAACAAAACTAATTAATACATCACTAAGCAATGGCGAAGTGCCGGAATGTTTGAAGAAAACGGTGAAAGTTCCGATTCCCAAAATTCCTCGAGCAATAGATGGTGAAAATTTCAGGCCGATAAATATTCCACAAATGGTTGAGAAAGTGTTAGAATATATAGTTAAAGATCAGTTGATCGATTTCATTGAAGAAAACAAAATTTTAACTGAAAATCAATCAGGATTTAGAAACCAACACAATTGTGAAACTGCGATTCAGCATGTTGTTGAGGAATTGAGAACAAATATGCAAGAGGAAAATATTACTATTGTAGTGTCACTTGACTTAAAGAGGGCATTTGAAACAATCGATAGACAAATTCTAATTAAAAAACTAGAATGTTATGGCATCAAGGGGAAAGCTTTGAAATGGATTGTCTCTTATTTGGAGACTAGAGTTCAGAAAGTTAAGATTGGTAATTTTTCCTCAACGTATAGAGAAAATAATTTTGGGGTGCCTCAAGGGACAGTGTTAGGGCCCCTTTTGTTTATTGTGTACATAAACGATATAGGCAATGTATTAAAATATTGCAAAGTTTTTCTTTATGCAGATGATGCATTAATAGTATGTGTAGGTTCTACTTTGCAAGAAGTTATGATGTTCTTAACCTATGATCTAAAACTTATTGAAGAATGGTTACGAGTAAACAGGTTAAAAATAAATGTTTCAAAATCGAAAGCAATGGTTTTGTGTTTGAATAAAATAAAACAAAAAATAAAAGAAGAACTTAAGAAGATTCAGATTATTATTGATTATGAAATGGTGGACATCGTTGACCAGTTGAAATATTTAGGGATTATTGTTGATGAAAATTTAAATTTCAAATCCCATGGAAATCATATTATTAAAAGATTTGCAAGAAAGGTTGGTTTATTCCGTCGAATACATGGCAACTTGCCAATTAGTTCAAAAATTCTAATATATCAAGCTATAGTTGCTCCTCTTATAGATTTTTGTAGTTCTGTACTTTTTATGCTTAATAAAAATGAAATCGATGTAATACAGAAGATACAAAACAAAGCAATGAGGAGCATATTAAAAGTTAGCAGAGACACGTCGATAGCCAAGATGTGCGAATCATTACATTGGTTGACGATAAAACAAAGAATTTTGCTTAATACCCTATGTTTTCTTCATAGAATTTTTTGTGGCAATGCACCTGAGTACTTGTGTAGGAAATTAATAATTAATTCAAAAATTCAAAATTATAATTTAAGAAACACCAAGCTTATTTTTGTGAAAAGGTCAATTTGGACAAAATTCAATTTATATTAGAGGTGTTCGAATTTTCAATAGATTGCCACAAGAAATTAAAAGTATCGGTGACTACACAAAATTTAGAAAGGAATGTTGTAATATAATAAAAAGCAAAATGTTGAGTGTAGAAGTATTGTCCTTCTGGGACATAATGTAAAAATAAGAGGATAGGTACAAAACATACATTTTTGTAAGCCTAGACCAACATAACGTTAATTTTATTAGAGATGAGAGTACTTGTTTAAACATGTGTATTGATTTTGGTACTATGATTATAAGCTGAGTGTTTATTTTTTAAAGTGATGCTTGTGACTGAAAATGTATTTGAAATGTCGTGACTTAAGTGTGTGTTGTATATATTATTAATTGTGGCTGTTAGATTAATGTGTTGTCAGCTTGTATCATATTCATTTGTATGTATTTTGAATATACCATGTGTATACCATGATATAGGCCCTACCATGTATTGAAAATGAAAATAGCAAATTGTGCTTATGAATAAATAACACTACTACTACTACTACTACTAAGAGTTGCGTTGTTGATTGTGGTATACTTTTTAAGCACTCACTGGGCATGTGATTTATTTTTTCTTTCACTAGCCTAATTGATAATTAAATGGTTATGTTTTTTTAATTTTACTGATAGTGATATCCTATATCAAGATCAAGCACACGTTACATAGTTTCCTAAGGTAGGCCCTATTCATTTTTGAGGGAGCAATGCTACCATTAAATTTTATAATATGAACAATAGAAATGCATTCAAACACAAGCTCAAAATTATTTTTCTAAACAAGGCGTATGACTCGGTTCAAGAATTTCAAGACAAGAAGTTATCCTACTAAGCTAAGAAGAATAAAGAACAACAAAATTCCTAGAACCATGGATAATGGGACGAGATTATTAATAATAATAATTTCGATGTTCACTTCTTTCCATAGATATGCAAAATCTTATTGTAAGGCTATTCGACCGCTTGTTTCTATTTTCCCAAATACTCTATTTATTCAAAATATAGTGAATGGCTTTGAAACCTTGCTCTATTAGAAAATCAAAACTATTTTTTCAAAATTTTTCTGAACGGGCACACGGTAAATATCGCCTATTCAAAATAATTTCAAACTTCAGTTCGCCCAAGCACACCATTTAACGTACGGTAGGTAGGCCCTAGTTGTGTTTTTGTGACATTTATTTTCAACTGGTTTTCAAGAGGCTGACAGATATTTTTTTAACAGTTGTTTTTCCTGCAATTTTTTTGGTTCTTAATGCATACCCTACATAGGCTTAGGCCTACGGATATCATTTTTGGTAGGTGACCATTTCATAACCCTCTCGATTTGGTTAGTCTGGAAACACTCCCGTAGGAGGAATTGTTATATGCCCTAATGCAACTGCAATTCAGAAATTAAATAGTTACCGTCTCGCTGGTCTAGTTGGCTAAGGCGCCTGCCCGGAATGTGGGAGACTCGGGTTCGAACCCCGATCGGGATGGATTTTGTATTTTCTGATTTGTATTAGGCCTTAATATTAACGTTTCATATCCATTCTAGTAAGGCCTATCAATATGGTAAAATTTTGACAATCTTTAGGCCTATACCTTATTGATAGGCCTTCATCTGATAGATACTTTTTTATACCAAATTTGTATACTTATTGGATATTGTGGGTGACTTTTTATGTATTCATACATTTCAACATCATTCTGATAGGCATATCAATATGGTAAGATTTTAAATTATTTAATACCTTAGGCCTAGGCCTATGGATACAACTGAAGGATACTACTTTGATACCAAGTTTGGATAGTGGATACTAATTGGATATAATTTGGATATAAAATATTTTTACATGGGATGAACTTTAGAGACGAGCTATGGAAGTTGTCGACGGGAACACCTCCCCATTAAACCTAGAGCCTAGACTTTTTCTTCGACGACGACAACAACGACGACAACAACGATAACAAAGACAACGAGGACTACGACGTGAGAACGCCACCATTTCTCCCATGTATTTCCCCTTCTGGGCCCGGGGTAGAATGTGACCCAGAGCATGGCTCTGCTAATCGTAAAAGGCAATTCAAGAGAAAAAGTCCACCTCGTAAACATCAGCTAGTATGTAAGTGAGTATTTTACTCCCCGAAACTAGAGGCGAGCTCTGGCAATCGTCGTCGGGGACCCTGCCTCCATCCCTTGACGATCTCCCCAACGAAGACGACTACAATGACACCACGAACGATGACAACAACCATGACGATCGCGACGTAAGAACCCCCCTTTCCTACCCCTACCCGTGGCTGGTTCTGACCAGCATGGGTCCAACCTCCCTATATCCCCTAGGCTAGAGTGGCGCATTATGACCTAACGTTAACGCACACTACGAAATAAACCAAACCTCCCATCAGGCCTTGTGTTTCGATTATAGCAAGGTCTTTCCTCCCTACACCTTTGGGCTAGAGTGACGCATTTTGACCTAACGGTTGACAAACGGTCCTCAAACTTATACAATTAAACTTACGTGTTTTTTTTCAACGAATTCTCAGATGTTTTAGACTTTAAAACTTTACTTTTACATTGAGCGAACTTCATATACAATCTGATATCATTGTTTACAGAAAAACAATAAACCAACAATAGATAAACATAAAAAAATTCGGCCTTCTGGATCAACACTCAAATAGCAAATATCTGAGATAAGGACCACCGTCTGGATGTGTGTAAAGGTTTTGGTTTATTTGGATTAAGGACGCGTCAACCGTTAGGTCATAATGCACCACTCTAGCCTAAGGGGGGGGGTCCATGCTGGTCAGAACGAGCCACGGGTAAGGGGGGGAGGGGGGTTTCTCACGTCGCGGTCGTCATCGTCTTTGTCATCGTTCGTTGTGTCATTGTCATCGTCGCCGGGGGGTCGTTAAGGGAAGGGGACAAGGGTCCCCGACGACGATTGCCAGAGCTCGCCTCTAGGTTCGGGGAGTCATCAAAAACAAGACTTGGTGATCTCGTGGTGACCACTAGCAAAAATTTGTCAACCAAGTATTTCTACAAGGGGTGTTCTCTCTTTTGTAACATCCACATTAGATTTAGGGCCAACCCTGTTGGCCCCGACGCAATCGACGAGTATGCGATAACCAACCAAAGATCGATATTTGTATGGAATGGACAGTGCGAACACCCACGGATTGACGCCAGAATCAACAAGGCCGATTCAGAACAACTCTGAATTTATTATGTACTTAGTTGCTAGGACGGCTCCAAAGTCACCGTTTACAAACTCATAAGTCAAGAACTGATGGACTGAAGTCCACCAAATCAGAAGTTAAAAAACTTCTGACTGTGACAGGAATCGAACCCTGGATCTTCTGCATTGGAAGCAGATACGCTAACCACAAGACCAACGATCCAACAATGTTTGGGCCAATGCCCTTCCTAGCTTTGGGTCATAGAAAACAGGCCTACCCATATCAGTGACGCACCCAGGATTTCATCGGAGGGGGTGGGCGGGGGGGGGGGCTGACCAATACAAATTATTATAACAAATCCAATTCTTCGGAATCGGAAATGCACTAGGCCTATTTGAAATTGGCAGCGCTGCTGATTAGGGGTGCCGGGTGAAACATAGGTTGGGCAGTGGCGGAACGTCGTTTCATGGGTCCGCCCGCAAAATTTCTATGGAGGGCCCCCCTATAACAGATACACGCATATATAGGTTCAGTGTTGAATTCAGGCTTTTCATCCCGGGGGCTTTTCAACAATAGCGGCGCAGGCGAAAATTTTGAATATCAGGTTTTTAGTGTGCGTTTGGTGAGTTTAAGAAAACAGTTGTGGGCTGAATGCAATACCATAATCATGTATTTTTTTGTGTTTTGTTGTTGTGTTGTGGACACTAAAAGTTCCTAAATATCCGCTAGATTTCACCTTCAAACCACTAGATTCACAAAACGGTCATTTTAGCAACGGAACCAAATAGTATATTTTCCAAACAGGGTGAAATACTGTTTTTTACTAAGTTTTTTTTAAACGGGTACCCCTAAATTAGCGGGCGAGCCTGGGCCCTGCGGACGCCTAGTTCCGCCACTGAGGTTGGGTCTAAAAAGTTACCACTAGAGCGTGTGGCGGTCATAAAAAACAAAGCGCAGCTCTAAAATGAAAAAAAATACAAGGAAACTGACCACAGCGCTATTTGTATTTGTATTTTATTGATATTTTCCCGCCCCTTGGGCGGGAAGGCCGATATAGGGCAACAATTCTGCCCTCTGCAGCCTATACATGTACAAAGGAACATACAAAGAAACACAGATGTTAAACACAGAAAGCACTGAGGAGAGGACAGCAGAATCATGTGAGAGAAAAAACCACTGCCTCCTAGATGTTCGTCGTGGCTCCTCGTTCCCTGCCTGTTCACGCGACAGGTTTTGATTGTTGAAGACAATTCGCACTTTTTCCCCACAGCGCTAGTTACCGTCCCCAAGAGCTTTCTTTTGTTTTCGTTGTTTACATACGATCTGCATACGATTAAAATGTCATCATGCCAGCTGTATTTTTCTTCCTAATAGGCAATGGTGCGTGCAAGAAGTTGTAAGATACCGGGATGCCATTATCTAACTAAAACAAGTAGGTCTTTCTTTGCATAAACTACAGGGAAATAAGGAAATTGTGCCACCCAGGCCCCCCCAGACTCCCATTTATCACGCGCCTCTGCTTGATGGAAAGTAATGTTTAGCTCGTGGCCTAGTCAAGACTAGGGCCCAAGTAGGCTACCTAAGCCTATTGATTTTTAATATGATTAGGAATAGGAGGCATAGGCCTTATAGATAAAAATAACATGCCTATTAGCCCTTGCCTCATATGAGGTATATTATCAAACAACAAAGTTTACAATATCTACTTTTTGTTTAATTACCAGCATAATAAAACTAGACAAATTTGTATATTACTATTCTGCAAACCATGATAAGTGATGTACGTATACAAAATACGATCTAAAACATTCAATTTAGTTGGATTCAACAGTAAAATACATGAGAGATGACATTTAATGTGACAACAACATAAAAAACAAAAGAAAGCTCTTGGGGACGGTAACTAGCGCTTTGGACAACAATTAACACTGTGCGCGTGGACAGGCAGGTAACGAGGAGCCACGACAAACATCTAGGAGGCAGTGCAAAAAACGTTCAAAGTCAAAAATGAAAGTTATTATGCCACACTGGCACTGCGAGGTGCAAGAATACCATATGGCAAGAAATCAACATAAAAACACAAACAGACGGGGTAAATACTCCTAGACAAGAAACAAGCAAATCACGTACAAGTGAACAAAAATACAAACAAGAGTACAAACAGGACGGGCACAGGAACACAAAACACAAACTGATCGTGGGCGTCGAGGCACGGACACACCAACATCGCGGCTCCCACCGACGCACACGCACACCGCGAGGAGGGAAACACTCGCGCGCACTCGCAGAGGCACGAACCCTCGAGTACCCGCGCCCCAAGTACCACACGCCTGCCCCCAGCGCTCGGTGAAGAAGTCACCTGGGGCCGGCGACCACAGGGAGGGCATCCGCGTAGCTCGAGTACTGGTACCGAGGTCGTCGGCGGTGGGGGCGAGCAACCTGTGGGGCGTAGAGACGATCCAGGAGAGCTGTGCGTTCACGGAGGCGGAGGCGGTGCACATACGAGGCGGTGCGGGCATCAAGTCGCATCGGCAAGGGTTCAACCCCTGTTACGTCGTACACCTCGCCGTTGCGCGTGGCAGGGTGCAGGCGGGCAATACGACGCAGGATACGACGCTCTAGCGAGCAGTAACCCCGAAGGTGACGACCAAGGACTGGCGCAAGAGCAGCAGTAGCGTGTTCGAACAAGGGGCGCAGGAACACCTGGTATGTATGGCGGAGTGTCCGGAAACTACAGCCACGGACACGGCCCCGCAGCATCACGAGGAGGTTCATACGCCGCCTCGCCCGCAAACATATGTCCCTGGTGTGGGCAGCCCAATCAAGAGTGGCGGTGTAAGTCACTCCCAGGTATTTCGCGGCGCGGGAGACAAACACCTGGTCACCCCACAGCGTGATGGTGCGACGCATGGGCAGTTGAGAGAATTTCCGAGTTTTGTGTCGATGCCGGAAGAGCAGGAGCTGAGTCTTGGAGGCATTAGGGAGGACTCTCCAACGCGCCATCCAAAGTTGAAGATCGTCCAACTGCAGTTGAAGCCACCGAAAGGCGCCGGCGGCAGACCGGTGGGAGCACCAGTACGCGGTGTCATCAGCGTACTGGCCTAGGGACAGACGCGCGTGACGTGGAACTGGGATATCGTGGCAGTAGATGAGATAGAGGAGGGGGGAAAGGCAAGAACCTTGCGGAACTCCGGCGCGGAGAGAGAACGGTGCTGAAAGATGCCCCTCCACTCAGACCCGCGCCGTTCGGCCGGTTAGGAAAGATCGGATGAAACGGACCATGAGGAGAGGAACACCCAAGGTGATCAGCTTGTAGACAAGACCGTCGTGCCAGACCTTGTCAAATGCCCGTGAAATGTCTAGGAAATCGGCCAGTACACAGTGGCCATCATTTAAGGTGGATGTGACTTCCGAGACAAGGCGAGCAACAGGGTCAGTAACGGTCCGCCCGGGACGAAAGCCAGCCTGTTCCTCAGGGAGGACACCCTGAAGCTCGACAAAGGATAACAGGCGGCCGTGGACTATCTTCTCAAGGACTTTGCCCACAACACTTAATAGACTGATAGGCCTATAATTACCCGGGTCCGTGGCTCCCTGAGGCGACTTAGGAAGCATCACTACAAGGGCCGAGCGAAAACAGTCAGGGAGGTATCCGAGATCGAGGCAGCCCGAAAAGAGCGTCGCCAAGTGGGCAAGAAACAGGGTAGGAGCCTGCCGAAGCATGAGACGTGTAATGCCATCCTCCCCAGCTGCTGTATTGCGGCCCACAGACAAAGCCTTGACAACGTCTGCCAATGTAATAGGCCGGACTAGTTCTGGAAACCGGACACAACCGAGGGGGGGAGCTCCGTGACCAGAGAGATAGGGCTCGTGCCCGGAAAGTTCACCCTCGACAAGGTCGCGAAACTCATCATCAAAAAGAGGATCGTCGGGAAAACTATGTACAGAATCAAGAGAGGAGGCAAAGACCCGAGCCTTGTCCTCTTCGGTGGCAAACACAGCTCCATTGACAACCAGCGGAGAGGCAATGCGCGAGTACTGGCCCTTCAAACACCGAAACTCGTGCCAGAACTTCCCTCCGTTGCGATAATCAAGAGACGCACAGGCAGAAGTCCAAGAAATTTCGCGGTGGCGGGACATCGTCCGTCTTATGTGGGCGTTGAGCCGATTCCATTCAGTTTTCAGGGCAGGATCACCACACTGCTTAAACCTACGATATATTTGTCTCTTCTCACGGATAAGGCCGATGACGAAAGGCGGGTGGCGACGCCGTGATGTGTCGATTGTCTTGAGAGGCACCGCCACAGCTTCTGCCTGCTTGAGCACAGCAACCAACCGGTTCACATTGGCGCGAATAGCCCCCCACGAGGAAGCGTCAACGTCAGGGGGGAGGAGACGGAGAACAGTCTGGCGGTATGCGTCCCAGTCAGCCGAGGAGTAATCCTTCACCATTTTGTAGCGAGGTCGAGGGGGAGGCGGAATGACAGCGTCAGTGGAGCAGAGCAGGGGGAGGTGGTCACTGCCAACAGACAGCCCAATAGTGATGTCACTGAACCGTCCCGAAAGGTTCTCACTCACCAAGATGTGGTCTGGTATAGAAGCACCTGCATGGCCGATGAAAGTGGGACCATCATTGAATAGGCGGTAGACCGGAAAGTCGAGGAGCATGTCAGCCAAAAGGACGCCGTTCGCATTCGATGCTCTATCACCAAAGGAAGTATGACGGGCATTGAGGTCGCCCATGAGGACAAAGCGGGGAAATGTGGTGACATATTCGAGGAAGTCCGTGTGGGAAGCAAGGGAGACGGAAGGAGGAACATAAAGAAGGGCGACCAAGACAACCCCCTGTGCGGAGTGGATGGAGCAAAGAATGGCTTCATGATGCTGGAAACGCAGCGGCAGCGGGATGAGAGTGGACGGAGTGCGAGAGTCGACGAACAAGGCGACGCCTCCACGTGGCGGCTGACCAGGTGGGGTTGGCCGATCACGCCGGTAGACTGTATAAGGGGTCTTTAGTCCCAAAAGCCCCTCCCCCCTTGGGTGCGCCACTGACCCATATCCTACCGACATCCCTGGACAGAACCTCAGATTATCAAGCAAGACCACCAACAACCATCTAAACAAATTCGAATTGAATTGATAGCAATTGTTTTAAAGGTTTATTTGGATTAAGGACGCGTCAACCGTTAGGTCATAATGCACCACTCTAGCCTAGGGGATGTCGGGAGGAGGGGCCCACACTGGTCAGAACCAGCCACGGGTAAGGGGATGAAAGGGGGGTTCTCACGTCGCGGTCGTCATAGTCTTTGTCGTCGCTCGTTTTGTCATTGTCATCGCCGCCGGGGAGGTCGTCAAGGGAAGGGGGAGGTGTCCCCGACAATAATTGCCAGAGCTTGCCTCTAGTTTCGGGGCGTAATATACTCCGCTCTTACTAGCTGATATTTGCGAGGTGGACTGAATCGCCTCGTACTATTAGCAGAGCCATGCTCTGGGCCAATTCTACCCCGGACCCAGACTGTCAAAAGTTAGGCCCGATCCCAGAATCTCCTGCCAGTCGCGGCAAACATTAACGATTGACTATTTGCTATGAATCAATATGTTTTAAAGCGTATTTTCTTAAAAAAACAATGATTATCGAGCGTATGGCAGGCCAAAACGTGTCGTTAGTTAAGAACCACAAGGTTAAACCACATTGTTTTCATCGTAGGCCTACCTATGAAAGAAGCTCTCCACACTACAAACTTAACTTACATCGTTTTGTTCCTTTAAAACTATTTATAACTAGCTAATTGTAGTAAATAATATAATATATGTATTTTGGTCTTACCTTGTCTTGTCTGTCCTGCTTACGATTTCAACGAATTTGACGTACAGTATAACTTTTTGTTTCATTTGTTAGACTGATTTCATCACTGCCCTCTATGCTTAGGTTCGTACGCGGGTTGGTCGAGTTTGCGGTAAGTTTCTTGCTATATTTTGTGAAATTATTTTATGATATCAAATTAATATTTATATTTCAACAAAGCCAGGAATATAATATTATGCAGAGTACCGGTAAATAAATATATGACTTACCCAAATTCATAGTTGGTTTCGGGTAAAACGTATGTGCACGTCCAGTTAGATTGATCGGTGTCTCCTACTTTTGTGAGTGCTGTTGGCGGAAAAATATTGCAAACCCGACTACCAGTGCGAAATTGGGCATAGGGGTAGATAAAAATATCAGAATGAAAAATCCGCCGGGAGGCAAGCGATACAATCTTAACCTTAAAATCATCCCCAAACATTGGAATAATGCATAGCTCTAACCCAAAATCTAATTTGTATTTAAATTAAATATTCAAATTATGTTTTAATGTGTTTTCATCCAATCTGTACACTGTCATTTACTCAACCACATTTTTTCAACCCCAATCCCTAATAGTTCATATTATTTTTACCTTGATTTCCAGCACTCACCAGTGAGGCACCTAATGAGTTATTAGCATGATATTTGGCATGGAAGTCCATAAAAATCTAAAAAATAATAATCTGCCGGGAGGTAATCGATTTTATCACCCCTACTGTTCTCTACCACCCTTAACTTTGGGAAAAAACGTTAGGTCGTATTTGATACAAAGTTATGTAGTAGTAGAAATCTTTATTAGCATTTTTCCTATTTTACATACACAATCATATTTACCAAATTTACATTTTTCGACTTTTCTGACAGTTACAACAAATTCCTTATGATATAAAATAAAATCAGTCTTACATGACAATATGGATATGTGTTACCTTTAAAGTGCAATGGCATAATTATTTTCATATTCTTACATTTGGCCTACAAACATTCCTTATTATTCCTTGTTATAGTCCAGTCAACAAAACATTCGTACAGAAACCCCAATTTTATCACCCCCACCCCTAATAATTATACTTTTAGTGATAAACACTGCATAAAAAGTTACCAGCATGAAATTTGGCATGGTGGTAGATAAAAATATAAGAAATAATATTCCTTTTTTATTTACTACAATTCAGAAATTAAAAAAGTCTGCCCCAACCGGGAATCGAACCACGGATCTCCCGCATTCCAGACAGGCGTCTTAACCACTAGACCATCAGCACGGATACATTTTAAGCTCTGAATTGTAGTTGCATTATACATCTGAATGGATGGAACAGTACTGCAACGAATATCTGCTGCCTTTGAACTGACCACCAAACATTAATAATGTCATTACCTTTACGCAGGTATGAGCGAGGGTTTATTTCTCGATTTGGTTTAATTAATTAAATAAAATTATAAATAAAATAAATTAATTAAAAGGTGTAATTGTTTTTATTTATTACTTTATTTACTAAGTAAATAAAAACAATTACACCTACGGGAGTGTTTCCCGACTAACCAAATCGAGAAATAAATAATATTCCGTTGGAAGGCAAACGATATTTCACCCCAAATGCCCTCTACCATCCCTTAAATTTGGAATTGGTACTAACTCGTTTTCTATACATTATGTTTATTTTTATTATCCAATAAAATTATGTTAAGCATGTTTCGGTCCTATTAACCTTATCTCCCATGTTTTTACTACCCCCACCCTTATAGTTGTGAATTTTTTGATCAACACTTACCAGCATGAAATCTGGCATGGACACCCCCTTCAAGGACAACAGTTTTTAGAATAGGAGGTGGGACAAGATCTTTTTTTTGTCTCGTATTCTAAAAACTGTTGTCCTTGATTACTACCATTATTTATCAGAAAAAGTCATGCGTCTATTATCTCCGCTTGGGGTCCGAATTGTTTTCCAATCACCTAATACTGTTTGTTCCTCAAGACTAGCAGAACACGTTTATGAGAACCATCAGTATGTGAATTGGAACGACTCGTCTATTATTCTCCATGAAACTAATCTGCATAAACGTCGGTTAAAAGAGACTGCATTTATGGCTGTGAAGAACAACATCATTAGTACTCCTAATTTTGGCTTTCGTTCTATCTGGAAAGGTTTTGTTCCAAGCCAGAGCCAGTCATAGCTTATAAATGTGTTTTTAAAAATCTTTATTGTTCGTTGGCAACATTACTGATTTCATTTTTATAAGATGGTAGGCATGAGTTTTCTTGTGAAATTGAGGTGGCAGTAGGCCTATTTGTTTAAATTTTTGAATTTGGTTTTTTTCTTACTGTTGTAACTTGTCAAATGTCATTAAACTCGTTGAAGACGACTTAATAGTCGTCGAAATATCGTTACCTACATAGTTTTCTTTATTGGATGAGCAAAGCAAAGACTTCAATTTCACTGACCCCCCCCCCCTCCCCCCCCCAAAAAAATAGCTAGGGTGTTTTTGTTTCTGTTTGTTCGCTCTCTACTGGGCAAACGGCATATGCGATCATAATGAAAATTGGAGGGGATCTTCGAAATCTTTGAACTTAGACCTGCCACGTTTTTGGGTACAATCGAATGAATATTTCTCATGAATATCGTACTTTAAAGATTTTTTCCGACTTTAAGTGCGATATTTTCGTGACATTTGGGACGATTCTGACCAAACGGGTGGGGCTACAACGTTCATATTTTACATGGACATTAAGGTTATGGTGATGTAGTTCCTTTTGAAAGAAATTTTTAGACAGAATCCATCGAAATAAAGGTTTTAATATAAGTTTTTGAGGTGAATAATAATTAAGTAACTCTAGAAACTTGACAACAATCACCTACAATATGTACAAAAAGCAAATCTTCGGGCTTCCAGATTTTTACATTCTAATTACCATAGCAATTAGTATTGTTTTAGAAAAATTATCCCTAATTTAACAAAAGTGATTTTGCAATGGAACATGAAGAAGTAAAGAGACCCCACGCATACTAAAAACTTTAAAAAAGCTCATCCATCAACGCGACTAAAAAATGCGTTCGCGAAGCTGCCTTGTTTAAAAGAACAGTGTATATTCCAACTTATTCATCACATCATGGACTTAGAATAGTAACTGGCGTTATCACATTATTGACTTTCTAAATGATTCAGAAATTAATCTAGGAACTTGCAATGAGTACATTAGAATATAATTTCTATCTAAAAAGTATCCCACATGCATTAAGTATAGAACTAAGTTCTGAACTCGGAGTAGATCGCGAAACATGCATTTTTCACAAGAATGGCAAACTCTGCCTGCAAAAATCGCACGGGGAAAGAAAACGCAGTTTGCAGACGACACTAGTGCAGTGGTGGCTGGCGAGTCAGAGGAAGTGCTAGGACAGGAGCCAAGTAAAACACTAGTTGAAATTGAAGACTATAGCAAACCTAATAAAATTGCTCTCAATTTAAATAAAACTATTTTAATCACATTCTGTCTACAGGGCGAACAAACAAAACCGAAACTCCCAATAGAGATCTCTCAAGAAGCCAAAATCCTTGGAGTCTGGATGGATTATAGGATATCATGGAACCACTCAAATCGACTACCTCTCCAAAAAATTAAGCTCAGCTTGCTATCATCAAGTTGGTTGACCAACCACCAACCACCTACCAGGTGGTTGAGTTGAAGGAGAGAGTCCACGACAACGACTGCCAGAGCTCGCCTCTAGTTTCAGGGAGTAATATACTCCCCTACTTGCTAGCTGGTGTTTGCAAGACTGACTTGTTTTCTCGCCTTGTACGCTCGGCAGAAGAATGCCTAGTACCAAATTCCTCCCCCGTATGTACGGTTTCAGGGCGTATCAACCGTTGCACTACTCTAGCCTGGAGTATAAACGCATGCTGGACAGATTCAGTCACAGGCAGAGATAGAAAAGGGGTTGAGGATTATCACGTCGTGGTCATAGTCGTCTTTGTCATGGTTCTTGTCGTCGGAGAGGTCGTCGAAGGGCGGGGGAGGGTTAGGGAAATAACGAGACGGACTTTGTGTCTCTTTTCTCGCCTTGTTAACAACCACTAGACCACCCTAGACCAAATTCTACCCCGATCCCCGACGAACGGTCATGAACAGATGGAACTCTAACGCGCATCAAAAGACAACGAGCGATGTCAACTTCCGTGACACTCAGATTCACGTGCGTCATTTATTCGTGGATTTTATTAAATTTGGGTTTATAAGCGTGTATTGAGCTATCGAGTTTAATTTTTAATTGAACTGTTCTCTAATGGTCCGATTTTAATGATTTTTGCTTAATGTTACGCTGTATTTCCATAGTACAACATCTGCAAATCAAAGAATTGTAAATATTAAATATTTGCTCACTTGTGTATCATGCACAAATCAAAAGTGATGATTTTCATAAAAATTACTATTCTTTTTAGATAAATTGTGAAATGTTGCATAAGCCCCAAATCGTTGAAGGCGTCGAGTGTACCAGACTATTGCGATCAAGCACAAGTTATGTTCAGTTTATATGTGTGATTTATCAGGTTATAATATAGCCAAGGGAGAACCGATCAGTGGTCAACAGATCCACATATAACTACGCCCAAACTAACAACCAGACAAACCGATTTAGCAGCTTAAAGTGGTCGTGGTTAAATCCAACGCCCTTCCTTAACTTTGCCTGTTTTCCATAGTTTTACAGATACAAAAAACTTAGACCACTCGTTCGATTTGACGACAGCTGTGCTTCTAGTCACGTGACTGTAGGTTGGCGCCTCAGAGGTGGACGAATGTGCTCATGTCGTACTTGTTCCTCCCTGCTGTACACACGTCTCTGAAAGAAATATTTACAAAATAACACCTCATCCATTCCTAGTAGGCCTATTTATACTGTGTGCTTTGCTAGTCCTACCCTTACAACTAAGCACAACACCCACTAACACCACCACCTCGGTACACAGACTTACTTGTGTCTTCCCCCATTCTGACAGAAACGTTGTCACCTGTTAGATCCTCTATCCGGACCCGGTATCCGACACGTTGAGCCGTCATCAATCCCAACTAATCACCCACACCTTGGCCACATTACCGAGGAGACGGCGCCAACGTGTCTCCAACAAGCCATCCTGACGTCTCAAGGATGGGGTTTGGACAACACATGACACCATCAATCAACCCAGTAAATAGATGCAAATGACTAATCGATCATTGATTTCGTCAACGTGACGAATACCAAATCGAAATATCGAATCGACAAATGCCAATTTTCCATTTGAAGATAGCTTTATCGAATCAGAAATAAACCTACACACCGAAGCAGACTACCACTCTCCCCCTCCCTCTACCAATTCCACTCCCACTCTCACTCACACTCACTTCCGCACTCACACTTGCATTCGCACTCTCACTCCCTCTACCACTCCCACTCCTCCCCCACTAGGTCTAGCTATATGAAAGTAAGTTAGCACTCACAGAACTGCAGTTTCGTTCACGAGGTTCTGGTGATGTCCTCACGACGAGAGCAGGCGCAATCCAATGTCAACAGCCTCCGAATATTACGCTGTATTTCCATACTTCTGCCCATAATTCTTGCATAATTTCTGCAAATCAAAGAAACCGAGGATAATTTTAATATTTTTAGACAAGGGCGCAACGACTGAGTCTAACAACTCAACTCAACACGAGACTGTCATAAATAAACACGAGAAAATTAAGTTTGTCCTAGATAATATTTAATCTATTTTAGTATTGCTGGTATTTGAGATTCACAAATCCAAAATATGCAAATAGTTAAGAAAATACTTGTGACATACATGAATTTAAAATACATTTGAACTAATTTATTTGTCATTCATAATAAATCTTTTAATTTTCAATATCATGTTAAGATACACTATAAATCTAAGTCAGAAGTACAAATTGTAATTGTTAAACTAGTGTAATAACAAGATTATTAGTAATAGCGAGGACTCTTACCTTCAGACGACGTCGGATATGAATGATAAATGATGATTGTGAAAACCAGCAAGTTTTATAGTGTTGCCAATAATCAATAACTTTGCGAGCTAATTTTAACAATGTTTTACAATAGAGTGTACAAGCATAAGTAATTACTACAGTGAACAGTACACAATAATGGTGTGCACTGCCTTTGTCCGAATACGTTCATTTATAATTGTATCTTGAACAAAATGTATATCAATAATTTTGCACGTTTCAATATTAAAATATTTCTTAGATAACACATAAAATACGGTCAGTAATATAAACAAAAAAGGGTTGTTTAAAAACACATTTAGAAAAATAATATAATATCGTATCATGTCGTTGAAGTAAAATACAAAATAATTAGGCTAAGTATAACTTCTCTCAGAGCTAATTTTAAATATACATTATTATTCAATACGATTTCTTAACTGCATCTCTATCTTCTATTCTATTTTCAAATTCAATTCAATTCATTATTATTTAATCGTGTTCTATTTTGACTATTATTATGTTATTTTAACCGTTTTAAATGTAAATTTTAAATCAATTTTTATGTTTCGCCTAACTAGGCTAACAGTTACCATGTTGAGAGACTCAAGAGGGTATGGTAATTGTTCATTACACTACACTGGCCGACCTGTCCCGTCCTTGTCCCGTCATGGGGCAGGTAAAACATTAAACTTACTTACTAGGCCAATCACTCAGAAGATTTAAAATACCATTTTAAAGTTTTTATACTTTGCAAGGACCAAGTGTGAGTTTGATTTTTGGATAATTAGGTGAAGATAATCATTAAATTATTTCCTAAAATATTCTAGAATAGTGATTAAAAATTAATTTCTTATCTGCTAGATAGATAGCATAGGGCATGAAATAACGTCTACTTCAATTTCGTATTGTGCATTATATTATTATATTATTATATTATTGTATTATATTGTTATTGTTGTTGTCCACCCTGCTATTAATTTATCTATTTTGCTAGTTCCCACAAAGACTAAGGCGAACTGATTAGTTTCCTCTAGAAATCATCAGAGAAATACATTAAAATAAATCAATTCTAAAGAGTCATTTCTGTGCAATACATTTTTGTTCGATTGCAGTAAAATGCTCGGCAGGGTTTGAATGTTCCTTGACAATCACACCTTGATCAGACTAGTGTATTATTAATTACTGTTTATAATATGCCAACATCGCTACACCTTTAGAGGTGATACTCAATATCGCTTTTTAATATTGGCTAAAGTAATTTTGTTAGTTGGAAAATATAGTACATTTAATTTTATCAATGGTTTCAATTTAAATAATTGCAAATTAAATTTTGCTGATCAATCCGTGTGTTAAACAAAATATTGTAGACAAGCGGGTGTCTATAGTTACAACCTGCTTTATCTGCTAGCATGTGAACCGTAGATCACATAGTAATGCGTGTTGCCTACAAGCATCTTGCAGGGGTACTGGACAGTGGCGCTAGCGGCGACGCGGCTAACTGCTAGCAGCTCTGGCGCGCTGTTCAAACCGCGCGGTCACCGTTGCAAGTTCAATTATTTTCTTTTTTATTTAATAATCTCCAACAACAGGTATTACCCCACAAGTGTTGGGTAACTAAAACTAAACAATTAAAAATACAATTTATAACAATACAAACACGTTATACAAGTAATTAAATACATGAACAAGTAATATTTCAAAATTAAAATATAATTTACAACAAGAAAAACTTGAATTACAAAAGTATGAGTATAAAAAAATGACTAGAAGCCCAAGATGAATGAAGAAAACAATAAAAAAATGAGATTATAAAATATAAAACTGGTGAAAAGGTGGTATGGTGACAAGAGTGATTTTTCACAATCCGGCATGAAATTAAATTAATTAATTAAATACATTGAAATGTTCGTTATTATCCTTAAGGCTATTGTACCACCTCTGGCCGATAATTTGAAAGTCGAAGAAACATGTCTGAAAAGTTTGGTGAATGAAAGAAGGCCTTTAAAATAACAGAAACAAAATTGTGAATTTTTTTGGGCGGGACATAGCCTCACTTTTGGAAATTATATTTAGATTTTTGGACAAAAGTGTAATATACAAGACTAGTTCAAAATTTATTTTTGAGAATTGGTTTTCTGGGCATAGTTTCTAAACACCTTTAGCTATAGCTTGACTATAGCTAAAATAGTTTTCTGAAAATAACAGTTGGTGTACGAATTTTTTTGTCAAACGGTATACGAGTTTTGTACCGTTCGACAAATACGAGTTTTGTACCGTTCGACAAAAAAATTCGTACGCCAACTGTTATTTTCAGAAAACTATTTTAGCTATAGTCAAGTTATAGCTAAAGGTGTTTAGAAACTATGTCCAGAAAACCGATTCTCAAAAATAAATTTTGAACTAGTCTTGTATATTACACTTTTGTCCAAAAATCTTAATATATTTCCAAAAGTAAGGTTATGTCCCGCCCAAAAAAATTCACATTTTTTTTCTGTTATTTTAAAGGCCTTTTTTCATTCAGTAAACTTTTCAGACATGTTTCTTCGACTTTCAAATTATCGGCCAGAGGTGTGGTACAATAGCCTTAAATGGAATTATATAACCCCCTCGAGCAGAACCCTCCGTCTGAACCAGGGGAGTAGAATAGTACAAGATACCTCCTATGCTCATCGTACAAAGTAAAAAGCAGACGACGTCGTCTGGGAACTTTCCCTTCCACTTTGACTACCTCCCTGACGACGACAATGACGCCGACTACGACGCAAATGAAACCCAAAATTATTTTAAAATAAATTTTAAGAAATAGTGCCTGTAGAATCCTTTGTTTCTTATTTCGTGACAACCTGTCCAAAATAACACCTATATATTTTTTGTGGGAATCTTCGGTAACTTTAATCGAACTGAGTTATTGAACTCGAAAGCGATGCGTCTCAAGTCTGTTTACCATGATAAACACACAGTGCGTCATCACGTACGAGCTAGATTCGTGCGATTACCTACGGATCCAGTTATAAATAAATAAATAAATAAATAAATAAATAAATTTGTATTTAGAGTCTACCCACTCAGTTATTTAACTGATTTTCAGTGGGGGACTTTAAATCAAAGCGACCAAGCCAACCCTGTAGGCCCCGACGCAATCGACGAGTGAGCGATAACCAACAAAAGATCGATATTTTTAATAGGAAATATAGCAATCAGTGGTATGGACAGTGCGAACACCCGCGAATCAACGCCAGAATCGACAAGGCAGATTCAGAACAACTCAGAAATTTATTATGTGCTTCGTTGCTAGGACGGCTCCAAAGTCACCGTTTACAAACTCCTAAGACAAAAACTGATGGACTTAAGTCCAAATCAGAAGTTAAAAAACTTCTGACTTTAGCGGGAATCGAACTCTGGACCTTCTGCATTGGAAGCAGATATGCTAACAACAAGACCAACGAGCCACACAACAAGACAACGAGCCACACGACAAACAATTGACATTAATTTAAGACAAACGAATACAAAATTCGGTTAAAGTTACAGAATAGGAGCCCAGGGTGCAGTTTATGCTCTACAAGGTGTAGATAAGATAAGATAAGATTTATCTTCAGGACACAGTAATACATGTAAGTATAACAAAAACAATCAAAAAGATTGTGTAGCCTGATGAATACAAATGACAATAATACAATTTACATAGCACAACAACATAATACAATAGCTATTGACAAAATACAAATTCAACACAATATTATACACATGCATAAACAAAACAATACATACTACCTGCACACATGAATGGTTACAAAGTAAATGAAAACAAAAAACAAAAACAAAACGAAATTTTAAATTTAAATATTAAACATGAAGTTTTGAAAGTCAAGACTGGGTAGCCCCAGGCCCCTAACCACCCACTTCATTCATTTAAAATCCTGGTCTTGAAAGAACTCCTCCATGGAGTAATAAGCTTTGTTAGTTAATAATTTTGTTAGTTTATTTCGAAATGTGATTAAGTTCTTAGCATTGGTTATCTGTTTCGGCTATTTATTGAATAGTTTATAGTTAATATACATAGAGTTGTTTTGTGTCAGCTTCGTTCTATACTGGGTACAATGAATGTCACTATTTCGACGAGTTTTATGATCCCTTTCTCGATTTGTTTTGTCGGGAAACACTCCCGTAGGTGTAATTGATACTATTTACTACAATTCAGAAGTTAAAAAAGTCCGCCCCAACCGGGAATCGAATTGTACCCGTCCTGATGGTCTAGTGGTTAAGACGCCTGTCTGGAATGCGGGAGATCCGTGGTACGATTCCCGGTTGAGGAGGCCTTTCTAATTTCTGAATTGTAGTAAATAGTTTTATGATGGTGTACATCATGGTTTAAGACAGGTTTATTTAAATGTTCAAGACTTTTAAAAAGAGAGGTTGCCTCCAAAATATACAGGGAATAAAGAGTTAATATTTTATGTTTAATGAACAGCGGCTTGCAGTGTGCCTGCATGTAACTAGATGACTTAAAGCCGCACATGTTTCTCATTGCCCTTTTCTGCAGTTTAAATAACGTAATTGCATTTACTAAATGACCCCAAAATTCAATGCCATAACGTATGTGGTATTCAAAGTTAGAATGATAAACTAACTTAGAAACATTTAAACCTGCTATTTCCTTTACGGATCTAATTGCGAAGCAAGCTGAACTGAGTTTACTACATAATTCCAAACAATGTTGTGACCAACCAAGATTTTCATCTAGAACTATGCCTAGATGTGTATAACTATTACGTTGCGTATAGGACAATGGGATGTCCGAGGGCTGTTTAAGACAAATCAATCCCTTGCATTCGCATTGACAACTTAGGAAAACCTAGGAACCTTGAGTCAGGATTGCATACACATCTGTGATATCATTCAGCAGACTGAGCAGGAAAAATGCCAAATACGCATGTCCCGTATGCCTCATACGTATAATTGTATAATTTGTAATCAGTGGCGTAACGTGGGGGGGGAGGGGGGGGGGGTCAAAGCGGGAAGAGGTTGGGGCTGGGCCCCAGCAGACGGAGGCCCTTTCTACGACGCCGAAAACAATTTACTCTACCATATACTTCATTTTTTTATTTTTTTACTCCAAAACAACAATTCAAGTAATTTTAATTTATAAATTAATCTGGAAACATTCCCGTAGGTTTAATGATTACATGGAAATAAAAAATTACATCATCGATATTACAATAAAGTATTTTGCCTCTTGAGCCAAGTAAACAATCGGTAGGTTTAAAAATCCATCTCAGTGGAGTATCGGTCTCTTAATTGCCAGTGCTTTATTGTTTAAAACAAAACATATTGTATGATATGTTTTGTTGATGATGATTTGATTAATAAATACTATATTGTATTATTATGTTACGTACTTTCTTCATACTTATGTATATCAAGGATCAATACTAAATGCAATTAACAGAAGTGCACTTCATAATCATTGATACAATGTAGATGTATAATATAATATATAACAATTAACTTATTGAAATAAAACTTTATCTCATTATCGTATTCTTTTCGCGGTAATTCGTATGCACTCGTTTGTTTTCGTTAATATAGTAATCTTCTTTATAATAAATAATAATAATAAATACATTATGTTTAGAGTCTACCCACTCAGTTATATAACTGATTTTCAGTGGGGGACATTAAACCAAAGCGACTAAGCCAACCATGTAGGCCCCGACGCAATCGACGAGGTAGCGATAACCAACTAAAGATCGATACTTTTAATAGGAAATATAGCAATCAGTGGTATGGACAGTGCGAACACCCGCGGATCAACGCCAGAATCAACAAGACCGATTCAGAACAACTCTGAATTTATTATGTGCTTCGTTGCTAGGACGGCTCCAAAGTCACCGTTTACAAACTCCTAAGACAAGAACTGATGGACTTACATCCAAATCAGAAGTTAAAAAACTTCTGACTTTGACGGGAATCGAACCCTGGACCTTCTGCATTAGAAGCAGGTAGGCGTCATCTGTTAGGCTGGACTTATCAGCACGAGTACATTATTCAGTCTGTCTACACAGTTCGGTTGTGACTGTGACACAGCTCACATGTGTAGTGTTCCTTTCTTCTCTTGGCCAAGTGGCAGGTTCGTTCTGTCTCTATCTACGTGCTGACAAACAACACGTCAGCCACTCTGCCATCTCTTCACTATGGCTGCTACAAACAAAACAAGTAAGTGCCGATCGACATCAACTTTTATTCTTCGGGACAGATTAAGCCTAACAGCATATTTTGTATGACTGGCTGAACTTCTAAACACAACCAAATTAGCATAGGAATACCACGATTCAAGCCAAAATGTGCGTTCGTACTTCTCCTTGTTTTCCAACTACGCATACATTTCTCTATCGATCTAGATAATCTTTTGTGTGCAAATACTCAGGTAGTACCCTTCTGCGTACATGGCTTATTTTAAAATTTGGCTTCGTTTGACACAATTTTTAAATATCGATTAAACATTGCAATTTTATGGAATGTAGGATTGCACGAAAAAATCTGTGACATAAAAATGGGCTATGCACAAGAAATAAGTTTCTAGTTATCTGGCGGAGGTGGATAGCAGAACAAATCCATGTTGATTTTCATTCATGTTATCTGAAAAGTATGAAAGTACAGCATACAAAACCGCACGCAAGCCTCTTAATAGACGTTTCTTCCTCATGTGTGATAGTTTTAAATAAATATATTTCCTATTTGTATGATGTTTATCTCTGTTAAGAGGATGGACTACCGCCAATATTAAAACAACGCGAAATATCCTTATTGTAGTAAAAACTCACATAACGCTACACACAACGAAAAAGTGGATACTAGGTCCCATAAGGTTTAGTAAGAACTATACCTGGCATAAAACCTTTTGCAAAATTGAAACCAGTAATGATTTTAATCAAGGTTTAAATTAAATCAATGTATTACGTAATTAAAAACGCTACCGATTACAATATTTGAATAATTTTTCAAGCAGGATGTAGTTCCAGCGAAACTACGTGAGACCTTGTGGCCCTTTTTACGATTTTACCTTTGGGTTTCTAGAAACCCGAAGATTTTACGTTACGTTTGAGAGATATTACTGAAAGAAGGTTATTTCGCGTGGTTTTAATATTGGTGGTGATCCTTGCCCTTAAAAGAAAATTAGCCGTGTTTATCGTATTAACAATGGGTTGGGGGGGGGGATATATATAATATAGATGCCATACTGTTAGTACTAATGGTATCTCTATGGGATATATCGAAGCTTACACAGCGACGACGAATGAAATCCAAGCAACTCGTCGAACCGAATGCTCTGTAGTCTGTAGTGGCGAGGTCAGTTTCCGTACGTTATATGAACTTATTCGCGTCTCCGGGCAAGCGAACATCGCGTGTTGTTTGTAAATGCTTGGGGTTTAATTAAACCACTATAGCAAACAAAACAAAAGTAAAGTCCGCTCCTATCTGAAAACATCAACACAGACAGACAGCAACGCATTCTTCTCTAGGAATCTCTCTCTTCCTCTCTCTCTCAATCGGATTCCTGGAGATCAATCACTCGTAGGTAGCCAGACCACACTCGTTAGTAGTGCTAGAGCCGTCCGCGGTGGCACATACGATCAGGGCGCTGGTCAGAAACGTATGGCTCTACGAGGACGTGGGTTCGAATCCCGCATAGGGCTCATATATAGTTAAACTTCGGCGAAAGTTCAGTTTCTGCACTAGTTCATCTTCTCAATGCGGTTTATCCTTTTTCTATGTATCTATTACGGCATATAAATACCTTCAGTAATCATATCAATATTATTTACAAATTTTTGCGACACTGTTACACATTAATGTACTCTCGTCCTAAAAATTCTAATGAAACATTCATTGATATTTTATCTTCAGGCCTCGCTTTCTCGCTCACGTCGTTAGTGTGACGTGTCACGTCCCGTGTTCCAAACATTACGCGCTGCAAATTACAAAAATAACAAGAAACAGACTTATTCTAATAACTAAATCCAAACAAAAGTCGGTGGAAGTAAAAAGACAAGTGCGAAAAGATTTATGTTGGAAGTTTTGAAATTAGTCGGCTTGAGTGAAATGATTTGTTGCGCAATTTAAGTTCGGGTTTGTCACGTACAGGGATATCCCAGATAAATCTCTTGGACGGCTCGCACCCTTGATTTATCTAGGGAAGGAAGCACTTTTTAATAGTTTTTGCTTCTTAGGGGTCGACACGAATATTAACATTTTCTGCGTTTTTTTTATTTTTACAAATGTGTTACGTTATTTGCTATTAGTTCGCACTAGAAACGAGTTTCACGTTCGCGTTGACGGATGAGGGTTTTTGGTACATTGAGTATATTTTGCTGTTAATTTTTTTTTATACGTTACTATTCATTATTCAATAATATTCACATATTATCGGTACTATTCAGTTATAGGAACTGCTTTACAAAAGAGGACCTCTGAAGGAAACTAATCAAATTAATGCAGACAAAATAATGAACTTTAGTAAAACGAATTAAAATAGTTATATTACACACAATGTAAAGTAAGACGACAATTTCGCGTAATAGTTTTATTGGTAACGGTATATTATAAAATTAATTGTTTTACTCACTATAAAAAAAAATAATAATTCGAAATAACATTTTTAGTTCATTTTACACGGCATTTCATTTGGGGAAACTAAAAGTGTTCGAACGATAAAAGTAACGCAATAATAATCCAATTGTATAAAATCAAACATGCGGTTTTCATTAAAAACAATCTTTTACATTTTACTCAAAAACGCTACAAGTCAAGGTTAGTTTTTAATTTTTTTCTAAAAAATGTCATAACGGACGGAATGCCGTTTAATAAAAACGAGTGCTATTTCATAAATCATTTTATCGGTCAACGTTCAGTGATTTTAAAGGTCATCAAATCATTTATTTACATCAATTTTTACAATAATATCTAAGTAACCATTTGGCTGGTTGGTGAGAATACACATAAAAACACAACTAAGAGTTTTTTCTCCTATGGTACAGTCAAATTGATGTCTTGATTAACCTATAGCTCCTCATGCTACGCGCGTACAAAAATCGTGTGAATATAAATACTAATACTATTTGTCATCTGCATCTCAATTACATTCAATTACATACATACAATTACACACATACATTTACATACATACATACATAAATTACAAACAATATATAATAAATAAATAAATAAATTAATTAATCAATAAATAATAAATTAATTAATTAATTAAATTTATAAATAAATAAATAAATAAATAAATAAATAATTTATTTTTTCACTTTATCCTGTCACAAAGTAGTGTCATAACCATTAAAAAGGAGATTAATATGATTGGTAATTTTACAGTTTTGCTACAGTTCGTCTAATTCCTATAATTTCCAAGAGTATGTCGACTGAGGGTGTGTCCCAATGAGCTCCATTCTGCCTAAGTCGACTGGCTTAGTTAAAGTTATTCAATAAAACTGACGTCACACTCGGACGACAGTGGAGCTGTGAGTGGCTGTCTGTGATTGGCCGACTACGGGAGTGAAGTAGGAGTATTATAAGTTATAATGTGAGCTGTGCCGTTGTGAAATGTGAACATAGGATTGTACAGAATATCTCTTACCCCAATCACCCTCCTAGGTATTCTCAGAATGTTTTAATTTTAATAATTTTAAAAATTAAAATATTTATCTGGTAAAAATGTTTTCCCTGCTGCCATAAGAAAGCAGGACTCTAGTCGCGGAGACTTGTTCAACACAAAACTCCGCTATCTCTCCTCTATCTTAGACCGCGAGATATGCAAGTTTAAATCCTAGGAGGGCTGTTTAAAAAAGTTTCTTTTCTCTACCACTATTCGTTATTCTTTTAGCCGACATGGAAAATTAGTGTTCCAAGAGTTTTTTGAAAAACCGAAAGTACCCAAAATTTTATTTATTTCAAATGTATATTGTTTTTATTCAGACGCTTATACATCAAATGAGAGTGAAGAACGTGTGTATCGTAAAGTGGAATTTGATAAACATAATCATATTGTATTAACGTTCTTAAAACCTTGTCTTATAACGTCGGTTTGATGACATTGTTTTGTGCTAATTAATAGCTTTCTCGAAGAGTTCTTTGAATGCGTGGGACTGATACAAGAATGTACTGTGTACCAACTTAGTTACACTGAATCAAATGGAAAATTAATTAACCCTTTTAGTCTCCGTGATTTCAATTATGTACATCAACTTCTTAATTTAAATGCTTGTAAACAATAGCTTTTTAAATAATTATATCCTGATTTTTTTGTTTACAAAAAATGATTTATTTACCCCCAGGCCAGTGGTACAACTAGTACTTTTTTTTATAGAATATTGAAAACACACATTTACAAAAAAAACAGCTAAAAAGAGAATATTTTGGTTGTCCCGAAAATGTGATATATCTCTAGTATTACGAGTATTTTGAGGTACACAAAATATAAAATATGCAACAATGAAAAAAATGTATAGTTTTAGGTAGGCACTTGTAGTTTTTATTTTCATTTTAAATAAAGCTTTAATTAAAAATCCTAAGTTTCACAAAATTTCTTAAAACTTATGAAAAAAATTAAAAAAATACCCAAAATCTTAGAAAAAATGCCAAACTGGAATTATAAGCTTAAAATTACCTAATTAGTACAGAAAAAGAAGTACTGAAGGGTCCTAGACAGACAGGTCTGCCAACGTTCAACACCCGTACTGTACCGGTACAGAAACTTAGGTTAAGGAACGCAAGTTAATATTTAAGATCATATTATTTTTAAGTGGTATATATGTATACTATACATGTACCCAAAAACTCGGGTTGGGTTGGGGCCGTCTCGAAGGGCAAAAAAGATTCCCGATTTTCGGGCCACGAAAAAGTATATTTAAAGAAGATGGTGGAGGTGCCGGTCCAGGATTTACAAAGATTTTTGGTGGAGGTGCCGGTCCAGACAATTTTTTATTCATGGCATGTGTATGAAAATGTCATTCAATAAAAATTGAATTCAGACAATAGAAAACGTATTGGGAGTAATCACAATTTAAATTCAATATCCATTTTAACATATAGGATTATATTATAACGGCCGTCTGTTCCCTACCCAACCCAACTGTTCATGTGTGGCTCGTTGGTCTTGTGGTTAGCGCCTCTGGCTCCAATGCAGAAAGTCCAGCGTAGATTCCCGCTAAAGTCAGAAGTTTTTTTAACTTCTGATTTGGACTAAAGTCCATCAGTTCTTGGATTAGGAATTTGTAAACGGTGACTATGGAGCCGTCCTAGCAACGAGGAACATAATAAATTTAAAGTTGTTCTGAATCGGCCTTGTTGATTCTGGCGTTGATCCGCGAGAGTTCACACTTTCCATACCACTGATTGCTATATTTCCTTTGAAAAAAATGTCGATCTTTGGTTTGTTATCGCTCACTTGTCGATTGCGTCGGAGCCTACAGGGTTGGCTTGGTCGCTTTGGTTTACTGTCCCCCACTAAAAATCAGTTATATGACTGAGTGGGTAGACTCTAAATAGTAAATACTAATTTATTTTTTATTTATTTATTTATTTTAAACCTCCACCCGCAAGATCCTAATATTTTTACTGGTATGAACGAAGATTGAAAACATAGATCTACTTTGGGAATTGATTAAACGAGTTTTATACAAATAATGGCTGGTGAATATAGTGATATGCATACACGAAACATGCCATTAACAATATAATGACTGTAGCTAGGCTTCCCGCAATTGAATGGCACTTGAACAATGTTGGTTTATCATCTCGTTCGATGCAACAATAACAATCATAAATAATAACATATCATATGTAATATTTTAATACAATTCAGATGTTTAAAAAAAAAAAAAATGATTGGGATGTATTTTTTAATTTTTTAATTCTATTAAAATATTAACAATTCCATCTATGGGAGTGTTTCCCGACTAACAAAATCGATAAATATTGTTAATGGTTTTGTTACCAACACGTGTTATGGACAGTATTTAGTACATGCTTTAAGACGGAAAATATTCCAATGTGGGATTAAGGCATTTTAAAATAACAATCGATATTTGATCTTTGAATTTAAAATATTAATTTATTAATTGAGTTCTACCTGCCCATAAGTCAGAACACGTTTGGACCTCTGTGGCCTGATACAAGTGATAACAGAGTTTAAACATGCGGACATGCGTTCTAGGCAAATTGCTGTTCGCTCGGCTGACTGACACTACAGGTGTTTGGAATTTTAAACATATCTCACAAAAATGGGAATAAAGGTCTCTATATAAACACATTTCTAAAATTGGTTTTGAAATAATTTGGGGCATATAAAAAATAAATTAGTTTTCACGAATTTCGATTTTGTTAAAAAGTCCAAAATTGACTATATTCGTGATTTTTTTCTGGCTGATCAAGACAAAATTTTGAAAATCTATGACCGTAGGAACGTCCATGTATGCTTTATTGACAACTTAGCAAAATTTTTCATACGTAGGATGCTTCTTGGCCTAGCGAACAGCTATTTGCTAACTGCCAAATAGGTCCTAAATCTTTATCCTAAACCCTCATCAAAACTTACCAAAATAACATAAAATTTGTTGAGTTAGACAACAAGAAGGGCAAAAGTTGGATAATGTGACTCGAAGAAGGGGTTGAAATGTATGAGTTATTCTTCTGTTAACATGAAATTATTAAGGAAAACGAAATCCTTAATAAAATATTTTATCAACGATACAATTTTAAATAAATATTACTCGTTCTATAATTAGATAGGTTATAAATGTGACCGAAGCACCATAGTAGGTAACCCAAACGTTTCCCGCTCGATTTTTGTGATGGAGCAACGGCACTTTACCAAATTGTTTATTATACATTTAGATTGATAAAAATTTTAGGTGTCACCTTCCCACCCCCTGCAGGGGGTGGGGGTGGAGGGTTTGTGATTATTACCGTAGACACAAAACAAAACCATGAATTTATTTGAAAATTCGTAGATTTACTAACAACACAATGCTGAATTTTTAAAAAAATACTAGAAGTTCGAAAAAAGACGCCATCTTGGAAAAAATCTCAAATTTTGACATTATTTACCAATGTAAACTGCAGTAAAATTTTAAAATTTTAAAATAAATTTTATTGCGTTCTTTAATGTTTGTTTAAACAAAAACTTTTGAAATTTTTAAAATCGGTTGATATTTACACTTTTTATGTTGAAATTTACATATTATTATGACAACCCTGTTTTGAATATTTTCACTTATAAAATCATGAACGGATATTTTCAGATGGTAGTGGCATAATTAACACAACTATTCAACTGGGAAATACTGAAACATTCATGTGTAGAAGGCAGTGGTTTTCTTGGCTTCGAAATTCCTAGACAACCTGAAATTCCGCAAGTTCGTTGTATTATGGTGCTAGAAGCCAATTGAAAGTATTGTAATCATCTGATTATTTTCGGTCGTATTCTGGACCTAGCTCATTTCTAAAGTGTACATATATTAAAATATTATTGTAAAAATGAAGCATTTAAACTTTGTCATTATTTCTTTAGTTTCAAGTCTATTTCTACCACATTGGTAAAGTATTGAGTGCAATTCATGATCGTGGAAAGTATGAAGATGTGTTTTGTGTATCAACAAGATCAACACTAGTGGACGAGTGTTGTGAGAGCCTTGAACGCGGAATTGCAAAAAATGCCACATATTTTATAGATAGAGACAGATTGTTGCTTATTCAGATTGCAGCAAGATAATCTAGCATCCATCAAATGATTTTGAGCATACGAAACAAAGGCTGACTCGATAGACTTCAATAACAATAATTGAGAAGGGCATGTGTTTCTTTTGCAATAAAATAGGAACACAAATTGAGTACAGGGAGTGCAGTACATCTTACAACGGCTGTTCAATGTTCATGTCTCTAATGATGGAACAGTGAAATACAACCATAATGCTTGTCTTGATAAACAAAATGCCCAGTATCACAAGTTATGCTGGCGACACAATGTAATAAATGTTTAAGAAACACATTCTTACATTCGGTTTCGAACAGGCCAGTTCTTTCCTCAAGACCCTCTGCCGAAATGTCGTTCCTTTGTTATCTAGCAAACTTTGTATTGAACAGGTTTTAAGTTTAACTGTTTAACTATATTAACTCTTCCATCGACATTTATCACTACTCAAACTGAAAACTTGAACGTGCATTACAAATAAGTTAAAGATCTATAAGACAATTTATTTTCTGATATAGAAAAACGTCGCAATGAATATTACACTCGAGTCTAAGTCTGTGGAACTTAAAACAAAACGCATTATACCAGATTAGGTTCAAAATGATATTCTTCGACGAAACAAAGTGGAACAGTTACAATACTCAAAGCATGTCTATGGAAGAAATCGAGAGTTAGAATATAACATTTGAGTCCCTGACCAAAAGGTTTACAAAATGTAAAACTACATTGGTAACACAATACAGTGTCACAACAAGAACGAAACTGTCGAAACAAGTTCCTTACTTGCTCAATTTTTTCTGTTTGTAAGGTCTCAGCCAGACTAATATTCAAAGAAAGCAATTGTTACATACGAGTTTTCTGTTGCACTACGAGCACTATTCTGGTCAAATGTCAAAATGCATTGCTTTAATGAAAGTGTGTTGCAACATAACCAGATAGAAGCAATGCAAGATAGGAAGACAGTTCGAATTAGATGCATTGTTTAAAAAGCAGAAAATATCACAATATTATCGAGAGCTGAGTTGCAGGTATGGAATAGCAGAAGTGTAGGCTCTAAGCAAAATGAATATTTCTACAATATATTATATATTTCTTACACCTGCTTCCAACATAAGTCGGGTCAGGGGATGGCTAATTACCAGATTTTCCAGGGCACAAAGGGTTTATTATCACCGGCTTGATAGGCCTGTCATGTTCTCTTCTCCTTCAATTTCTTCATCTTCCATTTCATCTTCTCCTTCATCCTTCAATATCGTCCTCTTCTTTCTTGCTTCTTACCACCAACTCACGCCCTTTCCTTCTGTCCTCCAACAGTCGTTCTGCTGCTATTTTTTCCCCATCATTTATTATTTGATCCTTCCACTTCTTTCTCGGTGTACCAGGTCTTCTTATGTTCACATATCAACTTTCAAATTCTGCCTTCGGTATTCTCTGTTTGTCCCATTCTCTCATACGTCCACATTATCTCAATCTTTCTCTTCCTATCTTGAACAAAAACTTGTCAACTCCAACTCTCTTCTTAATTTCCTTGCTCCTGATTTTGTCAAGCCTAACTACACCTCTATACTCCTCTTACTAATTTCATTTCTGCAATAATTTATATAAATACATCTGGGGCGGTAAAGATACTATAATATGCTCTGTGGAGAATTGGAATCGCTTCTAAAGTTAGACGAAACAATTTTATTTCCGCTAGAAAACTTTGTTTGTCGTGCTTTTTACCAGTCACTCAAAAGTGCAACCGGTAATGTCATTCGATGGTGTATGTTTAATAGCAAGGGTGTCACACAGAAAAATTATCACCAACAAGAGCTGCATTGTACCCTATTTATTTTTAGCGTATGGGCTAGCGATAGCGACAAATGCAACCAGGATTCCCCCCCCCCACCATGAAGATTACGGTTGGAAATTGGAAAGTAATCACTAGGTGCCAGTAACAAATCTTCTACGGGCACTTGAAGGGGTGATGGAACTAGTGAAATGTGCGTGTGCAGTCACGCTGTGAAATGAGCGACGAGGACGTTGCAATACTGAAAGTGGTGAATGTCAACTTAATGAGTGGTACTATAAATTATAAAATTGCCATTGAACCGTTATCATATATGTATCTAATAATAGCTATTAGCGTATTTATGGTTTATTTGAATAAGGGGGCGTCAACCGTTAGATCATAATAAACCACTCTAGCCTAGGGAATATGGGGAGGAGAGGCACATGCACACCAGCCACGGGTACGGGTAGGAAAGGGGGGTTCTCACGTCGCGGTCGTCGTCTTTGTCATCGTCATCGTTCGTTGTGTATTGTCATTGTCGTCGGGGAGGTCGTCAAGGGAAGGGAAGGTGTCCCCGACGACGATTGTCAGAGCTCGTCTCTAGTTTCGGGGAGTAATATATTCCGCTCTTACTAGCTACTACTTTTTCATTCTCTAGGCCAATCCTTCCCCGGGCCCAGACGGATTACTTAAATAAGTATGAAAAAGGACTATCTTGAAAATTAACAAGTATTATACAATTTTTCAACATTCTTCATTTAAATGTATATTTAGAAATTCGCTTGATCGGCAAATTCAGCTAATTTTACATACAGTCTGGATCACTATACGACCTCCAATTTTCACGCAATCAATTTGAATATTTGGGATGTTGTTTATAAAGGATGATCGCATGGTACGATCAGAGCACATTTCAACATTTAAAAAAAATCCCTTTGCAAACTTGGGTAATTACTACAAATTACCTGTTTAGTGAGATAATTATACGGTCAGTTACTAAAAAAAGTAAGCAATGTGCTCCAATCGCGCCATACACACATTCTTACTTAACATTTAAATGCAAACCACAACCCGATGGCGATAGGACAAACAAATGAAACGATAGAGCTTCGTCAATGCAAGTGATCCTGACTTAACCTCTGCATTCTGCGTCAAAGTCTCGTTTGCTCGAGTGCATCCAACAGTCTTAAATATGGATCAACTTAATAAACCAAATTGGCTCATCCGTCAACGCAACTAAAAACGCGGTAGAAAACCCTACATTAAAAATGCAGTTCAAAGTTTTATCTAAAAAATGCTACCTACATAGCTTTCGAAAAATGTTTTTTTAAAAGAAAACACCAATTTTGAAAGAACAAAAAAACAGTAAAACTAGAAACCTTAGTTTAACTTGTAAAAAAATACAGTTTGGATAATACTGCAGGCTTATTTTAGAATATCAACAAATGTTTGGTCTATAGGAATTAATTTACAAACTATCCAATCCGAAATCGGTATGTGGCAGGCGACTTTTAACAATAACCTAATTAGCTAAGCAACAGGTGCCTTCAATCAAATGTTTGTGGAACGAGCAATTATCAACCGATTTTTAAAATTTTTAATGTTTTACTTTAAGGAAACTTAACATTTTATGTTTTTTGATTAAATATTTTCATCAGCATTATGAATTTCTCACTATTTGATAACATGTCTAAAAAGTGATTATTTTTCCAAGATGGCGGCACAAATTTTACTTTTTGTATTTTTTTTCAAACTCGGCAATGTGTTTTTAGTAAAATTACAAAGTTTCATTCATTTCCAAGAAAAAATCAAATTTTAATGAAAATAGTCACAACCCCCTCCACCCTTACCCTCTGCAAGGGGTAGAAAAGTGACACCTAAAAAAAATATCAATCTAAAATCGTATTTTACTATTTGGAATACGCGGCGTTGCTCCATCACGAAAATCGAGCGGGAACCCTAAATCATACATTTGGGTAACCCACTACCAGTTGACCTTTGTGCGAAGAACAGCGACGCGTGAACATGCTGACGACGCCTGGGGTGGCGCTATCTGCCGTCAGCAAGCTTAAACACGTCATATCCGGTCTCGCTTCCCCCTCGTCATCCATCTCAATTCTCCAAGACATCAACAACCTTGTTTCCTGGCGGAGAAAAACTAGCAGAAAATGTCGTCTACTGTCTAGGTGGCTTTCGACTTCACGGAAACTGTGAAAAAAGTGGCGGAAAACGTATAGGGGAAATGTAACAAGATACTTACGAGTTTCTTATTGCTAAATCTCTAAACTGCAGCGAAAACTTTCACTGATTATTTTTAATCTTAGTTATTTCAAATTTTAGGGAATATACATTAACTTTTTTTATCACTCCACTACCACTAACCACTTCATTCTGAATACGTTAATCATGTTTTTGTATTATTAAGATAAGATTATCAAAGCTGAAAGTTGCACCAATAATAATGGTATTACTATATGGTATTGTAGTGAATCGGCCAATGAGGTAATGCCCAACAGTGATATTAACTGTGTAATCAACATTAAAAAAGACATTGGGGCTATTGTACCACCTCTGGCCGATAAATTGAAAGTCGAAAGAAACATGTCTGAAAAGTTTGCTGAATGAAAGAAGGTATTTAAAATAACAGAAAAAAATGTGAATTTTTTTGGGCGGGACATAACCTCACTTTTGGAAATTATATTTAGATTTTTGGACGAAAGTGTAATATACAAGTCGAGTTCAAAATTAAATTTTGAGAATCGGTTTTCCGGACATATTTTCTAAACACCTTTAGCAATAACTTGACTATAGCTAAAATAGTTTCCTGAAAATAACAGTTGGTGTACGAATTTTGGCACTTCTATTCCTGAGTGGATCCAACTTTTCAACAACGATTTTTTGCTGTTAAATTAACAAAAAAAACTTCAAAACCTTTAACGTCGCTATTTTAAACGAAGTCCTTTGGCGTTTAAAGTACTTCATATTTAAAATAGCAAAGTTAAAGGTTTAGTAGGTAGAGTATTTTTTTGAAAACGTTGCAAAAAATCGTTGTTGAAAAGTTGGACCCCCCAGGTATAGAAATGCCCAAATTTTTTTGTCAAACGGTACAAAACTGGAAAAAAAACTCGTATTTATATTATAACATGCATTTATTTTAAATAACTGAAAATAATAAATAAATAACTAAACTTAGCCTTATAAGGAAAGAAAGAAACATGTTTTGCTGCCTGTTATAGTTGCATTTTAAATAAGTTCTTGAAAAACAGCATATTTAAACGGAAGTCAGTGTTGAATCCAGCTATGATCCCGGGGGAGCCAAGCCCCCCCGGGAACTGTCTTTCGCCCCCCCCCGGGAATAATTAATTGACTGCATGCACTATATAATATTCCTTCATTTTTAAATGTCACTTTGCCGTTTTTGAAAGGGCGCGAACATATTGCTTTGAAGGTTTTTACTGTAATCAAATAGGCAGACCCTACGAAAAACGTGTGGGCAACTCACGAGGTCAAGAACTAGATTTGTAAATGTATGGTCATTCGAAGGGTTCCGACTTCTGTCTAGGAAATTCCCAATATGTCTTATTTTGTATGTTGGCTCGCAGTCGCGCCTTGAGAGGATATGCGCTTGCAGGACTGATACAGTTGCAGTATGTTGGGTAAATGGTCAGTGTACTTTTCGATGCGAAAACACTATTATCAGGTAACCAATATGTAGGCATCCTGTAAAAGGAGGGGTCAACGCAGTTTTCCTTGTATATTAGGCTAAACACTGATACTTGTTATTATTTATTCCAACATGACATACAATCACATTGCTGGAGGTATTAGAGCATAGCCCCATAACACAAAGTGTCTTACCACCAGGACAATATACACAATACAATAATAGAATATTCAAAACACATTCAACAATATAAAACACATAATAACAATATACTCAATAATCTCAATATTAGAAAAAAACAAAATATCACAAAAAATTACTCAACCTCGGCCACCTATGTCCTTATCAACCCCTAGGCGTGAGAGGAGAGCCGGCCGGGGGTGTGTGTTGTATTGATATGACCACCCTCCGTTAGGTTTAGGGGTGTTTATATTCACCGTGCACTGGACACTGTTACACAAAACTGTTATTATATTGAATTATGGGAATATCTTTTGAGTCTTTCATAATATTTCAAAGGTTTCAAAGGTCCTAGCCAGCCATCTTGGATCGGTGTTTCGTTCAAGAGTCCCAGAATTCAAGGACAAAATACAATCAAAATGTGCAAAGATGATAAAACACATCAATACCTCCTTCACTTTGAGTATAAGTTATTATGTTTTCCTTTAGAACAAATTATATTACCCCTTCTATATTAGGCGTAGCCATGTCCTTACAACAGCAAAGTTTCGTAGCGGTTGACGCGACCTTTAATAGAAATATATTTTAATTTTTTATGAAGAAATTGTAATAGGGCGAATAGACATTTGAAATATAATCATAATTCAAAATCACAATCAACAAAACTTTGATAATCAACGATGTTAATCGTATGCCAAAATCCATCTCCCATCAACTGTGAGTATTTGGTTGAGGATTATAATTTACTCCGTGAAACTAGAGGCGAGCTCTGGCAGTAGTCGCCGAGGGCCCATTCTCTTCCCCACGACGACCATCCTGACGACGACGACGTGATGAACCATATTTCCTTACCGGCGTAGAATTCGATACAGGGTGATCCTCTGCCGAAAGCACAATGCGAGAAAAGATGTGCAGTACGTATCGCAAACTTCTGCTTATAAGTAGAGGAATATTTTACTACCCGAAACTATAGAGGCGAGCTCTGGCCGGCGTTGTCAGGGATATTTCCTCTTCCCCTCGATGACGACGAAAACAATACGAACGAACGACGACAGATGAAAACGACATAAAAACTTTCTTTTATAACCCATCCACCTATATCTGTATCTGACCGATTCGAGTGTATAGCCAGAAAATTCATTAAGCGAGCGTAGCGAGCGTTTCCATTTGACTCTGCCGGAAAAAAATTAGTCACTGGTTTTGTTTTTTTTTGTTTGTTTGTTTGTTTGTTTGTTTGTTTTTGTTTGTATGTCTCGCCATAACGTTCGAACGGAGGCTCGGATCGAGTTGAAATTTTGACCATCCGCAAGCTTCGTTCTCGATTGAATGCCATTAGTTTTGTGGCAAAATCGTTCTAAAAGTTAAAAAGTTACATTAAAGTTAATCGAAAGTTTTTTTTCAAACTAAACGGCGACAAAATCTGAGATAGCCAAATCATTTAGAATGTCCGTCCGGTCACGAATATGTTAATTTTATTTTGATCCGATAAGTAGTGTAGATGGAAATTACATTATAACAAAAGTAACGTTGCCATGGCAACGAAAAGACGCGCGAAGTTTCTAATGCACTGCCACCTAGAAGTAATCAAAATACTTTCGAGGAAGCAGTCTATTATTTGTCACCAAAGAGTTTAAATAGTTTTCCCAAGGAGTCAAGGTCCTCTAGATGGCGGTGGATTTTATCCACAAAGTAAAGGTTTACTTACACACGGGTTTACCCAAATACCTTGGCAATAATAAATAATATTGGAAACATGGCCCTGTGGACAGCGAACGTCGCAAATTTTAAAATTTAAAAAAAATGTGCAATGTGGGTCTAGCTATAGCACTTGCTCGCTTATCAACGCGTCCAACTGAGCGTTTCCTAGTTATAACCTAACGGTTGACTTGCTAAACTGAAAAAGGGGCCTGTCCTGGAAAATCTTATTTAGGCAAGAGTGGCACAATATTGGCCTAATGGTTGATGTGCCCGTAAGTAAAATAAAATGAACTGGAATGATCACACTTCATAAAAAAAAACGTTTAAATAAAAGGAGCTCCATTGTGGTGTGTGTGTAAACACAAAGCAACCAAGAAATACAATTTGGAGCTATCCGGTAAATGGAGAATCATAACAAAACAAAACCATCATCCTAGTTTGTTTAAAGCTTTCTCGGTTATACACATTCATGACTACTTTTTTGGGTAGACCGAGTAAGTGTAGGCAAGTTATTAATAAATTACCTTGAGACACCAACGTTTCGTGGCCGCTGTGGACCACATTGTCAAGGTGACTGAAGATGTTATAATTATGTCTTCTTCCTCGTCGCCTCTCGTTGGTTTCGAGAAACGTTGGTGTTTCAAGGTAATTTAGTAATAATTTGCCTACACTTACTCAGTATGACGGTCTCGGAAAAAGAAGTCATGAACATCATTCTACTTGTTTAGTTCCAAACTCTCTCACGCGACAGTGGCGCGACACACGTTAGCTTCTCAGCGCCATCTGTCGGGAAGTTGGCGAGATACGACCTGTCCAACTTTTCCTCTCCACTCTTCGTAAAAACCCCCTCCGTTGAATCAGTCTCGCCGAGCTGACCTCCTCGATTACGATTTGACCGTTCTACTTTCTCCCTCTTCCCTCTCACTTTCTCCATAATCTCCCCTACGATCCGGCCGGAAATGCTTGTCCTTATTGAGACTAACATTAGCGTCAGGATAAAAAACCAATTCACAAATTTTGTTCGAGATATTGAAGATTTCCAAGTTTATGATCGCAGATGTCGAAGTTTTATGGTTTATGTTTGCAATAGAGGAGATCCGGTAAACGCTCGGCAAGCATAGAGAATGACGTTAGTGGGAACCATATTCGACCGCTGATCTCCTATATACTAACGTGGATAGAGGTGCTTACCTGCCAGACGTTGAGAAGTGAGGTCGGACTAATTGAGCGGGTTTTCTTACTGTAGAACTAAATAAACAACACGATTAGGGTTTCGATTAGGTTTTCCGTTTCCGCATTGTCAAATCGTTTTGTGCACTTCAACGCAACGCACAAAGGCATGTGTAAAGTTTTGCCCTCCAACATGGCCGCCCCATAAGAAACAACATTGACTGCCAAGATGGCGGCCCCCAAGGTGGCTTCAAGGTTACAGTATAGCATACGCAATCCACGTAAGTATATAGAGATCAGTGTATCCGACCGGAATCTAGAAATAGATTGAGAACATATTATTCTCCCGGACAACGACAATTACGAAACGAAACGAACGGTGACAAGGAAAACGTAGACCTTGACATGAGAAGGGTGGTAGGAGGTGTATTTTCTGTGCCTGGGCCTGGGATAGAATTTCGCCAGGGTATTACTCTAACAATCGTTCAAGTCGAGAAAATAGGTAAAGTCATTCGCGCAAAACTCAGCTAGTAGTAAGTAGGGAATATGTTACACCCTGAAACTAGGAGAGAAATCTGGTAGTCGTAATCGGGTATGCCTCCAACTTTCCTCCCTTATTCAATGATCTCCACGAAGTCAACGACAACGACATGAGAATCACCCTTTTCTCCCCCTTGCCAGTAGCTAGATCTGTCCAACACTAGGGTGTCCTTCCCACAACCACTAGGCAGGCTAGGTTAAAGTGGCGCATTATAACCTTACGGTTGTTGCACCCTTTTACCAAATAAACTTTAACTACTCCCCAAACTTAGAGGCGAGCTCTGGCATTCGAATGCTCCCCATTCCCTCAACGACTCCGACAACGACGACAACGACGACACGAACGATGACAAAGACACGAACGATGACAAAGACACGAACGATGACAAAGAACACGTAACGAGAAAGCCTTCCTTTCTCTTGTATGTATCGAGTTCTGTCCAGCACGGGTCTTTTACCCCCAACCCCCCCCCCCCTGCCCAATTCCCATTAGGGAATAGAGTGGCGCTTATGACCTATTTGCCAGTGCACAACATACCCTCTTAAATATTGATTTGAACTTGAAATATACAAGTACAATTATTAATTAAACCTTTTATACCACTAGAAATAATCGTCTTACCTCATCAGAATTGATCTATTAAACTGGAAAGCTTGTCTATGTGAGTTTGAGTTGAGTCTAGATGGTTGACCCAAATACAACGTTAACTTCGCTCTAAGACGGAACCTAACCAAACTTACCAAACAATATGAAACTAGTTGGTGATTAAATGCGACTAGTGAGTTAAACGCTACGTCTTAACGATCTCACCAGCCACACACACTCTCGCGTCTCGAACAATTAATTCAATGGGGGTTAATTAGTTTAATAATTAGTTGCTGTGCGGCGTGGAACTGTCACGAAAGTGATGGGGAGGGGGGTACAAGGGTACAACCTTGTTCTGTAGGTAGAAGCCAGCAGCGTGACGTCTAAATCGTCAGTCGTCAGCAGAAACAAGACCTCCATGTTTTAGACTTGCAATACACAGAAGTACTTCGCGAACGCTTTTTCATGTCGCGTTGATGGATGAGCTTTTTTGGTTGACTAATTCTGTTCAATGATTACGAAGGATTTTGTATGCGTGGGATCACATTACTTTTTCAAGTTAGCCCTACATTGAAAAATTATTTTTGAGGATAATTTTTATAAAATAGTATTAATTTCTATGGTAACACCAATTAGGCCTAACAATAGAATGTAAAATATCTAAACGCCCGAAGACTAGCTTTTTGTACGCATTGTACGTGATTCTTGTAAAGTTTCTATAGTTACTTGTTAATTATACACCTATAAAAGGCTTATATTAAAACCTTTATTTATTTGAAGGCTGGCTAATTGTTTTAAATTTTACTTTCAAAAGGCAACACACTACTATTACCTTAATATTCATGTAAAATATGAACGTCGTAGCCCCAACCGTTTGGTCAAAATCGGCTCAAATATCACGTAAATATTGCATTAAAAATAAAAAGTAATCGTTATGTACGATATTTATTAGAAATATTCCTTCGATTGTACCCAAAAACTTGGCGGATCTAAGTTCAGAGATTTCGAAGGTCCCCTCCAATTTTTGTTTATCAAGATCGTATTTTCCGTTTGTCCGGTGGAGAAGAAAAAAACACCTCAGCTATTTCTCTTGGGGTAAGTGAAATTGAAGTCTTCGCTTCGTTCATCCAAAAGTTCAATGGGGAACCCTTACCCTCTTTTTAACGACGTGCAGACGACGACAAGGACGACATGCACGAATGATAACAAAGACGACCACGACGTGAGAATCCTTCCCCTCTCCTCCCTTTGCCTTCAGCTGGGTCTGTCCAGCACTGATTTCATCTCTTCATCTCATAGGATAGATGAGCGCATTATGACCTAACGGTAGACTCGCCCTAAAACCAAATTCACTAAAACAACTCATTCCTTCCCACATCCCCTAAGCTACAGAACCTCATTATGACCAAATTGTTTGACGTGTCCTTTTTTAAATACATTATTATACATTAACAAATTCAAATGTATATAAAAATATTATCACAGCCACACAGTATTGTGTCACTTTATATTTTACAACTAACAAATAATTTCACAATTTCATTAATCGGGAAACACTCCCGTATAGGCTTAATTTGATGTTATGTAAATCAATCCAGAAATTAAAAATCCATCTGAGTGGTGTATCGAACCCCGGCCTCCTGATTGCCGGTCGAGTGCTTTACCCCTAAGCTACCGAGATGGTCAACTTCATAACATCTGCATTGTTGGTGCATTGTAGATCTGAATAGATTGGATAGACAATCGGGAGACTAAGGTTCGATACCCCGCTGAGATTGATTTTGTTATTTCGGGATTGATTTACATAAAATTAATAACACCTACGGGAGTGTTTCCCGATCAATGAAATTGAGGAATAAACCTCGCTCATGCCATAGGTAATGACATTATAAATCGTGTTTAGATGGTCAGTTCAAAGGCAGCAGAATCGTTGCAGTACTGTTCCAATCAATTCAGATCTACAATGCACCAACAATTCAAATGTTCTTAAGGTAATCGTCTCGGTAGCTTAGGGGTAAAGCACTCGACCGGCAATCGGGAGACAGGGGTTTGATACCCCCGTGATGGATTTTTTCAATTTCTGGATTGATTTACATAATTAAACGAGGGAGCGGAGCGACTGAGTGTCTCCATTCAACTCAAACGGCTCTCATTCTGTGATTCTGTGTGTCTGTCTGTCAGTCTGTACGTCGAAAATCAGCCGAACCGCTGAACAGATTTCGCTGAAATTTTAAACAGACATCCGGTACGAGTTCACTGAGAACTGCTAACAAAATCAGCTAGATCCATTGCGATTTAAGCCAACAATAAATAAAAATGTGATTTTTTAAAAATATCGATGGCATTTATTTTGTAGCACCTAGCGGGACGAAAACTACCTGGCTGGCATGGCCTACTGGTAAGCATTTAGCGTACCGCACGGAGGGTCGGAGTTCGATACCCGTTATAACTTTTTTTCTTTACACCCACATATTATTTTTGAGGGGTGTTAAATGGGAAATAAAAATTAGGTGATTTTGTTTAATCTTGGAAATTTGTTAATGTTTCACGCTAAATACGTTTCAAACACGATTCGAATTTTGCATGTTCAATTTAAATAACTAGGGAATTGCCAAAATCGTTGATAGACGAGTGAGTTAGCCATGTGTTGAGTACCCGGTAACATCCCATTTCCTCCCTTATATCCAAGGCTAGATCTAGTCCAGTATGGGGAATGATACCGGTACTATACACATGGCTCACTCAATCGTTTAACAACGACTTTTGCGTTTCCCTCGTGTAGGCTAAACTGTTTTATATGCTTTCAAAACATGTTTAACATTTGTTTAAATACAATCCATAAACTACAAAATCTTTTCCGACCAGGGGATTGATCCCAGGTCCCCCACATTCCGGGTATAAGGGCGCCTTAGCCAACAAGACTATGGGAAACGCCAAAGTCGTTGATAGACGAGTGAGCGAGACATGTGTTAAGTACCTCGGAACATTCCCTTTCCCCCCCTACCTAAGGCTGGATCTAGCCCAGTAGGGATGGGCAATGAATAAAATAGATAAACTCAAATTTAGATGACCCACTCAGCCACAGAACGGATTTTTGGTGGGGGGCTTTAATTTAAAGCCGACCTAGCCAACCATGTAGGCGACATCATCGGCAAGCGAACAATTACCAACAAGAGGCCGACATATTTAAGTAGGAAACATTAATCAATCAAACTGGACACGATTTCACCCACAGACAGCTAAAAAATCAGCACGGCTGATTCGGAACTGTCTTAGAATTTATTATGTGCCTCGTTGCTAGGACGGCTCTAAATTACAATTTACAAATTCCACAGCTAAGAACTGAGGACTTAAGTCCACATTAAAAGTTAAAAAACTCCTGCCTAGAGCGGAAAATCGAACCCCGGACCTTCTGCATTGGAAGCAGAGCCTCTTACCACAAGACCAACGAACCACTCAAAATCAAAATACAAGAGATTGTGGGAGCAAGTACAAGTACCGAGATGCTATGTGTTGCTTATAGTACACTGACCTATACATTTGAACACACTTAATTTAAATTCACCGCCACGTGTGCTACACTTTCAAATAATACCACAGCAATAATTACCTCTCCTCGTGATAAATAATAAATCAAGGACCCGGCACCTCCACCAACAATGCTATTCTTATGGAACTATAACTTTTCTCGCTCTACCCGGCACCTCCACCAACAATGCTATTCTTATGGAGCTAGAAATGTTTAGGGCTACCCAGCACCTACAACATTGTTATTCGAATCATTTACATTACTCAATAATAAGGTGAATTTGACTTCGTTATAATGTAATATGGACTGTGATGTACATTTAAGTCCCGAAATAATAACATGGAATAATGTGAACTTTTTCCAGTTATTTTTAATTTTATTTATTTATTTATTTTACGTATATCCTATTCAGTTAAAAAACTGATTTACCAGGAGGACTACTAAATAAATCTAATTACATAGATGCAGACACAACAATGAACTACTGTTAAGTAAATATTTGAAATAGTAATATTACAACAACAATGCATTAGAACACAACAATTTTGGTAACAAATTCAAAAAGAATATTAAATGCAACTAGGAAAAAGCCAAAGTCGTTGTTTAGACGAATGAGTGAGCCATGTGTTCCCTTCTTCCTCCTAACTATGGCCTCCCTTATAGCCTATCATAGGCTAGAGTAGCGCATTGTGGCCATACAGTTGACGCGCCCTTATACCAACTTAACTTAAAAACCCTATTATTTATACCAATATACTTATCAAACTTACATGCAAATGTTCCCGGGTACTCAACACATGACTCGCTCACTCGTCTAACAATGACTTGGGCGTTTTCCTAGTAAATAAATAATTTTTATACGCCGTTTAGTTTCCCCTGCGTCGTCGTTGTGGTAGAAACATCAGTTACTCATAATTCATTGATTCTCTCCTGGACTCATATAGGTATTTTTGAAGATTAGTCCAGCAAAGAGTAGGTTTACCGAGTCCGCCCTAGAGATCTAACGACAATTAATATACTTTCCCTTGTGTGTTGTCTCGCCCTTCAACCCGGGCAAAGGTTTTGTGTTGTCACATCACAGACGGTGTTAGCTGCGGTGGTGTACAGCCTACATCTAATGCACTCACCCGAGGAGTGTGGTCAGAAGGCCTCGGTGACCTGATCTCCGGCCTGGTAGTTATAATCTTGGGTGCGTTTGACTAGATCCAGGCTACAAGAGGGGCTGTAATCGTAAGCGCTATCGAGAGCAATAACAACATAGAACAGACGGTTGTTCTCTCCAATGGCCCCGGGTAAGATTTGGCTCTTAGGGTATTCGTCTGACGATTATTTAGAGCGATGAAAGAAGCACAGTGGTTCTACTGACACCCCCTTAGTTCATGTATGCAAAAAACGAACTTTAACCAACAAAAAATTATAAATTATTAATAATTTTTAACAACAAATTTACCGCTTTTGTGCAGAAAACAAAACATATAAGTTCAACCACAAATACCTGTCCCTGAATTGTCATAACTATCTTTTATTTTATTGCAATCTGAAGATCTTTTAAAAGTCCCACACCCCAATTTTTGATTTATATCTGGGGGAGAGAGATATAGAGCTTTCAACAAAATGTTAAATTATTTTCACCGTTAATTCGAAGCTTTTGGGCATAATAAAAACGAAAATGTACTTTAATTTTTACCCAAAATACCTGCCTCTGATTATGACTGACCTTTAAACAAAATTAACTCAAAATCTTAAATAGTTTTGCGAACATAAGCGCGTAAGTAGATCAGTTTTAACTATCCGAAGCAAGAAGCGAGCTCCAGCAGTCTCCCCTCCCCCAGTGACGACCTCATGTATGGCGAAGCCGAATTGAACGATGACAAAGACGACCACGACGTGAGAAAACCCACATTTTCCCCTCCTGCGTTTGACTAGATCAATCCAGAATAGGTCTTTCCTCCCCTTATTCTCTTAGTTAGAGTGGCACATTATGACCTCACGATTAACGACCTCATTATCAATTACAGTCAACTGATTAAATTAAAAATTATGTTTAATACAATTTAAAACATAGTGACCTACAAGTTGAAGAGCCCTTAAATCTAAGAAATGCAAATTTGCTTTATCATGGCCTGCCGCAAAACGAACAGATACATTAATAAGTAATAGCCACATGATTCAAGATTCAAGATATTTATTGCCATAGAAAAATATAAACATGTATACATTTAATTAGTTTTAAAATAGCCACAAACTAACAAATTGACATACTACTTAATAGGAAACGCTAAAGTCCCGCCGCGTTGATGGATGAGCTTTTTAAAGTTTTTAGTTTGCGTGGGATATCTTTACTTTTGCAAGTGCTTTGTTTTGTTGCCAACGCATTGTAGTGATTGTTGTCAAGTTTTTCTATTGTTTATTGTCAATTTTTATTATTTACTGTAAAAACTTATATTAAAAGCTTTATTTCTATTATTCTGGCTAACTTTTCAACTTTTTCTTTTAAAAGGTAATACATCACCATAACCTTAATGTCCATGTATAATATGAACGTTGTAGCCCCACCCGTTTGGTCAGAATTGGACCAAATGGCACGAAAATATCGCACAAAAAAAATCAAAAAACTTATATTAAAAGCTTTTTTTTCTATAGATTCTGGCTAACTTTTCCACTTTTTCTTTAAAAATGTACTACACCATCATAACCTCAATGTCCATGTATAACATGAACGTTGTAGCCCCACCCGTTTGGTCAGAATTGGCCCAAATGGCACGAAATATCGCACAAAAAATCGAAAAAAATCGTAAAAGTACGATATCATGAGAAATATTTCTTCGATTGTACCCAAAAACAATACACCTCTAAGTTCAGAGAATTTCGAAGGTCCTGTCAAATTTTCATCAAGATCGGATATGCCGTTTGCCTGGTAGAGAGTTAACAAACAGACAAAAAAAAAAAAAAAAAAAAAAAAAAAAAAAAACCCGAGCTAAATTTTTTGGGGGGCAGTGAAATTGAAGTCTTCGCTTCGCTCATCCACTAAAATACAGTTTAAATTACACACCTAGACAAGTAAAAGATGTTCGCCAAAAAAACTTATAATAATTTTTCATTCATCCTTATACTCATCAAAACAATGTTGTAGATAAATAACAAGATATTTTTGTCTGTTACTTAAAATTTGTCATTTTAAGTGATATCTTTTACGTCATTAGGAAGTTTATTAAATACTTAGTTTTGTTTTGAAATATAAAAATTGATTTGAGATAGTTTGCTTTTATTGTGTTCAAGGTGAATGTCGTAAACTTGTCTTGTTTCATATGGATGTATTTCTTTGTTTTAACTTAAATGATAAATGTTTTGTTTTACAATTATAGTACTGATTGATAAAATGAATAAACTGTTTAGGGTTAGAATACATATTTATAGTTTTGAAAGTGGGTTTACAATGTGTTTGTTGATGAGCTTTTATACACGTTTTTTAAATTTCAAAATTTATTTCATGTGTAGCAGTCTTTATTCGAGAAGTCGCGAGCGGGGGTGATGGTTGTTTCATTTCTAATGGTTGACTAAAGCTATCCGATAACAATATAAACCAGACCTTGTTGGTCCAGACTCCGACTAGACGCGAGGCAAAACAAAACATCCTCTTTACTTCGTCATAACCCTGTGTTAAGTCTGAGTTAAGAGATGCTTGAAGCTCGATGCAGACGTAATGTGAGATTGTTCGGAGACTCGGGTCATTGACCGAGCGAGAAACGACGACACCTAAAACAAGTTTGGTCCGGGGTATTCTGCTTTACTACAAGCAAGACTGGCCTATCTACAAACAAACATAGTTTTGAGTTAATTGAAAATTAGTGAATTAATTTGAGCTTCAAATGGTATCTATTATAATTTGAAAACACTTGTTATAATGAAGTTCTAAATCAATGGAATTTATTTACGGATCATATGTGAAATGATTGATTCCAATTAATTTTTACTGGTATTAGGGCTTTTGCTTGAAAAAAATCACAATTTGAAAATCAATTTCACTCCTCCCCGTCTGTTATTTGCTTTAAAATACTAGGTTAAAAAGCCCTATCTACATGGCAAAAGTGAATATAGGGCCTTCTTTCTTAGTAAATGCTCATGATTTTGTAGTTTGGTTGGGCTATCTATCTTAGCCCATTAGATGGAGAATGTTACTCCGCATCTAATGGTACGTCTAACTCAAAATAGACCATAAGTGTAGTAAAGGCCTTCTTGCTTAGTAGGGCAGTATTCCTGTGCCGATAGTTAAGGCGGTAGGCCTCCGCTAACATTAAAATCTCGCTAAATTACAGTTTTTAATTGAAATTACGAGAACGCTGCGTAATATAAACAGACTGATTGCAGAAAGCTATGGATTTTTATCAAAACTACAGCCTGCATAAAAAATATGTAATGCTATGGTTAATTAGTTTTTTTAATTTCAAATATAACTAATTAAATGCATATTCTAAATACAAATCGTACCGATTTTCATAGGTGAATATTTGTCCTTGCATTATTTAGTTTAAACAAAACCACATCATTGTCTGGTCTGCAATCAGTTTCTAAATATTTTGTAGAGTTCTCGAGATATCACGAACAAACTGTAATTTAGCGTGGTTTTAAGTTCACGCGACTATTCCTCCCTGTTAATGGCGATATAAGAGGCAAAGTCCATCTCGAAAACATCAACTTGAAAGTCGGGGATTATTGTACTCCACGAAATTAAATGCAAACTCTGGCAGTCGTCTTTGGGGACCCCTCCCCGTTCCGCGACGACCTTCTCGACAACAACGACATGAACGATGACCAAGACGACGACGACCACGACCTGTGACTGGATCTGATGAGCACAGGTCTGTCCACTCCACACCCTCTAGCAAGTGTTGCGCATTTTATTTATTTTATTTTATTTGTGGCCACATTACAACAGGACAAATATCCCACAAGTGCAATTTACCAAATCATACAATACAAACATAACGCAACAATACAATGTGTTTCATAAAAATTATATTAACATGAATGTATGTGTGAGTGAGTGAGTAAATGATTGTGTGAGTGTGTAAACTGTAAATATGAATTTATGTGAGTGCACGAGCGACTGTAACATTAGTGAAGTTGATTATGTTATTTCTTTTAGTCGCTTTCGAAAGTTATGAATGTGACTATTGTGAAAATGTAAATAAGCCTATTCAATGATAAAACATTGTTGTACGAAACCTGCAACCTTATTAAACATGAATACTTGTGCACATCAATGCGGTTGACTCGCCCTTAAATATAGTAACAATAAATACCAACCAATCAGCCCATCTGTTCCTAATGCATTGCTCTGTTTAGAGCTGTTAAACCGCTAGACCCCTAAGCTTTAACAACTCATAAACCGACGTGACGGGAGTCAGCAGACGACTCAATCCAACTCCCAACGAACACAGCTAGGGAATGAAATAAAATGCCTATAAACACAGAGACAGTAACTTAAACGACCTTGGTACGACTAGCCACCCTACGATGCATTAGAGAGCTGAGTACATAGTGAAAAACGCAATGCGCACTTTGAAGTTATGTACTAAGGAATAATGATGTCATTATAAGTGTTGGGTCCGTATTTTTGCTATCTAAGCTGGTTTTAAAAAGAGTAAAATTTAACTTTCCTTTAATTTTCAACCGGGGTTGAATTAGTACGAAGCATGACTTGATATTTCAAGGTGAGATAGTAGACAATAATTTCAGTAACCTTGTCAAAGTTTGAATTGTTTGTACAGTGGCAATTTATTCTGCACTACATGTACGATCACTGGAAGCCTAGTCGGGGGGGGGGGGGGAGGGGGGGGCATCGTCCCACTACGTTAGAGTATCAATTTTATACGTAACTATTGACGCGCCCTCAAATCTAAATCATATTTAAAAATATATAAAGCCTCTCACATTTTCAATTTTATTATTCATTTCTTTATTATTAACATCATTTTGTGAAAATTGATCATTTAAAACAATAAAATGTGTATCGATTTTAACATGTATACATTTACAAAATCATAGGCTGCCAACGTAACCAAAACAAAAAAAGAAGTACGTCCCCTAGTTTAACGTGTCGTTTTTTTATTATTATATTTTTTTTACAATCTACCTCCACCGGGGGTGTGAACCCGGGTCCTTCACTTCCCGGGTAGACGACGCCCTAGGCAACTAGACCACCGGGTCTGCAACTTAAATAAATAAATAAATAAGCTGTATTTAGAGTCTACCCACTCAGTCATATAACTGATTTTCAGTGGGGGGACAGTTAACCAAAGCGACCAAGCCAACCTTGTAGGCCCCGACGCAGTTTAACGCATTTTTTATATATTCGATTCATTCATAAATTGCATTTAATATCCTTTTTATTTGTTATCAAATTTGTTGAATATTTAATGCATTGTTGTAATATTACTATTTCAAATATTTACTTAGATGTAGTTCATTGTTGTGTCTGCATCTATGTAATTAGATTTATTTAGTTGTCCTCCTTTGTAAATCAGTTTTTATAACTGAATAGGATAGACGTTAAATAAATAAATAAATAAAATAAATAAATCGACGAGAAAGCGAGAACCAACCAACGATCGATATTTTTAATAGGAAATATAGCATTCAGAGGTATGGACAGTGCGAGCACCCGCGGATCAACGCCAGAATCAACTGCAAGGCCGATTCAGAACAACTTTGAATTTATTATGTGCCTCGTTGCTAGGACGGCTCCAAAGTCACCGTTTACAAACTTTCAAGACAAGAACTGATGGACTTAAGTCTAAATCAGAAGTTAAAGTACTTCTTACTTTTTTAATACTTAATAATTTCTGAATTGTTGCTGCATTATAGATCTTATTGTTAAATTAATGAAGTACGTAAGTGTATGTGAGTGCAATGTGGGGCCAACATGCATTATGCCTAAGTTTAAAGGGGCTAAAAACCCCAAAAATTATTTTTTACCACGTGATCTATAGCACAATACTACACTTAAATGACCATTTAAAAAATTATATCTTGAAACTGTGATTTAACACGAACCAGAAATTGGCGAAAATTGGTGTTTTGGAAAATTTCCAAAATCGACTTTAACCTGCTTCTTTTTTAGTCCACATAGATACTAGAGTATAGTACCAATCTAAAATGCCCATTTTTTACATCGTGTCTTGAAACTGTGCCCAAATATACCCTCAAACACGCAAAAATATGCATTCCAAAATCACACCCCATGTTGGTAATCAGCATATTTTGACCGAACTACTTGCCCAAATTACAATACAAAATATAAAGAATTTACAGAAAAGGCTGTCGAGTACGTCAATAATGGCCAATATTTTTTTGGATCAAAATCCTCCAAGGTCACGGGGCATAAAGATCGTCCCCATGTTATTTCTTATGGGAGATTTTTGCCGATGGGACCTAGCTCGAAAAATGTCATGTTTGACAATTTTTTGGGAGGTCATGGTGGCCCCAATTATTTTTCTGTTAATTGCTAAATTCATTACAAGTTAGCCTGAATGAAATATATTTTTTGAGTTTAGCGGTTAAATATCCCTTTAAGGTATTTTTAGTTGTTCTTATGGATAGATATAAACTCTGGATACATTCATCTATCAACGACATATTCGATGTATTTAAAATGTTTGTAATTTCCACAGTGGTAATTCAATATCCTCCACTCAAATGCAGTGTTGTTTTAAAACATGATAATGCGATAAAATACGAGGAAAGCGATCGAGTTTCATTGTAAACCCTAACCAAGAACGTAATACTCTGCTCGTGTAAATATATCGTTGTTGAGGTTTTAAATGTATCGGATACTCACGAGGATTAGTTTATATATCTATTAGTCTTTTAGGTGGTTCGTATTTATGTTGTAGTTCACACAAGTTGGATAAAAGTGAGAAAAGCAATGAAACATTTTAATATCCATAGTAAAATTTTCAGTTTAAAGACCATTTGATATTTTGAACGCCAATAGGCCCTATAGTCAATGTCCTTTTTGTAAGCGTGTATTAGTTTTATTTGTTGACCTCTTTTAATTTTAAATAAGTTTGGATAACTGATTAGGTTTGACGTTAAACAAAATAAATTGATACAATATAGATAGACGTAAAGCAACATAAGAGACCACACAATAAATAAATACACATCCGATATCTATAAAATCCCAATCTTATCCATCAAATTTCAGACGATCCTGGTCATCAATTGACATGTCAAATTTTATCAGTTTTTATTAAATACCAACAGTGTTGGCTCGAGCGTTAAGCGCGCGACCCTGATTCGGGAGGTCCCGGGTTCAAATCCCGTCTAGACCGGGAATCCTGACTGAAGGTTTTTTAGAGGTTTTCCTCAGTCGTTAATGCGAATGCAAGGGATTGAGTCCTCTTAAACAGCCCTCGGACATCCCTTCAGAATTGTCCTTTCCGCAACATACCTAGTTAGACACTGAAGAGGGGCATGAATTGCACCCTGGGCAGGCTTCAAACGAAAATTATATTAATAAGGTATATTAATTGTCGATCAGTTTGGTGCCAGCTGTCAATATTCAAGATGTTTCAAGATCTTACATATACACATATATACATATCACCTGACCAACTGGCCTTGCCACTCGACATCAACTAGCGCCATCAGGCAATGTACCAAAATGGTATATTTCTAAGCTAGCTGTTAGCAAGTGATATCATTTCAGATCACTTATTTATTTATTTATTTATTTCCTTCTAAATATGTATTTTACATGGTAGCAAGTTCTTAAAATTAACATTTTGTAGCTGTATCAAAAGTATCAAGACTTAATATCACGATCATTTTTTTGTAATTAATTAAAATTAATTAATTAATTAATTAATTGTAAAAAATAATATTCAAAAAAAAAATAATATTGTACGGTCATCATTTGAAATGTTTACCAGGGCTATTCTTGAAGACAGAATGAGGAACCTCGACGACTTATTAACCCGTACGTGAGTTAGAATATGTATATAATATGAAGGAAGAACTCATAGCATTGAACTCACTACGTCGCATCATGGTTGCGTGACCTACCTGATTGAATCGTCTTAGTTTACGACGACGACGACGACGACGACGAAGACAAAGACGACGACAAGGCGAGCATCGCAGTGTGCCACCCACGCCAAGTATTGGCCAAGTCCAAGGGTGTTGGAGTCAGTTTAGATCCCGTCTCGTCTCTCGTTATACCGCGCTCTGCTGCAGTGTCTGGCGTTTAGATTCCTATCATGACGGAACGAGTGTTGGCAACTCAGCGTTTGTCGCATGGGCTTCACAACTATATGGAAATATAAAACGGTTTCATTACTCTATGTAAAACATAAATGCCAGCTCATGTTGTCTGTGTCTGCTTTTGACAATATGTTGTTCACACTTAAATTCGTCGTAAAGTATGTTGCATAGATTGAGATATTTAACACGCACACTGCATTATGTTGTATCCTTGATATTTCCCGTATAGGCCCGGGGTAGAATTTGGACTAGATAATTTTTCTACTTGTTGTAAATGGCGAAAAAGGAGAAAACGTCTTCTCGACATTAGAAAGTGAAGTATGATACTCCCCGAAACTAGAGGCGAGCTCTGGCCTTCCTCAGTTTCGGACACCTGCACCAGCTTTACAAAACGAGCGATAACCTACGACGTGAGAAACTCCCTTTTCCCTCCTGCCTGTGGCTGGATCTGTACGAGCAATGGGCTTTTCAAACCCAAATCCCCTAAAAGTCTAGAATCACTCACTATCTATGACATAGTTGACGCACCCTTCAAAAAAATCCCCCCCCTTATAAAAAAAACATATCTCTGTTTATTTTATCAGTGGGATTTGTGCCTCGAGGCAAGAATTAATTAATCAAATCAGATTTCACATTAAAACATTTATATTTTGGATTTTGAATTGAACGTAATTTGGAAACGAAAGTTTATTTTGGTTTCACCCTAGTAACAAATACAGGAAACAATAGCAATATTGACCGCAAAATCACACAAGTACAGTATATAAAACACGTTTTATTTCATGAAATTCTAACAAACATTTCGTGTTTAACATCTTTACAACCCACACCAAACCCAACACACGAGTACACAATTGTTCTACCACTTTATTTGTTCGTCCAGATTTGATTTAGTTTTCTACGTTCTGAACCCACAATGCGTCATGTTTCCACGCGCTAGGCCCACAAAGCACGCACATAGTATGTTTAATTAAAACATGCAAGGCTTAATATCAATATGGACGTTTTTCATCTGAATAATATGCAAATGAGACGCGAGGTGTGAATTGAATATATGTTTCGAAAAAAATATTTCAAATCCTCCAATTGTGTAACAGAATGAATTATTAATTACGTTGACGGATGCATGAGAGTTGATTAACAGCCAACGCGTGGACAACAGTGAAACAAATCTGGCTATTTATCATGTTATTGGAGTAATTGATAATTATTTTAATTCCCATCTGAGCGGGGTTTTATTTTCAAAACACTGGCTTTCACTTTGGTTTGGGGGTTCGTGATGGATGGGAATGGCGTAGAGTTCTCATGCGCAGACAAACAATTATGATTGACGAGTTAGCGACTGACACCGAAGTGAAATTAACTATTTTAAGGTAAAAGTATGACTGAAAACGGTTGGGTTTTTGTGTTGATAGTTATCCCGAATGATAAACAAAGCTAGTGGCAAGCTCTGGCAGTCGTCATCTGGGACCCCCCTCTCTTCGACGTCCTCTCCGACGACAACACGACGTGAATACCCTGCCCTAGGCTGTATTTGGCCAGGAGGATTTTTTCTCCCTATATCATCTAGGCTAGTGACTTCAAGTAGGAGTATCATCTTTATTAAGCGAATGCTATTTTCCCCTTATGACCTTACGGTTAACGCACCCTTACACAATTTTTTATTTTATTTAAGTAAATAAAGGGCGCGTCAACCGTTAGGTCATAATGCGCCACTCTAGCCTAGGGGAGATGGGGAGAAAAATCTAATAACCAGCCACTGGTGGGGTGAGGAAAGGGGAGTTCTCACGTCGTGGTCGTCATCGTCTTTGTTATCGTTTGTGTTCTAATAGGAGTCGTCTCCGGGGAGGTCGTCAAAGGAGGGGGGTATGTCCCCGACGACGAAAACCAGAGCTCGCCTCTAGTTTCGGGGAGTAACAAACTACCCTTCTTACTAGCTGATGTTTGTGAGATGGACTTTATCTCTTTTCTCGCTTTTTACTTTAAGCAGAGGCAGAGCCATGCTCTGGGCCAAATTCGACTCCGGGCCCAGACGGGGGGGAAACTAATAAACGTTAACTGTCCAATAACTATTATAGTGAATCGATTCCACGATCAATGAAATTTAAAATCAAATTTACTCAATCTAGCATGTTTTACCGCAATCGAATCCAGCAAAATAAAAGAAATCACGTAATTCACATAGATACACCAACAAACAATGAACTAACGACCGTTACATAATCGCGCCCGCGTCCCCTTAACACGGGACATGGGCGCGTTCAATGATGCGTTTAAACCTGTGTTATTGCCATCGTTAGAAAGTACGCATAACTAAAACCTTCATTACATTGGGTTTTAAAACATGCAACATTACTAAATGGCAAGTAGGGGTAATTGAGTTATAAAAGTGAAGTAGATCCACACGGATGCAAATACGTTACCCCGTGTATATTACTAGCGTTCAACGAGGGTTGATGGGTTACGCTGGTAAAATCGTCGAGTAAACAAACGCGGATTGCAACGCGGATTAATTTTTAATGCTCTTGTGTGGCTCGTTGGTCTTTGGTCCTACTTACTTCCAATGCAGAAGGTCCATGGTTCGAAACCCGCTATAGGCAGAAGTTTTTTAACTTCTGATTTGGACTTAAGTCCATCAGTTCTTGGGTTAGGAATTTGTAAACGGTGACTTTGGAGCCGTCCTAGCAACGAGGCACATAATAAATTCAAAGTTGTTCTGAATCGGCCTTGTTGATTCTGGTGTTGATCCGCGGGAATTCGCACTGTCCATACAATTCATACTACAAACAACATATTTCCGATTAAATATAGATCTTTGGCACATACTCGTCGATTGCGTCAGGGCCTACAGGGTTGGCTTGGTCGCTTTGGTTTAATGTCCCCCACTGAAAATCAGTTATAAGACTGAGTGGGTCGACTCTAAATACGAATTTATAAGTTACCCTATAACGCTAGTAATATAAACGTGGTCAGGTGTACGGTACTGTTGGCGTTTCGCATGATAGATTCTAGACAGGAACAGGTCAACAAGTCCAACTATACCAGTTTACCCCGTCAGCATTGCTCTGGTGATCGTAAGAGGCGAGAAAAGAGACTAAGTCATCTCGCAAACATCAGTTAAGTGAAAGCGTATTTTATTTCACGAGACTATAGAAGCGAGCTCTGTCAGTCGTCGTCGGTGACCCTTTCTTCCGATGACGACCTCCTTGACGATGACAAAGACGACCGCGACATTAGAAACCTATTCTTTCCCTCCTCACTGTCTTTGCCTCAATATGTCAAGCATGGGTTTGTCCGCCCCACATTCTCTAGGCTGGATTATCACTACGACAAAACGGTTGACATGCCGTAAAGTAAATAAACCCAACATCAAATTCAATATTCTTGAGGTGTTACCTATTGATAGAGATGTGCAAAAATGTGGAGAGCGAAATTAGCTATTTTTTTAAGGTTGCAATAATCCCTTCAAATTCAGTGAATGGTACCAATTTCCGATTCGCGAATTTTCGCGATATTTTAGTTGATACCGCGAACTAGTGGAGAAATTATCAATTATTTCTTTAAACTCGAATTAGGTCACGAAATTTCAAAGTTTTTTTCAAAGTTTTGGTGGAGGTGCCGGGTACGTAGCCGAAATAAAATTAATCCTGGCTGGTAGATATGGTGGAGGTGCCGGGTCATACAACACGATTGTGAGATTGTAAAAATAATCGTTTGTACGCGAGTAAGCTCAAAGTACTTGAAATAAAACTATCGACATTACGCAAAAAATGCATAATTTCGTAATTTTGGTGGAGGTGCCGGGTAGTCGAAATTTTCCTGATAAAAACTGTCAGGAACTTTGAAAACTGAAGGCTGAAATTGAGTTTACAATTAAATCTGATTCTCGTGCACTCTAATGTGCTTGTTTTTCTTTTAATTTCATCATAATTGGTCCTGGAATTTGTAACACTGATAATTATTTTAAAACAATTTTTTCGTGCATTGTCAATTTGTTTTCGTAAATAACAAAAATTCACGTATTTTAATGTTTAAGTTGCGAACTTTCAAACAAAAAAACATTTTGTACATCTCTACCTATTACTACTGGAGTAGCATTTTCTTTCTTAAACAAGGGGAACTCAAACCCCGTTACCCCTGTCCACCTGAGACTGATATTGTCCAGCACGGGCTTTCCCCCTCCCCCTCCCCCTTCATCGCCATTATGTAAACACTAGCTTACACTGACCCTACGGTTGTCGCTCCCTTAAGTAAAAATACTAAACCACACTGTCTGTTGTATGTAGTACTGTGGACTTAGGCCGATTTATGAACCCAAGATAAGGCGAAGGTCCTAACTTCCTAGGAATACATTTAACGACATTGCTGCATCTCTGCTGGGAAATTTACATCAATTACTGTAAATCATACTGTCGGCGTTCATGTATAAGTAAATTTCATGCACGTTGCTTGTGTGAGAAACTTAAATATGATGTTTGCATTATTCTCTGCTCTCTTTTATTCTCATCTGTCATCGCCTACCGTCTCGAATTGCAAAAGTGCATCTCAAACAAAAACAGACACAACAACTTGAATTCTTCTGTCTGTTTTCCCTACCACAGCGAAGGTGGTGTAGTGTTGTGCTGTAAGGTTGGCTGTATTCACAACCAGACTGTAGCTCAACGGTACGTACTCTCCTATCTGAAACAGATCAGGAGAACGTCCTGAATAACAAACTGCCAACTAGATTCAATCCACGTTGCGGTTTATTTGTTGGATCTATTGCTCAAGATGTGTTTGTCTGGGGTAGGTCAACACACCGCCCATTGGAATTGCCTCCTTTCGTGGTCGAGACTCTAGAGGCGAGAGTGTATATTATTTGTTGCGATGAGCAAGAAGTAACAAGCAGCAATATATTTTGTTTTTTCTTAATTCACAAATCATACTTCACACATCATTTTTCACCTAATTTTATTTTTTCATAATCTGTAACAAATTTTTCTTATTGTTAAATGTAATTTGTATAAATTTAAATTTATTATATTTTTTGTTATTTAAGGCATGCCTTAATGTAAATGCAGAGCTTTGTTTAAAATAAAATAAAGTTGCAATACTATTTAGGGTTGCCAACTTTTCAGAAATGGAATTCAGAACAATTGACTCGTGGGAATCGGGGGGGGGGGGGATGGGGGGGGAAGGGCTTTAATTTTGGATTTTATCTATTGTCGGTCGAGGTAAAACAAATTTAAATCATAAAACAGGAAATAATTTTAATAGTGATGCAACGCATACCATGTCAAAACGTGTCGTCTCTCACAGTCATCGCAGTGCAAAACACACCCGAGCACATTTTGGTATATATCTTTAGGTGATTTCACTTGCGTATCCAGCAATGCTATTTTTGTGGTCGCTTAATGCACGCAGTTCAGACGGACGCCGCCAGGATCGCGACGTGTCAGGTGGTAGTCACGTGACGAGAGAGCCGATAAAGAAGTTTGGAAAAACTTCTTTATCGGCTCTAATACCTCGAGAGATGGCGGTGTGTGTATACACTTTATTGAAGGCCGTGCATTCAGATCCGTAGGCGGAACATTCGAATTTCCGAATTCGAGCCATCTGATTGGTCCCCAAGGCCGCCATCTTGTTGTTTCTATGTCACGTGACTACCACCTGACACGTCGCGCATTCTGTCGGCGACCGCCTGCACTGCGTGCATTAAGCGACCACAAAATTCTGGCAGTGAAATCACCTAAAGATATATACCACCATGCCCGAGCATGAAACTCTATTTCTCCCACAATGCATGGAACACTTTGTTCAACTATTTAGGTTTAAGGGGCATGTCCATATAACCTTACTCTAGCCTACCTGCCCAGACTACTTTTTACTATTTCTACTATTATGAAAATAGTGTATTCTGTCACATCGCTCCAATGATATTTAAATCCCCAGTCATTTGTCTACTGGCATGACAATTAGAAGCCATCTTGAATAGGGCAGTTTGCGTGTTAATGTAGATGGGATCGATTTGTGGCACAAATATTTTTCAAGATGGCTGTCAGGTTGACAGATGAGCATATTAGCCATTAACACCAAATGATTACTAAATTCCCTTTTAAGCGATAACTTCTTATTGTTTCTGTTTGTGCATTCCCATGCTGCACAATCTAAAACCATATCAAACAATCCAGAAAAATACTTAATCGCATTTACAACATAATGTAAAGCTTAAATGGAAAAGCCAAATCGCCATCTTGAATATGGCAGATTGACGCTTCAATTTGTTACGCTCGCGCCTGTGCGGACGTATTGGAGACGATCTAGCCTACTATATATCATTGCGTCGCTCTCAGAGAAGGAAGTTCCCAGTTTCTCTACACGGATTCAACAAATACGATCTCGAACAATCAGAACATTGTCTTATCAGATTGTCGAGTGCTAGATTCAATGCCGGTCACGCCTCGATACTCGCCATCTAGCTCGCTGGCTCGACGCTCGTGTCTTTGCGAGGATGATGATAACGATCCCTCGCCGATAAATGTGCCACATAAATATCACGCCGAGAATTGATGTTACTTATCAATGAAAGTACGCGGGAATCAATCAATAGTGGGGCTCGCGCGAGCTGGCAAGCAAACACGAAAATCTTTCGTCGAGATATTATTTATGTAATGTTGGTGGTGCTGTAATCTGGTGAATCCCTCCGATCTTCTATTCCTGTGGGCACCGCTGAGCGGGGCATCTTTTATCCGATGAGTTTACGAACTGAACGCCGAGATTGGTTAAATCTCTACTATCTGTAATCCGAACACTAAATGTTTTGTTTTTCCTATTAAGCATTAAAATCAATATAATATTCATTAATTTTGTAGAAATTTAGAATAAACCAGTTTGGTTTCGTTTATGATTGACGACGTGCAATGTAATGCAACCAATAAATGCAATTTTGTAAATCACAGGCAAAATATATTGTTTTTGACAGGTAGGCAGCGGCTATACATGCGCAAGGGATTGGACATCCCTTCACAATTGTCTATTCCGCAATATACCTAGTTGAAGAGGGTCACACCAGTTAAATCTGATACCCTACAGCGGGCATCCTACAAAAATGTATATTTTTTATAGAAATCAACATTTTAGACTTGGAATTTCCAAACTTGTTGACAGTAGAGAGATCGTGTCATTGGTTAACAACAATGTTATATAACTATATATCGGACAAGTGTTGGCTCGAGCGCGTAGTTCTGGTTCGGAAGGTCTCGGCTTCAAATCCCGTCGAGAACGGCAATCCTGACTGAAGTGTTTTCGAGTTTTTCCTCAGTCGTTAATGCGAATTGAAGGGATTGAGGCCTCTTGAAAAGCCATCGGGCAGGCCTATCCGCAACATTCCTAGTTCTCCTGAAGAGGGGCATACATTGCAACCTATAATTGACAGGTTTAATTATCTCGGTAAAACGGGACCTTTTACCGGGTACAAGTAGACCAAGCTCCTGAATATACCACTGCTAATCGTTTAAGAAGTCGAGAAAGAAGGCAAAGACCATCTCGCAAACATCAGCTACTGAGTAGAGGGACATGTAGCACTCCAAAACTAGCGGCGAGCGCTGGCAGTCGTCGTCGGGGACCTCCTCGCCCCCCTTAAGGCTGTTCATTCCTGTTTTCCATTTTCTAAAGAATGAAACTTTGTAACAATATAGCAAATGAAATTGAAACCTTGCACTTAAAGAACACACAAAAAACAATAATTTCTGATCGAGCAGACGGCAAATAAGTCTTATTGCATCTTCAAAATAGTTTCAAACTGCAATTGTATATAGCACATCGTTCAACGTAGAAAGTTGTGTTTCTGTGACATTAATGTTTGACTGTTTTTTTGAACTTAACAAAGAGAAAACATGGGATGTTTTGGAACCTTGTCTCCTGCGAAATTTTTCGTTTTCCGGTACAAATTGACAAAAAATACTGGTTATCTAAAAAATTCGTGGAACGCACCAAATTGTAAAATCGCATGTTTTCTCTTTGTTAAGTTCAATAAAAAACAGTCTGTCCTAGATTAATGTCACAGAAATACAACTATCTACATTGAACGATGTGCTATATACAATTGCAGTTTGAAACTATTTTGAAGATGTAATATTTGCCCTGTGCCCGATCAGAAAAATTTGAAAAAACAAATTTGGTGATCTTATAGTGTCAGGTTTCAATTTCATTTAGTATATTTTTCCATAGTTGTATATTTTAGAAAATGGAAAAACAGAAGCGTGACGACTACAACATGAAGAATTCCCTTTCATCCCCCTATTGGTGACAGGATATGTCCAGCACGGGACTTTCCCCCATCTCCCTCTAGTCTAGACTGACAAACTATGACCTAACTGTTACAGACGAACCCTTTTACCAAATAAACTCAAATTTCGAAGCTTTCCATGTATATTATGAAAATAAATTTTATTACCCCGCATCACATAAAAATAATAGGATTGTCGGAATTCAGCCGAAAATCTACATCCGACCTTCTCCTTTAGTTTTGATTCTCATATTGCGAACCGAGACATTTTCCGCGAACTAAAATATGTATACAGTTTTTTTTATGGCAATATTCTTTTGGACCGGAACCTAAATTAGTACGTCTAGTAACCACGCATTATACACAATGGATATGACTGGTTTTAATGTCCCGCGCGCTGCTCCTAGCGGCAAAACAACCAACTTCCGGTGTACATTAACCCGGCCGACGTGACGTCATAAATAATGCACCGCAGTGTTCTATCAGGCCACCACTTAGCGCAGTCTTGACAACAACTGGATCCCCTCGCCCGAACATCGCCGGACTTACCCGAAGGTGGACTCGGAAGCCGTCAACTAATTATCTCCGAGGTCTCTAGAAATTAACGGGATGTAGGACGCTACTTTTTTCGCGGCTCTTTCGTTAAAATCTTACTTTAAAAGAGACGACGAGTAGAGCGCTCTAGCGGGAATAGACGGAATGATTAACAGTTCTACTCCATTATGAGAACATGGGGGTGTTTTGTTTTCTCTGGGGCTTGCATTTATATAAAGAATGGGGCACAAAGTTCAGCTGATAAATGACTGGTATTTCTACCTGGGTAGGGCTACACTCCACGTCAAAAGTGGAGAGCGCTTGAAAAGTTGTGAAGGAAAGAGTAGGAGAGGGATTGGACAGAAGATGAAGAATGCGTGAATAGGAAACGTGAAATGAAAGGATTAATACCATTTAAAAGAAAGCTTTTGGTAGTCTTGAAGAAATGTGGAATAAAAGGTTCGGGAAATGAATGCGAAAAGCGTAGATAAGACGTTAATTAAAAGGTGTCGATAAAGGCAGAGAATGTTTCAAGAAATTGTAAAGATTAATCAGATTAGTAAATGAAGCTTAATGAAGGGAAAACGGACGGCGTTTACAACTTGAAAACTGAAGCTTGGGAAGAATTTAATAAGTAGTGGAGGAGATAGTCAGGGGCAGAATGTTGAAGAAATCTTTCCAATACAAGAGTTTCAGGATTGCTTTGACTTAGCAGTATCTACCACCTTTGAGCACTGGTGTGCAACGAATGCAATTTCAGCATGGCTACGATATGCGGATAGGACGAAATCACGTATTTTTCATCGCCTACACTGATTAAAGAGTCTGTACTACGCAAAATGTCAATACTCAGATAGCTAATGTTTTTTTAAGTAATATTGAAATACTTTTTGGCAACCACGAAACGGTAGGTATACTTCTAAAGCGTCGAAAGTGACCAGATGGCATAACTATTAGACATGCTTTCACAATGTTCCAGTTTATATTTGAATAAAGGTTATCTTCAACTTCCATTGTTTCCTTTCTAAAGCGTTAGTAACAGATATTAGAATACATATTCGATTGGTTTGAATTGACAAATGTTAAGCTGGTTTGAGGAATCTTTAATAAAATTCACCTTTTTAACAATTGTGTTAAGATTGAGCCAATGTCATTTTTCCCCACCAGTCGGCCATGTGACGTCATCTGAAATTAATTTATTTTGCGAACGATAATTTCATTTTCGGTTAAACAGGGAAATGTTAGGCCTTCTGACGAATGAATGAATGAATTTTGGATCAAATTGCTTGTACAACCATACCAACCTAGACCACATACAATCACTCAAAACTACACATTATGCTGTGAATACTAAAAACTATTTCTTCTTTCAAACACTTTTAATATTTTCGTTTTACCGTTCCGGTCCCGTGGCCGTATTAAACATGTAACCAATCAGAGCTTATAAACACTCGCGCGCCGGCTTTTGTTTCCGCTGCCACCATTGTTACCGACGCTCGTGTTTCTATGGTGGGGCAAATGGCTTGCTGGGCGAGATTTAAAAGATAATAATTTGCTTTCTAGGTTAAAATGTGTATTGTTTCTCTTTGCTTTCACATCCATGTCAAATTTTACAGCTGGTGGTATAGTGAGTTACGGTGTGGTTAAGGGGTTACGACTGCAAGGATTTTATTTGGTTTATTTAAATTTTACTGTATTTTTTAACCAATAGGGGAAGACAATTTGTAATTAAAGCAGCCACATCACTTCAATGCTACATTAATATAGTTTGATATGTGCGGCTAATTATCATTAACCGGTTCCCACTCGAACACCGAAGTTAAGCAGCTATCGGGCGTGGTGAGGGGTAGAGTGGGTGACCACTCTGCCCTGAAACTCCCGTGTACCACTGGTTATAGAGCAAATGGAGGGTTCGAGAGATAGTGTAACGGCTTCGTTTTCCTCAACGTCTGCTGGCAGTTCGGGTTTGAAGAACCTATATGACTGTCAAGGTTACACCATCCTTCGGATGGGACGTTAAGCCGTTGGTCTCCCTTGGTACTTTTCGAAAGGAGTAGGCTACTTTCGGTACCGGGTTTCCTCTCCTCCCTTATTTCTACTTCATCCTCATCATCACACTATCGTCTCGAATAGCCAAAGTGCATTATGAAGTTAGCAATATCCATCATGAGTCAACAAATGTATGGTCATGAATTTTTTTTACGTTTTTTATCAATTCGCATATTTATCATTCGAAGTTATTATTATATCAAATTTCTATTCACATTTAAACATTTATAACTTTATCTTAAAATAAATCTTAATAATGAGAGTCGTCGTCGGTACTCCAGCTTACCACTCGACGATCTTCCTGACGAAGACGACGACGTCAATGACAACGACTTGAGAAATCCTTATTTCCTCCCACAGCCCATAGACAAGAGAAGCGCATAATGACCTAAGTTTTGACGTGCCCTTTAACCATATAAACTCAAACTTTATAATTTGATTTTACTTTACAACTTCGAGCTAAATTTTTAAAAAAAAAGAGGAACAATATATTCAATCTTACGATATACTGCGCAACGTATTTTTATTCAAATTTTACTCGCTAATCTCTAGTTTTCATGGTGCAAGTACCTTAAACTAACATTGTTTGTATTAAATACAATTCAGAATGTAAAAAATCCATCCCGATCGGTGCTCGAACCCGAGTCTCCCACATTCCAGGTAGGCGTCTTAGCCAACTTAACCACCGAGACATTAACTAATTAACTTCTGTTTTGTAGTTGCATTATAGATAAGAGGATTTTTAGATTATTATAGGAGACTCGGGTTCGAACCCCGATCAAGATGGATTTTTTTACTTCTGAATTATATTAAATATCAACAATTTCACCTAAGAAAGTGTTGGGAGTGTGAATAACCAAATCGAGTAACAATGTATGGTTGTGAAAAAAGTATAAGGACTTTGAATTTACATTTATTTTTGTTTCATAATTTTTCATCCAAATCCAAATCCTCTAAACACTTTCTGATTTTTTTTTTACTGAGGATTCCTCAAAAGCTACACCTGGCAATTGATTCCATTCCACAATTGCTCTATTTAGAAAAGGCCATCACCACCTACCCGGTTGAAGCGCCCTAGTTTCTCGTGTCGTCGTTTCCTCAGTGCCACCGCCCTGTCTTGCCTAAGATAAAAATAAAATAGTATTTAGAGTCTACCCACTCAGTCACATGACTGATTTTCAGTGGGGGACATTTAACCAAAGCGACCAAGCCAATCCTGCAGGTCCCTACGCAATCGACGAGTGAGCGATAACCAACCAAAGATCGAACAGTGCGAACACCCGCGGATCAACGCCAGAATCAACAAGGCCGATTCAAAACAACTTTTGATTAATTATGTGCTTCTTTGCTAGGACGGCTAAAAAGTCTTTGTTTACTAACTCATAAGACAAGAACTGATGGACTTAAGTCCAAATCAGAAGTAACAAAACCTCTTACTTTAGCGGGAATCGAACCCTGGACATTCTGCATTGGAAGCAGATACGCTAACCACAAGACCAACGAGCCACACAAAACTTAAGATAAAGATAACTGGCCCAAGTCCTTCAACGACACGGTAGGGAACTCGCGTTCCATCTTGCGGCCGCGTCACCAACTACAACATGTTGTTGTGTAGCTGGTTCACCTCAACCCACTTAACTGTAGTTAAACGTCCCGTGTCAGGTAGTTGTGTAAACTACTTCTCTCGCGAGGTTTTGCTCACTCTTATCTACAAGTTTTAAATTATTTTTTTTTTAATAGGCACAATGAAACTGCAAGTTTGTATGATAATGTTAATACTTTTTCATTTTGTGGGATAGTACTTAAAGGGGTGGTAACAGAAAAATTATTGGGTCTACCAAGACCTGCAAAAAAATTGAAAAAATTGAAATTTTCGAGCTAGGTCCCATCGGCAAAAATCTCCCATAACAAATAACATGGGGACGCTCTTTATTCCCCGTGACCTTGAAGGATTTTGCTCAAAAATGAAGAAAAAATCATTACTGACGTACTCTACAAGCTTTTTGTAAATCTGATATTTTCCAGTTTTGTAATTTGGGCAAGTGGTTTGGTCAAAATATGCTGACTCCAAGAAGGGGTGCGATTTTGTAATGCATATTTTTGCGTGTTTAAGTGTATATTTGTGCACAGTTTCAAGACACGATGTTATTCGGGGCGATTTTAGTTTGGTACGATTAACGATGCTCTAGTATCTATTTGGAACACAAATTAAGCAGGTTAATGCCGATTTAAGAAATTCGCCAAAACGCCAATTTTCGTAAATTTCGGTATCTGAAAACTAAACAAATTCGTGTAAAGTTAAAGTTAAAAGATATAATTTTTAAACGGTCATTTAAGTGTAGTATTATGCTATATATTATGCAATGAAAAATAACTTTTGGTAAACCCATTTATAACCCCCATTGTTATTTGTAGTTAGTGAGATGGTCGTACAAAGTTGTAACCTGTAACTTATATTAAATTTTTCGACTGAATATATTAATAATGTTAATATAGGGAATTTTTCCAAATTTTGGATAATTTTCAATACTTTTCAAAGAAGATGTTTTTCCCTTTATTTTTTATGCTCCATTTGCGTGGTGTCAAATGGTGGAGCATGTTAGCCTGTTTGAAAATATTTTCGGGTAGTTAATTTTTCTCTATTTTGTTGTATTTTAAACTATTTTGGATTCAAAAATAAAATAGTCAATTTTCATTATTCACATTAATTGGATGAGCGTAGCGAGCAAAGCGAAGATTCCATTTCACTTCACTGGAGAAAAAAATCCAGATGTTTTTTTTCTTTCTTTTTTTTCTTTTTTTCTTTCTTTTTGTATTTTTGTCTGTTTGTTAACACGATTCCGGCTATACCGATACTCCAATTGCAATGAAATTTTATGGAGGCCTTTTAAATCTCTAAACATAGAACTGCCACGTTTTTGAGCGCAATCGAAAAATTATTTCTCAGTAAAATCGCAATTTTACGATTTTTTTCGATTTTAAAAAAAATCTTCGACTTATAACACCTACATGCTTTATCTATTGTATGATTTTTTTCACAGAACCTTAATTTTATGAATTATATATTCGTGTAAAATTTAAGCGCAATCGAATAATTATTCTTATGAAAATCGCAATTTTAACGATTTTTTTTTCAAAATTACGATAATAGAAGAAAATAAAAAAGTAATTTTTATTTAATTTAATTTAATTTTTTTAATTTACTCAGTAGTAATCTTTTCACAGAACAACAGAAAATCGCATAACACATAGCAGCTCAATGCACCAATTACGCTCATCCAACAACGCGGCGGTACTTAAGCGTTTTCCTAGTATCGTACACACTAAATTAATTCACCGTTACTTTACTATAAAAAAAGACAACAATATTACCTCCCATCCGTAATTTAAATTGCATTTAAAGTAGAAATAAAATTAAGTGAGGAACCGGCGCCTCCACCAACAATGCTATTCTTATGGAGCTAAAAATTTTCTCGCTCTACCCGGCACCTCCACCAAAAGCATATAACTTTTGTTATTTAAATCATTTGTTTATTACAGAATACGGTGAATTTGACTTCATTGTTGGATGAGCGAAGCGAAGACTTCAATTTCACTGACCCTCAAAAAAATTAGCTCGGGTTTTTTTTTTTTTTTTCTGTCTGTTTTTTAACTCTCTACCAGGCAAATGGCATATCCGATCTTGATGAAAATTGAACGGGACCTTCGAAATCTCTGAACTTAGAGGTGTATTGTTTTTGGGTACAATCGAATTAATATTTCTAATGAATATCGTACTTTTACGATTTTTTTTCGATTTTAGTGCGATATTTTCGTGACATTTGGGCCAATTCTGACCAAACGGGTGGGGATACAACGTTTATATTATACATGGACATTATTGTTATGGTGATGTAGTACCTTTTGAAAGAAAAATTTGGAAAAGTTAGCCAGAATCCATAGAAAAGAAGCATTTAATATAAGTTTTTTGATTTTTTGTGCGATATTTTCGTGCCATTTGGTCCAATTCTGACCAAACGGGTGGGGCTTCAACGCTCATATAATACATGGACATTAAGGTCATGGTGATGTAGTACTTTTCAAAAAAAATTTGAAAAAGTTAGCCAGAATCCATAGAAATAAAGCTTTTAATATAAGTTTTTTACGGTAAATAATAACAATTGACAAGTAACAATAGAAACTTGACAAAAATCACCTACAATGCGTAGGAGCAAAACAAAGCACTTGCACCGATACTCCATTTGCGATGAAATTTTATGGAGGCCTTCGATATTTCTGAACTTAGAACTGCCACGTGCCACCACAATCGGAAAATTATTTCTCATGAAAATTGCAAATTTTACGATTTTTTTCGATTTTTAAAAAATTTCATCGACTTACCTACATGCTTAATTCGATTATATGATTTTTTCACAGAACCTTAATTACATGAATTTATATATTCTTGTGAAATTTGAGCACAATCGAAAATTATTTTCATGAAAATCGAAATTTAACAGTTTTTTCTTTTTAAACAATTCTTAGACTTATGACACCTACATGCTTTATCATATTGTAATGATTTTTTCAAAGAACCTTAATTTTATAAATTAATATATTCGTGTAAAATTTGAGCGCAATCGAATAATTATTTCTTAGAAAATCACAATTTTACGGTTTTTTCCTTTTATAAATTACGATTATTAAAAAATAAAAAAATTAAAAGTTTATTTTTGAATTTAATTTAATTAATTTATGAAAAAAAATCTTTGACTTAGTTATAATTTTTTCACAGAACAAAAAAAATCCGCATAACACATGGCAGCTCAATGCACCAATTACGCTCATCCAACAACGCGGTGGGACTTAAGCGTTTTCCTAGTAATAATAATAATAACACAAAAGCCCAATAAAATTACCCATCTGTGACCATTATGACCTTACTGTTTACGTGCAATTAAAAATTTTAAAAAAAGTACCAGTATTAGATGATTTACTTGAGTTTGAGAAATTATGTAATGGGACACCTGATTGCCTACACGTTATTTGCTTTACAGATTTAATACAGATCAAAAATATATATAATTTTTAAGTCTTTTATGTTATTTTATTTATTATTCCCGTTGTTTTCTATAATTTTTTTAAATTAAAAACACAAGATATAAAAATCTAATTATTTTTTTAACAATATCACTGGTGATGACATATCAGGTAAACATGTTATAGGTTCTCGTTTCGATGTTTAATGTTCTTTCTTTTTTTACCTAACTGATTAATATGCCAGTTTAGTTGCCAAATTTATCTGTACATTATAGCATTATGTATGAACTCATTTAAAATGTTGGTGTGGATTTCACGAGACATTTTAACAAGGAGTTAAGAGCAGTAAACAACAAAACTTTACCTTTTTATTAAAAAATATATTTTCTCGTCTAACTCTGCTCCGTTGTTCCCAGGCTTCCCCCCCCTAAAACCCTACGCATCTTACGCATTATCTTTATCTCAGCTCCCTTTAACACTCTGCTCCCCTGATACGTTTACCAACCTGAAGCCGCTGAAAACATGTTGCTTATGAGCCTGACAGCATCGCATCTTTACGACTGTACTACGCCGGAAACAAGATCACGGGTTCGAATCCCTCCACCGTCAATTTCCCCGAAGTTTTCGTAAGTCGTCAAAGCGAATTTAAGGGGTTGAGTCCACATAAACAGCCCTCGGACAATCTCTTCACAAATGTCCAAACACCATAATTCTTAACATATCAAAACCTTTTAGGGTTAAATACTCTTTAGTAAACAATAAAAACAAGCAAAAAGTTTTTTTAATTTCCGAAACGATGTTTTTATAGTATTATTGAAGCTTATATTTTTATCCACTAAAAGGTTTTGAAAATATTCTAGGCTGTTATAAACTTTTCTAACTTTAAAACGACCAGAATTAGTACTTCGTAGTTGTAGACACTTGAAAAACGGTACGCACTATGCATTGCACACTGGACGACGACGACGTGAGAAACTAGGGCGCTTCAACCGTAGGTCATATTGCGCCGCCTGTGAATGAAAGTAAATTAGAAGAGTTAATGCAGGTATGTTTGATGATTAGATTGTTTTCTAAGTGTATAAATAACAAAATAAATTGAAGATGAAGAAAGTAATAGCAAAATAAAAGTTATGTATGTAAATGAAAATAAAGAAAATAAAGAAATGTGTATGAAGTTACTTAAAGTTTGTTAAATAGATTACTTTGGATGAGAAATTTGGAAAGTTTGTCGCCGTTATCATATGATAGAAGTTCTTCATATGATTGGGAGAGATCAAATTGCATGCGCAAGGCATCATATTTGGTACATTCTGCTAGCATATGATGTACGGTTAAAGGTACATCACATGTGCCACATATGGGAATAACCTTTTCTCTGGTTAAGAGATTTCCGTGTGTTAGGCGTGTGTGCCCTATACTAAGTCTAGACAATACCACCTCTTCTCTACGTGAGAGTCGAGACGTAGGTGGACGAATTTTGTTAGCCAATGTGGGCATCACACTACGCAATTTGTTATTTTGCAACACATCCCAAGATGCTTGTCGCAAATCCAACAATCTTTGCTTGAATCCACTCTTGACATCTGGAACGGGAACTAGATTGAAATCAACGTCGCGACGCTGGGAAGCTTCCTTAGCAGCCCTATCCGCGTGTTCATTTCCCTCTATGCCCCCGTGTCCAGGTATCCAGCAAAACTCTATTATATAACCCTTAGAGGTTAGTTTTTCTAAATAGAATTGGATGTCTTGTACCAAATGATGACTTGAATACATGAGTTCTATAGCTTGAAGTGAACTTAAACTATCTGAACACAAAGGTATTCTCCACAACGACAGCGTAGAATGTATTTAAGAGCTTCACGGATGGCGAATAACTCTGCAGTGAAAACTGAACACACGTCGCTTAGCCTGAAACGTTCAGTTAAGGTGGAGCAATATAAAGCACTTCCAACCTTGTTGTCAATTTTGGAGCCATCTGTGAATACCAAAGTAAACCTTTGATGTTCATGGCAAATCTCTCTAAAGTTAATTTTGAATACACTATCGCAAGTAGAGTTTTTATCAAAACGACAAAGGTCAAATATAATAATCGGCTCTGGTGTAAACCAGGCGGGTTATTGCTAAATACAAAATTAAAAACTTGTGGCAGATGAAATTCTATAAGATTAAACAAAAGTTTACATCTTAATCCCGTTGGAAGAGATGCCTTGGGTTTGTTATCAAAGTGTCTGACATATGTCGTGTTAAAAACATTCCGATTTGCTGGATGGTTAGGCATAGCTTTAATTTTCATTACATACGTACCCATCAAGAGGTTTCTCCGTTCTGCCAAGGTGGACACACCTGACTCGGCATACAAGCTGACTACCGGGCTTGTTCGAAATGCACCAAGAGCAATACGAAGACCACAATGGTGGACAGTGTCTAGAAGTTTAAGGGTTGTATTACTTGCTGAAGAGTATACGAAACATCCATAGTCCATCTTGGAGCAAACTAGAGATCCGTAAATTCTCAACATGCAAGTCCTATCTGCACCCCACGATGTATTACTGAGAACTTTCAATAGGTTGATTTTCAACATGCATTTTTTGCGTAACTCAACAACGTGGTCTTTCCAATTTAGCTTTTTGTCAAACACCATGCCGAGAAGACGGACATTTGTTTTGAATAGAAGTTCTACATTGTTAAACGATAGTTGTGGGTCATTTTGGATTCCTTGAAGACGGCAAAAGTGAATGCACTGAGTTTTTTTCGGGAGAGAATCGTGTCCCCCGCTTTCGAGCCCATTCACTTATATTGTTCAATCCAATTTGCACGTGTCTTTGAGCTGTTGATAAATTTACCGATCTGTAGAAGATTCCCAGGTCATCTACAAATAGGCATGACATTAGGCTCTTTGGGATACAATCCACTACACTGTTTATTCCAATAGCAAACAGTGATACCGACAAGACCGAGCCTTGTGGTACACCTGTTTCCAGTGAGAACGAGTCTGACAAAACATTGTTAACACGCACTTTAAAAATTCTATCTTTTAAAAAGTTTTCTAAAAATTTTGGCATGTGCCCTCTAAAACCCCACTCGTGAATCTGTTGAAGTATATTATACCTCCATGTTGTATCGTATGCTTTTTCAATGTCAAAAGCACACCAACAACATGTTGTTTTGCAACAAACCCTTCTTGAATAAACGTCTCTAATCAAACCAAGTGGTCGATGGTGCAACGACGTTGACGAAATCCACATTGGACGTTCGCCAATAAACCGCGTGTCTCCAGCATCCACATTAGTCGTTTGTTGATCATCTTTTCGAACAATTTGCAGAAGCACTTGTCAGAGAAATAGGGCGATATGAAGTCGGCATCGACTTATCTTTTGTGGGTTTAAGAAGTGGAATTAAGATGGCACTACGCCAAAACTGGAAAGGTAAAAAATAAAAATAATTCTCGAATAAAGATAGATTCATATGATCATCAGTATAGGTAAATGAAAATACTGTATAATCGACTGGAAAGAGAACCTTTATTCTCATCACGCAGTAAGCTGCTACCATTGTAGGCTTGCTTTAGATATAGGAAGATTAAAAGTAAGGGATGATGATCGCTAGAGCGTTGAATTTTACATGTTGCACATTGATTGTAATGTTACACTGACAGCTAGTTGTTTTTATGCCTCTTGACAAGCGAACAGAGGCCTCTGGTATGAATATTTCGGTGTTGAGTTTCACAAGACGAGCGGAGCAGAAGACAGACAGACAGACAGACAACACCCACAACTTAGTTAGCATGAGTATTGGTTTATATTCTACGAACATTCTAGTGATTTACTTCGAATATTATGTGTATTTAAGTTTTGAAAAATAATCACTATAGGGAGCGAGATTGTAGGAAGAAAATTTCAAATAAGTTAATTTCTCTTTGACTTAAATATTAACACCATTGAAATAAAATTTGTTGTGTATAAAGAAAAATAGCAAATGCCTACACATAATGTTAATTCAAGATGACAACTCACTAAACTAACTAATAGTAAACCGATTAACTGAACAGAAGCTTCAAAATAGTTTTTACAAACGTTCAAGCCAAATATTTGCAAATACTTCCAGTCTATCTGGGATGTATACAATGCATATTTTATTAATGTTATTTTTAATAAATACAAGGTTTTTTAAGCATAAGTCCGCTTTGAGGACATAGAAGTTGAATGCTAGCGATTGTCGTAAAGGTTTGCCCCGACTGGGGGTCGAACCCAGAACCTCTGTCTTTTTGACGGCATTTTTTATTTACATCAATAACAAGGTTGTACTTTATTCCATCCTTCTGAAGGTGAAGACATAGTTAAAAAATGCACATTCGGGGTAGAATTTAGCCCAAGGATTTGCCTAAGAGGCAAAGTCTAAGCATTAGTCACTGAGTATAGTAAAGAGTTTTACTCCTCGAAGCTAGAGGCGAGCTCTGGCTGGAAGTCGATGAGAACTACGACGAAAGATTACAAAGACGACCAGGATCACGACGACAGAACCCCCCCCCCCCACGCCCAACCTTCCTCCCTCTACAACTACTGGATTTGACCACTATGGGTCTGCCCTCCCCATATCCCCTAATATTGAGTTGCACATTATGACCAAACGGTTGACGTGCCCTCAAACCAAATAAACAAACAAAAAAGGAAACAAGTTTACCAAAAATAAAATTAATATAAATAAAATAATAAATTAATAAAATCGCAATTTTACGACTTTTTTTCGATTTAAAAAAAAGTTCTTCGACTTTTAACACCTGCATGCTTTATCCGATTGTTATGATTTTTTCACAGAACCTTAATTTTATAAACTTAATATATTCGTGTGACATTTGAGCACAATCGAAAAATTATTTCTAATGAAAATCGCAATTTTACGATTTTTTTTTTAATTTTTAAAACATTCTTCGACTTATAACACCTACATTTTTATCCTATTGTAATGATTTTTTCACAGAACCTTCATTTTATGAATTATTATATTAGTGTAAAATTACAGCGCAATCGAATAATTAGTTCTTTGAAAATCGCAATTTTACGATTTTTTTCTTTTTTTAAAATTACGTTTAATAAAAAAAATAAAAAATAAAGTTAATTTTTTAATGTAATTTAATTTAATTAAAAAAAATCGACTCAGTAATAATCTTTTCACAGAACAACAGAAAATCTGCATAACACATGGCAGCTCAATGCACCAATTACGCTCATCCAACAACGCGGCGGGACTTAAGCGTTTTCCTAGTATCGTACACACACAAATAAATTCACCGTCACTTGTACTAAAAAAAAATACAACAATATTACCTCCTTCGTAATTAAATTGCATTTAAAGTAGAAATAAAATTAAGTGAGGACCCGGCGCCTCCACCAACAATGCTATTCTTATGGAGCTAAAAATTTTCTCGCTCTACCCGGCACCTCCACCAAAAGCATATAACTTTTGTTATTTAAATCATTTGTTTATTACAGAATACGGTGAATTTGACTTCATTGTTGGATGAGCGAAGCGAAGACTTCAATTTCACTGACACCCAAAAAATTTAGCACGGGTGTTTTTTGTTTTTTTTCCCTTTTTTTCTGTCTGTTTGTTAACTCTCTACCGGGCGAACAGCATATCCGATCTTGATGAAAATTGAAGGGGACCTTCGAAATCTCTGAACTTAGAAGTGTATTGTTTTTGTGTACAATCGAAGAAATAATTCTCATGAATATCGTACTTTTACAATTTTTTCCGATTTTTAGTGCGATATTTTCGTGACATTTGGGCCAATTTCTGACCAAACGGGTGGGGCAACAACGTTCATATTATACATGGACATTAAGATTATGGTGATGTAGTACCTTTTGAAAGAAAAAAAAATGAAAAAGCTAGCCAGAATCTATAGAAATAAAGCTTTTAACATGTTTTCCGATTTTTAGTGCGATATTTTCGTGACATTTGGGCCGATTTCGACCAAACGGGTGGGGCTACAACATTCATATTATACATGGACATTAATGTTATGGCAATGTAGTACCTTTTGAAAGAAAAATTTGAAAAAGTTAGCCAGAATCCATAGAAATAAAGCTTTTAATATAGATTTTAGCGGTAAATAATAACAATTGACAATTAACAATAGAAACTAGACAACAATCACCTACAATGCGTAGGCAGCAAAACAAAGCACTTGCAAAAGTAAAGATATCCCACGCAAACTAAAAACTTTAAAAAATCCTCATCCATCAACGCGACTAAAAAAGCGTTTGCGAAGCTTCCTAGTTTTATTAAACAGTCAAACTTCAGCCAATTCCACAATAAATACCTACAATATATTCATTTTGAAACCTGTTACCATAGAATGATTCATAAATCTCTCATAAAGCCTAGAAAATACTTATTCAGCTTTACAATTAGAGCTTCACAATTTCGATGAACTTTCTGTACTAAATCCATTCATTCGGTCTCAATTCGTTTGATTCCATTCAATTCAAACCCACATAGAAATAACACCACCGACCACCTCGTCGATAGGAAACTGTTGTAATACAGAGGTTGGATCGAGTGGCCGTGTTTTAAGTTGGCAGAACACCGCCAATATTAAAACCACGCGAAATTACCGTTTTTTATGATACATGGCGAACGCAGCAAAATATCTTAAAACTGTTAGCAGACAGCTATGTGGTTTTGTGAGAATTATAGCCAGCACGAAAAAAATATTGTAATTTGATGGTTATTAAGGTTTATATTTGATACTTAATAAATCAAATGCATATTTGAAATACAACCGCACCGATTATTATATTTGAATATTTTTTCTTGCATTATTATATTGTTCTATCACAAACAGCACCGATTATTTTATTTAAATATTTTTCTTGCATTATAATATTGTTCTATCAAAATCACATATAGCTGACTGCAACAATTTAAAAACAGATATTTTGCACCGTTCTCGAGATATCACTTAAACTGTTATTTTGCGTGGTTTTAATGTTCGTGATTGTCTACCAACTTAACGGTTGCACACGATGCAAGCCTAGAATGACACTGTAAAGCCTCGATTTACATTGCCTTTTATTTGAACTGTGTCTCAATAAAATTAATCAGTGCAACTCACAGCCAAGAGAATGTCAATATTTTTTTAGAACTGTCCATGCCAAAATGGGGGGTTGTAACCCCAGATAGTTTTTAATTTTTTACATAGCAAATAGTGATATTTTACTGAGTTTTATGTACTTTCGTTGATTTATAAAATGGTGTAGATCAACAATTTTCCTCTTCAAAATGTTCAGAACTATCTAAACAAGGCAGAACTGTCAACTAATGGTTATTGTCATCTCTTCATTACGATGTCTGATTGTTTCACTTAACTTTCTTATTATTTCAGTGTTGGGTATAAGTACTGAAGGCTCGAAGCTTTCTTTTATGGTATGTCTGGTGCGAAGCATCTGTAACTGAAAGTCTGGTGTATTGTTGTTGTTGTTGTTGTTGTGTTTCATAGTTCATGTTTTGTAACATGTTTCATCAATTCCTAAAAGACTAAATAAATCAAGTAAAATTAAATTCGAAACAAAATGTTCATGTTCTAGAAATAGGCTACTTCTAACTTCTATCTTAAATACCTGTTGCTTTTAGACACTCAAATATTTTATCCTTCCTTTATGTTGGTGCTAAAACGTTCTAGAGCCCATAATGTAATAGACGAAATGATTCGAATATAGTCTTCAAGATCGTCTTCTCCCGAAACGAACTTTGAACCCGAGTTTAATCGATCCTAACCGAATAAAACCGAACACAGTCGTAGCGTCCCCAGAATTAAATCAAATATAGACGAGGTTTGGTTTAATTTTATTTCGTCATCAATTACCAAGTTTCTAAGAATAATTTATTAGGCTAAGTTAGGTGGCTGAAAACCCGGCCGTAAAACTCTATCCCAGCACAGGGCGAAGTTTTGCGCGAACAAAAGACGAGCGCTCGGCGAACCAAAGAGCTTATTACACTCGAAGATGGAACTTTCAGCTCCTCAAGGGTCGGGGAGCAAAGCACTCGAACAAATATGACAACACGAGACTGAGTTCGCTCGACGGACAGAATCATATCCAATAGGTACGTACCGTGTGAATTATACCTGGTATAGGGTGCATAATGACCCTCTTCAGGTGGGATGTTGCGGATAGGACAATGTGAAAGGGTGTCCGAGGGCTCTTTAAGAGGACTCAATCCCTTGTATAAAGGACTTAGGAAAACTTCGTAAAAGTCCTTCAGTCAGGATTGCCGGTCACGACGGGATTTGAACCCGGGACCCCCGAATCAGAGTCGCGCGCTTATCGTTTCGAGCCAACACATGTCGGTATAGGATTAGTGTGAATTAGTAACTATACGACGTGAAAGTCAAGAATTTCGGAACCCGTAATGTCCGACGTATTTTTAAGTGGTGAGTGTGCTTTGAGATCTGGTATATTAAATATCGATGTTTCGTTCCCTTGCAAGTGGCAGGGTCTTTGTAGCACGGATCTGTCCTCTCCACATCCCCTAGGATACAGTAGCGTCATATCACCTAACGGCATTTCTGGCATGAAGGGCTTACTAAAATAATTATAGTAGACCAATAATTAATTTCTAAAACTAGATCATGTATAGCAAACAAAACTAACCTAGTGTAGAGCTGAAAGAAAAACTAATTTATTTTGCATTTACTTGTAAGAAACAAATCCAGGCACAGTTGCAATGATGACGAGGATGACGACTACGCTAACTAGGCTACTAATTACTTACTATTGGTCACTGCTTACTACGGCGTTGGGGTAGTTTTGAAGGGAATGTTCCAGAGTTCTTAAGGAGGAATAATCCCCTGCATTCATACACACGACTAAAGAAAACCTTGGAATAACGTTCAGTTCTGTTTCAGGTCGTGGTAATCGAACCCTTGTCATTCCATATCAGAGGTTGGCGTTAGGAAGAAATACAAGACTTGATTGGTAAGTGATATTTTATTAGAATCTCATAGTAAAGTTACGATCTGATTCGTTGGTCGCTAGGATTATCGACGTTTGATTGGGCCGACACATGTATGTTCTATTTGGAACAAAAAAATACTTAAAACATTGTAGCAAAAAAAACCCGACTATTTTCAAAAACGATTTAGCACTTCAAGTCTTTACCCCTAAGACTATTTCAATTCCTTACTACTCTCTGGGAAATGGACAATAGACTCGATGTGCTTTACATCTGTCGGCTTGAAAACCTAAAACAAGATAACTTTACTTACCTTATTGCAAGCATTATTGTTCGCTAGTCTGTGAACTTTAAATATACGCCAGAACTGAAAATTCCTTTATTAAATTCTTATTTTAGAACGAAAAACAGCCTTTTATATCCAACGGCGCTACCTGCTCACAAAATGAGCAGTTGTAGAGAAAACACAATTTAAAAAACTCTTATAACCAATATTAAAATATCGCGTTTATTAGTATAGAAACGTTAGATAATGTTCTTATTAAACATCAAACGTAACAGAAGATTATGAATGCGGTTGTTGGTCGTCGTCACTGCCCGTTCCCATTTCCCCCACTCCCTGCTCATCTATCGACGATGATGATAAAAAAAAACAGGCTTCAATACAGTAAGGCATTGTGGCATAACGGTTAACGCGCCTATATGTAATATATCAAAAAGATGCTAATAACGAACTTGAAACTACTTTACCTCATCTACTCTCACCTCAATATTTTTACTAGTAAAACGCCAAAGTCGTTGTAAGACAAGTGGGCGAGTCATGTGTTGAGTACCCGGAAACATATGCATTTAAGTTGATTGCTATAGGCCTATAGGCTAAGGTGTAAATAACAAGGTTTTGAGTTTAGTTTGTATCAGGGCGCGTAAACTGAAAGGCTTTAAAGCGCCACTCTAGCCCATGATAGGCTAGGGAGGAAAGAACCATGCTGGATCCAGCCTTAGGTAGGGGGAAGAAGGGAATGTTACCGGGTACTCAACACATGACTCGCTCACTCGTCTAACAACGACTTTGGCTTTTTCTTTGTATAATTATTATTATTTATTTGGGATAAAGACTTAAAATCAGTTGAAAAATAAACAGAAAGCATTGTTGTTACCATAAGAATCAATTATATAGACACTGGAAATGAATAAGCCACGAGAGTGTTTTTTACCCCTTGAATATCACATGCAGCACTATATTTCTGCGTTAAGTCTTTTTATTTATTAGTTAGGTACTATATTGGCCTACATTAATTTAATACGCATTTCAATTTTTGAACCTTGTAACGGTCATAATTTATTTACTAAAAGGTTGGGGGTGGATTGGCCGTTTAATCTACAATCACCTTTGTAAATAGTGCTTATGACCCTTACAAGTTTCATAAAGTAAAATGCACATTTAAATTAATGTAGGCCAATATGGTAACTAACTTATAAATAAATGCACTAAACGCAGACAGAAAATTCTGCATGTGATATTCAAGTGGTAAAAAACACTCTCATATTATGGCTCATTCATGTCAAAAGCTAATAATATCAAAAGTTATGTTAATAATTTATTTAATGTAGGCTTATTATGGCTTTAGCTACGAATAGGTAAGACATTGAAGAAAGAAAGAAAGAAAAACATATTTTAACCGGTCCTTGAAGGCTGTGGCTTCTGTAGATACAGAGAAAGTACGGGCTGTACGACTGTACCGAAGATCAAAAATAAGCAAACGATTCTGTCACCATGTCAACAGATTTAAGGGCATATAAAAAAATCGAGTTACGCTATAATGAAAATACGAAATTCCAATCTCCGAACGGAATTTTGGGTAACCTTGAGCGTGCCAGATTCGGTTCACTTGGGTCACCGCCTGATATTAAAAACAATATTTGATACAAATTATTTCTTTAAAAACAAAAGCACTGTCGTTAAATTAAATCCTACACATTTCCAGACTATGTTTTTTGTTTGTTTATTATTTCTTGTGAGTTGAAATCGCTACGGATTTTGCTGCGCTCCCTCGTCTTACTATAATGAGAGTTATTTTGAAATAATAAACAAAATACCACGCATATATAAATTGAATTTAATGCGAAATCATTCAATGGCTAAGCTATAGAAAATGTAAACTAACTTTAAAATAGTTGCTAAATTAATAAGACACTCTTAATTTTCTCGTCATTCTATTGCTCGGCTGTGACTGGTTGTGTCCAGCACGTGCCTGAACACAACCGCTAATCTTCCTTTTAAGAATATCATAATGACCTGACGGTTGACACGCCCTTAAATGAAGTAAACTATAGTATAAGAAGAAATTGCTAAAATACGTTATAGTCTATTTTCAATACGATCCTGAAAAAAATGGCTTTTTTGGGGATTGTATAAAAAATGAAGAAAAACAATGGGACTGTTGTCCGATTTTGAAATTTGGAAAAATGCCTTTAAAGTCGTCATCATTAGTAATCACAGCGACGATGCTTCTGATGTATGTTTAACCTGGCCATATCTATCTTCGGCTAGGTTAAAGACAAAGCACTCCGAGTTCAAAGACTCTCCGTGCGTTAATTAGGTATTCAGTTGAAAGTAGCATTCCATGTCGTGTTAATCACCGTCTTTGACGTTGACGCTTCCTGTTTGCCTGATCATTACCTGGAAGTCACGGCCTTGTGGGGGGAGAGGGGGGGGGGTGGGAGGGGGGGGGGGGGAGGGGGGGAGGGGATCTAATCTCCGTGAGCCAACAGGAAGAAGCGAGTGTACTTGAGGACGAGAGACCGACAAACTACTCAACCAGAGACATTAAACTACGTTTGACGAAGTTTCGTTAGGTGAGTATGATAAGGGGGGGGGGGGGGTTTATTTGTCTGTTGTTCGCTTGTCTGTGCCCGGGGTAGAATTTAGCCCAGATCCTGCCTCTCTGATGTTTTAAATACCGAGAGAACGAGGACCTAGATGTGGTACATCCTTCTCTAGGTTCGACCTGTTAGTATGGAAGTAATTTATTCTCGTATGAGCTAGATCACTGGAGCTGTCACATCATTCAGAGTGGAGAAATATGTTGGAGATAACGCTTGACGCGTCCTTATAAGGATCTAAGAAATCAGAGTCCTGCATTCTTTTTGTTGTTAAGTGATGCATTATGACAACGGTTGACGCACCCTGAAACTAAATTCTTTGTTATTGATGTGAGCCTTTTTTAAATTTTGAAACTTTGATATTATGATTGCCACTGTTGGATTGAAACATTTGATATCGTGAATTAAGAATCGTCACAGCGAAATGTCAGATCAAACCATAATAATTTATAGTAATTAGATGCCTCCAGTGCAGTGTCAAATTTCAAACATTAATCATTGTTTTTTTTGTAGTTGTATGTTTTGTAGTGGTTATGTAAAACAAGCTTTAGGCTAGAAACGAAAGCGTAATTATTAATAAATGGCAAGATCAATCCGCATAATTAATCATTATATAAATTTTGAAATTTAAATTTTCTTTTTTTGAAAATCATTAGTATTGATGTCAATCGCACCACAAATATAGGATTTGTAATTCCACCCTCATTAAGCCCCCCCCTTTCTCCTCCTGGGCTCGCTTGTGGTCATAACAATTGTATCATTAAAAAATTCTAACGATCATATTTTCATGGGTAGTTAATAACAATGATAACAGATAAGTCTTCTTATTTTCAAAAACAATGCAGACTGGGATATAAAATAAAAGTTACATTTTATAAGTCAAAATGAATTTGGTATTTTTTACCTGAACTATTTTCTTATTTATATTTACCCTTTCCCCTGTATATCTGTATAGATACATATTATAAATATTATGTACACCATGTTAAATGTAATGTTTTGCTGGAAGATAAGGTTTAACTCGCCTTAATCCCGCCTTGTAAAATAGCCTCAATCAATCAATCAATCAATCAATCAATCAATCAATCAGTCAATCAACCAATCAATCAATCAATCAATCAATCAATCAGTCAATCAGTCAGTCATTACAACCTCCCTGACTGCCCAGACAACGACGAGAGAACCTATACTCTTACAACTTCCTCCCCAGCATGTGGCTAGAACTGTCCACCATGGATCTTTTCTCACCACATCCCATACTAAGACTGGAATTGCATTGTGACCTAACGGCTGAAGCGCCCTTGATTCTAATAAACTTATGTCGCTGAATAAACGTTATTGCTGTTCTATTCTGTTATACCGTGTGGATAAATTCACAATGAAAAAACCACCCCAAACGATAGTTGCTTGTAATAAATCAAAATTTAACCTGCGAATTCAAGTACCTACCTAGAATTGCATTTCAAAAAGGTTAACTAGTTGAACTATCCAAATACCCCACCTTTAAAATTAAAAGTTTTAATTTAACCAACAAGATAGACGAGTCGTCTAAATGAATAAAGTGTTTGATTTTACTTGGAGAAATCTACACATTGAGTTTCGAAGTTGGTTGAGTGCCGGGTTTACTGAGAGGAAATAGGACACATTTGACATTTCTCATATAGCTATTCGCTCGACCAGAAAGCATCCTATGTATACGTCATTATGCTTATTTGTAAATCAAGGATATGTGAACAGCCAATAGCTGTAGATAATCAAGATTTTTGTTGGTTAGACAGAAACAATTCACGAAAATGGTATTTTTTAGGCTTTTGGAAAATCCAACATTTAAAAACAAACTGCAGCGTACACCTAAATAACATTTTTTAAAGTGCCAATTGAGTGCTCTACAGTTTCACATTCACTTTAAATTTCAAAATTTTTAACAACTCTAATGCCAATCAGCCGAACAAACAGCAATTTGGTAAAACCTCTTTAAAAAAAGTTATTTATTTATTTATTATATTTCTTTTGTAATGTTTTTTTTTCTCTTTCTCTTTTTCTCTTTTTCTTCCTTTTTCCTTTTTTCTTTTTTTTCTTTTTTTTCCTTTTTTTCTTTTCATTCCCCACCCTTTTTTATATTTGATTCATTAATTAAATACATTTTATATCATTTTCATTTGTTAACAAAATTGTTGTGTTTCATTGTTGTTGTAATTCTAATATTTCAAATATGTACTCAAATGTAGTTTATTGTAGTTTCTGCTTCTATGTTATTAGATTTATTTAGCTGTCCTCCTTTGTAAATCAGTTTTTATAAACTGAATAGGTATATACGTTAAAGAAATAATAAATAAATAAATATTTAACGTCTTGCCTATTCAGTTTAATTACATAGATGCAGACACAACAATAAACTACAGTTAAGTAAAATAATAAAAACTAATATTACAAAAACAATGTATTAAAACACAATTATTTTGGTAAAAATTCATAAAGGATATAAAATGCAATTAATTAATGAACCAAATATAAAAAAGGGGGGAAAATCATCAAAAAAGAAAACTGAAAAAAAAACCTGATTTATTAGACGATCCAACTCAAGTGAAATTAAAAAATAAGGAACAGAAAATCAGAGAGTAATCAAACTTGCAGTTGGTGAGACTGTTTTATTGTGAGTTCTCTGACGTTCGGATAAAACTATATCATCAACTTTGCAAATATAAGTCAACTGTAAGTTACACAGACAGTGTCTTGATATGAATCCTCTCAGTAAGCGTGTTATTGTAAGGGGATTAACAATTAATAATATTTGTTTTTGACACTCTGTTACACACACAATTAGCGATAGTAACACAACATTAACTAACTAACTAACTAACTAACTAACACAGAGGTAGAGCGCCCGGACGCGTAACTGTCCCCCCCCCCCATCTTTCTCTCGACCTCTCTTCAGCGTCTTACCCTACTTCCTTCCCCTCCCTCACAAACTAGTGGCGAGGGTTGGGATAATACATTCTTAAGAATTATTACAAATTTACAAATTTTAAATATAAAATATGTGAAATTATGTGAAAGACGAGAGGAGAAAAATTAACGGAGCGTCACTTATGGCAGTGTGGAGTTCAACAACAAAAATTTCGCTTTGTAGCCATTTAAAATGTTAACCAATTACCATGGTGCTGGATCCAGACATCTCAAGATTGCATTCCAAAATTGTGGAGTATTTCCTCTAACCTCACTGAGGATACTTCACTTCTTATGGGATACACTTTAAGGGCATTATTAGTTCTCGCTTCGTAAAGATCCGTACCTCGAATCTTTCTACACACATAGATGTTCTGAGTTAAACAAGACACTGAAGCAAAATCCCTCATACTGCAAAGACGAGGCCTTCGTTCAGTGTGAACCAGAGTCGATAAAGAAGTTTGGGGAAACTTCTTTATCGACTCTGGTGGTTTCCACAGCGAACATAATGTAAAACAAAACTTTTTGTAGGTTGCCGCTGTAGGGTACACATCAGGTTTACCCTGTGGGATTATGATCATTTTACTCATTAGTTTATTAGGGATTAAGGTAGTTGGGAAAGGAATGTCCGAGGTATTTACAAAAATTTGATTGTTGTCAAAGGTTAACTAAAATATAAGACCAGAATGAATATAATGCGTTTCTTAACTTTATTACTTGCTATGTGAACAGTGTTTACACCCAGGCAGAAAACTACATTATATCAGTAGGCAACATTATCCAGAATACTAATCCTTTTCTTTTCTAGGGTTGCTATATTAATTGTTAGATTACACATCAGATCTACCCGACGTGACCCTCCTAATGTGACTATTATTACTACTACTTCTAATACTGGATATGTTATTACAGTAAAGGGTGGGGAAATGAATGTGTCCGAGGGAAGTTTAAAAGAGGACAATCCCAGCATTTGCTTTGACGACTGAAGAAACCTCGGAAAACTTTCAGTCAGGATTGCTAGTGGCGGGATACGAGCCCGGGACCTCTGAATCTGTGTTGTGTTGTCAGTTGTTTCTTGTTCAGGCTCGTCCGCTTTTGAAATCTTCATTTATCCCTTGTTAGGAGGGTTCTCATTCGGTTTTTTGCTAACATTAGGTTGTGGGCTCGATTTGTTGCCATCTTTAGAAGGTAGATTATCAGAGCGTGAAATTGTTCCTACTGGTTGTGGGATCTAGATCGGGGAATGTTCTTGCCATCATTACGAGGAATTAACTTCAATGCTTTTGTCCCACACTCGTTTAAGGGCCTCGATGCGACGATCGCACTCTTGAGTTGTTGTGACGAACTGACAATTCTGAAAAGAAAATACCACACAAGGAGAGTAGTTGAACACTATTGTTCTTTGCATTTATTTGCTCTCAATTACGAAACTGTTTTACATAGAACAATAATCATCAAATTATATTTTATATTATTATATTATAAATCACTTTCCCTAAACACAAAAATAAATAAATAAATTCGTATTCAGTCACATAACAGATTTTCAGTGGGGGTCATTAAATTTAACGCAGACCAAGCCAACCCTTGAGCGTCAACTACTAAACTAGATGTGAGCTCTGGCGGTCATCGTCGAGCCTACCCCTCCCCTCTTCTTCTACTTGTATTAGTAGTTTAGTTAGTTTTAGGGCGCTTTATTAGCTAAGATTATTTGCGCCTCCACGATAAACAATTTCTATAAGAGTGAGTTACCACCATGTATATTTCTTTCCAAGGGGTGAAACGTAAGGGGGAACAAGGAGTGAAGAGGCCTGTGCTGGTCAGAACCAGCCACAAGCGTAGGGGGAGGGCAGGGGTTCCCCCACGTCGTGGTCGTCTTCGTCTGTGTCATCAACCGTCCGTGTTGTCATTGTCGGCGCCGTCGGGGAGGCAGTCAAAGGGAAGGGGAAAGTTCCCCGACGACGACCCAGAGCTCGCCATTAGTTTCTGGGAGAAAAATTCCCTAATTACGGGCCAAACCACGAGAAGGTTGCGAGTTGGACTTTGATGCTCCCACCGACTAAGACGATACGAACGATAATAAGGGCGGACGTGAGAAACCCTCACTTCCTCCCATTGTCCGTGGCTGGATCGTCCAGCTTGGGCCTGACTACCTTACATCCCCTATGCTACACTGTAAGAACATTTGTGGTATAGAAGTATTAAATGTGCTGTCTTAACAGAATCATTGTCACCTATAGTTAGCAAAACGTCTGGACGTCATGAATTCCAAACGAGTTTGTTAACGTGCATGGTAAAGGTAAGACTACAATATCTGTTAAGACATGTGAATTTGTTAAGAAAAGCTAACTGCTCTGTTGTGCTCACCTAGGTATTCAACTGTTAACAAAATTTGTAAATATTTAATTTTTTGTGGAAAACATATTTTCTACACCAAAAGCGCGCGGATCACCAACATCATTGTTAGGTAAGGTTCTGCTGGCATGTCCTCAAATAGATGAAATGAGAGATTGAAATGAGTGCATACAAAAATGCATGATAATATTATTATTGTAGTATGTAGCTTTAGTCATAGAGTGGCGGGGTTAGGGGAGGAAGTTAAGGTCAAAATCTATAAATTGAGGCTTCCACCGGGGATTACACACGCTATTAACAATTTATAAATCAAAACAAGAAATAGACAGAAATTAAATCTGTTGTATTCATAGCTCAGTTGGTAAGTGCAGGGCCCGGGCATCCAAGGTCCTGGGTTTAATCCCCGGTGGAAGCACTTTTTTATTTCTATCTCTAGTACCATCATAACAGCGTCATAGTCCCCTACTATAGCAATTGTCGAAAAAGTTTACCCTATCTATTGGGATTCGAACCAGAACCTATACTCCGGCTTAATATGCCATATCTCTAACCAATTGTGCTATCGGGATTACAGAAACAACCTTTACTAAATTGCTATTTGTTGTGATTGTTGAATTCTATAATACAAATCCAAGAGAAGACTGCCATGTTGATGTCATAGCTGAAATTGTTTATATGTTATGATTAAGTTTTTTGGATTTGTAATAAAATAAAATATCTAATTTGTTCTCATCTCCCGTGAGTTGTGTAGTATCATTAGATGTTATTTTAAAACGTATTATCCCGTTTTAAGGTCATAATAATAGATCTAAAGCAATATACCTATATTAAAATAGGTGTGAAACGGGTCATTTCGCCGCATCGCGTGTTAACACTTAGGCCTAATAGTGCGTGAGTTCGACGTTTCGGAACCACTGTGGGTTCCATCTTCAGGACGAGAAAGAGAAAGAAGAGAAAGAAAGAGTTTCCCCGAGGAAACTTCATTAATTGACTCTGATTTCAACATTGTCCACCATATAGTACTAACACATCCTCCGGACACTGTTATTGAAATAGTTGAAGGAGGACTTTCTGGCTCACCTGTTAGAGGACTCCCTTTGCCACCTGGTGGAAAACCCGTTTGACCACCTGGTGGAGGACCTCCTTTAACACTTGATGGTGGAGGAACTGCTTGACCAACTGGTGGAGGACCTCCTTAAACACTTGATGGTGGAGGAACTGCTTGACCACCTAGTGGAGGACCTCCTTTACCACCTGATGATGGAGGACCTGTTTGACCACCTGGTGGAGGACCAGATTGACCACCTGGATTTTGAGCAGCTGCTACCTGATTCAAACCAGATATTTTTTCATTAGAACAATTTCATTCATTGTATATTTTAAAAAATGGTAAAAAAAACAGCTAATCCTTACACACTCAAAACCATCAAAAAAACAGCTAATCCTTACACACTCAAAAATATTGAGATCTAATAGATCCAAGCTAATGTACCTGATTCAAACCAGATTATTTTTTGCATTAAGAACAATTTCATCTCATGTATATAAAAACTGGTAAAACACAGCTAATCCTTACACACTCAAAAGCATTGAGATCTAATAGAGCCAAGCTAATGTACCCTTATATATTTGCACATTGTAAATTTAAAAACTCAGCTCCCCACGTGACAGCACCTTTTTAAAGCTTGGCAAAATTGAATTTGCAAGAGTTCATAATTATGTTTAGTTGAAATAGTTCGGTGAAATTAAATTTTGCCACATGGTTGTCATGCGGCGAAGTGATATTATGTATCTTAAAATGTAGAATGTTATAAACAATTTCCCCCTTTTTATACATCTGAAAGCTTCCGATTGCGTAAGGATTGTATAAATGCAAGGTCTATCCAATCTCGTAACCGTATAAATTAAGTAAGCTAACATTAGACGTAATATAAGAAATTTGATTGGTCATGCAAATCAGTGTTGTAGCTGTGTATAGATTCTGAGTATTAATTTATTTATTCATATTTTTTATTTAAAAATGATTTATTCGTTATTAAAAGCCACTGACGGTTGATTTAAATACTGACCATATTTTTAGTTATTTAGTCTATCTTTTGTAGTTTTGAATCCTAACGAATTTCCGTAGAATGCAATAAAGATGGAATACATGCATAGTTAATAGAACTTAATTCACGAAATAAATTGGAGTGACTACTAGGTAATTTTATATTACCCTTTTAAATTAAAAAACGTCTAGTATATGTCTACACGTGGAAAGTTTCCGAATCTAAATCAAATGTGGTTGTTTTGTGTATAATTCGTAGTATGCAAATTTTCCATAAATTAATACAAAGTTGGTTATTAAAATCCGAAACAAAATGTATAGCGAAAAATGCTTACCCCGACAGCCAAGTACAAAGCCAGTAGGCCTAGGCCTACAAAGAAACCGTATAGCTTCATGATGCTGCTTGCTGATTCCTTGAAGTTTTCGTTTTTGTAGTTCAATCCACATACCTTCCACCTTTATATACCAACATCCGACCAATCAAAATGCAGCACGTCCAGCGTAGGAGCCAATCAAACTCATGGCTGACAGAGCAAAGTTTGGAAACAACATACAGATAATATAATATGCAAAGTAATTGTAACGTGTTGTATCGCTCTAAGGTTCTCCTCTGCAACTGTGTAGAGGCACGTCTCTCACGGAGTCCGCTAGATAGCGCCCGAGCTGCGGCCCGTGCAGGTGTAACAATGTGTTGATGTCACCTCTTACAAATACACAACATTTCACAGCTTTCGACAGAGTCATGTCCAAGTTTGGAAAGTGATACTGTATGGATTGCATGTTACATAAGTTGTACCACGAGTAGGCCTTTATTTTGTAACTGTTGCCATACAGAATGTTATAGCAGAAAATGAATTACATCAAAAGTAAAAACGGATAACAGAACATTTCAAGATATTAAGATAATAAAGCTATGACAAAGAAGCTGTAGGTAGGCGCCGACAATCTGCAAGACTAAAGAGTAAATATATAAATAAATACATAAATAAATTCTTATTTTATTAAACCCACTCAACAGTCACATAACTGATTTTCAGTGGTGGACTGTAATTTAAAGCAGACTGAGTCAACCCAGTCGGCGCGTTGTCGACGAGCGAACCAAAAAGAAATCAGTATTTTGAATAAAGATAACACGGACCAACAAGTTGGAACGATTCTGCCCGCGGATAGTGTCAGACCCCCTACAACAACCTATTAATAATGTGCCACTTTGCTAGGACGGCTGCAAAGTCACCGTTTGCACATTCCTAAGCCAAGAATTGATGGACTTAATGAAGTAATGCAGCTAAGGGGCTTTTGTACTCGACGGGCTTGCGTTTGAAACCCCGCTCAACCTCAGTTACTGACAGAGCCGATTATCACCATACTATTGGATGAGCGAAGCGACGACTTACATTTCATTGACCCCCAAAAAGATTAGCTCGTTTTTTTTGGGTTTGTTTGTTTGCGCTCTACCGGGCAAACGGCTTATGCGATCTTGATAAAAATTGGAGGGGACCTTCCAAATCTCTTAACTTAGACCTGCCATGTTTTTGGGTACAATCGAAAAAATATTTCTCATGAATATCGTACTTTTACGATTTTTTTGGATTTTTTGTGCGATATTTTCGTGACATTTAGGCCGATTCTGACCAAACGGGTGGGGCTACAATGTTCATATTTTACATGGACATTAAGGTTATGGTATTGCTTTTTGAAAGAAAAAGTTGAAAAAGTTAGCCAGAATCCATAGAACAAAGGTTTAAATATGAGTTTTTTTAGGTTTATAATAAACAAATAACAAGTAACAATAGAAACTTGATAACAATCGTAAAATCGTAAATGTTCGATTTCAATAAGAAATATTTCTTCAAGTGTCTTTAAAATCAAAACATATAATTTCAGGGTACTTATGTTCATTAACGGGAGGGGGAGGGGGGGGGGCCTTCGAAAAAAGTAGTTTAGTGGGGTTGGATCCCGTTAATGAACAAGTACAAAAATTAGTTATATGACTGAGTGGATAGACTCTATATACGAATTTGTTTATTTATTTATTTTTTATTTATTTATTTATTTTTAACCCTTAATTAAAAGTAAGAGACACAATACCTAGATGAGTTATTTTCTAATGGATACAGGCGAGAACGAACAAGTAATTCTACCTGTTGCTGATAAGGGTTGGTTGGGCTTAGATCGGGGTCAAGGGTTATGGGTTAAAACGTAAGAGTTGAGCAATGTACAGAAATTGTCTTGGACGTCGCATTTGATAAAAATTGTTTTGCTACCAAGTGGACTTTGTCACAAAAAACTTGTTTGCAGTATGAAACAGCCACAGCTAGTTAAGATATAGGATTGTGTTGCAGAAACTTAGGAAATTAGTTACGACTTGGTAAAATGGCGTGAACGTGTTAATAACATATACTTATTTATGTAGCTGGCACGCGTATTCAAAGACTGAACGACAGTTGTGCTGTATTGCTTTTAGATTTCGCACAAAGACCGAATTTTTGAGATTAAGCAATACAATTTTTTCAAATATCTGTTTTAAAAATATTCATACTCATGCATACAAAACTTGTAAAATACAGCCTAGACTTACACACTCAAAACCATTGAGGTCAAATAAAATATGGGCCAAGCAAAACTCAACCTTATTTATATTTGCGTACTATAATAATTACATAGAATCACTTCCTCTCATGACTGCTCTCTTGTCAAGCTTGAAAACATTGAAGTAGCACAAACTATAACATTAAACAACATGTTATAAGTGCGAATTCAATTACGGCAAGCTTGGCAAGGACGCAGTAACCGAGCAAAGGCATGTTATGTATTTATAGTGTTGTAAGTGTTATAGTTTGGCCCGTCCTATAGATCTCAATTACCTTGATTGTGTAAAGTTTGGCTGTTTCCTTTAACAAGCGAACGTTTGCGTGAGATCTCATTCCTTTTTGAGATCCATTGATTAAATAATTGTTAAAATAAGTTTTCTTGTTTCAAGTAGAGAAACGTAAAAATAATGATTTTTCATGGTATAATCAATCAGGACCAAACTTTGTAATTTTTATAATATTTTGATTTATATTCAAATAACATATTTTTCATACTGATGCAAATGACGCCCCATCAAGAATCCGTATTGTTTGAGAAAGGGTTAACCGATAGAAATAATTATCAAGACGGTTACAAATCTTAATTCTCTCCGCTGGATCAAAGAAAGTGGTTTGAACTGTCTTCAAGGGGGGTCACTTTAAGCGTCTCGTCATCGCAAGATTGACAGACGTGCAATCCAACCCCAGCAAGTAATAATAACAAGCTGAGAAGAGAGAGAGAGAGAGAGAGAGAGATATTGATTGATTGATTGATTAAGGTCTTTATTGTAAGGCGGGATTAAGGCTAGTGAAGCCTTATCTTCCATACAACCTAATACTACTAATAATAATAATACAAATGATAATGAAGGCCTAATGAAAATTATAGATAATTTATGTTTATAGGCCTATAGTAGTTTATGTAAGATAAAGAGAGAGAGAGAGAGAGAGAGAGAAAGAGAGAGAGAGAGAGATTGATTGATTGATTGATTGATTAAGGACTTTATTAGAGGCGGGATTAAGGCCAGTGAGGCCTTTTCTTACATCCAACCAGAGAGAGAGAGAGAGAGAGAGAGAGATGCACAGAGTAAACAACGTGTCGGATGGTGTTAGTCTAGGCGACGACGTGTTGTTGACTTCGTGTTTGACGCGTCGCAATGGCAACAGAGCTGCAAGATGGTAGCTCAAGTACATTAGTTTATTCGGATTGAGGGCGCGTCAACCGTAAGGTCATAATGCGTGCTCAAGTACAAGATTACCGCTTTAACTTTCCCCAACTTAATTTTATTATATATGTAGTTTTGTATTCATTCCTACTTCCAATGCAGAAATTACGAATCATGTATAATTTGTGGCCGGGGGGGTTTGTGTTTTGTGATGAAATGACAGCATTGTGTGCGACTGTACCAAGTCCAAAATAATAGGCTTACCAAATTAGAAACAGAAAATTCCACGATTTAAGCTAAAAACGCGTGCATTTTTCAAAAGAAGTCCTTATTTTCCATCGATCTAGATGACTTTATTTACGTACTTAGAAAGTTGATGCCTGTACTTGTACATAATTTGTTTAAATTAAATTTTTAACCCGTTTTATCACACAAAATTTGTCAATATTGAAAAAATTAAGATTTTAAATTGAGTTTTCAGGTAGACACAAAATTTGTCAATATTGACCAAAAATGAAGATTTTAAATTTAGTTTTAAGGTCTCGCAGGAAAAATATGGGACGTAAATGCAAAATTAAGGCAATTTACTACACATAAGTATTTTTCTATCCGTCGCCAGGTAAAAACAGAACAAGAAAACGTTGACTTTCCGACATTTAATTAAAAAAGGAGGGAAGTATTGCACTTTGGACGCTAATGCCGTACTGAAACCTTTTTTGTAATATGACGTTATTGTCAAAATTGACTTTTAATCCTGAGTAGAAACGATGCAAGATAACAAGGTATACGGTTATGCCACTGGAAGAAAATTCAAGCAGTTGCTGGTACTGGTCTACTCTATACAAGACGAGGTTCGCATATCAACCCCCTAGTTAACATTCTTTTGTATCGCCCGACATCACGGCCATCTAGCTTAATATAAACTGCCGCACAAAGACATCAGTCTGTCACAGCCTGGCCGTTATGTTTCCCGATAGACGCTACTACCAGTGAGGGAAACGTAGAACATTCGCACTTAACCACAAACATACAAATTTGAATTACATTTTAATCGAACATAAACCGATAGGTTGGCCCTGATTCGGGAGGTCCCGGGATCACCGCAATCCTGACTGAAGATATTTTTTGATGTTTTCCTCTGTCATTAATGAAAATTTAAGGCATTGAGTCCTCTTAAACAGCCCTTGGACATCCCTTCACAATTGTATTAATTTCAATTAAGTTGTTGAACACCTAAACAGGGGCATGCATCGCACCCTGGGCATTTTTTCCACGAGAAACTATAAACATTATCATTGGTTGTGCAGCAAATGTGACCTACCCGGTTTAAGCGCCCTAGATTCTCATGTCGTCACCCACGTCTGGGTCAGGGTGTTACTCTTCTGATCGTTGAGGGCGAGAAAAGAGGCAGAGTCCATCGCCACCAATGTCAGATGATCATGATTGATGATGGTTGTTGATGATGAACTACGTATAAAAAATATTAAGGACTATAATTTCACCAAATAACTATAGAAACTTAACAATCGTGAAAAATGTGTAGTGACAAGATGTTTAAATAGTGTTGCGTTATTTTACTTTATAATTATATTGTAAGATTCCGATTGTAGTGGCGTAAGCGTAAAACTCAAAACTCTGATATGGGAAAGACCTGGTTTCGAATCCAGCCACGTTGTCCAAATTAAACAACAGAAGTGGTTGCACACCTGAAGATACGCATGCATTGCAGTCCGGGCAGCTTTTGCCCAAAATATCATTTATTTATTTTTTACATTTAGTTGGATATTACATTGAAATAAAAATACACTTTTAATGACATTACTAATTAAACAGTTTACATCAATGATTGTCGATGGAACTTAAAAAATATGATATCGCACATCAAAAAATTAACTTAGCTTAGACAGTCTAAGCTTTACACACTCAAAAACATTGACATCTAAAAGCTTATGCACCCTTCTACATTTACTTACTGATAATACACGAATTCACTTTACCCCAGTGACTACAACTTTGCAAAGCTTGGTAATGTTATTTTTCACGAACATTTTAAAACAATAGTTGGAAATAAATGTTTGCAAAGATGTGCAAAGCTGCAGTCACGGTGTAAAGTCAATTCATGTATAATTAAGAATGCGTAAATAAAGAAGGGTTCATAAGCTTGACCCTTCTTTTAAAATCTCAATGCGTTTCAGTGTTCAATGCTTCTCTCACTTTTACAAGTTTTTTGCATGTGTTTATAGACAACTTCAAACATGTATTTGGAAAAGATGAAAGGGTTATAATATAATGAATTGTTTTGAAGTGTACACCGCACTTGTAAATAAAGAACAAATCATAGAATTAAACAATTTTTCGACGGCTATATTTTCCTTTATTTACAAGTGCAGTGTACAGTCCAAACAAATGCATTACAATATTAATCTCTCATGCTCTAAAAGTTTCACCACTAAAATAGATGAAAGGGTAGTCTTGTGTATACATATTCTGTAGTTACGTAATTAAACAACATAAAACTATTGCAGCTTGCAGCTCCGCCCATACTAACTACACCATACGGTATTTAAACACAAACCATTGGACATTTTACGGTTGAAAAATGTTTACCATACGGGCGTGTGTAGCGAGCGCAAACATCAGCTATAAAAGAACATTTATTTGTTCGTAAAGTCGACCCCCATGACATTGTCACTGCACAACAAATGTGTTTAGTTTGGTTCGAATGCAATACTTGTGGGCGAACTTTCACTCTTTGTTCACGTACAGTAATGTGTTTATTTACGTCTAAAGTACACTGAATAATGAATCCAGTTTGGAGTCGCTATAAGGTCGTTGTATGGCTAGGGGTTGGTAAGACGGTCAATTGACTGGTCAAATAATTGGTCAAAGTAAACTTTACTTATTAATTTGGCACCAATCATTCTTCAAAGGAAAGTCAACTTTTGTTACATTCCCTTACAAATTTAAAATTTGACAATTCACTGTTGTTGCCCTTAATACTTTTCGACAGTGAGCAGACAAAAGTGCTAACAAATTCACTCATTCACTCATTATCATCAATAATTATCACCATTGAACGTTGATCATATATATTGGATTACTGATAAGACTAACTGAGTTACAGACAGTGTCTCGTTTTGAAGTATCCTGCCCCAAAAGACAAAATGTACTTTATTTTATTTTTTGACCCTATTTTGGTCAATTAACCAATTTTAATTTGACCGGTCTAAGTGCCATCCCTGTGTTTAGCAGAATGTGAACTCAAAATCTTAAGGCTGTTCCACCCTGTTTTTTCATTTTCTAAAATATGCATGCTATGTAGAAATGTGAATGAAATTGAAAACTGACACTATTAGAAAACCAAAAAATTTCTGATCGGGCACATGGCAAATATTGCGTCTTCAAAATAGTTTCAAACTGCAATTGCATCTAGCACATTGTTCAATGAAGTTAGTTGTGTTTCTAAGACATTAATGACTGTTTTCCTTCAGTTTAACAACGAGAAAACATGGGAAGTTACACTTTGATATGTTTTATGATTTTGTTTAGATAACCGGTATTTTTTGTCATTTTAAACCGGAAAACGGAAAAACTCACAGGGGACACGGTTCCGAAAAATCGTATAAAAATCCTACGCTCCCCAAAGTGTACAAATCTGTTAGTTGAGTCGTGTCTCATCGGTTTTCACCACCACCCCAGACAACAACAAGCGCATGACGTCACTCTGGTGTACACCAGGTTGTGATTCATTACACCGGGCTACTCCTTCACCACCCTGGGGTCAAGCCAGGCAACAGGTGTCAACTGTCTCCTTGTTCCATTGTCTTGTATTTATAACTCCGAGCTCTTCAGGGTAGCGCTAGAACCACTTAGCCTAATGGAATCAATTTAAGTCATTAATCAAGTAGATTGTTCAAGATAAACCCTTTTATCTTTGATGAAACGTTCGATCACGTTAGGGAGGTTACAGAGAAAGAAGTTGCGAGGGTTAAAAGAAAGAGCGTCGTAGATTCTCTTACATTGAATCGATTGCGATGCTGTTTTACTCGGGAGACAGCACTCAATAAACACACGAATTAGTTCGATTGAAACTAGTTACTTCTTTATCACTTGATCTTCTCAGGTCTGCTTCAAAATGTTAACTCTTAAAATCTCTACGAAATAAACAAGAAATTACATTCCATTCAAAATTCCATGTGCTCGTAATGATTTTTTTACATTTCGCCAATCAACCAAATTTCAGACACTTTCACTAAATTATCAACCATTGATATGAATATGAATGATATGTGAATACGACTAGTACGCACGTCGAAATAAAAGCATCAATTCCACTTACTTTATCTACTATAACCCCAACTTAAACTATAACAAAGTGTATGTTTAGAACTTTACCAGTAGTATTCTTCTCTGTTAAGTTATGGGTTTGGTCAAAACATTCTTACTAACAAGGAAATATGGTGTGAAAGTTTAAACATCTAATATAAGGTCATGTAACTTAATTTCTTTAAAAGTATACACATCAATCATACTTAATACATCTATGGTATTGGCGTTTTAACCATAGATTTAGAAAGTTATTTTCATAGCTTTGTATAAAACCATATGTAGTGAAATAAATTTACCCTTCACAACCATTTTTATTTGCAAACAATTGTTAATTGCATAAAAAATGAGTTCAACTAGCCAGGTTTTACCCATTCAAACTAACAAATAAAATACTAAAAGATCCTAAACAAATCCAAGAGAACTAGCATAGGAGTGGTACGATAACGACTCATCAGCTTTCGTGTAAACAATGTTAAACTCTCATTGTTATCCGTGTTGACAATAATCAATACTGCGATACATAAACAATTATAAAATACAAATACTGTTTCTATTCTCGACTATGAGTGGTGATAGAATATAAGTAACTACTCAATTCCATTCCTCATATGAGAATTTAACCCGCGTCCGCTGGAGTCATTCACTTCGGGTCTCAGATCCAACCATATGAGTGACTGAGAGCGGCTGTTTCAAATAGCTAGCCTCTCGTATTATCTTCAAATAGTAGGTTGGACTCCCAGTAAAACGTCTTCATAACGTGGTCCAATATTGTGTTCATAAAAAACTCCCAAGATTTCGAACTAGCCTCACTTTTTTCGCAATTGATGTCTACGGTTCCTTTATTTCCCCCGGCCTGGCCTCTTACCCCCAGCTGCCACCATTCTACCGTGGCGCTCAGTGGCACGCGCGCGAACTAACCTCGTTCCGTCCTCTAAACGACCTCACTCGGTCAGTTCGCGAAGCTCCGAGGACAAACTATCGAGTTTCGCTTTCGCTTTCGTGTTTCCTCCCGGCCCAAAGGTCGCACGTCCAACAGGAATCTCATTCCGAAGTCTGGAGTCTAAGCCCGGAGGGAATTTCTTGTTTTTCTTCCCCCCGTAGTTCACGACTTCTTACCTTGTAATCAGCGCTGCGATCAGTTTACTTCGGGGATGCTGTTTCGGGTTACGACGCCGTTCGTTTCACTTCGACTTTATTCGGGTGTATTCGGGTCGTGGGCTGTTACATTTATACGGGTTAGGAGGACGATTAGCTTTAGACGACACGTAAGGGTTTCAATTTCACCACCATTTGTTGCGCTTACACGTTCTGTTCAGTTCTAAACAGTAATGAACGGCATCCTCTGTTCTGTTTGTTACTCCGGAACTCTTACGGCACATACTATAACAGAGAACTCCCTCCGTCCGTGGTGGCGCATAATATTAGGGCGTTGATCCTAAGCGTGTGGCTCAACGAGGTCATAGGTTCGAATCCTACATAAAGCTTGGGTTTTTAATAATCGTTCTTCATCGTCATTTGTCACCAATCGACTCGAATAGCCTCAGTGCGTAAAAAGACAAGTTTAAAAACAAAATATTATCATAAAGGTCAATACAGTTTTATCACAACTTCGGGTAAGGAATTCCTTGAAAGAGGGAACGAAGCTACTGTATCAACAGATCGACGAAGAATACAAAAAATTAAAATTAAACAATTTTTCACAGCTTTCAAATCTAGTTGTTGGTGGATGGACATGTCAAAGAAAAGATGAATTGAACACACTTTATCTACCTTCCCATACCGTCTGTGGCTGGCCCTTTCCAGCACGGTCCGTTCTCGCAATCAATCAACGGTTGACACGCCCGTAAAACAAATAAAAATAAACTCAAAAGTTGATCGCGATTTCATTTATTTTACTTATAAATTGACATTTTTGCATATATTCGTATGCGCCTTGCAGATAGATGTGCTTTTAATAAATTACTCTTCACCTAGCTTTTACGACAGCTCTAAAATCCCCGTTCGCCTATATATTTGTGGGAATTGGTTCTTTAATCCTAAAAGTTCCAACAGGAACTGAGAATCGAGTGCGACCCCCTTTTCTTGCACTTAAATAGGTTGACGGGAGTGAATTTATTCCTGCTTTAAATGCAGAAGGTCAAGAGCTGTGGTGCGGGGGGGGGGGAAATTGGAAGCTTTTAAAAGTTAAATTACCCTTCTAGAAACTTAGACCAATCTTTTAACGAAAGCTTTGCGACACAGTTACAAATCACATTTATTTACAATAAACACATTTTTAAAACTTGACTCAGGTTATTTTTATTTTTATATTTGAACGATATTTCAAAACTACTCCAGCTTTTTCTTCAGGTTCTTATTATATAAATAGAAAAATAAAAATAACCTGTGTCAAGTTTAAAAAATGTGTTTATTGTAATATAACCAGGTTAATAAGTAGAACATTGTGTAAACACATTTCTTTAGTTACAATAATATTTAATACAATAAAGAAATTAAAATATCCAACCCGACCAGCATTTAATTGATTTTTTAGTTTCTTTAAATTTAATTTCTATCGATAGTTAAAGATTTATTAATTTATTAAGATTTAAAGATTTTAATGTTAAAAACATACGGGAGTGTTTCCCGATAGTCAAAATATCGAGAAATGTAAACATATTATTGTTACTATAGAATCAGTAAGACTTATATAAATGAGTGTGTAAAAGAACAATACTCGTTTAGTGAATGTAATTTTCAGTATTTTTGTAATTTTTTTCATCAAGATAATAAATAACTCTATTTTACTATACACTGCATTTAATAAAGGCCTAAATAACAAGATTTTAAACAATATTTCGACGACTTGTCTTGTATATAGTTTAAAATCTTGTTATTTATTTATTAAAGTGCAGTGTATAGTCCAATAGAGTTACTACAACTAAACCTCACCTGCTCTTAAAGTTTCATCAAATTAATATAAAGTTAACAGTTGTCAACTTAACGCAATCAGTTTTGTACAATAAGACATTTCTATGATACGCCGACAGTGTTGCCTCGAGCGTTAAGCGCGCGACTCTGATTCGAGAGGTCCCGGGTTCAAATCCCGTCGAGACCAGCAATCCTGACTGAAGGTTTTTTCCGAGGTTTTCCTCAGTCGTCAATGTGAATGCAAGGGATTGAGTCCTCTTAAACAGCCCTCGGACATCCCTTCACAATTTACCTGTCCTCAAAATATCTATAGTTAGGCATGAATTTCACCCTGGGCAGGCTTCCAACAAAAATTATTATAATTATTATATTACGTTGTAGATTTTACACAGCAAACTATTAAAAACGAGCGTTTGCTTTGCGTTACCCCGGCCTCGGAATGAAATCCATGTGACACGGTGTAAAGTGATCTAAGTGTCTGCAAGTAGTGTCTGAACTCGAGATTTCCCCCGAGAAGTTGCCGTCATCTCTAAATGTTCCCGGGGGTAAAATAACCCGGTCTAGGGAGGTTTATGATCACGGTCCACTCGCTCGCTGAATACAAGATGGCTTCTTATGAAAAGCCAATTCGAGCTCGCGACAAATTATTGCGGTGAAACATTCCTTCAACGTGGTGTATTCAAGTGGACGAGGTAGACGTGAAATATATTTGTTGCGACTACCTGCATGAAGATGTAGCTCAAGTGTGTGAAGCGTAGGTCCTAAGTCAGATAGCCTTCACAAGGAGACGTAACTGCACGTTTTTTAATGTTTTTTCTTTAGTTTTTATGAATTTAACATAATGAGTTTTCTTAATCAGTTTGTAGATATTCTCGTCAAAAGTACGTAAAACATTCTTATTTAGAGTCTACCCACTCGGGCATATAACTGATTTTCGGTGGGGGACATTAAACCAAAGCGACCAAGCCAACACTATAAGACCCGACGCAATCGACGAGTGAGCGATAACCAACCTAAGATTGATGTTGTTTTTAATAGGAAATATAGCAATCAGTGGTATGGACAGTGCGAACACCCGCGGATCAACGCCAGAATCAACATGGCCGATTCAGAACAACTTTGAATTTATTGTGTGCCTCTTTGCTAGTGTGGTTCCAAAGTCGCCGTTTACTAATTCCTAAGACAAGAACTAATGGACTTAAGTCCAAAACTTAAGTTTAAAAAGTTCTGTCAAGAGCGGGAATCGAATCCTGGACCTCCTGCATTGGAAGCAGAGACGCTAACCACAAGACCAACGAGCCAAACATACGTAGCTGTTGAACTTGTTCTAGGCAGGTCCAAAGACACTCAATCACCAGAACACAGGTGTCATTCTCAATCCTCCCCGTGCTAGAACTTCAATGTATCAAAATTGTTTCTACAACCGTGCAGTCACACTATGGAACACAATACCCCTGGAAGTGAAAAATGATAGTAATTTTAAGAATAGGATAAAAACTTTATTTCAGTGATTCAAATGTAACATCAGACTGGTTTTAATCCGCATTAGTTGACCTACGGTTTTCATTTCTCACAGCTTTTTTCGATTTTAATTAGTGTAGTTGTATCTACCAATCTAGCCAAAATAATCCCATGTTTGTCATTTTATCATTAGGCCCTAAGTGTAGCGAATGTCTCCTATTTTATTGAACGTAGTTCTGATTTTGATTCTATTGTATTTCTCTATTTCAATGTAACGTAGTATTGTTTTATGATTAGTAATATCTTAAAGTTTTAGTTTAAGTATCAAGCGCTCACAGAGTGAAACAGGCATGCCATGCTATGGGCTCTGCCCTATCTGTTTCTCTTCTACAACCATGCTGTATTCTCGTTACTTTACTTTTATATATATATTGTTCATACATTTGTAACCTTGTATACATGAGAATATCATGTGGATTGTAAAAATAAATAATAATAATAATAATATTAATAAAAACAGTTTTAAAAAATAACAAAATTATTAAAGTATGTTGTTTGTCGAGTATAGAGTTACACATATTTTATTAAGAAGCGTTTTGTCTTGCCTTAAAACTACCCGGCACCTCCACCAAAATTTCGAAATTTCATTTAAAAAAAATGTGATTTCTTTTGCCTTTAATGAGAATGTAAAAAATTGAGTTATTTTTAACAGCCCGTGTGTATTTCCTTGAAGACTAGAAAAAAAACAAGAAAAATACTTACCTAACATTTGTCCCCTGAAGAACGCCATGCAATTATTCCTAGAAAGTTTTCTCAGGATGAATAAGTTTAAGAAAATTTATTTTTAAATTAAATTACAGTATATTGTTTGTTGAATATGGTTACACAAATATTATCGATCTTATTGTCTTGGATAGTACGGACCCGGCACCTCCACCAACTCTACAACATTTCGCAAAATAACGATGCCGTTCAAAACACGTAAATTGCACAATTTTCTCCGAATCTTGCTGAATATGATCTGTGAGTACTTCATTAATTTATTTCCAACACTTGATGACATCACTATGTTATTTATAAATGAGTTCTTTTTCTTGTGTATACATGAAGCAAAGTAAGTACCATCAGTTATAATTTTAAATCATGCACGAACTCTATAATAAGTGAATTGTGAGAGCATTGAACCACTAGACTTCTTCGTGAAAGGTCTCTAGAACGATTCCCAACTTCTGTAATACTAAATAACTGCGAGTATAAATTCTGGATTCAGGTAAAACCACTTCTCCCTACTAACAAATAAAGACAACGTTCGCACTGTCCATACCACTAATTGCTATATTTCCTATTAAAAAATATCGATGTCTGGTTGGTTTTCGCTCACTCTTTGATTGCGTCGGGGCCTGCAAGGTTGGCTTGGTCGCTTTGATTTACTGTCCCCTACTGAAAATCAGTTATATGACTGAGTAGGTAGACTCTGAATACGAATTTATTTATACATACCTTGAACTAATTTATGTTTTACACAGTGTTATATCGTCATAGTTCATGTGATTAATTAATAACCTCGGAAAGAGATTTTAATTTAAATTCTAAATAATGAATCACCCATTTTAAATTGAACATAATCATGTGGTTAACTCTCTGGCACATAGTCTTTCATGCTACAAATTGTGATAATAATTTTTAATAATTTTTTTTAATATTTGAATGCGGGAGATCCGTGGTTCGATTCCCGGTTGCGGCGGACTTTTTTAATTTCTGAATTGTAGTAAATAATATCAATAACCCAAACATCATCATTTACAATCTCTGTGTAAAAATTATAATGATTCATGAATCAATCAATAGTCAATAATAAATCTAGATTTTTACATTTATAGAACACACTACTTGGTCTTATTTCTATCAATACATGATTAAATTCGTTGAACAAATTCACCCGTTTCACAACAAATGAAAACAATTAGGTAAAGAAGAAGCACATTTTGTACTGTTTTGTTATATAATTAAATGCAACTTAAAAAGTTTTACAATGTGCCTCGAAGCTAACACTAACGGCATGTGGTAAAATAAAAGTAATGTGTATTTGGGTTTGTACGCCATTTTGTAGACAGTTCTGAAGGCGTAGTATGCAGTCAAATATAAATCTTCCTTAGCGCTTATTCTAGGCACTAGTAACAGCTGTTTCTAATACCGAAGCCAGGAGAAGATTAATAATTAATGCAGCGATAATGAGAACACATTCGCCTCTTACCACAAACAAGGATAAAGGTAAATTAACAAATCCAGCTCCGTATACAACTCTTCTTCTAGTGAGTTGATTTGTAATGAATGGATTCGTGCACTTTGTTTTGAATGCATGATTTACTAATTGAGTTTTTGTCTCTAACATCATCAAGATATTATGTTACACATTCTAAGCGATATAAAATAGAAGCACTGGTAGAAATAATTTATCAGATTTTTTATATATTTTCTTTTAATTAATCAAATCAGGGCATGTTAAGATAATGTGTCTTTCAACTTGTAAAGGTATTCCATGAACTGTTACCTGTGTTTTTATATTGAAGAGAGTTGTAATCTGAAAGTAAAAAACCTATTTTAGTCCAAGATAAACAGCTCCTCTAAAGGAAATGTAATTTACTTTTATTTTGACACCGGTTATCAAATTACCAAACACTTGCATTTACTATTTTTAAAGAAACTAATCAGCCTCAGTTCTCATGAATATGTTACCCACAGAGGTAACGAAACGTCGAGGTACGTCTTGACCTAATATTAATTCGCGACGCGGAGAAAAAACCCGAACTCTTACACCTTTGATTTAATATTGACGGGCCGCGAAAGATAAAAATGTGAATGATATATAAAGAATATTTCGCAAGAGTGGTTAATTAAGATAACAACGAAACAAGATTGAAACTAGATAAGGTATTTTGCAGTAAGAACAATTGTGAAGGGATGTCCGAGGGCTATGAGGACACTATCTTTTGCATTCGCATTGATGATTGAGGAAAACCTCGGGGAAAACCTTCAGTCAGGATTGTCGGTCTCTTTACGGGATTTGAACTCGGGACCTCCTGAATCAGAGTATGCTCGAGCCAACACAGTAAATAACAGCTAGTTTTTGAAATCATTCGAAATATTCACTTGCTTGAAAACCGCCCTCAGGTGTTGATTGATCTCGTTCCAGTACATTAAATGATTGATTAGTGATGATAATGATTTTTGTTGCTTTACGTCTCATAGTAATGCACTAAGGCTGATGAAAGATGAAGGATAGTTACGAAACAAAATATGCCTTATGCTGGCTTCGAACCCATATCGTTGTGGAGCCATACGCTTCGGACCAGCGCCCTAATCGTATGTGCTACCGCGGACGACATCGAACCCACGTCCTCGTAGAGCCATACGCTTCGGACCAGTGCCCTTATTGTATGTGCCACACGGACGCCATAGAACCCACGTCCTCCTAGAGCCATACACTTCAGACCAGCGCCCTAATCGTATGTGCCACCGCAGACGGTATTATTAATCGTATATTAATTAGTGAACTGTTTTGAAACTTTTTGCGTATTCTCTTTTCTTTGTTGTTCAAACAAATAGTTCGCAAAATAGCTGGATGAAAAACCTATTTGTCTGAACAGCAATATTCTGCTGGACGTATAAAGCTTGTATTTCCACGTATTCCTGTACTAATCACCAGTAGTAGATGACTGATTGGCTTGTTTTCCCTCCCAGAATGCAATGGGCATTGATCTCAATGGTATTTCGTATAATCCTAGCATAAGACTCGTAAATCCCCCCATACAAAAAAGAAACACACAACTCCTGTTTATTGTGTATTTCCTACCCTGATTACCGTACCTCGGGTCTTCATACAGACCTTGTGTGTTCGAGCTTGCGTTGGATATGTCAATGACGGAATTTAAAAAAGGATTATTTCCGAACTTTACCCCCACAATCCTCGAACGATTTCACATCTGGTCTAATCGTCGACGAGTTCTCATATCATCCAGTCTGATCTCGGTTGTAAATCATCAGGCCTGCTAACTCGACTACGAATTTATTGAGTCGAGTGAATTTATACCTCGAACATTGTTTTTTTATATTTTACGTGAAAATCCGATTAAAATCTTTACAATCTCATATCGCCCTGCGTGAATAATGTCTAATACGGATACTAACTTCCGTTTTGTAAAACGTTAATTTTTTATAGATTTGGTGCAATTCACTGAACCTGAACCGTCAGTGACAGATGATTTTTATCCAACTGACAGAAAATTATCAAAATAAAAAATAAAAAATGTATTTAGAGTCTACCCATTCAGTGAAAGAACTGACGATATGCCTGTGATGTTTAAGTACATTTGTTTTCTGAATAGACCCGGATCCTTCACCAATATTGAAACTTAATTGTTAAAACTTGATCAGTGATGTAACTACACGCACACGCACACGCATGGTATGTTGTTTTACTGAATAGATATTGTGAAAAAGAGAGAGACCCGGCACCTCCACCAAAACTGAAACTTGATTGCAAAACGTGACGAAAACGAATGCGTTCAGATCAGTGGTGTAAACTACACGCACACGCACACGCACACGCACACGCACACGCACACGCACACGCACACGCAAAACGCACACGCACACGCACACGCATGGCACGACATGCCTATGGTACATAAATACACAATCAAAGTATCCAATTAATTCAAAATAATATGAACTAGGTTAATTTATCAGACTTATAATAATTATTATACTTCTATTGTGACGAAAGTTTGTTCCTGTAACTCTGAAACGGAACTTTAATAATTCCACATACTACAACCACAGTTAAAACATGAATTGCTGTTTACCTCACTCTATCTGCACAGTGAACAAAGTGCCACACGTCCTATATTGCCAGCACATTTATAATCCTAGCTCTATATCTCACTCGAGCATCAAAGACTGTTCGAATACATTCACTCCCTTCACGTGACACTGTTGTTGTTTGGTATGCGACATAATTACAAGCTCTCTTCACCTACAATTAAATGCAGGTTGATCAACGCCGTGACGCCACTGGTTTATACAGGAGTGAGGGGGAATGTTATAGGGATGACTCGTCGTTTGTTTGTGAGGTTAAGGTTGGTTATATTTCATGGAAATTTATTATGATGAGATGAATTTACATGTTAATTTGTTTCGAGATGCAATCTATTTGTAAAGCTCTTGACAAGAAATGTACGTAACTCTTTACCTCTTTAATTTATTACTTAATTTAAACTTTATTTTTATATAAAGAAGAAGCAGACCTATCTTTAATAAAATTCTTGAATCAAGTACAAACACATTCTTACAGTTAAAACGAAATAATTAAACGTGAACTCTGGAAATATAATAATCGTATGGTACCAATGATAGTCATTTAAGATAATTATTTCAAAATAAAATGTAAGTGTATCTATGTTTATGTTATCCTATTAATTACTTTGATCACAAAAAGTTGGTAAAATTACATTCAAGAATGGAGCATTTGTGTCCAATGATGTAAAGAAACCACACGATAAAAACTGTACGAATCTTATCGATTCTCTTTAGGTATGTGCATGAATTCTTCTTATTTGTTTTTTCAGTAATACATTAACAAAAACAACGTATCTCAATGTGTTTCCAATATATTGAATAGTACAAATACCTGGGGTAAGCCCCATAACACATTCGTGTCTCCTTCCACGAAACATTTTGATTAATTAATTTTTTGTCCTTGCTGATAACTTGAAAACATACAATAACCTAGATCGCACTATGTAAACGGTTATTCTAAAACTTTATCCTAGAGAAACCTGTTAATTTTCTCGACATTGTTAACACAAACATAACAATGAACCGTGGAGCAAAGTTCTAAACTTGCATCGCAGAAGCTTAATGTAAAACACGAAAGAAAAGTATGGTTAATTTATTAGATTAACACTGGGGCTTTTTCATCATCGTCTGCTGAATAGAAGTTATGTATTCACTAGTTTTATGCGTCTTATTAGAATCTTAACGATATTGTTCTTGCTAAGAACTATTTATTAAACTTGGCTAAGAAGTTTTATAGAAAGAAATACGAAGCAACACTCTTTGGTTGAATAAATACTCTATGCAAAATAAAGAAATATATTATAATTTAATTAGTGCTATTGGAATAATTTTTGCTAAGAATGTATACATTTAAGTGTGGTTGATCATTGTGTGCAATCCCTAATTCCAATGCAGAACGGATATATACTTTTCAACAATAATTTCTTTAAACAATATCTTGTACCTTGAAAAGGTACTCTAAATGCAATTTAAATGTGTTTGAAACAAAATGAAAACTAATAAATAATATTTCATTAACAGATCATATTGTTTAGAGAGACAATGAGAAAAACGCTGAAAGTGTGAAATCATAGTCCGTTATATGTTTATAAGAAAAATTAAATATAGCAGATGGGTTTGCTTTCTAGATCATTAAACTTTGTCCTTGGTGGTTTAAAAAATTGTTTTAAAATGTAGGAATCAATATAATATATAAAACTTCCACCATCTTAATGTCTGTTCTCAAAAGCGTGCACCATATTTAACTCCAATTTCTCTAATTTCTTCCTTGTTATCAAAGTGAAATATATACACATTACCCTTATTTTATCTACAACTCTAATGTTTTTTTAAGGCCTACATTAAGGGACAAGTCCCTCGTTCAAAAACAACATTCACGTTTATGCCGGTCTTTATTTAAGAGTATGACAGTTGTTATTTTAACACTTAAGTCTAAAATATACACCTCTGGCAGATAATTTGAAAGTCGATGAAACATTAGTGAAACGTTTTTTGAATGAAGGAGGGTCTTTCATAAAGCAGAAAAATAGTGTTGTTGTTTGGGGGCTATTACAATATGTCGTTATTTAACACTAGGAAGCTTCGCAAACGCTTTTTCAGGCGCGTTGTTGGATGAGCGTAATGGGTGTATTGAGTTGCCTTGTGTAATGCGGATTTTCTGTTGTTCTGTGAAAAAATCATAACGAAGTCTTAAGAATTTTTTTAAATTAAATTAAATTAAATTAAAAATTAAATTAAGTTTTTAGTTTTTTTTTATTAATTGTAATTTTAAGAAAAGAAAAAAATCGTAAATTTGCGATTTTTATGAGAAATAATTATTCGATTGCACTAAAATTTCACACGAATAAAAATTCATAAAATTAAGGTTCTGTGAAAAAATCATTACAATATGATATAGTATGTAGGTGTTATTCGTCAATTGTTTCAAAAAAGAAAAAACCCGTAAAATTTCGATTTTCATGAGAAATTATTTTTCGATTGCGCTAAAATTTCACACGAATATCTTAATTCATAAAATTAAGGTTATTAATTTTCCGATTGCGCTCAAAAACGTGGCAGTTCTAAGTTCAGAGATTTTGAAGGCGTCCAGAAAATGTCATCGCAATTGGAGTATCCGTTTAGCCGGAATCGTGCTGACAAACACACAAAAATACAGAAAGAAAAAAGAAGGGAAAAAAACATTCCGGATTTTTTTCTCCATTGTAGTGAAATGGAATCTTCGCTTCGCTCGCTAAAATCGTGGACTAACTGTTTTTATAGAAATAAATTTTTCGTTGTAGCTAAATCTGAAACTAATGGTGTTGAGAAACTATGTCCAAAACCGACTCTCAAAATTTAATTTCGCACTGGATGACAGTGCAGGCTACACTATTGTCAAAAAAATGACATATAATCTTCATATAATGGCCGATAGTGAGGTTATGTCCCACACCTAACTAAATTCAGCCAACGTTCATGTACCTTTAAGGTTTTGAACCTAGGGTTATTATAATAGTCTGCAAAACCTGTATTTCAGGTGTTATGTAAGAGGACAACGAGAAAATACATTTCTTTTTCCGACATCTTTAACCCAATATCTAACTCCTAGGGGACATTCGCGGGAAGATTTAAACTACCTTGATATTAAGCCAATATTAAACGTTAACTAGGAAGGAACATTGGTATTACTACAAAATATCATTGCATTGCAATTCACATTTGGCATCTATAACGTAAAAGGCTGTTTTAACCTATTGTTAACAAGAAAAAATAAATTCTGGGTAGTTAAATGTTTCAGACGATTTAAAGTGTTGTTTTAAAATCGTAATAATGTATTCCTTTCAAAGCAAATATCCTGGAATTATGTTGATTTCCGGTATATTAATTTAATTCACATCATACACATTTCTTTAATTGGATGAGCGAAGCGAAGACTTCAATTTCACTGACCCCTCAAAAAATTTACCTCCAATATTTTTTTTCTCTGTCTGTCTGTTTTTTCGCTCTCTACCGGGCAAATGGCAAATGCGATCTTATGAAAATTGGAGGGGAACTTCGAAATCTCTGAACTAAGACCTACCACGTTTTTGGGTACAATCGAAGAAATCGATTTTTTTCGATTTTTAGTGCGATATTTTCGTGACATTTGGGCCGATTCTGACCAAACGGGTGGGAATTCAACGTTCATATTTCACATGGACATTAAAGTTATGGTGATGTAGTACCTTTTGAAAGAAAAAAATGTAAAAAGTTAGTCAAAATCCATAGAAATAAAGGTTTTGATATTAGTTTTTTGAGGTACACAAAAAACAATTAACAAGTAACAATAGAAAATTGACAACAATCACCTAGAATGCGTTCAATAAGCACTTGCAAAATTAATGACATCCCACGCAAACTGAAACTTTACAAAAAAGCTCATCCATCAACGGGACAAAAAAAAGCGCTTGTGAAGCTTCCTAGTTTATTTCCATTTAAATAAATAACTATTGTTTTGCTATTACATCATCACTGTCATTTTATTTTCTTATATATACACTTAAAAACAATATAATAATCAGACACACCATTAACTCAGCTCATTAACTTTCAATATCACAGGCGCCCTACAATATTATCAGAACTGAATTAGTCTCTGTGTAGGACGCTGTGTAAACAAAGGAAAGTTCCGTGTTTTAGTCGGGAAGAAAACGAATGGAACTAACTCGAGTCTCGACCTTGGGGCCTGGTCGACCTCCAGCTGTGCGTGAGTTATAATAATCAAGTTGGCGAGGACTCTGCAATAACATCACATTGACAGCAAGAACTTTCGAGCTTATTCATTCTTTGAAATGAGGTTTTTGAAAGTATTTCTAAACAAAGGCTTTCTTGTGCATTTCTTAGAGATAGTTTTCTTGCTGTTCTCAGATTCGGGGAGGGATGGAGGGGATGTAATATTTGGCGTCTTTCTCTGAATAGCGTTGTCCACTCAATATACCATACAACTAGGAAAACGCTAAAGTCCCGCCACGTTGATGGATGAGCGTAAGTTTTTAGTGTGTGTGCTTTGTGAATGTATTGTAGGTGATTGTTGACAAGTCTCTATTGTTAATTGTCATTATAAACCTAAAAAAAACTCATATTAAAACATTTATTTAATGGATTCTGGCTAACTTTTTCTACTTTTTTTTCAGAAAGCAATACATCACCATAACCTTAATGTCCATGTGAAATATTAACGTTGTAGCCCCACCTGTTTGGTCAGAATCGGCCCAAATGTGACGAAAATATCGCACTTAAAATCGAGTAACACATATTCAAGCCTTTATTTCTATGGTATCTGGCTAACTTTTCAACTTTTTCTTTCAAAAGGTACTACATCACCATAATCTTAATGTCCATGTGAAATATGAACGTTGTAGCCCCACCCGTTTGGTCAGAATCGGCCCAAATGAGTCGAACATATCGCACTAAAAATAAAAAAAAATCGTAAAACTGGGCCAACGATATTCGTTAGAAATATTTCTTCGATCGTACTTAAAAACGTGGCACGTCTATGTTCAGAGATTTCGAAGGTCCCCTTCAATTTTTATTAAGATCGCATATGCCGTTTACCCGGAATCGTGCGAACAAACAGACGAAAAAACAAACAAAAAAAAGAAACAAAAAAACATTGGAGCTAAATTTATTGAGGGGTCAGTGAAATTAAAATCTTCGCTTCGCTCGCTGCGCTCGCTACGCTCATTTAATAACACTAATAAACAACGCATTGCAGAAGTGATCGGATTTTATGTAGAAAGTGTATATTTCGAAGACTCTTTCAACTTATTTTCAATAATATCTTCTAGAATAAATATGCGATATCTCCTTATTCGTATCGTTTCCTACTGTCACTTTTTTTGAAATAAAAATTCTTCCTGAGCATTGACCTCTGGGCTGAATTTAGCTTAGCTGAATCTTGATGATCGTTCAAGGTGAAACAATAGTCAAAGTCCATCTCGCAAACATCAACTAGTAAGTCTCTGAAACTAGAGGAGAGTTCTGGCGGTCGTCGTTGGGAACCCTCGCCCCACGACGTCTTTCAAGATGACGACAACGACGATATTAACAATGACAAAGACGACAACCCCTTTCTTCCCCTGCCTGTGGCTGTATCTGTCCTACACGGGTTTGTCCTCCCATATCCCCCAGGCTAGAGTGGCACATGACCTCACAGTTGACGCGTCCTTAAACCAAATAAACTCAAACTCTTCGACATTGAGATCTTCATACAATGTGATTGTTTACTGATAAACACCTAAATGTTCAGCAATGCTCGTAAGAGAAAAGATTGGCATGCAGACAAATGAATAAACATAAAAACCTGTCACACTCTACACCGTATAAAATGTAAAACACTTTTAGATTGTGGACTTCATCAATACAATAAATTGTGTACTACCCTGTCCCATAACTAAATAAAGAATGATCATATCAAATGTAATATTATTCAGTAAAAAAATGTTCTGATTACAATTATAATTTAATATCCCAATTAGTGTGGGTTTGGAAAAATGTTCTGAATTAATTGCCAATTATATATAAGTTACTTAATCGTTTTAAAGCCGTGATAATTAGTAGCTTAATTCATTCGGCGATACTCAATAATATCGTTAGTCTATTTCAATTGAAATAATTATGTACTTTTTAAATGTGCACATTTTTATTTTTGTATTTTTTACTGCATAGAAAAAGGGAACAAGGGTTTATTCATATCAAGCTACAAAGTGAAGACAGAGTAACATCTAATTTCATAAATGTAATCTCTCCCTTGATTTTAATGACCAAGAACAAAATGTCGCTAGGGCTAGGATATAACATGTCATTCTATTATTGATATAACATGAAAATGTTGATACAAATAAAGTCAAATTTTATTATTTGTGCCAAAACAATGTTACTATCTCCAAAAAAGATGTTTTCGTCTTGACGACCCGGCACCTCCACCAAAATCGTTATTTTGTAATATTCGACTGGACTCGAAATATCGGGTACTCACACACACCTAATTTTTCTTCTTTTTCGACAACAATCAAGGTATAATATTAATTATGTTTATTGCAAGCAAATAATTAAAATTTAACTTGCATTATATAAATATTATTATATTTGTTCTTCTCAGACAATACGTTATTGTTTTTACATTTATTACGTTTATCACAAATAAATATTAACACTTCCGTCATATTTTTAATAAATTGTTACAAATTTTGTAGGGCCTACAGCACTTATTCCATTATACAGATATCTAAATTATAAAGCTATATAAATGTCAGGATTCACACAAAAAGATTTGAATAGAATATATAAAAATAACAATAAAATGACAAACTACCTTATAATACTGTCAAGTTGTATTTAATGTTTATTTTCTACAACAATTACACAAAAATTAAAAGAACATGGAGAAAATGCTGAATTTGGTCCTTGTTAAACAATCAGGATATCACGTATTAATCTCAAACTTTAAAAAATTGGAACCAAGGTAAGTTAGTTGTAAAACAAGGTTTATCCTGTTAAAATGATCCCAAAATATGTTTTTAAAGATGAAAGTTAAATGATTTTATCACAATAGAGCGGTGTCTAATGTATGGCCCCCAGACACTGCCTTAAGGCTACGAGTGTTAAATGGTTGGGGGGGGGGGGAAGGGTTAAACGGTTTAGCGCTGTTATTGTCTCGCCTACAAAGGTGTAAGTGTTTGAGGGGGGTGGGGGGTGGGGGTTGACGTTTGACCCCTGGGAGCGTCTTCCTTCTAAGAGGGGGGATTCCCTCGGGTCCAGTCCCGGCCGCGTCTTAATTACGGAACGCGAGTTTAAGTGGCAGGGTTGCGATAGGTTGGGAGATACGCAAATACCAGCCACGTCTCTGGGGAGAGAAGTTGTAAGTTAAGACGCCAAGACCGCTGGTGCTGGGAGAGAAAACCCTTCATTTCTACAACACCAACGTCTCATACTCTATAATGTTACGTCATTCATCATGGCCGACCCATAGAACGCACAGTTTTGATTCTAGACATGGTGTCGATCCATTTTCCCCAAAAAATGGTAGTATTTTCGACGAAGTCTCTCAAAGGTATCTTCAAACTGTTTAAAATCGTATATTTTTCTCCGTAACAGTATTCAACAAGGAAAAAATTCAATTACTTGAAGCCATAAATGTTTGAATTTACGCCTTTAAAATGTAGGCCTCGATTATTGGTTTTGTTTTCGTATTTGAGAATAAGTTTACAGCTTATATTATCTTACCTTTAAAACTTCTACTAATTTTACAATTAAACCATAGGTCTACTCAAACGATATTATACCAAGTCATATTATTTATGTGCTCTCCTGTTTAAAGCCTATGAAGTATTGATGTATTTGGTTGAATGAGGAGCCGAATTTGTTTGAAGTCAACTTGTACGTTGCCAGGAGCAACCAGGTGATGTGACGTCATCAATAATAGCGTCTTCTGTCATCTGTCTAGACTCTAGAGGCTTGGTGTTCCCTAAACCACGAGCACTACTCAGATAGTGGTGTCTGTAATCACATACCTCACATATATAACACGATTTGTAATCCTGAACTCAGTTCATTAACCTAAACTGAAGCGTGGTTACTCCGTACATTTCTAGACAGTCAAGGATCATTAACAGAACAGGCCGAGGAGTCTTTTAAGAGGACGTAAGACGTGCATTGTAGGCAAAGATTTGTTCGTTTGGCTGACTTACATTTCAGTTGTTCGAAGCTTTGCATAGTTGTCAGAATAGTGAAAATTAAGGGCTATATACGGGCAAATCATTAATGGTAAAAAGTAAAAATTCTTTTTACGATTTTCGATTTGGTTAAAAAGTTCTAAATTATATTCATTTTTACAAAAATCGTGTTTTTTAGTCTACCCACTCAGTCATAGAATTGATTTTCAGTAGGGTACATTAAATTTAAATTTGATTAAGCCAACCCTGTAGGCGCCGACACCATTGATGACCGTACAATGACCAACTAGAGACCGGCATATTTAAGTGGAAACACCGATCAATCAAGCTGGACACGATTCCACCTGCAGTAAGTTTCAAAATTAACACCGTGCAGAGGTAATGTAAATCGGATGCTTTCGGACTGAACGAATAACTATTTTCAAAATACAAAATGTGTTGCATTCTAGAGGTTTCTCTCCGGCACCTAACTCTAAGCAAACTTCCAGTAAACTCGGGTTAACTTCGGATTCGTTAAACTGAAGATAATTTTCCACAAACATGCCATGGTTAGTAAACGTGATGTCTGTACGTGTTGGTTCCTTTTAGTTTTGCTACTGTTCAGGCATTCACACCACACACACACCTACCGTGCTAACAGCCAGCCTGGATCCTCTTGCTTCAATACACGAGGTAAGTTTATGTGTATGGAAAGCAGAATTAGGTTATGATACTTGTATGTTCCTGTGATATTGAATAGGTAGCCTTCCCCTTAAATCCACCTTGAATTTTGGATTTCCCTAACTTCTGATTCAAAGAGGCTCAGTTGTTCGAAAAGAAAATAACACAAGTTCAAAAATAAAAAATAAAAATGAAAGAAAGATCGACATTATTAAAATTCAATTTAAAAAAAATCTTCTATTTGAATTGTATTTTGACTGCACAATGAAAATACTTGTTGTCAAATGAAGTCTTACAAATTCGTGTTCAAATACTCTATTGGGTATCTGTGTACTATAGTTTTAATTATTTGCAAACTAATGTACTTTTTCTTAGCCGAAATCAAATTATGACACATAATAAATTTGCTTCACCAACTCGGCCGGCCTTGTTGATTCTGGCGTTGATTCGCGGGTGTTCGCACTGTCCATACCACTAATTGCTATATTTCCTATTAAAAATATCGATCTTTGGTTGGTTATCGTTTACTCGTCGATTGCGTCGGGGCCTGCAGGGTTGGCTTGGTCGCTTTGATTTAAAGTCCCCCACTGAAAATCAGTTATATAACTGAGTGGGTAGACTCTAAATAAAAATGTATTTATTTATTTATTTATAACAACCAGGAATAATGAGAATAGTTTAGAATGAAAACAATTATCTAAATAGATAAATTCTCAACAAACCTCCCCTTGCTAATTGAACCCCGTGTATTTACCCCCCCCTATGTACTGTCGTGTACATCGTCATGTTACCCCCCCCCCCCCTCCGCACTAACACGCCCTACACTAGTTCCACGTCGCACCGTCAATTACTTGTCATGCGGCGCTAGCAGACCTTGGATCTAACAAGTTCATGAGTAGGATGTCGTCCATTTTGTTTTCTCTGCGGAGAAGGGATGGCAAGTGTCAAACCTCGCGGTATGTGTGACAAGAACGATTTATTTCAGTGTGATTTAGCGAGCTCTCAGTTTCTGCTGACGGTAGACTCCATTCCCTCACATAATACGTTGTACACCAGACGTCTTGACGTATCATTCAAGTATTGATTTCACATCCATGTTGTTATAAATATAGGCCTAGAATATTTTATTATTTGGCGCAAAAAAGTTCCAACATTTCCAAAATATTATAATTTATATTGAAAGACGAAGATTTTTACGTTTTTACATTCTCGCGTGACCCGGCACCTCCACCAAAATCGTTAAATAAATAAGTAAAATACATTTGTATATAGAGTCTATCCATTCATTTAAATAACTGATTTTCACAGAGAGGGACAGTAAACCAAAGCGACCAAGCCAACCCTGTAGGCCCCGACGCAATCGACAAGTAAACGATAACCAACCAAAGATCGATAATTTTTAGATAGTCGAACTCCCGCGAATCAACGTCAGAATCAACAAGTCCGATTCAGAACAACTTTGAATTCATTATGTGCCTCGCTTCTAGGACGGCTCCAAAGTCACTGTTTACAAATTCCTAACCCCATAACTGATGACTTAAAGTTAAAATCAGAAGTTAAAAAACTACTGCCTGTTGCGGGAATCGAGCCCTGGACCTACTGCATTGAAAGCAGGTAGGCTAACCTCAAGACCAACGAGCCAAAAATAAACATATTCCTAGTATATTTTTATTATATTTGTGGCAAAGAAGATCCAAACTTTCCAAAAATATAATGATTAATATTGAAAGACGAAGGAAATGTTTTACGTTTTCTCACTCGCGCACGACCCGGCACCTCCACCAAAATCGTTATTTTTTGTTTATTTAATTTTGAGTTGTAAATACTCGAGTTCGAGTCGAGTCTGGCGTTTTTTTTAGTTTTTTTATAACTAAAATGATTTAAGTAGGGTATAAGTGTTTAAATTCCCGGTGGTCTATTTAATAGTTAATTAAGTTTAATGGTTAATAGTATTCTATTTAATGGATGTTCTACATCTCATTTCGACAAAATTTGGTAATCTTATTACAGTAATACAATTAAGACGCACTTTTTAAAGATGGCTGGCAACGGTGGATTGAATGAGAGCCAGGTGTAGCACGCGTCCTAATAATGACAACGTGGGTGTCTAGTACACGCACAAAGAATCTCTTTACCAAAATGCACAAAATGGTCCATATTTGTATGTTGTTGTTATTTCGTACAACATAAATTTTGACAATAAGTAAGATATTATTATCATTTTAAAATATATTATTATGTTTGTGCAAAAAAAGTTTCAGCATCAGAGAAACATCCCTAACGACTGAGTCCATAGTAAGTTTTTAAAAGTAACCGTGGCTGAAATATTAGTTTTTCTAAATTAAATTCTATCCTTACGTACCCGACAAGTAGACAATAAACACATATTGGTTGAGCTGAAAACGCAATTCTGCCCAGCTCAGTATGTTGAAAGATTATAAACGACCATTTAAGCTGGAAAGTGAATCCAAACCCTGACCCAGAACAATTACCTGCGCACAATTTGCTTTCGTCTGCTTTCCTAATCAGTCACGCAATTATTTGTGATCACTGTATTGTATTTAAAAAAAAACACATACACTGCGCAATAGAACGAAAATTATTCCACTGATAGGTTGAGCTTTAAAACTACTGCAAGGCAAAACGGAAGTCATGTAATTTTAGTATTGTTATTTCTACCCCCCCACTCCCCCCTCCCACAATTTACCAATAGAACCCCGACGTTCGTATGAGCTCCCGTGCTCGGCCATTTTTCATCCTGTCAATTTAGCCTGTCATATTTCCCGTAGGATCGTCGTGTTATTTACAGGTAGTGGTTTGTGTATAAATCGCAACACAAAGGCCTAATGCGCGCGCATCGCTATAAATTACATCGTAATTACCATAAAAGAGCCGTAACGCTATGTCGCCCTAATAGATGCAAGGGTTAAACTGCAGGAAACGGCTTTTCGGGCGCAATTGTGACAAAATTAAATTCCTAATGAAAAACCATCCCCGCAAACGGTGACACTGTTAAGTGTTCCATCCGACATTTGGGTGGGGTTGTAAAACCGCTGGTTTGGGTTCTAAGAGGTATTGCCGGGGTGGGGATATTTCATATACTTAAACAATTCCTTTATATTTTTTTATTTATTCTTTATCCTTGTTATTACATTTTAAAAAACAAGAAACGGTGTCGACGCTAGCAAATAATTTTCTAAAACACTTAAAATCTTTATTTTTACTTTTATAATTGGATGAGCGTAGCGAGCTTAGCGAGCGAAGCGAAGATTCCATTTCACTACACTGGAGAAAAAAATCCGGAATGTTTTTCTTTTTTTCTTTTCTTTTTTTTTTGTATTTTTGTCTGTTTGTTAAAACAATTCAGGCTAAACCGATACTACAATTGCGATGGAATTTTCTGGAGGTCTTTGAAATCTCTGAACTTAGAACTGCCACGTTTTTGAGCGCAATCGAAAAATTATTTCTCATTAAAATAGCAATTTTACGATTTTTTTCGAATTTTAAAAAAATTTCTTCGACTGATAACACCTACATGCTTTATCCGATTCTAATGATTTTTTCACAGAACCTTAATGCAATGAATTAATATATTCGTGTGAAATTTGAGCGCAATCGAAAATTATTTCATATGAAAATCGCGTTTCACCGCGGTCTTTTAGCCGGTTCCCACTCGAACACAGAAGTTAAGCAGCCTCGGGCGTGGTCAGGGGTAGAGTGGGTGACCGCTCTGCCCCTGAAACACACGTACACCGCCGGTTAGAGCAGATGGAGGGTTCAAAAGCTAGTGTAACGGCTTCGTTCTCCTCGACGTCTGCTCGGCAGTCTGGGTTAAGAAGAGGAACCTATATGGCTTTCAATGTTCCACCATCCTTTCGGATGGGACGTAAATCCGTAGGTCCCTTGATACTTTTCGACAGGGATAGGCTACGTGCAGGTACCAGGTTTCTCCTCCTCTTTTCTTCATCACACAACACTGATCACTCTAAAATGGCAGTATATGCAGTCTGGATCACCGGCAATCCTGACTGAAGGTTTTTTCCGAGGTATTCCTCAGTCGTTAATGCGAATGCAAGGGATTGAGTCCTCTTAAACAGGCCTCTGACATCCCTTCACAATAATTGTTTTAACTTCAATATACCTAGTAACAACTGAAGAGGCCCATGCAATTCACCCTGGGCAGGTTTCCCTGGAGAAATGATTACATTTTTAAATAGATATCTGGTTGCGCGTATGTTCTCTCAATCAGGTTGATATGTTAGTAGTTGTGTAATTATTTATTTATCTATTTCACAAATGCCACAAATAATAAAAGTACTATGGTTCATTTAAAAACAAATAAAACACAAGTTGTTTTATATAGTGATGGGTGAATAACAAACTTAAGTTTATTGTTATGACAATTACTACTGTTTAAAGTGGATTAAGACTTTGTTTTCCTATGACAATGATTAGTAGTACAGCATTCATTGGATTTGACGACGACGTGAAGAACTAGGTCGCTTAGACTGGTTGTCAGTTTTCGCCGCCTGTGATATTGAAAGTTGATTAGATGAGTTTATGGTGTGTTTAATGATTATATTGTTTTCTAAGTAAAAGAAAAGAAAATGATGGTGATGATAGTAAATAGCAAAACAATAGTTATTTATTGAAATGGAAATAAAAGAAATTTAAGAAATTTGTTTGATGTGGATTGTAATAATTCGTTTTTAGGGAATTAAAATGCCACAGATGAAATGATTAAAAAATCTAAAACTTTCCAGTGTTTATAAATAAAATTCAAAACTGTAAACCGTTAAAGATTAATAGCAAACTATTGTATAAATCTACCACGGCTGGTACTAGAACACACAACCTCCGGCTAAGTGCCCATGCTGCAAGAAATTCAGCTATCATATGGCTGACTTACACTTAGAAACCGTGTAATCATGATTGTCGTAATAGAAAGGACTGGGCACCGGTGTATTATGTATGCGTTTCACACAACTAGATTACCCACATTTCATATTTGCATAGCTAAACACTGGGTCGAGTTGAGAACTAGCCCCGGGCCATCAGCGCGGGATGTGCGTGAAAGGTTTGATGGGCAAAGGTGCGATAATATTACTCGTATTTGTATTAATTAAGCAAATGTTCCCTAGCTCGGAGATCGTATCTGGTGAAGTGTGACTAGGTCTGGTGTGAGGTTGAAAAGTTTTACTTCGTTCTGTGAGAAGTCGTTTAGTTGCCCGCGCTCTGCGCTTAGGTACCCTGGCGAGGGTCCCCGGCAGGAGTCACCTAGGGGCTTATCTCTGTGGTCTCGTCTTAGACGGTGAGTATGACGTAATCACTGGCTCAGGAACCCCCGTCTAGGTCCGGGGTATAATTCTACTGATCGTACAAGGCGAGAAAAGAGGCGAAGTCCATCTTGAAAACATCGAGTAATAGAACCTTACTCCCCCAAACTAGAGGCGAGCTCGTGCAGTCGTCATCGGGGACCCCCCCCCACCCCCTCGACGACCTCCCCAATGACACAAACTATATCATATTTCGACGGCCATCTCCACTTTTTCTTCCCATTGCCCATATCAGGATCAGTCCCGCATGACTCTTTACTTCCTACATCGCCTAGGTTAGTGTGGCGCATTATTACCCGACAGTTGACGCGCCCTTAATCCAAATTATTTAAAAACTGGCTCTGACTGTGCAATGCTAACTCACCCGACTCTAAAAGAAGATTGTATTTAATAATTAAATAAATAAAAATAAATTCGCATTTAAGAGTCTACCCACTCAGTCACACAACTGATTTTCAGTGGGGGACTTTAACCAAAGCGACCAAGCCAACCCTGTAGACCCCGACAGCAATCGACGAGTGAGCGATAACCAACCAAAGATCGATATTTTTAATAGGAAATATAGCAATCAGTAGTATGAACAGTGCGAACACCCGCGAATCAACGCCTAAATCAACAAGGCAGATTCAGAACAACTTTAAATTTACTATGTGCCTCGTTGCTAGGACGGCTCCAAAGTCACCGTTACAAATTCCTAAGACAAGAAGTGTTGGACTTAAGTCCGAATCAGATGTTAAAAAACTTCTGACTTTGGCGGGAATCGAACCTTGGACCTTCTGCTTTGGAAGCAGATACGCTAACCACAAGATCAACGAGCCACACAACAAGACCTAATTCTATTATTTAGCATGTGTTGTAAATGTATTCATCACCGTGTTCATAACAGAAGTGGTAAAGATATACATATACACCAAATGTGTTTCGTCAAAAGGTTATTGCATATTCTGACATGTCAAACAACTATAATGCTAGCAACTAATAAAAAATCGGAGAATAAAAATAAAAATGATTAAAGTGTCTCTTCGCCTAGTTACTGTTACTGAATTAATTTTATGCAGTACAGTTTAGAGTGTGTTCATTCAGCACGCTGGAAAGACGTCTATTAAAAGTCAGGAAGTCTCGGCTTGTCCCCCCAACAAAATTACTTCAGGGGGCGTCACATTAGGGGTGGGGTGTGGCAGCTCATATGACCTTTAGTTGCACTGGAGGATGTGGGAAGGATAAACTATTTGATATCCAATCTAAAGTTTCACGTCTCACAATATGTAAATCTACTTTCTTTAAAGTTTAAAGTTTAAAGTTTATCAAACCATGTGCTTGGATAGTAACGTTATAATAATTATAATATTAATCTGAAAGTCTGATCGGAAGCTTAGCTTCTTGGATCTAGTTCCACATCGTTGGAACTACTAAAAGTTTTCGTAAAACTATTTTAAAGAAATTGGCCAGGAAAAGCAATCATAAAAGCTGAGCAAAGAAATCTTTGAAAAAGCTAACCGTCTCGACTTCCGCAATTTCCGCATAACCACAAACTTGCGCAGTATGTAGGAGTTTTTCCGACTGTCTGTGGCCGCTCTTCCGTCGTCTAGCCTTCCTCAGCTCTTTATCTCTTTTTCAATTGTAAATAACTATAAGATTACATTTTTTAGCCATCCTGTCATGACTAAATTATTTATGTTGTTCCTTACTTGTAAGTTTTAACCCATTAAAAATGAGTATTTATTTTCAGTATTCTTCGTTTCCATGTTTAGGTAAAAAATGTGAAATATGCTTCACTGGTATTCAAATCTTGTTTGTTTCTACTATTTGCTTTTGATGCCAAGCTTTTTTAGGGTGTAAAATTAAACCGTGATAGAAATTGAAAGGGTTGGAACAACACGAGGATATCGCACAATAAATTAATTGCTAAATGGTTAAAGATGACAAAAATAGCCATCATTAAGACGTCATGTTAGAAATAGTTCGACAAATGTGGGATGTCACATGCACAATAACCTACCAAATAAGCAATAATGATTGATGTATGATATGTAGACATGTTACATCATTTAGTCGTAAATGTGTAAAATTGTTTCGACTGGTTATTGAGAACAGAACGCAACAACGATATCAATAACGCTGGCTAATAAAATTGCTCAAGTCTCCTACAACGGAGTTATCATTTGTATTTTTCTAACTTGTTCCTACTGTGAGGCCGAAACACAATAATGCTCGCTCTCTCTCTCTCTCTCTCTCTCTCTCTCTCTCTCTCTCTCTCTCTTCTCAATTTCCTCGCCTGGCATTGCGACACTTGTCTTGAGCAATATTTGTCGTTTTATGCAATTGTTTTCTTCCTTTATGTCTCTCACGATTTCCCTTATGAATCCCACTTTCTCCGACAACAAAATACGAAATGTTGTAAATGTACAATGGGATATTACATGTTAAGAGGACGTTCTACGACGTGAAACCTCTAGTCTTTTTGTTCAGTAATTATTTACAAAGAATAAGGAACCAATCAAATACTGCTTTCTTTGAACGAACACCATTCTGAAAATTGTACCTGTTTCTGCAAACCCACTCATGTTAAGGCCTAGTCCCTTGTGTAGAAATAACGATTTGTAATCCTCCTTTGTAAATTTGTTCTAAAACGAAATAGTGCAAATACGATATTTATTTATTTATTTACTTATTTATGTATTTGTTTGTTTTCTCAAACACAGCATTGCTGCAGTTTTACATTGAGGTTTCTAATACAAATATGAAATGCATTTAAAAATATAAAATTCAATGATATAAATTCAAATTATCAAAATTTTTCGACAATAATATTTTACATGCATACGTTAAAATACGTTAAAAATATAAATAGCACATAAAACAAACATGACTCTTTTTATTTTAATACCTCAATCCAAAGAATAGTTCTAGCTTAGGGAAGGGATAAATCAAATACTGAACAGATATAAATAAATGTTAGTATTGCAGCACTCGGCCCCTTCAAATAATTATTTGTAAGTCGCAAGGCACGCTTCTTATAATTGTCGTGCTGGTGGAAGAACGTATTTGGCCTAACTCACAACTTTGCTTTATACGAAATATTGTAATTGTGCAATATTCAGAGAGAAAACAATGTATTGGCTGCTGACCAAAAAATTCTTAGATTGTACCAAAATTCACAGCATATTTAATTTTAAGGGAATCTATGGAACACTAGAATTTTGATCGTGATTAGAGTGTGGATTTGTAAGGTATAGTGCGAAAAATCAGGCAAAAAATATACTCAAAATAAGATCATAAGATATTCAAAGGAATATTTATTTCATTTGCCCCAAATCGTAGCACATCTAAGTTAAGATATTTTGAAGGTTCCCTGAAAATTAGTTCGAAGTAGCCGTTTGTCTGGTAGAGTGCGAACAATTAAACAAACAGACAACAAACATCAAACAATCAGTTCTCTAACTGAAGGATATTTTGGAGCCGTCCTAGTAACGAGGCACATAATAAATTCTCAGGTTGTTCAGAATTAGTCTTCTTGATTCTGGTGCCGCTTGCGGGAGGAATCGTGTCCAGCTTGATTGATAGGTGTTTCCATTGGTCATTGTTCGCTCGTCAGTGGTGTCGGCACCGACAGGGTTGGCTTGATCAGCTTTAAATTAAAGCCCCACACTGAAAATCAGTTAATATGTGACCGAGTGGGTATAAAATTTGAATTATTGTTATTTTAATTATTTAAGTGTTCGCTTCTCAAACTACGCTAATCCAATGAAATTATAAAACGTGCAAGTAATTTATCTCTACAAACTTCTCCTTAACTTCATCGACACCGACCTACTTCAAGGTATAAACATTAACATCCCTACAAGGTTTACAAGAAATTACATCCCCTTCAAAATACCATGTGCTCGTCTTCATGTTTTAAAATTTTTCCTCATGAACCGAATTCAAGGCACCTACAACAAATTATTAACCATTGACACAGAAATTGACACCAACCACATGAAACTTCATTCATGTAAAGCTGCTGTTTATGCCAGTTTACCAATATGACTAATTTATCACTCTTACCACATTGTTTTGTATTTCACAGTTCATTTTTCATTGATTTTGTTTTTTCAGCTGTTTTTCTTTTTTTATATACTTTTGTTTCTCAAGTTTTTCTTATAATATTTGTTGTACAATTTTTAATTTATAGTACTTGTTCATAATTTAATGATTTGTATAATGTTTTTGCATTGATTAGGTTTAGTAGCCTGACACTTGTGGGTTAATACCTGTTGTTATAGATTAATATAATACACAATAAAATGTTGGTTAGGGCTAGGACAGTTCTCTCCACCCCACTAAACTAAACTAGAAAGTCGTTTCATCACTATCTAAACGCATCTGACAATAACACAACACTATCCCATTACTCGCACAGTACACGGGCATTGAAACATTATCAGGGGGTAGGCCTAGGCAACGAGTTAGTGGGATGACTTGTTTCGAACAAACCTATCTGGTTACAGGTTATAAGCACGTTACATTACACTCTGTGCAGGCTCGGTACAGAGTTAAAGGTGATGTATTCAGCACAGTGTTGTTTGTGGGGGTGCAAGTAATACTTAATATTGTGCTGGTACGCAGTTATACGCGTACCACTACCGTTTGCCCGGGTTTGGTTAACTAGCATAATCAGCTACTTTAAATGATTGAAGTTTCATGTTCAATTTCTGTGTCAATGGCTAATAATTTGTTGTAAGTGTTTTGAATTCGGTTGATGGGGGAAAATTTTAAAACATCAATACGAGCACGTGGAATTTTTAAGGAGATGTTAATTCTTTTAAAACTTTTAGGAATGTGTAAGTTTATATCTTGAAGTAAGTCGGTGTCGATGAAGTTATGGTAAAGTTTTGTAAAGGAAAGTTGCGCGCTTGTTTATATTTTGTTTGGATGAGCGCAGTGAGAAGCGAACACTTAAATAATTAAAATAATATAAATTCAAAAACATTGTCGTTTTCCTACATAGCTACATACAACGCTATTATACTTCCAATTGTTGTTTACCGTCGTGTTTTATTTCTTGGAGTTCCTTATTTTCCCTTAAAAATCTCTAGAACTCACCAAATCAAATCTATACAATCAAAAAAGTTACTGGGCTAAGCCCCTAGACCCCCAATTTGATGTACCGTCATTGCCAATCGTAACGTTGATTTATATTTACTATTTCTTTCTACTCGTCCGACAGTGCTGGCTCGAGCGTTGAGCGCTTGACTCTGATTCGAAAGGTCCCGGTTTCCTAGCTGAAGGTTTTTCCCCGAGGTTCTCGGTCGTTAATGCCTATGCAAGGGATTGAGTCCTCTTAAACAACTTTCGGACATTCGATTGATAAATCTAACACACATAGTGACTCTAAAAGTGTTTTTAAACCTAAGTATCCACATTCCAATCGGCACCCTATGGTGTGACTCGTTGGTCTTGTGGTTAGCGTCTCTGATTCGAATGCAAAAGGTCCGTGGTTCGATTCCCGATTTAGGCAAAAGTTGTTTAACTTCTGATGTTGACTTAAGTCCATCAATTTTTGACTTAGGGATATGTAAACGGTCTATTTGGAGCCCTCACTTAATAAATTCTAACGTTGTCGAATTAGTCTTGTTGATTCAGGCGCTATCCGCGGGTGAATCACGTCCAGCTTGATTAATCGGTGTTTCCTTATGCCGGTCTCTAGTTTTTATTATTCTCTCGTCGATGGTGTCGGCGCCTACAGGGTTGGCTCGCTCTGCTTTACATTTGCGCCCTCCACTTAAAATAAATTTATTTATTTATCCTTGGATCCAGTGGGTTTACTCAGAGCGTACACCCGTTACGCACCAATTAGTTTGTTTTCGTGTGCATCTATTCGTCATCGTTTCCCACTCAAACTTGTTATCACTTATCAGCTGGCTTACCCCTCACCCCTTCTCTTCTCACCGTAGTGCTAGTCACTTCAGTCAGTCTCCTCAGTCGCGAGTCAGCTACCACCTCGTGCAGTGCAGTGTTGTGTCTAGTGCGGTGTCGTGTGACTCATCCTCCCGGCGTCACCACAGCCACCCGCGCTCGACACACGTCCACTTCTTGAACAGGTCTGTAAAATACCAGACCGCGTCCGGGCATCTTTCTGCATGAGGCTTTGTTTGCATCATTATAATGTGTAATATACACCCACAAACACAACAACTTTTAAAATAAACAGCCTAACCTTTCTCAAATAATACAAACGAAATTCAATAGTTTTCAAGCTCTCTACACGTTTCTTGAAGGCTGGGTGCTACCTCGAAATCACCCCTGCTTTGCTTTCTGTATAAGGTGCCTGAGTGTGTAGCGCGCCACGGCTTGGCTGCGGCGCCCTAACAGGCACCTAGATCCATTGGCGATCAAATCTTTGTTGTTGTGATGTGTTCAAATGCTTTCTGCAGAAAAGTGTATGAGAGTATCCTTGGTCTACCCATGTAGTTCTCTGTGTCAACACCAGGAGACTTGTTTATTTCTATTAAGGGCGCGTCAACCGTTAGGTCATAATGCATCACTCTAGCCTAGGGGATATGGGGAGGAGGGCCCGTGCTGATCAGAACCAGCCACGGGTAGGGGGAGGTCAACAGGGTGGTTCTCACGTCGCGGTCGTCGTCGTCGTCGTCTTTGTAATCCCCTTTTTGTCATAGTCGTCGTCAGGGAAGTCGTCATGGGGGGTGGGGAGTAATCCCCGACGACGAATGCCAGAGCTAGCTTGTAGTTTCGGCTAATGTTTGCGAGTTGGACTTAATGTCTTTTCTCGCCTTTTACGATTGGCAGAGCCATGCTCGGAGCCATGCTCTGAGCCAAATTCTACCCTAGGCCCAGACGGGGACAAGGAGACTGTGTATTCTGGCTGCAGACTTAACGGCCGTCTTCCTGCTTATATAATAACCTACAATGTGTGTATTTTTTAAATAAATTTCTACACAATTTACAGCCACTCTGAATTCTTTTATAAATTTTTATTTGAAATAAAACTGCCCATGTGCAATGCATGCCTCTCTTAAATAGGTAGGCCTATATTGTAGTTAGGACTTTGGACAACTTTGAAGGGATGTCCGAGGGCTGTTTGAAAGGACTTAATCCTTTGCATTCGCATTTACGACTGAGGAAAACCTCGCAAAAAAACTCTTTCACGATTGCCGGTCTCGACAAGATTTGAACCCGGGACCTCCCGAATCAGAGTCACGCGCTTAACGCTCGAGCTAACACTGCAGGTTCACCTCTCCCATACTGTAACGATATAAGATGTAGGAAAGCGGGAAAACCACAACAACTGTGTGGTATCTCGCAATATTTAAGTTTATCTAGGGCGACGGTCGTCGCCCGGCAGACAAGCGCATGCGACTGCATAGGCGACACGAACTCCAGCCCTATATACAGCTACCAGAGTTGGGGGGTTTTCAGCTATGCAGTGCACACGCCGCCCCGAAGGAGTTACAATCTTGAAACTCGGTATATGACCTGGTATGTGGTCCATGACATACCACAAAAAATCAACCGATCCGACAACTCGTTCTGTGTTAAAAAAAGGCTCTCAACATCGTCAAATTCCTTTCGGCTGGCTGGTGGCTGGCTGGCTAGGAGTTCTCCGCGGAGATTAATTTAGCCTACAGAGAAAACGGTAAATCTTAGAACTATGAAACTTGGACCACACTTAGATGTACTTCAGACGCAGTGACGTTTGCTTTCAAAACCAAAATCGGGTAACAGGGACCGGAGAAAATCAAAATTTGGATGATAATCAAAACGCGTAATTACCAAGGCGTGGTAATTTGTACAAACTTGAAATTAAACATGCTATTAACCATTATAAATATCTTGCGTCCAAAACACAAGGGGCTAAATTTGGGGATGACTATGGGCCCAAAAATTACAAAAAATATATCTGAACTTTAAGAAATGAATCATTTAAAGAAAACGCTACAACTGAGATGTTTCAAACGTGGAATACATTTTGATATCTCTTATGACTTTTGAATATTATGGAAAGCAAAATTGGGTAACGGATACCGGAGAAAATCAAAATTATCAAAAGTAGGTAATTCCGTACTCTTATGAATAATACGCTATACTGAGAAAACGGTTCATCTTAGGACTTTGAAACTTGGGCCACACTCAGATGTTACCTCATATAACCAAAACCGGGCAATTGGGACCGGGAAAAATCAAAATCAAAATCAAAACGCGTAATTACTCAGGCGTAGTAATTTGTACAAGCAAGGGGTATCTTTGGGGGGGCCGAGGGCCCAAAAATGTCAAAAAACAACTTTGAACTTAACAAATTTAATCATTCAAAGTCCATCATTCACACCATGATAGCAAACGAACAACAAAAAGATGTAATATCCAACCAAATACAAAAATTTGTAAAAAAAAAAAAAAAAAAAAACGGCAGCCAAGCTCTCCTTCAAAAGTCTTCGGCTGTGAATGCTGTGAGATATAGAAGTTGAGCCAAGCTTTTTATTCTTTCTCCCTAGTTTCGCTTTGAAAATAAGTAAGATCATTTCGCCTGTTGACGAGCGCCAAGCCAACGATTTTTGTGGTAAAAAAGTAAAATTTTTAAACTCGAAATCGTAAAAAAATGGCTTGGCCATTGAATTTGGTTCATGGCCAAGGCGAAATGATCTTACTTATTTTCAAAGCGAAACTAGGGAGAAAGAATAAAAAGCTTGGCTCAACTTCTATATCTCAGAGCATTCACAGCCGAAGACTTTTGAAGGAGAGCTTGACTGCCGTTTTTTTCTTTTTTTTTCAAATTTTTGTATTTGGTTGGATTGAAACTAAATCCAATATATTTAAAACAATGTATGCTACCTCCTTATTGGGTTGCCAACTTTTCAGGCACTAGGACATAGTGACGCGTAGGAACCTTAAAGGGGTGGTGGCAGATTTTTTCGTGTAAAATATATACGATTTTTGGTTGGCTTGTCAGAAATGGCTGAAATTTGAAAAATGCTAAAATTTCGGATTTTATCTCTAGTGTATGGTTAACGTTATCAACATTAAAATTTTAAATATGTTAGGCTATTTGTATAGAGAATTGCAAAGCCTATTTATATGGCAACGAGTGAATGGGGTGAATGTGGGAGTGAGTGAGTGAGTGAGTGAGTGAGTGAGTGAGTGCATGAGTGGTTCAGTGAGTGAATGAGTGATTGATTTAGTGAGTGAGTGAATGAGTGAATGAGTGAGTGAGTAAGCTAAAACTTACCTGAATCACTGAATCTATTGCGCTGAAATTTCAAACAAACGTCCTGTACGAGTTTACTGAGAACTGTTAACAAAATCAGCATCATCTGTTACGATTGGAACCTTCAAGAAATAATAAATTGAAAATAGACGTAACATTTAATTTGACGACAATGGTTTTGTCCTTTAAAAAAAATAAACTTCATCGTATCACGATTTGAATGTCAGGCGTTAAATGCATTGCAGTGACTTAGGTGTATCAAATCTTGCACGCTCAAGTTTCCCCAAAATTCCGCTGGGAGATTGAGTTAGCCTTGCAATCTTTACACGTATTTTGTACTAACTATGTTTTGCATAGTATTGTGTCCATTTCAAAACAAGCTACCCGTTAGATAATTTCTTTAATACAATCCTGAAATAACCAATTATATATCGACCGCTGTTAGAACCCGGGTCTCCCACATTCCGGGCACAAAGACGCCTTAGCCAACTAGACTATAAGAAAACCCCAAATTCGTTGTAAGACGAGTGAGCGAGTCATGCGTTGAGTACCCGGAAACATTTGCATTCAAGTAAACTAATGTATAAGGCATAAGTGAAAAGATTTTGAGTTTAGTTTGTATAAGGGCGCGTCATCTGTATTGTCATAATTCGCGTCTCGCGCCTATGATAGACTAGGGAGGAAAGACCCATAATGCCTAGATCCATCCGTAGATAGGTGGAGGAAAGGGAATGTTACCGGGTACTGAACACATGACCTCAGAACACGTATAACAACGACTTTGGCGTTTTCCTAGTTTAAAACACACTGTAGGCCTACATGTTTTAAACACACAATATGATTTATTAAACACTTTAATTTAAACAGTATCGATACTGACGTTGATTTAAAAATGGGTTTTGTCATATATGAATAACAACAGATTTGTCTATCTACATTATATTATGTCCATCACATCGGAATAAAGTATTCTATCTGCAGCTCCGGCATTTGAGTCTTTATTTTTGCGACGTCTCCATCTGCACGAGGGCAGATTAACAAGCTCCTCAGACCAGGCAGATACTGTGGTATGAGCAGAATGACCTCTTCTATGGTCTTCTTTTCAAACCGGAAAAGCTTTAAATGACGTAGCATCGAGCATCCCTCGAATGCACTTTCCATCCCACTCTTTGTCAAATGGTTTCCAGTTAGCGTGAGTGTCTCCAGGTTCTTGAGGTTATCACCGATAGCCACTGCCACCATGTCATTGATGTTACTGGTGTTCAGATCTAGCGACAACAGGTTATTCAAGCCCTCAGATGAAAAGAGCTGGGCGAGGATCGGCTCAGGCAATAAGCAAGCAATGAGTTCCAGATGACGCAGGGTGGGTATCGTGCCGATGGCGAGAATGCTCTCGTCGAAAACATCTGGCTTCAGAAATACGATGCTCAACGACTCCAGGCGGACACACTTCTGCAGCGCGGACAAACCTTTTGGTGACCAGTCGCCATTGCCTAGTCCTAACGTGCGCAGGGTTTTACAGAACCGGTTGCACACGGCTGTGATGGTGTCGTAGTTTGGGGATCCGAAAGAATTATTATCATAAATCTTTAGGTCCTCGAGATCGAGGTTACAGTTAGCAAGGTGCACCAATAACACAATAGTACACATTAAACTGTCAATACCATGCAGAATTTTTAGGCGAGGTAGTTGAATGCAAATGTTATTGTAAAACTCCTGGTCAACTACGACACAGTGGTGAAATATCAATATTTCGATCTCAGTGCAGTTGTGTAATATTTGCGTCATTGCATTTGACAAGATATAGACACTTGAACCTCTTCTCTCCAGGACTAGGGCACGAATCCTTTGGTTGTGTTGGGAAACCACTTCCAACATTGTCTCCATGCTATCCCAGTCGAGCAATGTCAATGACTTGAGTAACGGTGCTACCTTGAGTATCTTAACGACAGTCTGCTCGCTTACCTCGCCTTGTCTGAACTTGAGCTTTCTGTAGAGTAACGGGTCTTCACATAATTCCTCCCAATAAGTACATACCTGTGAGACTGTCTCGCACAGATAGGCAGGACTGAGGAAGGAAAACACGTGTAGGAGAACCTCTCGAGGGAGGCTTTCGATGTTAAGAGCTTTGTCCATCTTCTTAAAATATCGTTAAAAAACAAATTTAGTACCTTAATATTAGATTAATGCGTGTTTAATGAGATTGCATGCACTTCTTGTCAACCTGTACTATCGTCCTGCCCGATAGTCATGCAACCGCAAACATAAATCAAATAACAAAATAAAAGTTCATTTGTCCACATTGCTATGGCGATGTCAAAGCAGTCGTGACAAAGAAATTATGTTAAATATATTTAAAAACTACCAAATTAAAAAAAAAAAACTACCCGGGGCTAGAACCCAGGTCCCGGGGACTTTTTATTATAACTTGAAAATAATATAAAAACTTGTGATATACACAATCCCCAACAACGTATTGTCTAGACTATATTTTTAAATAACTCCTATAATTATTTTTGCGAAGAAGAATTGGTTGCGGTATTTATGGGAATGTTTTGTGTTGTTACACTAGGAAAACGTCAAAGTTGTTGTTAGACGAGTGAGCGAGCCATGTGTTAAGTACGCGGGAACATTCCCCTTCATCCCCATATATACCTCAGGCTGGATCCAGCATGGTTGTTTCCTCCCTAGCCTAGGCTAGAGTGGCACATTATGGCCTTACAGTTGACGCGCCCTCATACCACCGAGTTCTCAACACATGGCTCGCTCACTCGTCTAACAACGACTTTGACGTTTTCCTAGTTATTAGATGTGTATGAGTTTAGACTTCGGTTAGAAGATGAAATTTTCTTTGCAGGTTAAAACAAGTTATATCTAGCACACTCTCCGTTTAAATTTAATGAGTTTCTCCCGTTTATTATTATAATAATGTTTACAAGCGATTATGTAGCAAAACGTTAATGTTTTAATTTTATTAAACATGTGGTGAGTAAACTTAGGGTAATGAGGAAAATATTCAAACTTAACGAAGTAATAACGTTTAAATTGAGATGTTAATCCGTTATTAATTCCTATAAATCTCCTTCATTTATATATGCTAATTACTTATTTGCCTGTTATGCACTAATGTTAAAGATTTATGCGAATTAGAGATGCAGTTTGAACATCTCCATTTAAACGCTATTTCTTCATTAAATGCAAATATTAAACCCCGTTAATCTGCAAGTTTACTCATCACATTTCAAAATTAAACCTAGAATATTAAGTGGTAATTTTTCGCTTCATAATCGCCTGTATACATTGTAAATAAAAGTGAAGTTTACATAACCTGTGTGATCTCGTTTCAAAAGTGAACAGGAAATAACATGGTAAATTAGTTTCTAGTTTGTGACAACCCCTCCCTACAGTCCCTTGTATCAAACATATTCATAGCGACGGTCAGATGTGCATGCAATATCATAGCACCGAGGAAAATAGACAAAGACAAACTATTATGCAAAGTCGACCGCAATTAATAAAACCGAACGGTGATGTGTGCACTCAATGGCTCTAGAGTACACCTATGCACAAACATCAGCGGAATAAACACACATACAAACATAAATAAACGATTGGTTCACAAATTAAACAGGAGTTACAGCATTGTTGTTGTTTTATTTAATGTATGTCATGTTTTATTAATTAGGTTTAAAAATAATAATGTGACTTTGGTTAACATTTCAAAAAACAAAAATAAAAGTGATAGTGTGAATTAAAGTTAACCGGACCTAGAGGAACATCCAAGAATTGGATATAACTCAGTCGTTGGGCTCCCTTGTCTAAATTATAGTATTTAAATCTTCGTTTGTGCAGACGTTCGGTCAAATAAAATACGTATGATCTGTAGAAGTCACTTTTTAGATTTTCTTACGCGTTTTGTGAATTTATACTAGGCAGCTACGCGAACGCTTTTTCCAGTCGCGTTGATGGATGAGCTTTTTTTTAAAAAAAATCTGTCCAATGATTACGTTTTTAAGTGGGATCTCATTACTTTTTCTATAGTTACTTGTTAATTATACACCTGTAAAAGGCTTATATTAAAACCTTTATTTCTATGAATTTTGAACAACTTTTTCAACTTTTTCTTTCAAAAGGCACTACTTCACCATAATATTTATGTTAATGTAAAATATGAACGTTGTTTCCCCACCCGTTTGGTTAGAATCGGCCCAAATATCACGAAAAAAAGTATTAAAACCCGGGGAAAAAATCGTAAAAGTACGATTTCTTTGAAAAATATTTCTTCAAAGTCTCTAAAATCTTAAAATATATCATTTCAGTGATTTTAAACGTTCCTATTAAGTTTCATCAATATCGGAATAGCCGTTCGCCAAATATCACGAAAATATCTCATTAAAAATCGAAAAAATCGTAAATGTACAGTAAATTAGGAAATGTTTGATCGATTATACCAAAAAATGTGGCAAGTCTAAGTTCAGAGATTTCGAAGGTCCCCTTTAATTTTCATCAAGATCGCATATGCCGTTTGCCCGTGAGAGCGCGTACAAACAGACACAAAAACTATCAAAAACAAAACACCCGAGCTATTTTTCTTGGGGTAACGTAAGTGGAAAAAAACATAAATTGACATTGAAGTCTTCGCTTCGCTCATCCAATTACGTAATTTCGAGTGGTTTTAATATTGGCGGTAGTCCTTCCTCTTAAATCAACGTGTATAGTGGTGATAAAGTATTTGTTTATTTGGATTAAGGACGCGTCAACCGTTAGGTCATAATGGTCAGAACCAGCCACGGGTAAGAGGAGGAAAGGGGATTCTCACGTCGCGGTCGTCATTGTCTTTGTCATCGTTCGTGGTGTAATTGTCGTCATCGTCGTCGAGGGGTCGTCAAGGGAAAGGAGCAAGGTCCCCGACGACGATTGCCAGAGCTCGCCTGTATATTTGGGGAGTAAATACCCTTCATACTAGCTGATGTTTGCGAGGTGGACTTTTTCTCTTGAATCGCCTTTTACGATTAGCAGAGCCATGCTCTAGGCCAATTCTACCCCGGGCCCAGACGGGGGGTGACAAAGTAGTTGACAAAGTAGTTGGAGGTGTTTACCGGCCGTGTCCTCTAAAGCCCCGCCAAGTTTCTCCCTGCCCCGCGACTAAGCCATGCAGGGGCGACCCTAGAAAGTCGAGAGCCCACAGTTGCTCGGGGACCGACAAGTTGACGAAACCAAAACACTTGACCGTCCCTAAGCACTTGAGCTGAAGACATTCCACCTCATTGCGGCAAGAAATATCACTTCGGTAAACTTTCCGAAAACAAATCCTGAAGGGTGAAATGGCAACGCTGTCAGGGTTTGCTGTACTAGACGTAGTGGAGACATGAGCGCGGTTTTCAAGCAAGTGAATACTACGAATGATTAAAAAAACAAAGTGTTGCCGAAAGTATTTTCTCGAGCGTTAAGCGAGCGACTTTGTTTCGGGAAGTCCCGATTTCAACTCCGGTCGAGACCGGCAATCCTGACTAAAGGTTTTCCCCGAGATTTTCCCCAGTCGTTATTGTGAATGGCAAGGATTTACTTCACCCTATTCTCAGGCTTCCCACGAGATATTATTATATTAAAACAAGGTGTTCGTATTAAAGCATTAAAGGAGCTATCTCATCTTGACAAAAGTGGTGTTCAGATGAAAGATAATAACATCTTTAGTCATGTTGTGAAGAAAAACCAAACAATTGAAACAAACAACCCTGTGGAAAAAATCTTTTCGCGTCAGATTTTGAATCTGCCGCGCGCCAGTTGTGACGTCAATTGTGGGTACTGTTCACGACTGCCACATTGTGCCTACAGCCCTCTACCACGCTTCGCTGTAACCAGTCAGTTGCCAGTTGTTTCTCGATGGTTCCAGTGAGATTTTTAAAGGCATAATAATATAAATAATATAAAAAATAATAAACCATTGCTGTATGTTCAAGTGTAGCAATAACTCAAGTGAAAATAAGCATATATCATTTCATTCGTTTCCCGACAAACTAAGAAAACCAGACTTACAATACATAAGCAGTGGTTGAAATTTGAATCGAGTAAAGAGAGCACATTTTGTTCCAAGCAAGTATACGCGCGTGTGCTTCGAACATTTTCTTAAGAACGATAACTGAAGGCTGAATTATGTCCTGATTGGAAAGTCAAGCGTGTTCTAAAACAAACTTCTGTGCCGTCTGTGCCATCTGTTAGATTGTTGGGAGCAGAAAAGAATGTGCCCTATTGCCGCAAGACAACGCATTTGTCCAAAATGTCAATACAATATATTCTAGAAGGAATTGAGGATGTACCGATTGCGACTTCAAGCAAGCCAACGTAGCCGACGCCGACGGCGGGTACCAGCTGCAAAAAATCAACACCCATTGGAAAGAAAGCAAGAATCGAACGGATTGCGGTACCCTTTGATTACCGGTATGTTATTTCCACAATTGAATATCATGCCGTTACTCGGAGGAAATATTCGACATGTGAAATCAAAGTTCAGTGTGAGATAGGGAGAGAAATATTACGTTATTATCAAAGAAGTGAAGTAATCGAAAAAAGTTTTTGTGAAGATATCGAAGGTGATTGCGATTTAGATGAGACATTTCAGCCAAACTCAGACGGCGAAGATCACTCGAGCGATGATGAGACGGACGACGGCGACAGTGCATTTGAACCTTGTAGGCCTTCTGAATCGTGTTTTTTGTGTGTTTTGGGAATGGGAATGCCTTATGACACTGTTTTCTTTTTTATGTGTTTGTGGGGGTCCTGTAACTGATATCGAAAAGCACATGAAGGGATCGATGCTATCTGTCACTACCACGTGCATAAACTGGCATACGCACGTGTGGTCATCACAAGTAAAGGATGGACAGAAATATCTAGGTTCAATTAACATTGTCGCAGCTTATTTATACACGTGTGGTGTCAGTTTTTCTGTTTTTAAATCATTTGCCAGCGCATTAAAGTTGCTATTTATGTCGAGTGCAACATATACATACTCGGCTCTAATCGCCGAGACGACACAGGAAGGAATGAAAATACGACTGTGCATCCCGAAGGATTCCCACGAATTGATCCAACTGACAAAGTTCCTACAAACAATATGCCTCCATAGTTTGTTTGTAGTTTCACGCAGTTGTTTTTAGTTGCTGCACATTTTGCTATCAAAGCAAGATTATGTTTTACCATATTCAAACGCCCAAATCGCTTGTAACGCTGCGAAACGAGTCATGCATAGTGATGCAGGAATCACTAGCTATGATTTTCATTATTTTCTCCGACTTATGGCAGCATATCGATTCAATATCTATTGATTTAGATTGGCAAAATCCATATAAACACCATTTGGTGTGGCCCGCAAGACCACTCAAAACCACTGCCCTATTCTTAGCTGCCGCCACAGCATGTTTATTTTTTCAATCTGCTGTAAACTCAACTCTGGTTCAAATAAATATGGTTTTACCCCAGACATACCCAAAAATAAAAAAATAACGTTGAAACGTGGAACGAGAACACGCAAGATGGTACAAACAGCGATTGCCGTGCATAACTGACACCGACTACTCTGCGCGCTTGCCTTGACCAAATGCCGCCTGCGACTAACCCACAGTTGACGTCACGCGAGGAGGCGTGGCCAAAACACGGGATTTCAGTAAATAATTTTTTTACGGCGGAATAGTTGGCCGATTTCTTTGATTTTTTTTAGCATATTCAAAACAGTGTCTCAAAACTAATAATATATTCGTGTTTCAAGATGAGATAATCCCTTTAAGTCTGGAAAGCTGTTGTAAAGAACTCCGTTTTCGTTCAGTGACTATTTAAATCTGTTGTGCTGGTCGTGTTTTACACTAATACAACCCCGTATTTGGCCTTATTTCACTAATTACCACCACCCTATTTGGACTTAAAGATGAGTTCATTTGAGAGGAGAAGTCAGGAGGGAGTAAAGAATGAAGTAAGCAGCACTCATGGCATGTGTGAGAGATGGAACCATCAGCAGTTCCAGTGTGCTGTTCAACAATGTATCTACCTTTAATAATAAAAACGAAGCATTCAAAATTATAAACAAGCTAAATGGCGCTGAATCTGGGGAACAAATTGAAGAAATCCACACATTTAGTCGAATATCAAACTGAGGTGCACTATGGCTAGTTGTAGATTATCAGTCAAAATCAAAAATACAAAAACATAACTGAGTAGTTCAAATGAATTTAAACTTAAATCATGGTAACTGGTTAAGAAGAATGTGTTTAAATTAACAACTCGTTTGAAAGGTGAGGAATTATGGAGTGAGTTGGATAAGTGGATGTATTTGAGTATTTAACAATGTGTATAATGTGTTTTGACGTCAGTTGTGAAATGAAGATGATCCACCATTAAGTCGCCGTGGTTTCTCATCTATTAACGCAAAGACGACGGAAAGAATGTGTTGAGGATGGTTTGGTTCATTTTTCACAGCGACAAGTACTTATTTAATGTAATGGAGTAAAACCAACGCATAGATATTCGAGTTGAATACTCTCTTCCGCTCCATTAGCCTGAAAGAAAGAAGTCTAAAACAATCTTTCATGTGTTTTTAGTCCCCGTCTCCACATGGTTTAGTCTGGCTGGGTCACGCGAGACTGGAAGAGAATCAGTCGGGTTTTGTGTTTTTTACCCTAATAAATCTCAATGCGTGAACCCCCGCCCCCCCTCGTTACTCCGCCATTCAGGACTGAAACAAAACGTTCAATTAATATCGCCTAGCGAGGCGTTTTAACACGTCATTTACCTCCGGCCGGCAGTAACCCCCTCCCGCATTCACCCGGGGCCGACCGAGCTACCGGGGGCGTGACTCCAGTTCCCGCCGCTAGGACGCGCTGCTCATTTACCTCCGGCCGGCAGTAACCACCCTCACCGCATTCAACCCGGGGTCCGACCGAGCTACCGGCATCGGGCGATGACTCCAGTTCCCGCCGCTAGGACGCGCTGCTCAAGCGGCAAAAACACAAACTATTCGTTAGGAATATTTTAGTGATCAATTCGTTTCTTCTATTTCTTGAAATTAGTGCACGTTTAGCTTACTAAGTGAATTGAAGAATGATCAGAAAGTTTAGTAAAGTTATTAATTCGCACTGCGATAGAGAAATTTGTTTGGGGGCGAGATTATTTAATTGTTAAAAGTGAAGAATAAATTAATTGCTGAACGTTATGATTATGATAAGTGTGATCTACAGGGGTTGAAAAGCTTTAATTATAGCATACATAAATGTATGGAAACAAAATTATTTAATTTGACAGTAATTCGGGAAATTCAGTCGCCGTATTTTGAACGATTTTATTAATTGGATTTTCCACGTGAAGAATACATGAGTACGTTGTCAGTACGCTCTGATTAGCTTCCGATAATTTGAATTATGTTTTTTAATAAGAATTGTTAAAATATCATATTAATTTAAAATGTAAAACATTATTATAAACTGCAACTAATCTAATTATATTGAAAATCATTCCGTACATCAAACAACCTAAACCCTCCCTACAAAGATAATTATTCAACAACATCAAAACCACATGTTTATCAAAAATCACTTGCGGCGGTATATTGCCCCCCCTCCCCCCCCCCCGCCCCCCCCTCATACCATCAATTGCACAGAGCTAGGATTAGAACTATCTGCGATATATTTGCTTGTACGCCACGGACTCATATGTATTTGTAATAATCAGTGCGGTTGACGTGCCTATGTTTGATGAGCTCGGACGAACCAGGAATGCAGAGGTTTATTCTGGATCACAGTGTAGCTCTATCGATTGTCCTGGGTTGTGGTCTAACTAATGTGTCACGTAAGATCGTGTGTTTGGAGTGAAATTAGAACATTTTCAAAATATTAATTAATTTGTTCAGTAACTGGCCGTGAATATGCCACTGAAGAGGTTTTTGTTTTGATTTCAAAGCCTGAGTAACAGACAATAAATATTTAAAATTTAGTTATTTCTTCTGAACTTGAATTGAGAGAATCATTATTCAGTAAAGAAGCTTTCAAAGTTAAAAGTTTTTGTGTGAAATTTGGAAATAAATAGTGGGCAAGAATGAATTTGAAATGTGCTGGATTCGTCATATTTAATTTTTAATGGGTATTTCAAGTCGTAAAAATTGTGTTCGCGATCAGCCAATTATATCTTAGAAACCGGGACCAAACAGTCAAACTCTTACCTTATTGTGATAACTTTTGCGATTGTCATGAATCGTAACAGAATACAATTATTGTGTTGAACTCATTATTAATTATTATTTAGTCTCTATTTGCTTCGCTAAAATGTAGTCCACTAGTGGAAATTTTATAGAAAAGGGAGGAGGGGAAACCCGGTACCGGCACGTAGCCTACTCCTTTCGAAATGTACCAAAGGGACCAGTTACGTCCCATCCGAAAGGACGGTGTAACCTTGACAGTCATATAGGTTCCTCCACTTAACCCAGACTGCCGAGCAGACGTCGAGGTGAACGAAGCCATTACACTAGCTCTCGAACCTTCCGTCTGCTCTAACCAGCGGTATTATGTGTGTCTCAGGGCAGAGCGTTCACCCACTCTTCCCCTGACCCCAAGGTTGCTTAACTTTGGTGTTCGAGTGGGAACCGGCTAAGCGAGTTTAGAGAATTTTAGGAGTAAAAATCAACACTTAATAAATAACAAAATTTAAATGTTTGAGTTAAATAACTCCGAAAATGCGTAACTCCATTTTGTGGATACCTATATGAGAGTAAGAACGACTTACTCCTAAAATAAACTCTGTTTTTTGATTAAATCCTCTTTGTGGATCCGGGCAATGGTGTTTGTTATATCACGAACGGCTATTGTTCTAATGTTCAGATAATGAATATAGCTTTAAGCTGTTCGTCGATAAACATTAAAGTGGCTCAAACTCAGTTTGCTAGCAGGTTTATGGACGTTCGTCAATGGTGATACAAAAGCTAACAAATTATGTGTAATGTGTTGGAAACTGGGTTATTTTGACCGAGGTATAAAGTGATCAATGGCTGATTGATACGTTTCAATCCCACCATTCACATTTTTACAGCGGACACCTTTAACTTATTGGAGTACTTAGACGAGTCAGATTAGTCCATTTATTGGGTAAACTTTTTAAGAGGTGCTAAAATTTCAGAAATACAATTCTATCAATTATTATTAATTTCTAAAACATTTTTTTTGTTCAAAATTTGCTTTTTAAATCTAGTGATCTCTTGGCTAGTATGAATGATATTTATGGTCCAAAATGGTTGAAACTGGAAAGGATCAAATCAGAGTGAAATTTTGAAATCTCAGTTATTTAAAAAAGGCTAACATACTCAATTTTTAAACCACAAAAATGTAACACATGAAATAAATGAGAAAAATCACTCTTTCATCAAAGCATAAAAAATAACTGTATTATTTAGAACTAATGGGATACTTCAAATCCAAAATTTTACAAGTTTTTTGAAATATTGACCCGATAAAATGTATTAACATCATCAAACGGAACGGTTAACGTACTATGTCATACTCATAAGGTACCTCTACCAGTGCTAACAACGGTTTATGAGAATGATCTTCATCACCCACGGAGTTGGGGTGCCCAGGTGTGTAATCAAGTGTATTTATTCAACACATCGTCGAGATGGGCCTCACTGCACTACACGTGTGTTTGTGTTTGTGTTTGTGTTTGTGTTTGTGTTTGATTAAGTCAGCTGTGTTTCATCGCGTCTGTTGTTGACGCAAAACAATCTCTCTTTCAACGATTGATTATTGAAATCTGACAAGTCATCAATCTAACTAGAGTAGGGTGTTGACATCAGACACAAATCAAACCCTGTACGGTTTAATTCGCGTGCAGAAAACCACGGACATATTTATTATTTACAATATAGACAAGCTAGTAAAATTTGAATGCATTTATGATTTTTAATCCTTATTTGAGATGCGTTTCAATATCCAATCATTGTTGCAATTTACGTTACTTAATAGTTTAGTGTGGAGAAGTAACTGGCACTATATAGCTCAAAAACTTTAAAAACTTTTCTTTTTAAATTGGGTTTAAGGGCGCGTCAACCGTTGGGTAATAACGCGTCACTCTAGCCTAGAGGATGAAGGGAGGAAAGACCCATGCTTATCAGAACCACCCACGGGTAAGGGGAGGAAAAGGAGTTCTCACGTCGTGGTCGTCCTCGTCTTTGTCATCGTTTGTGTTGTGATTTTCGTCGTTGAATACAATGGCTACATTAGTATATACTTTACAAAACATTTTAACAAATAGTTATGTTTTCCCAGCGGTCCCTCAGACAATACATGCACTTTTTAATCAAACGTCAAAATGTCAATAAATGAGTAGTAAAATTGCATTAAATGGATTTTGTTTTATACTTTAACTCTTTTGCTATTATTGAAATGTGTTTACTAAAGTGGTACGAACAAAATACCTGAATAAATTATTCCAAACAACCCTTATCATTTATTTATATTTAAGCAGCAGTCAACTGCAAAACAAATACTTCGATTGAAAAGTTTTATAATAATGGAGTGACGCAATTACTTGAACAAGTCTGTTTGTCATTACTGAATGTTATTACATAGCAAACATTGCAACCTAAAGGGAGAATAGCAATGTTGTTGCTCGCGGCACTTGACTCTCGTACTGCTCTTGACTCTGGATATGTATAGAGCTGTTCTAGAATATAATATAGGTTAAGCCGTGTTCTAGTGCTCCATATTTTGCGTTTTATCCGAACGACAATATTTTTATTAATTTGATGAAACTTTTATAGAGCAGGTGTTGTTAGTTCTGCACTTCAATATTTAAAGTAATTAAATAATAATATTTGAAATAATATTTCGACGACTTTTAGTCTTTTTTTCACTGGTTTAATGGACATGTCCCCGTAACAACCTGACAATAAAACCAGTAGGAGACTACTCGAAAGTCGTTGAAATATTGTTTTATTTCGTGTTATTTATATTTTATTTAAGTGCAATGTTTTAATTTAATAATTTATGTTTTCGCATATGTAAATTATTATGAATGGAAGTGTTATTTTGATAATTGGTGGAATATTGTTAAATATGGTTTATGTGTACACTTATCATTCAAGTTAATTGTACGGATCATATAAACTTATAGGCCTACACATAATATAAACATTATATTTGATACAATTCAGAAATTAACTGAAAATTCCACCTACGGGAGTGTTTCCCGACTAACCAAATCAAGAAAATAGTATAAACTTGTTTTTACTCAGGTATAATAATATGTAAATAACAGTATTAATTTTTATATTGTGTGTTCTAAATGTAAATGTTTACTGACTATTGAAAGCTTAATATTTCAATCAAATAACTAATTTCTATTGTTGTATCCGTTAGACCAAATAAGGGAATTAAATATTCGCGGCTCTCTGGGGAACTAGCACGATAGGGACTTCTACACTGTGTATACAACCTGTGTCTATATCATTCTGTTAGGTTTTAAACGCACAGCAAATATGAGTTTGACGCGTAAGCAAAATATTATCCTGAACTAAGTTTACTCGTTGAATGAAGATATTTGTGTAAATCGTGAACGTGTATTTCACAGACAAGACGATTAGGGGCTTAACATGAAGCTTTATAAGCCTCCCTCTCTTTCATGCTAGCCTGATACAAACATGAAGCGTTGCCTAAAACATCTCGCTTTGAGCCTCGACTGAGCAGATATGACGGAAAACCATAGTCAGAGGGATTCCTGGGTTAATTGGTGACTGAGCGCTTCGAGTTTTATAAGCCTCCCTCTCTTTCATGCTAGCCTGATACAAAACACGTCATCTCGCGTCTAGATCGAAGCCTGAATTCGGGCTTGAAAAGTCCACTTGAGTATCTTCGGATGTGCAGGTTTAAGAGGGCCTAGATCTCAATAAGAAAATGTCATATTCATTCATAACATAACTATGTATATTTACTATTAGATAAGTTTGTGTGATTATTATGGTTATTCAGCAAGAACAATAATCTTTCGACCCTTGCGCCGCTGCACGAGTGCGGTCAGTCTGGGCTGGGCTATGTGTTAGGGGTAGAAATTAGTGTTTACCTGGGACTAGTCTCTGCCTGTCATCTACTGTAGTTTACTCACCGATCTCTTTTTACGCTTCGAGTGGACAGCGGATGCACCTGCCAGATGTTGAGAAGTGAAGCCTGACTAATTTAGAGAGTTTTCGTACTGTTAAACTACATAAACAACACGATTACTAATATGTGGAAAGATTTCCCGCATAAGCAGTTGTTTTGTTCACATAAACGCAACGCACACAGACATGTTTGCTGTAAATATGTAAGTTAGCACCTCCAACATGGCCGCTGTTAGCATCTCCAACATGGCCGCCTCATATGAAATAAAATTAGACTGGTGCTAATATCAACGACCGTCCAAAATATTATAACATACTCATTGTTTGCGATCCCAAACCATGGTCTTGAATGTAACAAGATTTAAAAAGTCATACTCAATTAACTTTGAGTTTCCAAGTAGTTTGAACGTTTATTCATTGCAATTCGCGCTCAGACCCATGTTTTTGGTTCTTTATAAATAATTCGATAGGCAATTTGCAATGAATTAGATGATTATTTGAAACACTTTGATGAAGTGATGTGCGTGTTGATGTAAAGGTGCTACAGTGTCGAATACACGGAACTGTGAAGGGATGCTAGTTTAATTTCTAAGAGAATTTATCTTTTTACAATCAGATGAACAACTGAAATTTGAAACAACCGTAACCAAGTCGTGGTGCCTTATTTAACCAAGCTGAGTTGGGGCGTCAAGTTGTCACCTGACCACCATGAAACCTTATTGAACTTAAAAACTGTCATAATCTGGCGGTATTACTGTAACTAACAACACAAATGCTTAATTAAGTTGGGGTACTCACATTCATTCTTGGTTCAAAATGTGTTGAAACATGCTCAAAATCCCAACGGATATTAGTTACTTCTCCTACCTTAGTACCTACATAAAATTTATATTGTGATTGAGAACCTTAAAAAAAATTACTCGAATACATCAAAATCTAGGTTGTTATCGTTTACTAGGCTTTGTAACTATAGAAACTTAACAACATAATATTCTACACTGTGCATGAAAACCAGGTGCCAAAAGGGTGTTTGTTGATTAGTTTACATTCTTGTAGTGTTAGTTGGAATGAGAAAGACATGGATATGCTTGAATAAACTTTTTACATTTAAACATTGCATTTTGCAATGGAACTAGAAAGTAGAACGTATACAGAACACCTGTAAATATATAGCTAAAATTAACACACTCAAAATTATTGTGATCTAAAAATAGAGCCAAGTTTATCTACTTTCTAAATTTGAGACTTTCAATATATAACTTTACTCTGCCCCGTGAATGTAGTATCTTTGCTTAGCTTTGCAAAATAAATTTGCGCTATTTGCAAAACCTAATTTATTTTACGAGTTTACTTATAACGTCATTTGTACTATAAAATTAAACATTTCAATTAGTAACGTACAATTTAAAATTTAATAAAATTAGCTTGGCACACATATAACATCATTTTATGAAAATGTAACATAGACAACAAAGTCAGAGAACAAAAATAATGACATTAGTGTGATACCATGGCTTAGCTACTATACAGGTTGTGAATGGAATGTTAGAATTAAGCTGGAGCTAAGCTCTTTTCTACCATTCTCATGACACGTTACTTTTACAAATGAATGTGTTGCGGAAAAACAAAAATAATTTAAATGTAAAAAAAAGTTTGAGGAAAGTAATTTTTTAGTTATTTCATTGTGAAAACACTTGGAAAATAAACCTCAAAAGTAAATTTTCAATTCAAAATGTGACGTCGTTTAGAAAAGATCAAATCCATACGATTTTAAGATTACTAAACCGTCTTGTTCGTTTAAATAAAATCCATGCTTGAATAGCGATTAACATAAACTTTATCTTGAACGATTGACTAGATCACGGTGACTAGACCACGGTGACTAGACTATAGAAGGTAGTGGACAACAATTAACTTTGTTACCTGTAACAATGTTTGTAGTGCGCTCTGTGTTGAGAATAACACTTAAAAATTCAACAATATAAAATATAGTATATATAGTGTTTTCTGTGCAGTCATGACAAGGTTATCAACTAGATAAGTTGTGCTCCATGGGACTTGTAACAACTTGGACCAACTGGCAACACAATACTCTTCTAATCATCAGACCATATTCAAATAAACACACTTTTAAGAAGACTTTTTTTCTGGCCAGCCAAGAGGATATAATACATGACTAGGACAACAGAAAAGGAATTATTTTCTACAAACTGTGAGTGACTCGGTAACATCTTTCTTACAATGCAACGTTTTAGTTCTCGGTTGTTGTGAGAGTTTGTAAAACTATAATCCATAATTGTCAGTCAGACGACAAGGATTTCTCTGCTTTGTTAGTTGAGGCATTGTTTAATTGAAAGTGAATTTATAATATTTATTAATGTTCTATTTAATTCTTTATTTAAGTTGGACATTGTATTTTATTATTATATATTCAATTGGAGGGTGTCAGGTAGCCAACTATGGGCAGATGCCTTTCTATCATTCTCGAATTTATTTTAATGACATGTTCAAATTGTTTACAAATAAATACAAATATTAATAAATAAATACATTTTAATATGTACACTTAGTTTTTAGTCCTATTATTTCGTTTAATATCTTAATGATGAATGAATGTTAAAGAATTATTACATTCTTAATCATTCATCATTCATTTTATTGCAAATATAATTGGGGCATCGCTGGCTACCTACCCACTGTTTGCACAACTGAAGGGAGGTGTTGGCATACTTGGTACATTTTGACTGTAGGTAAACTTATACTTACTGCAGCCACTCATTTCCTGGAGAAGAATCGAACGGTGGTTACTTAGGTACGTCTGCTGTAGGTCGTAATTGTCTTGCAGTAAATTTCTAAATTTCTCATCCAAAGTTATCTATTTAACGGAATTTAATTCACATCATACTCATTTCTTTGATTTCTTTATTTTCATTCACATAAATAACGTTTGTTTTACTATTATCATCATTTTATTTTGTTAAAATCATATCTGTCTTTGAACTTTGAAAACAATCTAATCATGGGAAACAAGTGATGTATGTACCTTTAACCGTACATCATTTGCTAGCAGAATGTACCAAATATTATGCCTTGCGCACTCAATTTGATCTCTCCCAATCATATGAAGAACTTCTATAACGGCGACAAACTTTATAAATTTCTCATCCATAGTTATCTATTTAACAAAATTTTATTCACATCATACAAATTTCTCTCTTTTCTTTATTTTCATTCACATACATAACTTTTATTTTGCTATTACTTTCATCATCATCAATTTATTTTGTTTTTTATACACTTAGAAAACAATCTAATCATCAAACATACCTGCATTAACTCATCTCATCAAACTTTCATTCACTGGCGGCGCAATATGACCTAACCGGTTGAAGCGCCCTAGTTTCTCACGTCGTCGTCGTTTTATAAAGCATTTACAAGGTATAGAATGACAAACTAGGTAGTGGTGGTGACGGAAGTCGTGTAGGCCTACTTTATACCGGTGTGGACCCAGGTGACAAAATTGGTCTCTATTTCGGTAATAAAAGCACTCGAATACATGGTTGATTTAGTGTAAGTGATGCCCTGAGTATGTGGACAAGTTATATAATGATTGTGTGTACTTATATTGATAATGGGGAATCTTGTACTGGGTTCACAGATTGCGTCGGTTTTGAGTTCGATCGAGGACGGTCTAGGTGATATTTTGCGCTTTTTATATTTCCCATCGTATATATTTATGTTATATATTTCAAACATTTTAGAACAAAACACCCCCGCCTCTCGTTTCGTTTGACAACTCGTCGCGTTACACGAACCTAAGTCTGGTTTCGCCAGCGGTTTAGCCGAGCTCGTTTAACCGGTTCCCACTCGAACACCGAAGTTAAGCAGAATCGGGCGTGGTCATGGGTAGAGTGGGTGACCGCTCTACCCTGAAACTCACGTATACCGCTGGTTAGAGCAGATGGAGGGTTTGAAAGCTAGTGTAACGGCTTCGTTCTCCTTGACGTCTGCTCGGCAGTCCGGGTTAGTGGAGGAACCTATATGACTGTCAAAGTTACACCGTCCTGTCGGATGGGACGTTAAGCCGTTGGTCCCCTTGGTACTTTTCGAAAGGAGTAGGCTACGTGCCGGTACCGGGTTTCCCCTCCTCCCTTCTGTTCATACTTCATCCTCATCTATCACCACTCATCGTCTCGATTAGCCAAAGTGCATAAATATGAGACGTTAAGCAATATTCAATCAATCAATCAAGTCTGGTTTCCCATGCTGGAGTAGGATTAGTTTCGACCGCTAACGAATAAATCAAATCAACTTAGAATTGTACCATTGTTTGTTTGTATTTGGTAGACAAAGCCCAAAGCGATGACTGCCACAACGTGTGAACACCCCACCCCCTTTCCTAACCCTATCTGTGGCTGGTTTCTGACCAGAAAGGGTGTCCTCCCTAGGCCAGAGTGGCGCATTAATGACCTAACGGTTGACGGTTATTGAGTTCATTCTTAGTAAATATTCTTCTTCTAAGCTTCATGATCATTAATATCAACTTAACCTTTTAACGTCCAAAGTATGTATCTATACAAATCATGGAAGAGTAGGACATGCGTTTATAAGTCTGAAATTTTGAGCATATGTCATTTCGGTGGAAATATATGGCTGTAGAGAAAATTGAATATATTCGTGTTCTTTTTCTGTATGATTCAGACAAAATTTGTAAAATCTATTAGGCCTACTGTAGGGCTATGCATGTGCAAAGTTACATACACGTCGGATGCATCTTGGCCGAGCGAATAGTTGTTTGCTAACTGCCAAATGTGTCCCATTCCCTCTTAAAAACTTAAAATCACTGATGAAAGTCTACAAGCGAATCATTTAGAATTTTAGTTTCCGAAAAAAAGCTACATTCGCTGAGTGTTTCTTTCCTGTCAGAATCAAAACATGTTTTAATGCTATGTAATTCAAGTTATTCAATTCAAGTGAAGGCCATTGAAAATTCCTATTAAAAGATATTTAATAAATCAAAATACAAAATTCAAAATTAGACTACGTACTACATGACAAAATAAGAAAAATACAAAAAAACACAAATAAATTAAAATAAAAACCATACTTCAAACTTAGTATTATTATTTCCATTTTTTCGATGGGCTGAAAACGCATCTATTACCCCCTCTTTTCGTTGAAGGCGGATTATAAATCTAATTCAATCCCATGTTATCCCGTATAATCTTCTCTTCGTTTTCCAATCTTGACAGGAGTTAATCTCTGAAATAAAGTGAACAAGGTCGATTACTTTAAAGATTAAGTTATGCAAGAACTCTTTCTAAGGGGAATTTATTCCATGGAAAACAGTCCTGTTAAATATTATTTTAACTAAATGAACACCCGCGCCTAAATATGATAAGCTTAATAATACATAAACATATTATTGCTGACCAAAGGTTTTATAAACCAAAACAATACTGATATGATCTCATTTTTATATACGAGTTTCAAAAATATCAATAATTATAAATATTTTGTTTCTATCTGCAAGTGGGGCTACAACTGAATCGAAAATATAGGATTACGAAAAACAGGGACTAAAGTCACTTTTGTTACTAGTCACATTTTACCCACTTTTGACCTGTTCATCTATTAAGAGCATTGTATAATCATCAATTTTTTATTTTTCATTAAAATTAGTAAGTTTGAGTGTGGGCAGTCTTATTTGTAAGTTGTTATGATTGTATTGTATTGGTAAACTACTGAGCTTCTTGAACTCTCCATATTTCTGATGCATGTTGCCGTTAAATTTGGATCTATGAATTTGTTGTGACTGTAACATACAATCATAGGATTAGAGCCATCACACATATTTTATGAAAATAAGTCGTCGGAATTTTTATTGCACATATTTTATGATTTTTTTCTCTTTTCCATAGCCATAAAGTAAGGTTGAGAAATAGTCTTCGTCTCGATTTATATGTTTTCCATATTTTTGTATACGAATGTGCACTTAACATAAGTGTATCTTGTTACAAAGAAAACTTTATTCACACAGAAAGAAATAAAATAGTTAATTTTATACGTAAGTAAGTTTCTATTTCTTTTGCTTTTTTGTGAAATACCACATTGCATGATGATGATGATGATGTATAAACATTGTTGAACATGCAACAACAACAAAAGACAAACGCCTGTCAATCGGAGGTGATGTTTTCAGAGTGTGATGTGCACCTGTGATACATGGACAGCTGACCCGACACCTCCACCAAAAGACTTAAGCAATTGTTCACGTTTTAATTTTATATTTCAACCTCCAATTGAGCTTATTTAAAAGATACATTCCATACTTTGCGCAGAAGAATACTATTTTAAAGTTTAAATATGTTTGTGCCTTTGCATGCATGCAATGTGTGATTAAAAACTATGTATAGCTCAATGCGTGATTCAATTACGGATTATTCGTGATTTTAGTTTAGTTTATTTGAATTAAGGGCGCGTCAACCGTTAGGTCATAACTCATAATGCGTAACTCTAGCCTATAGAAGATGTGGGAAGGAATGCCCCATGCTGGTCATAACCAGTCACGGACAGAGGGATGAAAATGGAGGTTCTCACGTCGTCGTCGTCGTCGTCGTCGTCGTCGGGGAGGTTGTCAAGGGAATAGGGAGGGACCCTGACGACGACTGTTAGAGCTCACCTCTAGTTTCAGGAAGTACTCCCCGAATTGCTAGCTGATGCTTGCGAGATGGACTTTATCTCTTTACTCGCGTTTTACGAAAAAAACACAAAAGAAAACACATTTTTGTCAGTTGTACTTTCTATAAAACTCACATTTCCTAGGGCTTCACACTCCTATTTTCTAATTGATATGTTGAGCTACGTTTAATACTAATGATTCCGTGGATGAATTGAGGGCACAATGAGCCAGCACGTTTGAAAAAGAAACGTAATGAAACGGTTGAACGAATCTTTGTAAGTAGCGTTCGCTCGATCTCTAATTGGACTAACGTAACTACTAGGTACCTGTATGAAACTAACGTCAGAACACAAAAGGAACATTATCCAGTCTTACATAGAGAAATGATTACTATTTTACTCCCAGACTCCGACGATTGGCGTCCAGTTTCAAACTAATTAATACATATTCCGAGCAGTGATGTTTGAATATGGTGATTTTAATTAACGTATCACGTTAAACTAGAGTATAATTGAAAATAGAGGAGAAGAAAATCAACGGTGTGCGCATGGTAGGAAGTGGGACACGGCGATTGTGTTATTTCAAACAGTGGTTTTCAGGTCACTTTATAATATATGTACAATACACTAGGTAACTCACGTTTTAACAAAGGGAACTCACTTTTCAGGCTGATTTCAGTTCGTTAGAGTTGAGCTGATAGTTAATTTATGGGGAATAGTTGTAAACTAAGATAAATTATTATTAGGAATAGGGTAAGAGTTTTCGTAAAATTTAAGTGTTAATCTTATATCATAGTCTTCATTGATGCTGTTATATAAAATTTTAAAACTTTTATACAAACAGTCTGTTTTATGTTTTAATTAGTTTTGGATAGGCCAATGAAAAAGGATTTCATTTACTAAACTATAAATATTTGCATCCGTCTATCTGTCTGTCTGTCTTTCTGTCCGTGCATCGTGTGATTAATTGAATCAACATATTAATCCCCTCTGGTTGCCTCGGGCCCCGGCCAGCTTGTGGAGGGGGGGGGGGGGCAGTCTTCGTACTCGACCCGGACGTCTTGTGGCTGGGCGCCCCTCACTGAGTTAGTTGACTCCTTTGAATTACTTCGTTTTGTTCAGTAATTAATCAAAGTGCTACTTGGCAGTTCATAGTCTCCGATTTAATTAGTTACATTTCGGTGACGTTTACTCGTGAATGGTAGGAGTGACGATGGTTCCTAAGATAATTGTGATGTATCATTACTGAATCTTAAAAGCAATGTGCACGGGTATATTTGATTTTGTATTTAAATAACGTATTTACTTTGTTGACATAGAATGAGCTCATTCCACTTTTTTTTTTTACATACAGAAGAAAGTAAAAATCACACAATCATGTTATAACAAAAACAGTGAACATTTAGGAAAAATTATGGCTGTCAAAACATTACATGACAGCAAAGTTTTTTAAAAATGTTTGGATGTCCCTATTCAGGTGTGTATCTAAGGGTTTTTGGAGTTGGATAATTATTTTCAATTTAATGAATGGGCAAAACACTCTTGTATGTGTAATTAATTATGTAGAAATCAAACCAGAAATTTAAAAAAATCCGCCCTGATGAGATAGAATGTTTATTTCGTGTATAAATTTGGATAATAATTGTTAAGTGATTTGTCAAAGGCTGTTGTAGAGGATTCAATCCATTGCATTTACATCAACGACTGAATAAAATCTCGGAAAAACCAGAATTTTAAAATTGAAACACAAAACAACACAAATGTAATATAAAAAATACGACACAATAAGAACATGTTACAAAGCCGTTGGAAGATTAGACTTGCTTTCATTGACTGAATAAAACGCAGAGAAAACCATTAGATTTTAAATTATAAGACAACATTAACTTTGAAAATACAAAATTTATATCTACTTTGAAAATTTACCGTGATCTGTATGCGGGGGGTTTTTATGTGTTTGAATTCAAGTGATTAAAATTGACGAAAAATCAAAATTAATTTAACCTTTATAGTTTTCCCCTAAATTTGTATTCGCAGTTTAATTGATTATACACTGTTACAAATCATAGGGGAGGGGGGAATCTTTGAATTCCAATTGATAAAATTTGATTTTGAAAATCCAATTTAAGTATATTTCATTTTTATTTAACTAATCAATGGAAATCTACTACAGTTCGATCCTAGCTTATTGTGGAATTTATTGATTGCGTGGAAGTCGAAAAAATCGCAGTATTTATTGTTAGTTGTGCTGTTTTTCCACCGTTTACAATAACATTAGTGTTTTATCCTGTTTAAAGGCAATGCTCCAAAAACAAGCTGCCATTGGACGTTGGTTGGTTATAACCGTGAAACGAGGACGGACACACATAGACGGATCCACAAGAAATGATGCTAGTCGGGAAATGTACTTTGATTATCTAACAACCATTGTACAACAACGTCAGATTCAGTGAATGGATCGGGATTTACCCTGCCAAGAAAACTTTTGAGTCTGAACATTACCAAAATGGTTCATGTGCAATAGAATATAATATAAACTTAAATATATTGTTATGCAATATTCGATTCATGAATACAAATTAATATATGTTTAGATAAAGACTTTGGGTTTTGTTAAACTAGCTACTTTTAAAGCATTTTCACTCATTTTCTTCGAACTTTACAACTGCCAGTATTGACTTTCAATAGTAGAAATTCAAGCGGCCATGCATATATTTTATTCCGACTAAAATGGAAACGTAAATTTCCACTATAATTGAAAGCTATAGATTAACTCCACGGACTATAGACAGGATGCAACCATGAGGGTGCGACGCTGGAAGCAGTGCAGCTATTTCCCGTTTCGAATTATCTACACAATAATCCTCGATGGCTTCCGGAAGTGGGTGAACAATCATGAGCTTCTAGGTTGCGCTGGAGTAAGGGGTCAGTTGTCTAGAACTAACACGCGTTACTACCAGGTTATTTAGCTTATCGTGCCCTTGTCTGGGCCCAGGGTAGATTTGGCCCAGAGGGTGGCTCTGCTGATCGTAAAATACGAGACAAGAGACAAAGCCCATCTCGCAAACATCAGGTAGTCAGTAGTGGAGTTTATTACTCCCCGAAACTATAGGCGCTCTCTGGCAATTGTCGTCGGGGACATCTTTCCTTTTCCTTGACGACCTCCCCGACGACGATGACAATGACAAAATGAACGATGACAGAGACGATGACGACCGCGACGTGAGAACCCCCTTTTCCTCCCCCTACCTGTGGCTGGTTCTTACTAGCATAGGCCACTCCTCCTCATATCCACTAGGATATTTAGATAGATAGATATTTTTATTCACTTAGACTAGTACAGTGTACAAGTATAACTCTTTGCACATAAAGTGAATAGTCTTTAATCAATCAAAATAAAAGTGATGATACTAATAAAAATAATAATAATAATAATAATAATAAATAATAATAATAATAATAATAATAATAATAATAATAATAATAATAATAATAATAATAATTTTTTTTTTTTTTTTTTTTTTTTTATTGGAAGTACATATTTAAATACATGATTAGTTCAGTATGGAAACGAGTCCCACAAGCCACACAAGCGGCTTAGCTGTGGGGATAAAAAACATTGACAATTAATAAAAATAACCCAGACTCCAGACTTTATAATATTGATATAAGTACAAGGGAAAAACAACAAAATACCTCGAACCAAAAAACATACAGAAAACTTGAACAAATAATAATACACTGAAAATGAAACTTAAAAATACTACGCATCCCACTTACATGCAATGTCTGTTTCATATAACAAAAACACTTTTAACTCATTCTTTACCCTACTTATTTGATCTATACTTCGTAAATATTTGGGAATTTTATTAAAAGTAAAAGGTACACTGTATTGCAAAGCTCTTTTCCCATACTTATTGTTGTAAGTTGGTATTTTCAAATACTCTGCCTCCCTGGCGCGAGTATTTGCATTATGACTAACAATAGTTTTAAACGAATTATCATAATAAAATTTAACTAATAATTTGTAAGTGAACAGTACATTTACAGGTAAAACATTACAATATCTATATAAATCATAAGTTGTGATACATGAACCATTTTTCTTATAAGGGGATATTAAACAAACCATTCTATTTTGCAGTGAAATAATATATTTTAAATTTGAAAATGATGCATTGCCCCATGCAAGCAGGGCATATGATATGACTGACTCAGCAAGTGCTATGTATACGGTTCGGAGTAGAGTATAAGGAAGTACATACTTTAGTTTATAAATCTGATGAACACATGATCTAAGCCGCCTACTCACTACTTCTATATGAACATCCCAACTAAAATTTTGGTCTATCACCACCCCCAAATACTCATGACTGTAAACAGATTCTATTTTATTAACACAATTACAGTTTATGATAATACCATCCATATGATGAACAGAATCATGCAAACAATCAAAGGAATGAGTTATAATATTTATATTAGCATTATGGTCGGCATTGTGAGGTGAAGAAATATGCACAATCTTTGTTTTAGCTGAGTTAATGATAAGGCCTTCATCGTGTGTCCATTTTAACATTTTAATAAAATCTTCCTGTAAAAATATTTCAGCAACTTTTATGTTTTTGTGAATTGCTACCAATGCTGAGTCATCAGCAAAGAAAAAAGAAAAACATTTACTTATGTAATGTACCATACAGTTAACATATATTAAATACAGAACCGGCCCTAAAATAGATCCCTGCGGTACACCTGTTGAGCATACTCTGGCTTCACTCTCACACTCTCCTACTCGCACAATAATTTTTCTATTTGAAAAATAATTTTTAAACCATGCCAATAATAAATAACAATAATAATAATAATAATAATAATAATAATAATAATAATAATTATAATCAATTCAATTCAATTTATTTGATTAACACACCATCATTTAAATATCAAACAATCAGTTGCCTTAGCATTGCAATGCTTACATATTCCGCTATTTTGATAGCTAACGATAATTTACGAACCATAGACAGGATGGGACCATGAGGGTGCGACGCTGGAAGCAATGCAGCTATTTCCCGTTTCGAATTATCTACACAATAATCCTCGATGGCTTCCGGAAGTGGGTGAACAGTCATGAGCTTCTAGGTTGCGCTGGAGTAAGGGGTCAGTTGTCTAGAACTAACACGCGTTACTACCAGGTTATTTAGCTTATCGTGCTGGGCCCAGGGTAGATTTGGCCCAGAGCGTGGCTCTGCTGATCGTTAAATACGAGAAAAGAGATGAAGTCCATCTCGCAAACATCAGGTGGTCAGTAGTGGAGTTTATTACTCCCCGAAACTATAGGCGCTCTCTGGCAATTGTCGTCGGGGACATCTTTCCTTTTCCTTGACGACCTCCCCGACGACGATGACAATGACAAAATGAACGATGACAGAGACGATGACGACCGCGACGTGAGAACCTCCCTTTTCCTCCCCCTACCTGTGGCTGGTTCTTACTAGCATAGGCCACTCCTCCTCATATCCACTAGGATATAGATAGATAGATAGATAGATATTTTTATTCACTTAGACTAGTACAGTGTACAAGTATAACTCTTTGCACATAAAGTGAATAGTCTTTAATCAATCAAAATAAAAGTGATGATAATAATAATAAAAAAATAAAAATAATAATAATAATAATAATAATAATAATAATAATAATTTTTTTTTTTTTTTTTTTTTATTAGCAATAAAGTTTTCTTACAGAATTAATAATTACAATTTTATTCGATTGCCCACAAAGCTTTGATAAGCTTGTCTGTGGGTTATATTCTTATGAAAATAATTATTACATACTATTAAGTTACATGCTAGATACGGAATGCAGATTCCATGGCTAATTCCTACATAATGTTTAACAATTAATTATAAAACTTATTAAACAATTCAAATTTGAATAACAAAACACAAAAATAAAATGAACAGTTACTCATACAAAAAGAGCTCTGGAATAAAAGGGAAACGAAAAATAATGTAACAAATTCTACATTAAATTGGACAAAAGAAACTCTTTAACTCTTATCTTGACTTGGCTCAACCTATCCAATTCTTTTAATTTCGGCGGCAAGAGATTAAAACTCTCGGGCACACTAACCTGCAGAGATCGCTCACCATATTTATTTGCTGTCAAAGGAACTCTGTAGTCATTTGCGGCTTGCGCTCTTGTATATATGGTATGGTCAATTTTAATTTTGTGTTCATCATTATAATAAAATTTAGTTATTAACTTATATATATACATAACATTTACGGGAAGCAAATCAGATATTTTGAATAACTCGTTTGACGAACAATGATCTGTTATATGATTGGGTAGAATTGTTTTTAATATATATTTCTGTAAACTTTCTATTTGATTAATATACATATGAGAGGCATTTTAATAATAATAATAATAATAATAATAATAATAATAATAATAATAATAATAATAATAATAATAATAATAATAATAATAATAATAATAATAGTAATAGTTATAATAATAATAATTTTCAATTCAATTCAATTTATTTGATTAAACACACACAATACATTTAACAATATCAAACAATCAAGTTGCCTTCATGAGCAGACTGCTCGTGTGAAGGACTGCTTCACATAATATTATTTTAATTGTGCCAGCCGCCACGGTAAATATTAATGAACTATACATTCCTAAATCCTTAACAAAATAATTAACCAATTAACTAAATAAATAAAATTAAAAATACAATGTATAATTAAAAATTCATGATAATAAGCTTTAAATGTAACCAATTAAATAAAACATTTCAATAAAACAACGCACAAGTAGGCCTACATACATAATCTTAATATTAAAGGTAGAAGCAATTTTAAAATGGGAAATTATTCACCTCTCTTTTACTGCATTTTCTGCAAGTTTTTTAAAATGAACATATTTCATTCATGGTTTAAACTCTGGAATCTTGCATAAAATAGAATTGAACAGATATGGACCTTTATATGATAACTGGTTACGTGTATTTGTTAATCTAAAGTCAGGTACGGTTAAACGTAGCACTGATGAATTTCTAGTATTGACAGCACTATTCACAAAGTCATGGTTACTAAGATTATTAAAAACATATAAAACAGTTCTATAAAAATACAGTTGTGGCAATGGAAGAATGTCGTACTCTATATAAACAAAGTCAGTTGACTTAAGCGGCTGAAGATTAAATATGGTTCTCATGATATAGTTTTGAGCAGTGATCAGTGATGTTAGTATAATCAAATGTTCCCCCCCAGTGAATGATACCAAATTGCAAATTCGATTGAAAAATAGCGAAATACAATTGCCTTAGAACATTTAATGGCATAATTTTTTAAGATAGTAGATGATATAACTGATGGATCGAAGTTTTGTTGTTAACATATTTATATGCATGCTCCAACTCAATGATGAATCCATATACAATCCCAAATATTTTATATACTCGCAGCGTTCAATACATTTGCATTTACAATTAGTTGCTTCAATGCAGTTTGATTCATGGTAAACAATGTTCATATGAGGTATAGTAGTCTTCTCTTTAAAACGAAATACAATGAATTTGGTTTTTGAACTATTTAAAACAAGACCGTTATTTCTAAAATACTTAGATAAAATGTGTAGATCATGATTGACAAGCATTTGCAAAATTACATACGTGACAGCTGAAAGCACTAAAGCTGCATCATCTGCAAAAAGAGTAACTGAAGCATACAAAGGCAATATTGCGAGATCTTTTATAAAAATTAGGAAAATATTGGGCCCAACACAGACCCTTGAGGAACCCCTCGTACTACAGTCAATTTCATGCTGTGTGTTCCATTTATGACAACGATTTGCACTCTTCTATTTAAATATTATTCGAACCATTGACCATTTTTTCCTCTTAGACCACACCTGTTGAGCTTATTTACCAATAAGTTATGAGAGATCATATCAAACGCCTTACTGAGGTCCAAATACAGTGCCATGGTCTTGTGATTCTTTTCCATTGCTTTGGTTATATGACTTGTGTGATTCTCTATTGCCATGTCAACATTCTTCTTTGGCAAGAAACCAAACTGAATCTCAGAAAAGAATTGATTTGACTGTAGAAAGTTTAAAACCTGATTTTTTACACAAACCTCTAAAATTTTTGGTGTTGAAGGCAACAATGAGATGGGTCGATAATAATTATCGACCAACAACAACACAATTATTGTTAACCATGATTTTATCACCACTTTTAAAGATAGGGATTATAAGAGCCGTTTTTAAAATATCAGGCACATAACCATCATTAAGAGAAAGATTGAATAAATGTTTTAAAACAGGTACAAAAATATCAATGTTATCTTTTATCATACAAATATTTAATCTATCAATGCCTGCGCTTGCTTTGCTTTTCATGTTTCTAATAACTTCAACAATAATAATAATAATAATAATAATAATAATAATAATAATAATAAAGATAATTATAATAATAGGAATATACGCTCATAAAGAATAAAGAAAAGTTGGATATAAAGCAATAATTGATATAATATTGTGATAAGATAAGATAAGAGTGGCGCATTATGACCTAACGGTTGACGCGCCCTAAATCCAAAAAACCTTTAAATATAAAGATAATATATAAGAAAACTATGGCTATGATCTTGTTCTTACTGTATAGGTATACTTACATTTGCGACCGAGATACTTATGGTTTTAGTTATGATCCACTTAGCTATCTGTGTTTTAGCAGGTTGGTAACTATTATCATAAACAACGATAAATGTTATAAGTGCGCTCGTTAACCAGTGCCTCACACAACAACACATGTGACGGGCGGACTTTCAATCATTGCTCGTATATTGGCAGGTTATTGTATTTGATTGATTGATAGTTGCTTCGGTAAATGTCGATGAGTGGTCTGTTATGGTACACTATCACACGGAAACAGGGGATATACTCAGAGAATGAGGTATAGTCAGGCGGCATACCTGGAGAATACTTCAATAATAGTATAAATGATAAGAAAATAATCACATTACAAAATCTTGTTTCGTCCTTTTTCAAACTTTTTCTAGGTTATGTGACCAATAAATGTCACAAAACATATTTTTACCTCAAAATGATACTCAGCAGCTCAATACACGTGTAGAAACCGAAATTCAATTAAATCCGTTTATAAATGACAAACTTATTTTTTGGCCACCATCTTTAATTTTAAGAGGTTTCTGATTAAAAAAAGTAAATTTGAACCTCAAATTTATATTCAGTACTTGAAAGTACGTGCTTAAAGTGAAAATGAACAACATAGGACCATAATTTAAAAAAAATTATGCCATGTTTGGACGCCATCTTTGATTTGAGGGGTTCCTGGGTAAATTTTCGATTGGCTCCAATTCCTTAAATCATCAGTAGGGTATGTCCGATCATCATGCCAAATTTCATGCTTTTATACTAAAAGTGAAGTATTCCGTGGATATCTCCAGGTATGCCGCCCGACTAGTAGGCATATTACTATTCTGGCCAAGGAGGAATGAATAATATAAGGAGACAGCATGCTCTATCTGTGGCTGTTCAAATGAACGTGGCCGTTTTAAAGGATCTGATCGAGTTTTACGCAGTACTTACTGCTTCTCGTAACATGCCGACCAATATGGCAACCACCATCGGCGGCCGCCATGGTTTTCGTGATTAAAATTAAAATGACGGTACTGAAACAGCTGGTATTATATTTAATAGATTGATAATTACTCTTGTACGTGAGAATGAATAATAAAGAGGTGAAACGTTATTTTTGTTCATGTGTGCCGTTTTTGTTTGTTTTAGATTGCTTGTAGCTTAAAAGTGAACTGTGACGATACCGACGACCTTGCTTTGGGTTCGAGGCTCTCGCCGACCACCATTAACGTTCAATCTGGCTACGGATCATGACGCCTTGCTACCTCCTTAAATTAATCATTCCTCTTGATTATGACAGAGTACTACACAACGAGGATTGTATAGATACTCAATATGATCTTTTGATTAAAATTAAAGAAGATGCAAACAAAACCATGTTATAACCATGGAGTATTTCTCAGACAGAATAATAAACCGCACAATGTATTATTTCCACTTAAATATCACACACGACTCTGCGATAGCTTAAGCCGGGAAAACTTTTTTCAAACTCATTATTAGTTCATTTGGATTAAGGGCGCGTCAACCGATTAGTCATAATGCGTTACTGTAGCCTAGGGGAATGAGGAGGATAGTCAGGGGAATGGCCAGAACCAGCTACGGCTAGGGGAAGAAAGGGGGGTTCTCACTTCGCTATCGTCATCGTCTTTGTAATCGTTTGTGTTTTCATGGTCGTCGTCGTCGTCGGGGAGGTCGTCAAGGGAAAGGGGAGGTTTTTCCGACGACGATTGCCAGGAAGAAAACCCTCTTACATACCCTAGCTTATGTTTGCGAGATTGACTTTTCCTCTTTTCACGCTTTTTACAATTAACAGAGCAATGCTGTGTGCCAAATTCTACCCCGGACCAAGACACAGGTTAAACTCATTATTATAAAAGATTATATTCATAATTGTGGGCTTACCTTTACTTCTGTGGTTGAAGAAAAATTGCGAACAATACCAATATGGCTTCTCATAATGAAGTTGCTGCTTATTTGGACTAATATGTTACTTTTTCATCTCAAGGGACTTGGAACTATTTACAACTCGTGCGTCACTCATCAACGAGTCTTATTTCCATAGTAACTGCTTAAGAAAAGACTTATTGGAAACAATCGATAGTTAATATTGTAGCCTTTTGATTGATTGTTGATTGATTGGATATTGTTTAACGTCTGATATTAATGCACTTTGGCTATTCAAGACGATGAGTGGTGATAGATGAGGATGAAGTGTAAACAGAAGGGAGGAGGGGAAACCCGGTACCGGCACGTAGCCTACTCGTTTCGAAAAGTACCAAGGGGACCAACGGTTTAACGTCGTATCCGAAAGGACGGTGTAACCTTGACAGTCATATAGGTTCCTCCACTAACCCGGACTGCCGAGCTGACGTCGAGGAGAACGAAGCCGTTACACTAGCTCTCGAACCCTCCATCTGCTCTAACCAGCGGTATACGTGAGTTTCAGGGATTAGCGGTCACCCACTCCACCCCTGACCACGCCCGAGTTTGCTGAACTTCGATGTTCTAGTGAAAACCGGTTAAACTACCTCTGCTAAACCTCTGGCTTCGTATCCTTTTGTAATTTGTAATTGTTATTTCATTGTTATATCGCGGAGGTTATAACTTGTGATAAAGTAATTTTGCTGCGTAATTATTAGTTTTGACTTGCCCTCTTTATTTGAATGAACATATAGGTTGAAAACTAAATTTAAATTTGAATTTCGCCTTAGTAACAAGTCATTTTATCTTAAACGTCCAACGTTGGCTTTAGTGGTTTAAACTCGTTATGTTTGTGACTAAAGGGCTAAGTGTAGGCAGCTCCGGCAGTCAACGCTCAACAGAGTAGGCTGAAAAGGTCGTCAATGGCCAAGAGCTGACGATAACATTCAGAGCCGAAAACCCATTAACTTTCCCTTTTATCCGAATTTGAATTCGTTTTGATTACTTATTTATGAATTAGATTGACGTGAGGTGAAAAGCAAAACGGAATATTTAAGTCTTCACGTCTGTGTGAGAACGATTACATTCTCTGATTTCTGTCAGTCACTGGGCGACTAAGCCTCTGGCTTTTTGTCAATACCATACCTGGTGATAGCTGCGTAGCTTTCTGGTGGAGTATGTATTGTTGCGATAGAGGGACGGGGGGGGGGGGAGAAGACAAAGGGGGAGGGAAAAGAGGGAGAGGGAGGGAGAGAAAAGTGAACCATTTTTTTAAAAGTGAAAATATATTTCTATATAGTTGTCAGTTCCCGTTAAGATCTCAAGCCAAAACAAATATTTTGTTCTTGGATGAGCAATCGTAGGTAGCAAATACTTCAATTTGTAATCTTGAGAAAAATTGTTTGGTAGGTTTTTGTTGTTCTTAAGATAGTTTGTTCGATCTCAACGGAAAAAACGACTACTCCGATATTGATGACATTTTTAATTTAAATAAGGGACCTTCGAAATCTTTGAACTTTAAACAAATATTTATCTCGTCAATCGGACTATTTTTAGTAATTTTTCGAATTAAGAAATGCAGGGAAATATGACAAATCCGCTCTTCTATCAATGAGTGAAACTTGTTTGTGGAAAACATAACATGGCTTGCCACAATTAAATCTCCAATATTAAAACTCGTTTTTTTTTAGCACTAAAACGAATTTTATTGTTTCATTTATTACAAGACTTTTAAATATTTATAAGTCCTGTTACAAAACGATAAAAGAAGAAAGCAGAACCAAAAATTTAAATAAATTTTTACCCGGCACTTACACCAAATGTTTCGAATAATTTTAATATTACTCCTCTGAAAGAGTAGAGGGTAATTATATCAATGTTAACATACCAGTATCTAGACATATGTCATACCTCAGCCCCCCCCCCTCTCCGCTGTGGCAACTAGTGTCAGGTGAAGATGTAGGTCAAAGTTAGTGGCAGGCTCTAGTCGTGTATGTGACTCGTAGATAATATGTCCAATGCAGAAGGTCTTGGTTCAAATCCAAGTGTAAAACAGGTTTTTAACTTTCAAAACTATAACTTTGTACTTTTATCTGTTAATAAAGTATGAAGGAGAACATAAACGGTGACCTCGGAACCGTTACAACGCAACCCGCGTAGTATTGAAAAGCAATTCTTGTAATCGAAAAAATAAACAATGCACACAAATACACGTTAATAACCGTAATCAAAAAGATAAGTTGGTGGAGGTGTCGGGTCCAAAGTTTTAAAACTTTAGGGAGAGGGTGGGGTGAAGAGGGGCTAGCAACTCCCTTCTTACCCCCAGGGTGACCAAAATATTATGTTTCATCATTGTTGAAGTGCAATTTCATAAAGGGCAACCCAATCAGATATCGTTGCACACCCGCAAGCTAACGAACGGAAAAGTAATGCCTATACAGAAACTTTGCTCCGTATAATGATGACATACTGTAATAATGTATTTTAGTCTATGTTGGTTTCATACTTTAGACGGTTTGATGAGCTCGGGCCAACTTTTTTTATAATGTTATATGTCCATAAAAAAATCACTTGTTTGGTAAATCCCGAAAATTTCACTTATAGTCTTAACCACTTTTCGACCTTCAAATTTTACTCAAAAAATTTTGAATTTTTGGGACGATGTTAACAAGGGCGCATGTTGCTATCAAAGCACATTTTACATTTCAAATTTGTTTCCACTGCAAGCTTGCAAAATTACTACAAATTACCTGTTTGGTGGCACATTCACGGTCAGTTAATAAGATAAGTGAGCATTTAATTACAATTTACTGATATACACTAAATAAATATATATACATGACAGTACCTTAAAACTACGCAGCCAAGGTTGTGTAGTATTCGTAAAACTTTTTCGAAATTTTACTTAAAATGTCAGATTGTCTTCACTTGGCTTGTGTCGAAAACGATCAGACATTGCGTTCCCGTATCGCGTTGTGAATGAACATATCCGGCCAGAATTGCTAGTTTCATTGTTTACTTTGAGAATTCCTTCTCTTTCCACTCAATGTGTCAGCTGTAGATGTAGACCGCAAAATGGTAACTCTGAATTGACATTTTTGTTTATAGTCTTACTTATCATTATTTCGGCATCTCACAAATCAGAAAGGAACCATTTCGTTTTTTAATACATGCTATACTGATTAATTAAACATATCATTATAAACTCAATTAATTTAACCAATGTACAGAAGAATTTTTCAATTGTACTGTTTTAAAACGTTATAACACGGTTTTGCTTTTTGTTACACTTGATGTAAAAATAACCGTAATTCTGTATTCAAATAGAAACCTATAAATACATAAAATTGCATGTTAAACAAGGGTAGGTCTAATTAAACGGTGTTGTAGCTAGCTAGTTACAAAGCTTGACGCTATGACGGCTGTAGGGCTCTCGCGACATGTATAATGTTGCCGTATAAAAGATAATTGTTACGAAATGTGAGCCCTGACGCAGGACTCGTCGTGAATTCATGTTACGCCCTCTTCAAAGCACGAGAAACCCAGAGGAACAACGACCCATTGACCATTTGAATACAAATTCGTTCTCGTGTTATGTGAAAAGTTTGTTCCTCGTGGGAGTCGAGTGACCGGCCGAGCTTCCGGGGCAGAGAGAGACCACGTGACTGCTAGGAGAGAGTAGGGGGCCCTACAGCGGCGATGTCGTAAGAGTTTGCCTATGTGGGTTCTGCATATATGCTTATAATATAATGCTAATTGGTATCTCTTGAACACCAAGAATATTTACGAGCTTTTATAACAAACTTTAAACCCCTCGCCCCCCGCACAATTTTATTTTAGTTTGCCACAAAAGTACACTTTTTTTCCTGTTGGCTTGGGATTTTATAAGCCCTCTGTAGCCTGATTATCACAGTTACAAATTCAGTAACTGATTCAAATTTTTATCGTCAACATACATGCGGGCGAACGTCCGTCGCCATAGATAGTTTGATTATCACAAGTTCTCATAGGTTTCATATATTCAGCCCCAAATCATTAATTAATCAGTAAATACGATTTTTTTTCGAATAAAATAGACATAAAACTAAAAAATTCACACAAACGTTCCTCTGACAGAGCTCTCATTGTTTTTATTCATCTTGGTGTCGACTGCAACAGGGCGCGTCTGTTCTCACACTCTTTAGAGGGTCGTAACCCGCATGGCTGCACTAAGCACCGCAATAACATCGAAGCCAAGGCCTCCTAGTTCTTGAGCGGATGTAAGAGTGAATTCACCGGCCTAAATAATTTCTTCACTACAACACAGTATTATCGTCCCCGTTCAAACATTGAGCTACTGGTAGTTACATGTCATTAGAGACAGTTTATTTTAACTGAGGGCTGACATTTTGTCAAATTATGTGGAATCTTAAAAATGACAATATTTTTTCGTCAAAACATCTTCAAACAACATAGTTCTTTTATTTTGTCTATGTTGCCTTGTTGACCTCTTTTGTTAGCCAGTTTTTATAACTGAATAGGATTGACATAAAATAATAAAATAATAAAGTAAATAAATGTATCGTTGAAGTATAACAACTATTAAGATACATTTTTAATTCGCTTAATATTTAAGTAACAATCATTCTGGATATAAATATTTAAGTATAACGACTCGCTGCTTAAAACGACTCTCGATACATTATTATATACAACACATCTTCCAACTTTTGACACCCATCACCTAAATGATGGATTACAGCAGGAATGATCTTCGAGTTTTACTTAATCTTCTTCCATCTAAGAAAATTTGATACACATTGACAGCAACAGCGATGTTAGGAACAGTTACATACCTGTACCAAACAATTTCAATATTTTAGTACTTTCTTACTTTGTATCGACAATTGAGGCTATTCCAGAGCACTCTTACAGATATTTTGAAAGTCAACGGAAAATGGCTAAAAGTTGGTTGGATGAAAGATGAACTTGAATAAAAAAGAAAAATAACTTTTTTTTTTGGACGGGATAAAAGCTCTATTTGGCCCAAAAATATGAAAAATTTTGGGTCATTACGGAAATGAATGTTTTAGATGCAAAATTTTTAATTTTTAGCTATGATTTTTTTTTTTTGCTTCAACATACCTTTGTCTCTGGACTGAGTACAAGGGAAAAATAATTTTATGAAATAACTTTTGATGAACGATTTTTTTTCGTGTTCCGGTTCAAAACTCTTTTTTGTACCATGTGACAAAAAAAAATGTAAATCGAACATTATTCAGAAAATTATTTTCCCTTATACTCAGTCAAAGACAAAGGTGTGTTGAAAGCAATAAAAAAAAAAATCATAGTTAAAATTAAATATTGCACCAAAACATTCATTTCCGTAATGACCCAAAATTTGCATATAATGGCCAAAAAAGAGCTTTTGTTCCGTCCAAAAAAAAAGTTATTTTTTCCCCTTTTTTATTCAAGTTCATCTTTCATCCAACCAACTTTTAGCCATTTTCGGTTGACTTTCAAAATATCGGTAAGAGTGCTCTGGAATTGCCTTAATAGAAATAATAAATAACAAAGACTAATACGTACTATACGTACTTATAATAGTGAATATTTTAACGTGCGCAAAAACCTAAGAACTAAATTTTTTTAAATTTTTTTCTGTTAATAACAAATTTTATATTTTATATTGTAGTTTTGTGTGATATGTATAATATATGTATGTATTGTCCAATCCTTGACTATTTGTTGTATTTTATCAAATCACATTTGTGGAATTGTATGATTCTGTTTTGTATTTATAATAATTACAAATAAATAAATGTATATAATATTGCAAGCAGTCTAAAACCTGTCCCACGGACAAATAAATGACGTTTTAACTTATATAACACTGACATAACGTATGTTGTTACTACAAACTGTCTACGGCTGTCATTTAGTTTGTAGGTTAAACGAAATAGTTTTAAAAACCTCCCCTAGCTCTGCATGTGTTAATTTCTGCAACTATAGCCACATCACGTAAGCCACGTCGCGCGCTATGATTTGTGACTCCCCTCCCGCTCCCCCCCTCCTACCCCCACCCCCACCCTCGTAACCCATAGATCGGCGTTTAATTAAATTCACCCAACTTGTTATCACCTCTGTTCAGAGAATAGGACACGTCATCAAGTTGTTGGAAAGCTCAGCACTCGGCGATCCCAAAGAATGAGGGGGAGGGGGGGTGTGGGGGAGTCAATATATCGGTTAGTAACCGGAAGCGTTGATATACGTGGAGAGAAGGAGGGGGGAATAACTAACCCAACAATGCATGGTTTACACAAGGTATTAGTGAAGGGGGTAGAAACAAGATGGCGTCGACACGGTCCGGTTGATCGGGGTTGTGTATTGTTTGGAGACTATTAGGGGATGGCAGTGTTTAGGGGTAGTTTGAGGCCCCAGGGGAGGATTTAGTCATTTTCAACAAGTTTGACGAAACAGTTTGCACTTGCAACGCCACCAACTTTTAACGATCGGAAACTACCCTAAAATATAGGTTGTTTTTCCGATAGCTAAAACCACCAAGTAAAACCGATTGTTACTCATCACATTTGGCATTTCAAATAAAACACTTTGTTTTTCAAGTGACAAAAGTGTATTTCATTCAATATTAAATCTAAAGTGGTTTAATTTTTTTTTAAACTATGAATTTATATTATGTTGCCGTATGATGTGGTGAGAGTTTGTTAAAAAGTATCCTCGGGCCACACTTAGCATTGCCCCAAAGTTCGTAAGGAAAAAACCCGTAAATATCCTTGGTCTACAAGAGGTGATATTACTATACCAGTTTACATGGCAGAATCCAGTTCCGCAAACTCTTAAGTAATTAGCAACTAACAGAGGTCGGAGTTGGAAACGTAAAAGCAATCGTGGCGCCCGAGAACGGCAAGTTGCGCTCAAAGCCGGTAATGCAAACGAGGTCCAGGGGTTGAAACCCAAATGATGATTTAAATTACACCTAGCCTTAATGAAGATAAAATAAACCGACGTGTTCGCTTCAGAACTGGCCAGTGCTGTCAACTCCTGACCACAGGTAAAGATACTGTATAAGTTACTTCCATAGAGTAGACACACAGTGATAGGCCGCCATGTTTTTGTCAAACCATTCTATCTGTATCATGTACACTAAAGTAAAGAAATGTTGATTGAAACAGACTTTAAAATAAGTGGATTAGCTGCGGTCGCTTAGCCGGTTCCCACTCGAACACCGAAGTTAAGCAGCCTTCGGGCGTGGTCAAGGGTAGAGTGGGTGACCGCTCTGCCCTGAAACTCACGTATATCGCTGGTTAGAGCAGATGGTGGGTTCGAGAGCTAGTGTAACGGCTTCGTTCTCCTCGACGACTGCTCGACAGTCCGGGTTAGTGGAGGAATCTTTATGACTGTCAAGGTTACACCGTCCTTTGGGATGGGCAGCCGTTAGTCCCCTTGGTTAATTTCGAAAGGAGTATACTACGTGCCGGTACCGGGTTTCCCTTCCTCACTTCTCTATTAAATTTGCATTATTGGATGTCATTATCCGTTGCAAATAAATATTTAATTATTAATTATTGCCTTCTACTGACAACAACTTTTTAATGTATGTTTGAAGGCAATTTTGGTTCCTTTACGGCAGTGTTGACAAAAGTAAAAAATTATTTGACAAAAACATGGCGGCCGGAAGCTTTGAATGGCCACTCTCTGGTGTTAACTTATCTAGACTCTAATCACAGCCCACCTGTGTCACTAATAGTGAAGCTTAGATAAAATAAAGTAAGAAAACAGGTATTTATTCTTTAAATAAGTGTTTATTGGACATTACACTGCTCTTTTTCAATATTTTATTTGTGATGGAAACCACCACTTCATCAATTGAGATAACACCTGTGTTTTATGTCACGAAAGCAATCGAGATAAAAGGAAGTTTAAAGAAGCTTGCTTCATGGCATGTACTCTTAGCATCATGAGTACTATTGCACATTGTCCACCCATATAGAATATTTTTGTCGTAGTTTATCTAGATAATCCTTCGTAATGTATATATTTTGATGTTGTCAATAATCTACTTCTTGTAATTTTCTCATATTCAGCAATTTTTGGGATCTAGTGCTACTGTATATTTAATTTTTGACATGTTTTTATTTTATTTTCATCAATTGTGTTGGCAGATATGTTTCATGGTCATTTTGTTTATAGTTACTTCTTTTATTTGAATTGTTGTCATTTTTCCTTTTGATAACCTTCAGTTCAAAAAGATTTTTTTATAAAAGTCGAAAAATCACAAACAAAATATTGAAAAAGACCATTGTTATGTCCAATTTACAATTATTTAGACAAATAATGTTCTACAAGGAAAGAGCTTGGCAAGGGGGTGCGGTTAAAATTCCCTGTCTCGGTTCGTCAGAGGTTCCAATCTTAGCCACAGGGCTCGTAACGGTGGGTCTTGTAGCACGTACATTGTGCGGGCTTAATGCCGGGGAATGCCTCAATATGAATAGATTGGGCCAGGCCAGCCGGATCCTTATTACTCTAGGCCGTGGCTAGTAGCATCACTCATGTTTCTCAGTACATACATCGTGGGGGTGTAATGGTGGTGTGGGTACAGTTTGGGTAGAGACGTTATATCACCAGGTACACTCCAGGCCAAGAGCATGGACGCACAAAGTCCGAGGTCTTTTTCTTTATGAAGCTATTTGATCGGTATTTTAAATAGAAACACCGACTAGCCAAACAGATAGTGATATCTAGATCGTTTTCAAGAATATTTTTCTCTGTTTTTTTTAAATAGATGCTTAGAAAATAATACAAAAGAAAAATCGAAATAAATTTAAGCCAATTTTACTAAAAGTTCATTGTAAGATTTAACTTGTAAGAACAAGCATGATTCATAATATGTAGACTTTAACTTCAACTTTGAATTTGACAATAATAGGGAATGCTCCTAAATTTATTTTTCAATATATTCGTAACGTTGTTACTAAAAAAAACGATTCCCCAAAAAATTCCGTCGAAAAATGTTTTTTACTTGGTTTTATGAGGGTGTGAATATTCGTGTTTAAATTCCGCGCGAAAAAAAGCCTAGCGGAATGTGACATCCATGTGACGTCACATAGAAGTATCGTTTCGTCAGTTTACCGGTAGGGTTTCCACCGCCTGTCAAATTCATTCATTCCTAGTCAATTCCTAGCAAAGGCATTGGGCATTACGTTTTAAATGGTTTCTTACAAGTAACTGATAACTTCTAGGTGGCATTTGTAAACAGCACAATTGCTGCCCAAACCTTTGTCAATTGACTTTCAACAGGGGTCTTAATAAATAAATTTGAAAAAATTCCCAGCATGGCAAGGCATTTCTTTTAGTTTGAGTATGTCGTCAGTATTAAACAAAAGTTTAAAAAATCCTGCCAGGCAGAGGAGTCGCGCTTGTAATAACGTATTTTTTTTAGAAGTCGCTAAGTTAAAATACGCAAATTTAATTTAATTTAATAATTACTAAATACGACATTAACTTTTAAATTCTTTTTTCAACCTCATGTTTTTTTTTACATCAACATATTTGATTAAGTGAATTGTTTTCTTAGATAATTTATTCCCTCTAAGTCTGTTTACACAACATTGCGTTTCTAAGTAGACTAAGCTTTCGGAGAAAAGCCGATCTTTAGCTGGAAGTAATAATAACACAGATGCGGGACACGTGAACGCTTGGTTAGGGGATTACCACCCGAGATGGTTTTTACGGCAAAGCTTCCCGTCGTTTGATGGAGAGTAAGTTAATGCCCCCTCCCTCCCCTCCACCGCCCCTACCGCGCCTCGCCTCGCCTGCAGGCCGGAAATAAACCTTGTGTAAAAGGTTTTACATAAATTGGGCCTCACAAACACTTGCAAAGTTGAGGGAGTTGTTAGTCACCTGACACCTGTGTGGTGGGAGTTCCTTGTTGGAGTTTGTTGTGGGAAAACAAAAGCAAAACATGCTTGCGGCTACGTTCTTCTGCGATGTTTCTTGCAATGATTAGTAGAACTTGTTGTAAGGCTAAAGAGTTAACTATAACTATTTGAAACTTATTTGGGGAACTTTTCCTGCTTCCAGTTGTCATTCCGATTCATATGCAATTTTAGGTAATTATCAAGCAAGGATAATATGGTCTCTTTTCTAGCCGAAGATAACTAAACATTATTGCGCATTACGCAAAAATAATTTAAAAATTCGAATTTTGATGATTTTACAAAAACCAAAAATTCATTTAATTTATTTTGATTTTTGTGATTGATTTAAAAAACATATGCCACTATAGATGACCGTGTATACATAGGTTAGTGCGGTATAATCTGATAAAATCTGGCTCTAGGAAAATTTCCAGAAGTCACTGGTATTGCAGACTCTAAATAAATATTTCTAGGATTTACTTTCGAAACTAGATGAATAGAAAACTACTTAAAAGCGTCATTACCGCATAATGTGACGTCGTAGTTCAGGTGTAGTTCAATTTATGAATGACTTTACAACATTTCTTTTGGACAATACAACTCGTCAATCAACTTGAAACATTGTACTCTTTGTAATTTTCTTTACAAATAACAATAAAATCATGACTGTTAAAAAATAATTACCAACAAAATTCCTATATTTTCTTATTGAGATATTCATAGTAAATATATTTTTATCCATACTAAAACATTTGTCTTAAAAAGTATTGTGCAAGTGAGACAATCAGACAAACGAGTATTTGAATTTTTAGTTATAATATAATCAGTTAGAGATTATAATAATTATACATGCAGTTAACTTGGTTTAGAAATAACATTATCTTAAAGTTACGAGACGATGTTCGCGATTGAGATAATAAGTAATGGACCTCTTTGAAAGCAAATGTTAATATTTTAAATATGACTGTGCTGGTGGAGGTTTTGACAGTCGGGTCGGGATAATTAAGTCGACCGTTATAATACTGCATATGAAGTTTAGAAACAAACATTATAATTTTCTACAAATTTGCTTTCTGTTGTCACTATTTGTTTAAGACATTTATTATAATATAAGCAATAAATTAAAACTTGTCTGGACCGGCACCTCCACCAAATATGTTTGTAAATCTTAGACCAGCACCTCCAACATACTTGGTGGTTTTGATTTACTGTCCCCCACTGAAAATCAGTTATAAAACTGAGTGGGTAGACTCTAAATACAATTTATTTATTATTATTTATTATTCTAATTATGTTTTAACCAAAAAATCGTGTACCATTTTTAGCTTAATGGGCATTGGGCAGTTCCAAATACCCGACCAGAAATTTCGGGTACCCGCACCCACTACTTTTAAATAAACGATTTTTACAATCTTTAAACTATTTCACAATTTAGTAGACAGTTTAAAATAATATATCTGTGCAGCTTTTTACTGTCGTGACAATAGTCGATTGACAACGTAAGTGAGAAGAGCAAGTGAGAACTGCCACCTAGAATTTGTATCATTTACTTACATTTTGCTTTATATAGTAGTGTATTACATTGAAGTTACGTTGCTAGATGGCTAATAGTTTCTAAATGTGCAATTATTGCAAACCCAAAGTTTATGCGCGTGTATAGCTGCAGTAAGATGCTTGCGGCGTTTAGGAAAGCGTGTAGGATACAAATTCGATGTGGCAGATTTACTTGCTCTTCTTTCAAAAGTTTTCGATCGACTATCAACACAATAGTAAATAGACCCCCAGAATGTGCCCCCTCTAACGTCTCAACTCCTAACCACAGATGCCCTTTATGTTTAAACCTTAGCCATCTATCTTTCCCTCAGGATATGTTCATCTGCGAGAAACATGGCCATAATGTGAATTACTTGCAGATGGAGGTGCCCCCTTAAGATTCTAGGCGTAGTAGCCCAAGCTAAACCCGGCTAATTGAACATTATAGAGTCAATACGGCTTAAAACACAGCCCAGAGTCGTTTCATTAATCAGCTATAATGACGCAATTATTTCCCGCGACCTAACTAAACTTTCCAGCGTGTAAAACTTGGCTAATTTGTGTGATTATCTGCTAGAAAGACGAAACAAAGTGTTGTGTTTACACTGTGTGGTTTTAATTGAAAGCGAGGCTGTGTTGAATGTTTCTCTTCTCTCTTGGTTAACGTGAGTTTAATAACCTAGGTCGCATGTGTGAGAGGTGCGCTCAGACTCTAGCGCTCGCCGCGCGGCGGAGAAGCGAGGTACTTGATTGAGTGTGTAATTGGAGGCTTTACTAGAGACTGAGTTTAGAGCATAGAACATGTTCGGTTGGATGTAGAATGCCTCCTAGGCGAATGCGTAACTAATCTGAAACTCTAGTGGGTCGTTGGTAACGAGAGGTGATCCCAGCTAGCAATGTCTAGTTGTAAACCTGGTTCTGTTGAATGTCTTTCAACAAATCTGTATTCAATTCATTTGCTAAGTATGTTGTTTCTATTAAATGATGATACACTTCACATAAATGCAGCTGTTCTTCGATACAGATGCACAGATAGATATACATTTTTATGACCACAATGTGACAGCTGCAATATTATTTACAAATAGTGTATTCTCATTTATATACTTCGATCTTCTAAGATATATTGACTCATTTTATTGAACAATCATAAATCATATTAAGTACTTGTAAGTAATATGATTAAGGTCCCATTAAAATGTACATTGAATGTACATTAAATATGGGCCTGAAAAATTACCGGGGCAAAATTGTTTGGGGGGTCAGTGAAATTGAAGTCTTCGCTTTGTTCATCCAATAATACAAATAAATAAAGAAGATAAATTCGTATTAACAGTCTACCCACTCAGACACAGAACTGATTTTCGGTGGGGGACACTCATTGAAAAGACGACCAAGCCAACCCTGTAGGCGCCGACATCATCGGCGAGCAAACAATGACCAACTAGAGACCGACATATTTAAGTAGGAAACACCGATCAATCAAATTGTATACGATTCCACCCGCAGACAGCTCGAAAATCAGTACAGACTCAAGTCCACAATAGAAGTTTAAAAACTCCTGCTTAGAGCGGAAATCGAACCCTGGACCTTCAGCAGCCTCGAAGCACAAGACCAACGAACCCCTAAAAAACAAGAGATTGTGAGAGCAAGTACAACTACCGAGGTGATATGTGTTGCTTATAGTACACTGACCTATATCTTTGGAACACACTTAATTGATAAATTCACCACCACGTGTGCTACACTTTCAAAAAATACCACAACAATAATATCCCTCTCCGAAATAAAAATAATAAAATCAAGGACCCGGCACCTCCACCAACAATGCTATTCTTATGGAGTTAAAACTTTTCTCGCTCTACCCGGCACCTCCACCAACAATGCTATTCTTATGGAGTTAAAAATGTTTTAGGTCTACCCGGAACCTATTTCTACCAATCTCATATTATAACATAGTTGTTCGAATAATTTGTTTATTACATAATAATATGGTGAATTTGGCTTCATTATGATATAATTATGGACTATGATGTGCATTTAATTCCCCAAAAATAACTTGGAAGTGACCTTTTTCCAGTTATTTTGTGTTCATTCATTTATTTATTTATTTAACGTCTATCCTATTAAGTTAAAAACTGATTTAAAAGCAGGACAAGTAAATAAATCTAATTACATGGATGCAGACACAACAATGAACTACAGTTAAGTAAATATTTGAAATAGTAAAATTACAACATCAATGCATTGAAACACAACAATTTTGGTAAAAAATTCAGAAAGGATATTAAATGCAACTAGAAAAACGCCAAAGTTGTTGGTAGGTGAGTGAGTGAGCCATGTGTTGAGTACCCGGTAACATTCCATTTCTTCTCCCTACCTTAGGCCTCCCTAGCCTATCATAGGCTAGAGTGTTGCATTATATGGCCTTACAGTTGACGCGCCCTTATACCAACTAAACTTAAAATCCCCTTTATTTATATGAATAAACTTACATGCAAATGTTCCCGGATACTCAACACATGACTCACTCACCCGTCTAACAACGACTTTAGCGTTTTTCTAGTATTATCTGACATTTTAAATAAATCTCTGTAGCTGTGAGAAAACTTGATAAAACTAAATATATGTATTTTATATTAAACGCAAAAACACGTTTCATAGGTTGTAACATGAAATTTTAGAATACATTTTACAAAACACAATGACGATTTTCTTTCTTAAATTTATTTTTTAAATACTTTTCTTTTCATTGGCGAATGAGACAAATGAGCTGTTTTTAGACCAGTCAGATATCTGAGAGCCATGCGGTAAAGTGAGCGAAGCGACCAAAGTTCAGACAAAGTTTACAGTGGTCGCTAGACCTTCATAATTTCTTCCTCGCCGCGAAATAAAGGCTTTCTATGGAATAGCGCAAGACCAGAACGGCATTATACCAAAAATAAATTTCTCTACTAAAGTATGAGCTGTGTAATGTTTAAGGTTATGAATAAATCGTGAACACGTAACGCGTAGAACATTGCAATGAATTTATGTGAAACGTGGCCAAAATAATAAGTTTGCACCCGTTGTGTGGGGATGTCTTAGAATGCTCATATTTAAACGGAAAACGTAGAATTAGAACAAAGAATAAAATAAGGAAATAAGGTTCAAGTCATGAATATTTTAATATGTTTGCTTAGTTAAACACTTATGGCAAAATAAATATAGACAGGGATTAATGGTAAAGATGGGGAACCGGGACTCTAATAGATAATAGATAATTAATGCTTCGATGTAATAATCTGGCAGAATGTAATAAATCTGGCATGAATAGAGGAAAGAGTGTGCAAGATGTTTTTATTTCTGATTTAATGTAAAGTTGTCAAAAGCTTTGGATACGATATGCGATATCAGTTTGGCAGTATGAACAAGAATTTGACCTGGACGATTATATGTGATTCTCTTTTGTATTATTCACAGCCAAACAAATTATAAAGTCATCGTGTCATCGTGCTCGCGTAGTACGACATTAAGTTTACCTTTGATTTTTGGTCACGACGACCTTAAATGATTACAATCTTATATGTGTATTCAAATATTTATGATAGCCTACTTTTTACATGGACCATTATTGTAATTTCTTTATATTTAGCCATCATAGACTCCAGAAATAAATTCTACTTATAGCAGATATTTTTTTGTAATGGAGGTAGAAACAAAGTTTTGAACACATGTATCCGACTTAGTAAGAACATTCTCTTTTATTTTCCAGTAGATTTCCAAATCATTTATATCTAAACGTGGATAGTCCCGTCAACGCAACTTGTATCGAAACTTCGAACATACAAATTCAGTGACACTTAAAATACAGCCGCAGGTAATAAGGATTAAGTTCTTAATTCACAAACTAAATGTGCGCCTGTTTTAGAAATACTATTAAATCGAGCTTCAGGACTACTATTACCATCTTATAGAACTACCTTCAGAACTTTGCCTGTTAGAAAAAGATGCAAAACACTTTAACACACAACCCATACTATATTTTACACAACGAAAAGTTTTGGGTTACAGATGGCAAGGTGAATATATTGACAGTTGTTATTGTTTATTTTGTGAACTTAAAGAACTTTCTTATGTACAACCCCTACAAACACAGCAGTTGAAACTTGTATTCCATTTCTAGACTTGGCTCCAATAACACACATATCATAATACTTTATTTCTTCACTCGTTTTTCAAAAAAAATTTAGTTTTTCGGAATATGGCTAGGTGGAAGTGGTAGGGTAAATAGGATTTTTATGTTCCAAACGCAATTCGAATAAATATACTTATTGGAAAATCTTTCTTTATTATCTAGATAATATAAACGCTTTTTAACGTATACAGAATATTGAAATCCAGTTTCATATTTTAGATAAACTGTTAAATTTTGTGTTTGAATTTCTGTGTCATTGTAACTATTACGTTATAGAAAGGATGTCATACTTGACGTTATAGGATAGAAAAAAGAAAAATATACAATAATAAGTATGATTAGTAAAATGCGTCAACAAGGATATACGTTAAGAGTCTGCATACCAGTTATTTTTTCCAGGTACTCTTACCGAAGCTAGTTTTTATCAGATTGTTACCAGCCTTTGCACACATGTTATTGGCTTGTGTATACAGTTGTCTTTAGACACATAAAAATAATCACAAATAAATCTTGCATATCGATTGGATGACAACTGGAAGCAGGAAAAATTACTAAAAACGTTTCAGATAGGTACAGTTTACTCTTAAACGGGTAAAAGACAATTTAAAAATATAATTACATGTCGGAGTATTCCAAGACAAGTAAAATTATGTGGTTAGCAGCCTTGTGTTGAAGACGTTGCTGTAGGTGAGGACAATCAGCAAGAACGGAACCCCCTAAAAGAAACTAAAGATATTTGACCATTAACTCACTGCTACAAACAGAACGCACAGAAAAATAATTATTTAGTACAATTTTGAATAGCAACAAATTAATATAACGATATATAACTCGTTGTTATAATAATTAATAATAATGCCGGGTTGAGTGGTGTTGTTCACACCGATATCTAGGGTACGAAACTGTTTTACGTCGAGGATGCCAGGCTCAGCGTTTCTTCATCGTCATCATCTTCATCCTTCATCTGCTTCTTCACTGATTTTTTGCATCCTTTTCTGTCCTCTCACAGCTTCACTTCCATCACCTGGTTCTAATAATAATGGTTATTAGCTTACTATTTCTAGTGCCTCGGATATATACGGAAAAAGCAAATGGTCTAATAATCAAGCCAAGTTTTCAAGCAAACTTCCATCACAAACCAAACTAACGCTGATCAGGTAAACGTTCTACGACCGAACAAAGCAATGAAACTCACTTTATACAACATTGAGTTCCCGTTCAAGTGAAGCAAATGTGAGAATGTCCTTTGAGATTCAGCAAAAACCTCCTTCGGTCTGCAACTCTGGACAGAATATTCTATGTTTGCTTATACTTGGAGCTTCGAGCGATACTGTGAACCACAATGATACCATGTTATTGAACTGGCGAGGGAAGGAGCCACAGGTAAACGACAAAATAGCGTCGCAAATAGAAGGGGACATATTTACCGATAGGTTGCTTTGCACAGTGCGAAATTGTAGCCTCAGGTTCAAGAAGCCAATGACCGCAAAATATGTGTGTGTTGTGTATAAATAAATGTGTATTTCACGATACCCACTCAGTAACAGAACTTTTTTTCAGTCGGGGAATTTAATTTAAAGCGGCTCGAACTTATCTTGTAAGTGTGATACAAGATTTTGTAATATTTTGTGTGGCTCGTTGGTCTTGTGGTTAGCGTATCTGCTTCCAATGCATAAGGTCCAGGGGTCGATTCCCGCTAATGTCAGAAGTTTTTTAACTTCTGATTTGGACTTATTTATTTATTTTATTTATTTATTTATTTATTTATTTAACGTCTATCCTATTCAGTTATAAAAACTGATTTACAAAGGAGGACAACTAAATAAATCTAATTACATAGATGCAGACACAACAATGAACTACATTTGAGTAAATATTTGAAATAGTAATATTACAACAATGCATTAAATATTCAACAAATTTGATAACAAATAAAAAGGATATTAAATGCAATTTATGAATGAATCGAATATATAAAAAAAAGGGGTGGGGAATGAAAAGAAAAGAAAAAAGAAAAGAAAAGAAAAGAAAAGAAAATGAAAGAAAAAAGAAAAAAGGAAAGGAAAAAAAGAAAAAAAGAAAGAAAAGAAAAGAAAAAAACTGATTTATTAGACGATCCCACTCAAACGAATATGAGGTTTGCCAAAAATCAGGAACAGCAAATCAGGGAGTAATCAATCTTTCGCGGAAGAAACCACCGAACGCGAATCTTCATTCTTGTGTTCAACCATCATTCTTGTGTTCAAATCTTGATAACAATTTAGTGCAAAAGATCTTGACTCTAATATATAATTATATCAGATCTATAATTATTTAAAATTGTTCAAGTCAAAAACTGATCACAGCAATGATACAGGACACCTAACTCAAGTTGCAAGTTCCACCAGTGGGCGGCAACCAGACAATCTAGGCAGAAAAATATCAATTGAAAATACATTGAATACATCAAAATCAAAGCAATAATGAACAAACAAAGAGAACAGCAAAATCATGAATAAGAACATATGAAGATAAATTAACATTACATAAACACAGAGACAATGCCCCACAAATAAATAGTAAAAATCAATTCTTCTTTGTTCTTCGATTCATTATCATTGCTTCAATTTTACTTTTAAATTGTACTATTCCTAGCTCAGTAAATTGGCTTCTAATATCATAAGAAATTGAATTCCAAAAGGATACTCCTCTGTACAAGAATGACTTTCTTAATGATTCAGAAATTAATTTAGGAACTTTCAAAGAGTTCATTAGAATAGAATTTCTATCACGATCAACAAATTGAAAAATATTGGGTAAAATACCTGAATACATACCTTTCAATATTTTGTATGTATTTACCAGTACGCTATATTTCATTCTTTCCTCAATCGTGAAGCAATCAGATTGTAAATCTTGGCTCATAGGAATTGAATCAAACAGATGGTCAATTCTCTTCTGAAGCAACATTTCGGAGGAGGTCTTACTGCCCAAACCACTAAACAATAATCAATAATAGAGTGAATATAAGAATCTACAAGTAACCTCAACATTCTCTCTGTTACAAACCTCTTCATTCTACTTATAATTCCTATTGCTGATGATACTTTATTACATACATATTCATAATGTTTCTTAAAATTTAAATTACAATCTAAGAAAACTAAGTCCATCAGTTCTTGTCTTAGGAGTTTGTAAACGGTGACTTTGGAGCCGTCCTAGCAACGAAGCACATAATAAATTTCAGAGTTGTTCTGAATCGGCCTTGTTGATTCTGACGTTGATTCGCGGGTGTTCGCACTGTCCATACCACTGATTGCTATATTTCCTATTAAAAATATCGATCTTTGGTTGGTTATCGCTCACTCGTCGATTGCGTCGGGGCCTGCAGGGTTGGCTTGGTCGCTTTGATTTAAAGTCCCCCACTGAAAATCAGTTACATAACTGAGTGGGTAGACTCTAAATAAAAATTTATTTATTTATTTATTTATTTATAAATTGAGACTACTCAGCTCAAAATCGATCGGCTTTGAATGTTTGTACCATCCTTTAACCCTCCACTGTAATGGACATTATAACTTTCAAAATTACATGCGGGTAAACGATAGTTATTTTAAATTTTACCTAGATTTTGTTTGTGTATTTAAAAAAAAATTATTTCTCCCCTATGTCAATTATTATCATTTTTTAGAGACGATTGAAAATACACATCTACCAAAAAACAGTTAAAAATTTGAAAATTTTGGTTTGTGCCGGAAATGTAATATATTGCTAGTATTTGTGTTACACAAAATGTAGAATAAACAAAAATTAAAAAATAAAACTATTTTAAGGTGTGCTTTTACTATTTGCATTTGAACATGAATTAATGTAGTTTTATTCACAATACAAAATTCCCCGAAATTGCTTAAAAGATTTAAAAAAAAATTAAAAAATCCACAAATCGTAGGTAAAAATACTTAATTTTTATTGTTTCATTATAAGTACATAATAAAAACGACTTTAATTCAGTATTGAAAGGCTTAAGTTCGTATTCACCAAAACTACCTTGAGATAAAGATGACCTTGATGTTAACGTATTGATGTACGGAAAGCATTGTGTTGTTGCCAACATAAAAGCGTCAGTTTATTGCACGGAATATCTCGTAAATGCTAGAAATAAGACTTCGTACGTCGTAAAGCGTGTTATCAAAATGTTTTACTACTTCACTTTGCTTCAAATAATATCGAAGCGAAGCAGTTTATTTTAAACAATATGAAATGAGACATTACTAAGTGGCGAATTGACTTCATTAAAGTCAGTCAATTACTGTTAATTATCGAAGCCAAGAATACCACAAAGGAAGCTTTAAAATCCGAATAATTGTTTATTTGTTCAGAACAGTTTCAAATACAGAGTTAACCTAGTTTAAACTGACACCAACAGAACACCCAAACAAAACAAAACGAAATAACAGTGAACATGAATTGATCATACCATGTCATAGAGTAGCACGTTAATATATCAGCTCATTTAAAAACTATCTCAAAATGAACAAACCACTATATGTTTGTGGTCAGTTAACTTTATCTTGTCGGTATATAATTATTAATAGTAGTTTTTTTATATATATTATTAATTCTAAGAACACAACATAGGTAGCCCTAGAAAGTATTCTTGTTTAAATTTGTTTAGGACAGTTTGAAATACTGTGCATATATATCCAGTTTAAAGTACACTAAAGTACACACGTGAATTAAAATACGAATAAAATATATAACAATATCTACATTAATGCTATTGTAGCTCCCTTTGACCGATAATTGAAAGTCGAAGAAACATGGCTGAAAAGTTAGCCTACTCAAAAAATATTATATTACTAGGAAAACGCTAAAGTCCCACCGCGTTGATGGATGAGCTTTTTAAAGTTTTTAGTTTGCGTGGGATATCTTTACTTTTGCAAGTGCTTTGTTTTGCTGCCTACGCATTGTAGGTGAATGTTGTCAAGTTTCTTTTGTTTCTTGTCAATTGGTATTATTTACCGTAAAAACTTATATTAAAAGCTTTATTTCTATGGATTATGGCTAACTTTTTCAACTTTTTCTTTAAAAAGGTACTACATCACCATAACCTTAATGTCCATGTATAATATAAACGTTGTATCCCGACCCGTTTGGTCAGAATTGGCCCAAATGGCACGAAAATATCGCACAAAAAATCAAAAAACTTATATTAAAAGCTTTATTTCTAGGATTCTGGATAACTTTTTCAACGTTTTCTTTTAAAAAGCAATACATCACCATTACCTTAATGTCCATGTGAAATATGAACGTTGTAGCCCCACCCGTTTGAACAGAATCGGCCCAAATGTCACGAAAATATCGCACTCAAAATCGAAAAAAATCGTAAAAGTACGATATTCATGAGAAAAATTTCTTCGATTGTACCCAAAAACGTAGCAAGTCTAAGTTCAGAGATTTCGAAGGTCCTGTCAAATTTTCATCAAGATCGCATATGCCGTTTGCCCAGTAGAGAGCGAACAAACAGACAAAAATACAAACAAAAAAAAAAAAAAAAAAAAAAAAAAAACACCCGAGCTAAATTTTTTGGGGGGTCAGTGAAATTGAAGTCTTCGCTTCGCTCATCCAATTATATAATATATCAGGAAAGTATTTCTTTGAATGTTTTGAGCAGGACATAGCCTCACGATCGGGCATTATAAATGTTGAACATAAGTAGACACACTGAGCAAAGTTCCAAATAAAATTTTGAGCATTGATTGATTACGGTTGCTTCAAAACTCCTCGAGCTTTTACTTCTGTATAAGGAAAATTGATTTATGAAATAACAGCTGGTGTACAAATTATTCCGTCCACCGGTACAAAACTCGTATTTATATATAAGTATTATATAATATGGTAATTTCGTATATAGTCTAATAGGCAGTGCAATCTGCTCTACACACGATATAAACAATGTTTAAACAGACGAAGAATGAGACAGAATTAAGTTAGTGGCTGCATAGCTCAGTTGGTAAGAGCATGGCCCGGAAAGCCAAGGTCCCGGGTTCGATCACCGGTGTAGTCACTTTCTTAATTTCTGTCTAAAGTACTTACATAACAGCGTCATAAGTCGCCTACTATAAAACCAAGGTTAAACATATATGTTGGGACAGACTTGGGCTCGGCAGGTTGGTGACGAACAAAACAACATGGACACACGAGGGGCTGGTTTATAACACATGAACTTGAATATAAATATAATACAAACATTGTATTTAGAATCTTCCCACACAATCACGTAACTAATTTTCAGTCGTATGCATTAAATTTGAAGCAGACAAAGTCAGCCCTGTTGTCACAGACACTATTTCACTTTCTTAAATTTATTATTTCTTGGGCGTTTAAATCGTACTAATTTTGCTGAAAATGTTAACAGTACCCATCAAAATTTCGCTGGATGTTTGTTTAAATTTCAGCGCAATTGGTTCAGTGGCTCGCCAGTTTGTCAGCGCACAGACACAAATACGCTGACCGGTTTGATATCAGTCGCTTTGCTCCCTCGTTCTAATCATCTTTTAAGTAGGTTACCAACTAAACACTTGTTACTATAGTTATAGGGTGTAAGAATGGTTGGGTGGTAATGTTCAAGTGCTGTTTAATTGAGCTCAATCCCAGTGTTCGACATTTAAATAATTATAGAAACTTTGAAAGAACTTGAGCTGTAACGATATCGATGACAAACTCCTTAAATAGTCTCGCGTATATCGGTGGGCTACCCTAACTGTATCTACAAAATTAACCTGATTTCCTATTCAGTGAATCATCTATTGTACTGAAAAAGGTCACATTATTCCAAGTTATTATTCTTTTAATTAAATGCTCATCACAGTCCTTAATGATATCAAAATAAAGTTAAATTTACAGTATTCTGCTATGAATAAATGATTAAAATAGCAAATGTTATATGCGTTTGGTGGAGGTGCCGGGTAGAGCGAGAAAAGTTTTAACTCCATAAGAATAACATTGTTGGTGGAGGCGCCGGGTCCCCACTTTCTGATTTTATTATTATTTCTACGTTATACATCCAGTTTAATTACGGAGGGAAGTATTTTTTTTGTGGCGACTATTGTGTGGCGACTATGACGTTATGTTAGTACTTTAGACAGAAATTAAAAATATATTTATATATAGTATACCACCTGACAAAACACGTGAATCATCTGTGTGTGTGTACAAATTCTTTCCATTGACATGTTCACAAAAATCACGATATAATTATTCTTTATCCACACTTGAAAAAAATAAGGTTAAGTCAGATAACAATATTTATTTTTATTTCATGGGACACCAGGGCTAAATGGGCTTTAAATTATAAAACGTCAATGCAGGAAGGTTGTATTAGTAACGTCTTAATGTCCACAACGTGGCCTAACAACAGGCATTGTTTTTCACGCGGACATCGGTAAAGACCACAAATCCATTAACGAATCTGGTCCGGTTGACCGCGCGACAATCCTCTCCTCGCGTCCTGAACGTGAATCCCCCCTCTCTGGCCGGTGGATTCCCCTACCTCGCGCGGGGTTCCCCGGTTCTCACGGCCGGGTGGATTCCCCATGCAAAGCTCTTAAGCGGCTGCACATGGGTCAACAGGCAGTGATTGATTCATGAACGGTGACCAGGTAGCCGTGTGAATCACGCTTTGTCCAGTCAGCGTCCATTAAGGCAAGTCATGTGACAACTGAGACCGCACGGTCAATTCACTACCTATTCGGATCCTATCGCTCGCTATACTACGCTTCCATCCGGTTAAAAATCTATCATATCTCTCATCTACATTCAATTTTGCTTTTATACCTCTAGATGTACACCTTGTATCATTTAAGACTTGCTCAGACAAAAAAACACTTTCTTGAGATTATTCCTTCTATTTGTTTTTAAACTCAACATTAAAATCTGAAGTATTCCATGGTTAAATAGATTTAAAGTTCAGATTCTCTTTTGGTGGAACACTTCGTCTACCTAACTAGCAGATAATAAAATATAAATTGTGCTTATAATGTGGTGGAATCGGTGAAATGTCCGTTTGAAGATAGGGCAGAAATTCATCCAAGATGAGCCAATCTTAATTTGAGCATTAGAGTAATATTAGCATTGATGATCAGGTCGTAATAGTTATGAATTTTTTAATATTGTTATTTCAAAATTCACTACACATCATTAAATAGTAATGTTTTTCTAATATTGTTATTTCAACATGCATTACATTACAATATTTTATGTGCTTAGGTTTATTTATTGACTTCCTCTTTAAATCATTTTTCTTTATAGGATAGACTTAAGATAAATATATAATTAATAAAGTACAAATTGCAAAACAAAGTTAACCAATGTAACAATAATCTAAACATGGAGAAAGTTTCAATTGTGAAAAAAATCTAATATTTTTTCTTCGCTCCTGGAAAAGTTTGTTGTTTGAAGTTGTGCTACAAACTTTTCGTGCACACGAGCATGAACATGTTGTTATACAGTTGTAGCAGGGAAGAAAAACGGAATGAATGCTAGGAAGTAGTAAGAGGTTAATAAGCATGGCGGTATACGGAGAAGCGCCCGTTCCGAGTTCGCAAGTACTTTCCGAGTGTGTGAGATAAACACTTAAGTAAACAGATGAATGGGCGTTATATTCCGAGAGTATGGAGAAGACTATTCCCCGGGTGAATACTCCGAGACGTGAGGAGGTCGTAATAAAAACACACCAGACCATATCTTTGCCCGCGTTCAAGTTTTATTGGCGCCGTATGATGGAGGTCGTTCAAGTTTCGAAATACTTGTTTGCGATAGGTTGGAGAGTTTATAGCGTCGACGCGTAGTTTGAATTTATCTCCGCGAGAAGCAGATGCTCGATGATTTTACGATAGATAAAACAAAGAAGAGCTGAAGTGATTGTAGAATGGCACTCAAGCGTATGGACGAGGTGCCTCAATAGAATGAGAGGGTTCGATGAACAGCCTGCTAGGGTAGGATCCAGGATCAGGGTGTCAATAAGACATCATTCAAGATTGCTCACTCTCTGGTATACATTGTATTTAAATAACTTCATACAGCTATACATTAATCACTGTTGATCAGTACGCAAGTTAATTGCATGCATATATCTCAGGAAATAGTGTACCTTGGTCTTGAGTTCTATAAATTCTATTTAATAATAAACATTAATATATTTTAAAGGTTGTCGTACGACAAGTCCCCCAAGTAAATTAATAAAGCCCCCTTAATTTCTGTTTTATAGACCCGGCACCTCCACCAAAAATTGACAAGTTATGTTTTAAAGTGTAAAATCGGTTTTTGAATATAAAAATTCTAAAAAAAACATCAAATTAAAATGATAAGTCGAATGTGTGAAATGTGTAATTTTACAACTGTTTGCCCTGGACTTCTCTTTATTAAGGTTTCATTATCTATGACATGTTTTTACATGCGTAATTGTGGTTACAAAGGTGTCGCTGTCGATTGACCATTGTCGCACGAATTATATTATTAAAAAAATGTAGATTGCTCGCTGTAGGGTCACATCAGATTTTAGTCAATGTGACCCTCTTAGGTGGCTAACTAGGTATTTTTCTGATAAGACAATTATGAAGGGATGTTCGAGGGCTGATTAAGAGGACTCGATCCCTTGCATTCGCATTAACGACTGAGGAAAACCTCGAGAAAAAGCTATCAGTGAGGATTGTTGGTCTTGACGGGATTCTGTTGGTCGCACAAGGTAATAAATAAACCCATCTGTTGATATGCGGTTTTTTAAACCCGGCACTTCCACCAAATATTGACAAGTTGTGTTTTAAAGTGTTATAATTGGTTTTGAATATTATACAATTCCAAAGAACATTTCTTCAATTATTGTAGTCGAATGTGTTTGTGTAACTCAAGCCAGCTGCGTCTGTAGACATGAGCCTGATAATGTAACTTCGTGGTAACGGTCGGGTATTTCCGCGAGTTTTCGGGTGAGGGAATCACTGCATAAACTCTTATTGGGCAATATACTCGACTCTATACGGCTCCACTAACACGATACCAGGTCTAATTCACTCCGACCTTGCCATTCCAGCCTGTTAGGTTTATCACACTGCTACATCAGACGCGTTACAGGTTAGCCAACATTGTAAACAAAACGAGACGTAAATGAAAGTTCTTTGTTTCACTTCTACTCTAAAGGAAAGAAAAGTAAATTAAATACGGTGAAAATTGGAGTTTTATTGGGTAATGAATATCTTTGTTAAAAGAACTTGGAAATTGTTCCTTTTTGTTATGTTCCCTACAGAATAAATGGATATTTGTGTTTAGGTTTGGTGATTGTGAGCACGCTTAGAAATATCCCACTCACTTAAAACAATCCTTATCTTTCCTTAACTCAAACTTGAAAACTCAATAACTTAAATTATTTTTTAAATTATTTTGTTATACGATTTTATAGATCTAATCTACAAAGTACAATATGTAAGGCCTACCTTAATCTTGTGGTAAATAACGTCACTTTCTTTCCTAATAACTGTTTGTTCACATGTCAAACGAATCGTCTTAACTAGAAACATTTGCATTAATATATTTGTTAATAAATAAATAAATAAAACAGATGAAAATTGAATAAAAATACTGCAAAATACCGCAACCTCTTCTGATAAATGTCCAATAATCCCCTGAAACCTTCAGTTACATCCACCTAAGCTCTTTGGCATCGCGTTTACATTTTAAAACGAGCAGCACATTCTTAAAGAGCTTTGTCTTATATCGGATCTTTGATGCTGGATTAAAAAATGTCCATTGTTAACGAAGTTTTGTGCCAAGCGAGGATTTTCTCATTAAAAAGTTTCGTCAAATCCGTGGATTGTTAAAAAGTTTGGAATTTTTAATTTTTTTACGAACTTAAAACTTTGTAACGTCCATTGTATTGAATACAAATGGAACGTTTCTAAGGAAATAAAGAACCTTTCTAGTGTTTTAAACAATTATTAAGATTTTCTAACTCGGGAGTCAAATGGTAATGACTGATTTCTCAACTTTTCTTCTGATTCACTTTAATGCTATCGGGTTAGAATATGCCCCTGATATTAACCACTCTATTTCTTAATGCCAATACCCATTCAACCCAATATTTCCCGATATTTTATTTGTGTCACTGAATCCTCGAGTCTTCTTAAACTTTAATCAGAATATCCAAACCCAATTGAATTGGCTATAAAGCATGCTTCTACTATCGATCGATATAAATTCCGTGGATTTAAACCTTTCCCGTTGATTTAATTACCCACAATCGTGCAGAATATGAATATTTAATCGCTGTAATAACAGACATTATGAATCAACTGTTGATGGACGGGGACAATTTTAACGCCTGTCAATTTTAAGTTGTAGTGCGTCATCCTCCTTTGGTTTTGTATGCTTTTTAATAGCATACTTTTCATCATAGTCGCCTACTTAGCATTCAGTATCGGTTTTGTTTCTATTTCCAATAGTTTTCTCCATAGTTTGTGTATTGTTTAAATGATAAGGAATGAATATTTATTTTTAACTTTTGATATACGCCGTGTCGGTTGTCATTAAAATCCTAAAGTTTAGATCTGTTTGTACAGTGTCAATTTCTTTTCAAACATTTGGAGACGAACTGTGCAATCAGTGCGAAACTTAAGGATACGCCGAATATCCTGAAAGCCAGCAAGAATAAATATTGACTGGGGAAATGAAGTCTACAAGTCATACTGAATGCAGTTTCAAGAAGAGCACATTCTAATTGTTTACCATCCAATATCAATGAATAATAATTAACAAATAAATCATTTTACACTTCCTTTACATGCAAACGTACATAAATCATCAATTTGATGGAATGGTGTTTCATACTTAAATATGCCGGTCTATAGTTGGTCATTGTCCGCTCGTCGATGGTATCGGCGCCTACAGGGTTGGATTAGTCTTCTTTAAATTAATGTCCTCCACTGACGGTTGTTCCAGCTCAGGCTAACTTTTGTACAATGTTAAATATACCATTAAAAATTCGCTTGATCGGTAAATCCAGCTAATTTCACATACAGTTTAGACCACTTTTTGACCTCCAATTTACACTTCAAAAAGTAGAATTTTTAAGACGATGTTAACTAGGAATGAGCGCATGTCGCTATAAGAGCACATTTTAACATTTTAAATATTTTTCCCTATACGCAAGCTTGTGAAATTACCACTAATTACCTGTTTAAAATCATATTTACGGTCAGTTACTAACAAAAGTGAGCAATAACTGGAAAATGTGCTCTGATAGCGTAAGTTTTACATTCTTACTTAACATTTTCAGATCTTCCCAGTGATCTAGACTAAACCTCTTAGTTCTGCGATCTGCTGGTATCTTCGATCTCAGACATCAGTGTTAATACGATTTAGCTTTGTGTTATTAATTATGTTGGGTGTGCTTGTACTACATAGCTAAACTCCCACATTAGGTTGAGCATTCACCACTGTAAGTGTAAACTCTCTCACTTATAGCTCGGTCGCAGAATGTCGCACACTTTCATTGTGTGAAAGAAATCTAATCGTGTGGTTTAACCGATATTCAACAGGCGTGTTTGAATTTGACTTATTTCCTTGGCGGGAAGAGAAACTTCCGTTGCCGCTAGGAGGGGGTGGAGGGGAGGGGGGCTCCTACCCCACTCCCCTGCCACATAGTTACAAACAAGACCTGGAAGAGAACACATTTCATGTTAATATGTTGTGTATTTTTATTGCTGTTACTTTACTTTTACGTATGGAACTAAACAAAGTAGGATGTAATTTTAAGTTTAAACAGAAAGTGATACAGCTCATACTTTTACGCAAGTAAAAAGTCATCGTTTTGATACCAACATAATGTAATTCTAAAGGGAGTTAGAGTTTAAATTTTCTTCGTTCAAAAGGCGATTTATTGAATTGGTTCGTATAATAATGGCCCATTTGTGCCCTCCTGTATCTATTCTACAGACATCTTGCAACTGAACTAGGAAAACGCCAAAGTCGTTGTTAGACGAGTGAGCGAGTCATGTGGTGAGTACCCGGGAACATTTGCATGTTTGATAATAATATCAGTATAAATAATGGGGTTTTGAGTTTAGTCAGTATATGGGCGCATCAACTGTAAGGCCATAATACGTCAATCTAGCCTATGATAGGCTCGAGAGACCTTAGTTAGAGGGAGGGAAGGGAATGTTACCGGGTACTCAACACATGGCTCACTCACTCATGTAACAACGACTTTGGCGTTTTCTTAGTTTTAATGAACAATACAATAAATTGTGAGAGCAAGTACTAGAACTGAGATTGCGATTTGTTGCTTACACTGACTGAGTACACTGACCTACATATTTGTAACACAGTTAATAAATTCACCGTCACTTGTGCTAAAAAACACCACAACAATATTACCTCCCTCCGTAATTAAATTGAATGTAAATTAGAAATAATATAAAATGAGGACCCGGCGCCTCCACCAACAATGCTATTCTTATGGAGCTAAAACTTTTCTCGCTCTACCCGGCACCTCCACCAAAAGCATATAACTTTTGCCATTATATCATTTGTTTATTACAGAATACGGTCAATTTGACTTTTTATGATAAAATAAGGACTGCTAAGTACATTTAATTCCAAAAATAATAACTTGGAATAATGTGACCTGTTTTCAGTACACGTTCATTGGATTCATTGGATGGGAAACCACGTTAATTTATTAGTTAACAGTAAGTGGTAGCCTCATTGATATACGCGAGACTATTTCGGGCGTTTGCGGTCAATATTGTTGCAGCTCGTTTTTCCAAATTTTCTGTAATCAATCAAATTGCGAACGTTGGAATTGAGCTCAACTAAATATCATTGGACACTCCCTCCAACCATCCTCACACCCTATAACTATAGTAATCTTGTACATGGACAGGTAACCTACTCAAAATATACTAAAGTGTCGCATTATGGCCTTCTGATGAAGCGGCCTTATACCAACTAAACTTAAAAACCCTATTATTTATACCTATACATCAACAACAAACAAACAAAATTAACAAAAACATTAACAAAATTGTTGTGTTTAAATACATTGTTGTTGTAATGCTAATATTTCAAATATGTACTTTAATGTAGTTTATTGAAGTTTCTGCATCTATGTAATTAGATTTATTTAGTTGTCCTCCTTTGTAAATCAGTTTTTATAACTGAATAGGATAGACGTTAAATAAATAATAAATAAATAAAATAAATAATCAACTTGTATACAAATGTTCCCTGGTACTAAACACATGACTCGCTCACTCGTCTAACAACGAATGTGGCGTTTTCCCAGTCTATTTGGCTAAGCCGCCCTTATACCCGAAATTTGGGAGACCTGGGTCCTATCCCCTGGTTGGGAAAGATTTTGTCATTTCTGGATTGTATTTGAAAAATTATTGGATGAGCGTAGCGAGCGTAGCGAGCGAAGCGAAGATTCCATTTCACTACATGGAGAAAAAAATCCGGAATGTTTTTTTTTTTTTTTCTTTCTTTCTGTATTTTTGTCTGTCTGTTAACACGATTCGGCTAAACCGATACTCCGATTGCGATGAAATTTTATGGAGGCCTTTAAAATCTCTGAACTAAGAACTGCCACGTTTTTGAGCGCAATCGAAAAATTATTCTCATGAAAATCGCAATTTTACGATTTTTTTTTCGATTTTTAAAAAATTTCTTCTGCTTATAACCCCTACATGCTTTATCCGCTTATAATGATTTTTTCACAGAACCCTAATTTTATGAATTGATATATTCGTGTGAAATTTGAGCATAATCAAATAATTATTTCTCACGAAAATCGCATTTTACGATTTTTTCCTTTTTTAAATACGATAAATAAAAAAAAAAGTTAATTTTTTATTTAATTTGATTTAATTTTAAAAAATTTCAACAAAGTTCTGATTTTTTCACAGAACAACAGAAAATCCGCAAACACATGGCAGCTCAATTCACCAATTACGCTGTCCAACAACGCGGCGGGACTTAAGCGTTTTCCTAGTTTAATATGTTTTAAAATGCATAAAACACAGTGTAGTTTATCATTTTTGACAATACTATGGAGAACATAGCCAGTACGATATACGTGTAAAAATTGCAAGGTTAATTTAATCTCCCAGCTCTATTATTGCCAGATTGCAAGATTCGATACATCTTGGGCACTGCATTTTCACAGCCAGACAAATAACATTTTTGTTTTTTTCAAAAACAAAACCACTGTCGTTAAAATACTCATCGCATCCGTTTTTTCAATTTATTATTTCCTAAAGGTTTAAATCGCAATAGATATAGCTGATTTTGTTAGCATTCTCAGTAAACTCGTACCGGATGTATTTCTAAAAATTCTGTGCAATCTGTTTAGCGATTCGGCTGATTTTCGATATACACCCACACATCCCCACACACCCACAGAATCACAGAAGTGCCGATTTTCTTGAATGGTAATCCTCAATCACTGCGCTCCCTCGTCTAATAACATGTCGAATTAAATCGAGTAGTAAGTTCATAGTTAACCAGTTATCCATTGACAGCTGGTAGTCCTATCAAATAGCATTTAACAACAATTAAGGAGCATTATTTTATTGCTTCTGTCCAGTAATACGTATGAGAATGCAAACATGATGAAAAGTAATTGTTTTAAAAGTAAGCAAGTAAGTTTATAAATATAGTTAATCAATTCCGACTTTTTCTTGCTCCTGTATGACCCATAACGTGGGAGGAGTTCTCTTACAGCCAAAGAACTCCTAGACTCACCGAGTCTGTGGGGGTGGTGTGTGCATGCGAGTATTGTATAGATTGAGCTTAGCCCTGACACCTAATACAGAGGAATAATAATTCAGCTACATTGGTTTGTTGATATTGTTCACACGAACATGTTGCTCATAGTTAAGTTGGTTCAAACCAGACACTGGAACAGCTCGGAAATACCTTCAGGTACTGGAATGCTTGCTCAATTTACCGTTTCAAATTTCTGCTCGCTAAAACATCGTTCGTGTGTAGAAAACATGAAGTTTAAATTCATTCATACACATTTATAAAACTATTTTAAACACTTAAAACTCCTTAAAAGTTTTTACCGGTCTTTCTTGATTCTAAACAATAGCCCCCTTATTATGAGAGAGTAATTTTTACACTCTTAAAAAGTTAAGAACACTCTATAGTCTGAAACTCTTATTGCTCAATCTAGAAACTTGTAAATGGAGCAACTTGATGGAACAATCCCCAGTCATCTAAGAGCCGACTAGAAGCATGGTCGACCTTCTTAGGTTTTAAGAAGCTATGCAGACGAACTGGGCTCAGAAGCAGAAGCTTAGCAGGTTATCACGAGGAAAGGTTTTCGAGTCACGTTGATGGGTGGACGTAAGGTCTATAATCCTACATTCCTACATTCGGGAAAAAATAGTAAAAGTGCTATTTTCATGAGAATAATGTCTTCAGCTGTACTTTGGTTTAAAGCATTTCGAAGGTTTTCTGAAATAGTCATTAATGTTGCCGTATAGCGGGAGACGAAAGATGATTCAAATCTGAATAAGCTTGAAGTATTAGTCTCATAAGATATTTTTCTTCGGTTGTTTCGTGGTGGTTCTAAGTTTTTGTGTGTCTCGTTGGTCTTGTGGTTAGCGTCTCTGCTTTCAATGCAGAAGGTCCAGGCTCGATCCCGCTATTTGCAGAAAGTTTTTAACTTCTGAATTGGACTTAAGTCCACCAGTTCTTGGTTTCTAAACGGTGACTTTGGATCTGTCCTAGCAACGATGTCACATAATAAATTTAATTGTTCCGAAACTTGTTTTGGCATTGTCGCAGTGGACTATCGGTCATACTTGAATATGCCGGTCTTTAGTTGTTATTGTTCGCTCGCAGGTTAGGCGCCTACGGTGGGCTGTCGGCTTTAATTTACTGTACCAGGGAAGTTCAGTACGTGTGGGCTAACGTAAGTTACTCTAATAATTTTATTTTGAATTTATTATTTTAGAATAATAACACAAAAAATCAAACAGCTGTACATTTTTTCGTTCTGAAGTTTTCTGTATTTGCTAAGTTCCCAGCATAGCCAATACAGAGAGTTTCTAAACTGTTCAGTGAAGTTTTGTTTCTAAAGTTTTTCTTGGTTTGAGTGTTTCAAGGTTTTGTTAGTACTCTGGGTCTTTGTAGCGTTCCTGACAATCATATTGAAACCATTGACGATTCCCCTAATTGCAGAAGTTTTTCTTTGATTGGCTTAATCTCCTCTCTCTTAGTTTCTACGTCTTTGATCTCGCACACAAATGTAAACATATAATTAGGTAAGTCGCGAATGACTTTGATTCTGGATTATTGCGTATACGACATCGGTTTCATCTTGAAAATACCGATCTTTTTGGTATACTGTGGTTGTAATGTTTATGGTCACTACGGTTAGTCTCTTGCTAGTTGGAAATAAGCATCTCATTATAATTGCTTGCAGAATTACTATAGTAAACTTAATATTGAATAATTTTACATCATTTTATTTGATTTTTGTATGACAAAAATATAATCAATATATCTAGTAATAATATTAGTATGTAGTAGTAGTAAGTGTCGTACGTTACAAGTAGCATAGCAGTTTAGAATTTTAATTAAGCATATTCCAGGAAAGTTTTGATTTATTTAATACTTACATAGTCTATTATAAATCATGATGTTTTACATGTTGTAGAGGTTGGACTATTCCAAAGGAGGCTTAAAAGCATATGTAAACATTTAATCAATAAAATCAATTATCTATCTCTCTTCTTCTCTCTCTCTCCCTCTCGCTGTTAAACTATTTCTGTCCTTATTTTTCCAGCATTTCATTTAATCCCAAATTAAAAATTTATAGAAATAACGTGTTTTGTAATGTTCTCTATTTTGGTCTGATAGAGTAACGTTAAGAAGTATTCAGTCACTATTTATAATACTTATGGTGAAAAATAAAACGCAATTTGTCTTTATCCTATCTGACACTACAAGTCAATTAACGAATAAACTTTTATTTACGCACACACACACACTACATACAAGTTATGCTGCAGACTCTAAATAACAAACAGGCAGCCTAAAGCCTCGCTTTCATTTGTCCGTCAGACGCGACGCGGCGAAAGTTAAAACATATTAAAAACCCGACGCTCAACGGTTCACTAAACATCAACCCTTAATCTAATGGATTACCAGATGAAGTAAGCTTAAATTAACACGCTATTTTTAGATAGGTACTAGTTCGTAATTTAATGACTATAAATTTTTAAAAATAACAATATCAATGAATACAATATCATCTATAAACATATTTTCTCATATTGTTGTTCATATAGCACGTATACTAATATGCGAATACATCGACCGAGGTGCAGTGCTTTATGTGAAAAATTGTTATGGAAGAAACGATTAATTCTGCAACCTTTTATGGATAAAAGGAAAAGAACACGTATCATTCTATTATAAAGCTGTGTTATTTTTGCTTAAGGTGATAAACACTTAATCGGTGAAACAGAATACACACAAAAACATCCAAACAGATACCTTAGGCATAAAACTAGCAATGTCTTACAACGATATAATTGCCAAAATATCAAATTGTATTGTTTTTAAATGTACATTTACAACGTCATTTCTCACAATTAGTAAAAGGCACCCTGGATATTCAGGCGTTACGTCCAAATAAATTTATAGATACTACGAAATGTTTGATTTTCGAGAAATTACCAATTTCGTAACTAAATATCCCAAATTGAAATGTTTTTTTTTTTAACTGTAACTGCACAAATCTGCCAGTCTTCCTGAAATCAGATGATGAGGAAGATAATGATTTATCTTCTATCACTTGATAAGCTTCGTGATGTAGTAATGTATTAGCCTCATGTTGAGACGAGGTTGACTTACACGTGCTATGGCGTCAGTTCTCTAACCACATTATATTCTCAATGGTGAATACAGATCCGAGCAATAAAGCGCCGCGGGTTCTAGGAACTGGTAACAACTGGGGTGGAATGGGATGGGATTTGACTGAGTCAGAGTACTTCTGATAAGTAGAATCGGAAATAGCTCAATATTCCCGAGGTGTCGAGAAGTTATCGTTCTATAAATGTTTGTCAGAAGTGACATCTAACTGAAGCCAGCTTCACACGTCTTCTCGAACTTAAAGTAGGCTTCACTTGAGTATAAAGTGTCATCGAACGTACTGATATTAATAGTATTATATTATTATGTTACGTATTATTTGATTTAGCAATATTATATAGTAATTGTGGGATCAAGGTTCTGCTGCCAATAAAATTTATAGTAAAAATAACAAATTTGATAGTTGTTTGCCAGTTTCGGATCAGTACATTATTTTTGTAGCGCTCAAGTAGTTTTATGATCATGGATATAGGTGCACGAAAAAATAGCATTTTGAAATTGATTATCTTGCACTAGAATTTCTTTTAATAAATCATTTTGTAGCATTTATTTATTCTTTAAATCAAAACACTTAATGTTTTCAAACATATGATATTTCGGTGGATCTCGCTGTGGTTGTTTCAATCTTGTATTGTTTTGGGGAGTGATTTAATTTTTTAAAGTTCAAGCACTAATACGTCGTATTTATTTATTTATTTTTCTTGAAGAACGGTTAAAAACCAGCAAGTTACAAGTAGCTACATAACCAAACACTTACCAGTGTACATTTATGTTCTTGAGAACTCCTATAAAACTTATAAGACAAGAAGATAGAAAGAAATTAAAACCTATGATAAGTGCAGAACCCGGCACCTCCACCAAAACTGAACTTTATTTGAACCAGTAACTGAAATTTGTTTATTTTACACAGATACAGCCATAGACTAATTAACATTGTGCGTATAACATAACAAATCAAAACTAAACTAAATTCAAAGTAAACAATGGTACCAGTGAAAATTAAACCGTACGTTAATGATAATATAATTATGCGCGTTTTATGATTTCATGGCGAGGAATGGGTGAATGAAAGTTAAGAATCTATCTGGTTAGATGGGCTCATGCTTGAAGCACATTTGAAAATAACTTACAAAAATATTATATAAATCATTAAATACATAAACATGTATTATAAAATAAAATAATTAATTTAAATGATTTTTTACAAATCATTAAACAAACACGTATTGTCAAGTTTTATAAAATAACAAAATGCAATAAGTCCAAACTGAATAAAAGAGAAGGAAAAACGCATTTTTACTGAAAACCAAGGCGAATGAGAAAATAACTAAAACTATATAGTACAAATTCAAATTTACTAAATGACAATAAAATACAAAGCCGCGTTAATTTTTTCTCTCAGTTTACCGTTACAACATTTGATAGTACTTTCATGCATGAATGAAATTTATGTGTCAAGTCGTATTCTGCATTATTTTGTTTTGTAGTTAAAGACAAACTGTCAGTGATTTTGTGGACGAATATTTTTAAAATTCAAATAACTTGATGTTACATTCTAAAGTTCTAGAAATGAATATTGGTGCATGTATAATGTTTGTTTTAAAGCAAGTACGAATAGTTATGTCATGGAGTAAGAGATTTGTTCCTTAGTAACTAACTACTTTATTAATTTCCTAGAGCTTAAGACAGAGTAGTTTCGTAATAGTTCGTAATTTCAGACGTTGGGTTTTTGCATTGGTTTGTAATTGTAGCCGGCTAAGTAGTTAGCAGCGCCATCATTCATCCCCTGAACTCTAGACGAGGCTCGTCCGTGACTGAGCCACTCAATCATACTTAGCGCCCGAACACAAAACCTAGGCACAACATTACTTCGCTTCAACATTAGTGAATTGTTGGATATTTGACCAAAAAATGTGTTTTAAAATGTTTTCCAAAGTTAAAAGCTTAAGTGTATCACTTAAGGTAGAATTCAAAAAACTATTCGAAAAGAGTGATATTTTTCAAGTTTAGTGGACTCTAATGATTCACTGACTTTGATCTGTTTTAAAATGTTAGACCACCTCCAATATTTAAACCACGCGAAGTTACACTTTCTTGGTGATATCTCGAGAACGATGTAAAAATGTACAATATGTCAATTTAGTTTTTTATTTAAATATTTAATTAATTAAATGTATAATTGAAATACAAACCGCACCGATTATAATATATGAATATTTTTTATTTCATTTTAATGCAATAAGTTTTCCGATATTTTGCAGCGTACTCAAGATAACACAAAACAACTTTAATTCGCGCGGTTTTAATATTGGCGGGTGTCTACCACCTTAAAACACCCCTCCCCCCCCCTAGTTCATAAGTCACGTGTTCAATTAGCTCGAGTAATCCTCTCAGTACAGGCGTTTAATTACTGACTCGAAGCTACCATGATACCCCACTATGTGCGCCAATGTGTGTGTACGTGGTCTCGCAATGTGTGGCTAATACATCAATACAACAACACGCGGGGTACGGCGACACCAAATACAGTGAGTGTAGTGCCTCAACCAACAGATCATAGAAGATGAATACACATATTATAAAAAAAACTGTGCGCTGATCTTCTCAGTTTTTAGCATTAAAATGGTGGAGGCGCCGGTTCAGAAGTTCTGAAACTTTCTGAATATTATTAATTCATTTAGCAAATAAAGCTATTTAAATACAAATGACAATTTAAAAATACAACATATTTTCAAATTTTAAATAAATAAATTCACAAAAAACAAAATTTCACAAATTTACCAGATTTACAATGTTACAAAATTATCAAATTTACAAAATGTACAAAACTTAATAAATTTATATCAGGCCAGCCTCTCCCCCATGGGTCACCAAACATATTCGTTATCAATCATCCTGTTTGAAGGGCAATGCCAACTTAAAAACGCAATTACTCGGACGTCATGTTCTGATTTTACCGTAGACGTGATACAACACAGACGGACGGTCCGTAAAATTACGCTTGTATGGGAGCATTGCTCTTTATTAACCCACGAATTTCTTCTGTTTTTGTCCACTAATTATCCACCCAGTTTATCTTCTGTCATTGTTTGTTTGGTGAAATCTTTCTCTCGGAACTTTGTGAAATATATTACCGTCTCTAGTGTATCTCATCGATCAAGTGATCAAATGATCTAGTGGCTAATTAGCCTAGATTAGTATTTGCCGTCTCGTGACCTAATGGACTAATGAACTAAATCAACATTGGTTTATATTGCAAGGTGTGGAGTTATGTAGGTTTGCCTCCCCCCTCTCCCCCCTCGCCACGAAGAAGTCTCAAATAGTTAGTTCTCCATTGAGTGGTATATCGTCTATGTACACATTAGTTTAGCGATCTAATTAAATGGAGACGTTACTACCTAGATACGTGGAAATAGCGTTTGTGTTTACTTTATACATAAATAACGCTACCCTTTTCCCCGTCCTATTTTATTTATATTAACATAATTATTTATAATTTGATTGTAAAAATTGTATAATGTTAAATTCAAACTTCATGGCACAATATTTGAATTTTTTTTAAGGTTGGCAAATAAATAAATGCTACACAATGCTATACACAAGAAAATTCTATGAACACATATCTCTTTTTATGCTATAATAGTGGTTTGTGGTTTGTAAAAGTTTATGTTGATATGTTGTTGTAAAATAAAGTTTTTATGTCTAGTGGTTTTTTGGTGTCAACTTCCAATGGTATTTTATATGCATACCGGGTTATTATCAAAAAGAGCTGATTAGTTTTAGTTGGGTTAGTAAATTACTTCCACCTTTCAAAACGTTAAATTTCCATTCGTCATTGTGATTAATTAAATTTAAAATTTGAGTCCACATTTATTTCCCGTCCATTAAGTCACGCTTTTCAACCCCCCCCCCCCTCTACAACCGACCATCCATTACCATTTTATCATTATTTGATATAATATTCTTCTAGTTAATTAAGAGCAATTAATTCTTTAAGGATGGAATATCCATGTATTGGTAAACGAAATTACTTTGTTACTACTATAAAGTATCAAAATAATTTTTGTAGTTTGTAGTGAGTTATCTGACGAATCTGTTTCGAAGTAATGACCATTACAGGTGGCCTCTCGACGACCTCTCCACTCATGGGTGCCACGTTTAAAAGCAAAGTACGTGATATTGTTTGCGAGATACGTGGCAAAAGATACGGATATGCGTCGTTTACCAACAACCTTCCCTAAACATTTCACACAATTATTGTATTTATTATTTAGAAAACAGTGTAAGTGTTTACTATCATATTTCATTTATATACATTAAATATAAGACCATGTTGAAAATTTGACAAACTTTCAATACAAAAAATTTAAACGTAAAACCCAAACGTTTCATCCCCCTCAGCGAGTATACAGTGTTGCCAACCTCCCGCAAGAAAGAGCCACCGTCGTTCTGTATTTCCATCCCCTGCATACTCCTTGAGGTTATTCTCAAATCACGCAAACTCAATTCTAAACTTCGTGGATCTAGTTCCCAAGTCGTCAGCTCTTCTGCCTCGTCAGGACTTTGTCATCCTCTGACGAATATGACGACCCACTGCCTCCTCGACGTTGCTCGTGACTCAACGAGGAGCCACGAGCAACATCTAAGTGGCAGTGGTGACGACCCACTTCCGCTCTCCAACGCTGTTTTCAATAACAGACAATTTGCTTTTCTTTCCGAGTTATCATCAGAGAGGAATATCTTTGTCGAGATTCAGGTCGACTCGTAATATTAAATCATTGACTTGCTTTCGTTGGTTCTTTTTCCTTTCAACATCTAGAACGGACGTGTGTTTCAACAGAGACTATATGTGCAGTTCTCAATAGCTTGGAGCAATCTTACACAATTAGAGTGGAGATTGCAATACTCACTAGAATACAGTCTTGAAATACACCGTCTATGCAAATTGTACTCTTAGAAATATAATAAACTGACTCTGGTTTCCTCTTTGTTATAAACTACCAACTTTGTTACGTTAAGATCGTTTACATAACAGACGATGATTTAAACACACATAATAAAACAACACACAATGATACATGTAATTCACTTCAATAAATTCATTGAACTGTTTTATTTATCTACATTCTACATTTACTCTTTCATGTTTTATGTATGCAAATCTAAAGGTTGTAATGATCTGATAATATAATTGAACGAGTGAGCGTAGCGAACGTAGTGATTTCCATTCGACTTAAACGGCCCTAATTGTTTTTCTGCGTGCGTGCGTGCGTGTGTGTGTGTGTGTGTGTACGTTAAAAATCAGCCGAATCGCTGAACAGATTGCGCTGAAATTTTAAACAGACATCCGGTACGAGTTTATTGAGAACTGCTAACAAAATCAGCAAGATTCATTGCGATTTAAACCTACAAGAAATGATAAACTGAAAAATAGACTTCCAATGTTTAGAAATTATTTTAACGACAATGTTTTAGATTTTGCAAATATATTTTTTGTTTGTTTTTCGCCTGGCCGTGTAATGCCGTGCCAATGCAAGGTCTGTCGAATGTTGGACGTCAAGGTACACCCAAATTCCGCTCGTAGATTGAGTAAACCTTGCAATATTTTCACGTATTTCGTACTGGCTATGTTTACCATAGTAGGCCCTATTGCCACAGATGATGGACTACACTGCGTTATATGCATTTCAAAACATGTTTAATTATTTTTTAAATACAATCTAGAAATTACAAAATCTTTCCCGACCAGGGGATTGAACCCACTTCTTTCACATTTCGGCTACAAGGGCGCCTTAGCCAACTAGACTAGGGAAACGCCAAAGTCGTAGTTAGACGAGTGAGCGAGTCATGTGGTGAGTACCCGGGAACATTTGCATTTAAGTTTGATAATTATATTCGTATAAATAATAGTTTTTTAAAGAGTTGGTATACGGGGACGGGCGCGTCAACTGTAAGGTCATAGTGCGCCTCTCTAGCCTATGATAGGCTAGGTAGGCCTAAGGTAGGGGGAAGAAAAGTAATGTAATCGGGTACTCAACACATGGCTCACTCACTCGTTTAACAACGACTTTGGCGTTTCCCTAGTTAAATGAATATGTGTGTGATAAACTAACTTTCTAAGGCGCTACTACCAATATTAAAATCACGCTTAATTACCTGAATTCAGTTATATTTCACAAAACATTACTCAAAATCGAAAAGTAATTTAAAAGTCAAATTTAATTTGCATCCTTCATTAAAAAAATGTAAAACTCGCGACTGCTTTGAAATACAGAACAAATTTAATTCAGTCTGACTGATCGTGATATTTTATTCTTTGTCCGTGCAGATTCTCAATTCCTCTTCTCTCAATATGACCTAAACACTTTCGATTTTGCGATATTATATATAACTAAAATCAGATCATTTTGCTTGGTTTTAATGTTGGCGTTAGTTACTCATTTTAATTTACACATCTTGTTTCAGGAACGCCACACAACAAGTGGTCTTATTGTACAACTGGTCACCCCACACTAGAACAGCAGGGCAGCTACCGAACATACCCGCGCTATGGTGAGTGAGCCTCAATAGTTTACATACTGAGGTTATAGAGTTAGTACTAGAGTAGTTTAATTAATGTAGTTTACCTGTCTCATGTCGGTACAGGTCAACCAGTATGTCTATTGTCTATGCCCTCGTAAGCCTACGTCGATAAACTAAGTGTTATACTAGGTCTAGTTCGGCCACAATATCAACATTTAGAAGTCACATTGAATCACATTTCTAAGTACTATCAATTAATTGGATGAGCGTAGCGAGCGTAGCGAGTGGAGCGAAGACTTCAATTTCACTGACCCCCCAAAATATTTAGCTCGGGTGTTTTTTTTGTTTTTTTGTTTTTTTGTTTTTCCGTCTGTTTGTTCGCTCGATTCCGGGCAAACGGCATATGCGATCTTTATGAAAATTGGAGGGGACCTTCGTTTTCTCTGAACTTAGAGGTGTATTGTTTTTGGGTACAATCGAAAAAATATTTCTCATGAATATCGTACTTTTACGATTTTTTTCGATTTTTAGTGCGATATTTTCGTGACATTTGGTCCGATTCTGACCAAACGGGTGGGGCTACAACGTTCATATTTCACATGGACATTAAGGTTATGGTGATGTAATACCTTTTGAAAGAAAAAGTTGAAAAAGTTAGCCAGAATTCATAGAAAAAAAGGTTTTAATATAAGTTTTTAAATTTTTAGAGCGATATTTCGTCCCATTCGGGCCGATTGTGACCAAACGGGTGGGGCTACAACGTTCAGATTTCACATGGACATTAAGGTTATGGTGATGTAGTGCTTTTGAAAGAAAAAGTTGAAAAAGTTAGCCAGAATCCGCAGAAATAAAGGTTTTAATATGAGTTTATTGAGGTTTATAATACCAATTAACACGTAACAATAAAACTTGACAACAATCACCTACAATGCATCAAAAAGCACTTGCAAAGGAAAAGTGCAAACAAACGCAAAAACGCAACAAAAAATTACAAAACGCTCATCATCAACGCGGCGGACTTTAGCGTTTTCCTAGTGTAAATTAATACTACAATAATGAATATAAACACTGTTTATAGATGAAAAAGAAGAGATGATGATAGGGAATAGTATTGAATGGTCTAAGAGAGTGATTGATTACGTATAAAGTATCAAAATGATTGTCAGTAACAATTTGTTCGAAATATTTTGAAGGAAGGTGATGATTTCAGTGAAAAGTAGTCTGATGATTATGTGAACGCTCGTTGACATCTTCAGTTTTTGTCATTGGTGAGAGTCGAGTGATTTGGCGGCTAACCTTGAGTATTGTCGTATAATTATTGGATCAAGAAGAGTGGTTGGTGTCCTCACTGCCTTTTGCTGTATTGAACTGAGATGAATTATAATATATACGTTTGTATTACGTGCCAAACGATGCTAAGTGTGATTGTTAATTAGCTTCGAAATGAACTACATTTTTTAATCACAAAGATTTAAGAATGGAATTAAAATATCCAACTCTAATTAATATTTCCGCAAAAAAACTTAAATAAAACGTTTCTCCGACCAACATTGCTTTACCCTGTCTCAATAGAGGGTAAGTTTAAGCCTCCATTCATCTTATCAACTCTAATTATAAATTGAGCTTAAACCCTATTAAGAAGGATTGCGTCAAAAACAAGACATAGAAATAATTGTTTAGATACGATTAGATAAGATAATGTATTCACCAGATTGACATATATTGTACAAAATATATTGGTTGAGTCAGGGTTTGTTAAATAGAAAAAAGTAACAATATACACGCAATAAACAATATATATACACATCCTCGATGTACCAACAAATCAAATGGTCTATTAGATGTTCACAAGATAACAGTTTATTTAATATTTTAAATTGATTTTGTAAAGTTTACCGAAACTGGAAATAGAAGATCTGCTATTAATATATCTATTATTTACGTTTGTCAACATCTAACTCCCAGAAACAAACAATGTCTATACAAATTTCTATTTATTTATAGAAGTATTAAATTGTGAACCTATCTAAGCTGGAGCCGTATGATCTAGATACATGGATTCCTGACAAGAATAGTGAAAGTAACTTTGTGAGTGGCCCTTCTATAAACCTCAACATCATCGATCATAGTCTCGAGTTTGCTTGAATATTATGTCTAGAGATGTAAAAACAGCAACAAATTCTCATGTTTTTCAATCTGCGCCGTACGAACGCTTGAGCTAACGTCGAGATCCGAGCCTGCACTTCACAGGTTCATGCTACTTGGTTGTTTTGTTTTGTTTGGCATTATGTACACTTTGAAAATAAGAGTACGCCCATGGTCGAAGAGTGGCCACGAAGTCGTGCCTTTTTTTCAGTTTCAATCTCGTTATTTGGAGAAGCGAGCTCAAGTTCATACACGGATGAATAATTTATCATCTAGTTCAACAACAAACGTAAAAAACCTCGAGTGCGTTCTTGACTTTCTTCTGGAAACCGAGGCTTGGTGGTTTTACTCGTGCCACGGTCAGCTCGTCAGTTCACTCCAGAGTCGATAAAGAAGTTTCCCCGTTGGGGGGTCCTCCAACTCCCTATACCGCCCTGGGTTAAATAAAAGTCGGTTTTTGGCGTTTGGAATCTAACGTTCCGCGCGACTCTGTGTGACGATTGATGGAATACTTCAATAAAACTACGTCATTTTTCTACTATTAGTTAACATTCGATGACGACAAATGGCGTTTAAACGTCAAAATATTAAATACGATCGAATGTTGGCGAATGTTTTCGCATAAAGCAAACTCTCTTTATTGATGAGGATATTTCTGATGGAGTAGACTTAAGCTTAGGACCTAGGCCGACAATATGTATTGTTCAAGATTTCGATTTGAGTGCCTAGGGCGTACTTACGTCTGAAAACTGTGTTGTGGCCTTGGGCCAAGACTACACTTACGTCCGTTAGGCTTGAACAGGCATATCTCGATTAATTTCGCACGAAAATGTCAGTGACGCCTGCGCAACACTTTATAGTACAATAATAAATTAAAAGTAAATCGTTTTAAAAGGCTAGGGCCCTGGGCTAATATAATTGAAATAAAATTGAAGTTTGACGTGTCGTCTGTTATTTTGTTATTGCATTGTCACTGCACATCGATAATCTACTGACCGTATTTAGCGTGCAGTGCTTTTATAAGTTTCACATTTGAGCCGCCCTCAGCGCGCAGAGCGTTAGATTCCGTTTTGACTTGGGAGTAAGGGGACCTCCCCAAAGGGGAAACTTCTTTATCGACTCTGGTTCACTCGTACAGCCAGCTGGGAATAACACTATAGACACATTGTTTCGAAACTAATTAATTTGTACCGTAGATGTTGTTGTAGCATTCATTGATTTGTAACTTTTTTGAAATGTAGAATAACTTCTTTAAATAAGTGTTTATTGAACATAACACTGCTCTTTATCAATAGTTAATTTGTTATATTTTGACTTATATTCAAAAATATTTTTACTGAAGGTTGAACAAAGGGAAAATAACAGCACAACACTAACAATTAACAACCTTCAGCTTAAAAAAGTTTTTTTTAAATAAAAGTCGAAATATCACAAATTAAATACTGTTTATAGCAGTGTTGTGTCCAATGAACACTTATTTCAGGATAAATATCTGTTCTGCTAGTTTATTTTATCTAGTAGAATAAATTGTTTAAACATTACATTTATAGCTTTGATTTAATTTGGGGGAAAAAACGTTTATAGCAAAATATGATGACGGCGAATAAGCATAAAAAGGTAACAAAAAGAGTGCATTACAATGAACGAAACAATGTAGTTTAACATTTTTGCTTTTTTGACATTAAAATTCCTACTTTATGCGTAATAACGCATTTTTACTAAAAACCTCATTTTAAGCACTTTAATTCGCGAAAAGCTCACTTTTTAAACCCATCAAAATCCGATAAATTATCTACATTAAAAAACAAATTGTAACTATTGACTTATCGCGAATATGTTTAAACGCTATACATCAGATTATATCAGTGTGGCGTCATCTTTCTCGGCCACCCAATGGCAACACCTAGTTTTGATGCTAAACACGGTTTTGTCCCATTACAAACCAATGTGTAGTAGTTTAGTTTAGTTTAGTTTATTGGACAGTAAACACCATGTGTGCTACATTATGTGTAGGGTGACATATTACAGAATGACCTAGATTTGCCCTATGATTATCAAACTTGGAGTTAAAGCTTAAAATATCAATGATAACAATTTCCAATACAAATAGAGATCATGTGTTTTTCGTCGAAGTCTCTCAAAGGTATCTTTATCCCGACGAGTTAAACATTTTGCATTATCATATTTCTTAACTTTGTTATGTCAAAATTTACATTATAATCATTTTCGAATTGTATTCCCATGGGAATGTATATTGAGCAATTTAAGCAATTCGTTATTTTGAAGCATTTGTTTAATGTGCATCATTGTTTTTAAAAATAAAATGCTAATTTATAAATCATATAAATTGTGAGATTAAACATATACGTAACAAATCACATAATAAATCCTATAATAATGTCCCTACTGTAAATTCGTTCTTGTAAGTAGTTTGTATGCTAAAAATTAAATTGATTCGATCTTATGTTTAGGAATTAATAACATTTTCGTACGTCCTTGTCTTCGGAGATACGTCTGTTGTGTGTGGCGTCCTACCTGCCCTGCAGTGCAGGTGTCGAACCAGAAGGTGTTGTGTGGTCAAGTGTAAGCCACTCTAGTGGAGTCAGCAGGACAATGTAGAGTACTCCAAGCGAGTGTAGCCGCAATACGAACATAACGAGTGTAGTTGTTAGCAAGACTCAGTCCGTGTAGGCTACTTGAGGAGGTGTATTCTTATCAAGTGAGAAAGCGGAACGGAAATAGAACTCCTTACATCGCAAGTGGAACTACCTCGTTGTTAGTAGCTACCAAGCGAAGTAGGCTCCTGTTTCAATCAGTTTTTTTGATTTGTATTTACGTATAACATCGCGTATGCACTATTGATCCTACGTGAACTAATCTTGGTCTTCATCGCTAAAAAAATAAACCCATTAAAAAAAACTTTAAAATGTATTTCTTTAATTCGACCTATGAACTCTTTATATTTTAATAAGTTAAAATGTCTGAAAAAGAAAAGCAGTGCATTTTTATTTCCCGAAAGGAAAAAGGCACAGTTTGTTAAAGGGACCCCCAGTTAGACAACTTGCTTCAGAGACTCAAATATACATTAAAATACCAGGGAGACTATTGCGAGCGAAGCGAAGATTCCATTTTACTACACTGGAGAAAAAAATCCAGAATGTTTTTTTTTTCTTTCTTTCTTTTTTTGTATTTTTGTTTGTCTGTTAGCACTATTCCGACTAAACCGATAATCCGATTGCAATGAAATTTTATTAAGACCTTTGAAATCTCTGAACGAAGAACTGCCACGTTTTTGAGCGCAATCGGAAAATTATTTCTCATGAAAATCGCAATTTTACGATTTTATCGATTTTTTTGAAAATTTCTTCGACTATAAAACCTACATGTTTAATCCGATTTTAATGCTTTTTTCACAGAACCTTAATTTTATGAATTAAAGTACTCATGTGAAATTTGAGCGCGATCGAAAAATTATTTCTCAAGAAAATCGAAAGTTTACGGGTTTTTTTCTTTGTTTAAACAATTCTTTGACTTAAAACACCTGCATGCTTTATCCGATTGTAATGATTTTTTCACAGAACCTTACTATTATGAATTTATATATTCGTGTGAAATTTGAGCACAATCCAATAATTATTTCTTATGAAAATCAAAATTTTTCGATTTTTTTTTCTTTTTTAAACGATTAATTGAAAAAATTAAAAATTAGAGTTTATTTCTTATTTAATTTATATGAATTTTAAAAAAATGTTCAATTAAGTCATGATTTTCTCACAGAACAACAGGAAATCCGCATAACACTAATGGCAACTCAATGCACCAATTACGCTCATCCAACAACGCGGCGGGACTTAATTGTAAAAATTATTTTACAAATGCGTGTTCAATTGAATAACTATTTGTATTCCGTTTCAATTTCGTATTTGCTTAAATTCCGTTTCAGTTGCTCTTCCACTGTATCTCCTCCATTTCGACTTTTTTTCTCTTGCACTCTCTTCATATTTATTCCGCATTATCTTTTCCCTAGCTACATGTGTTTGCTATTTTCCAACCTGGAACAAATCCAGCTCCCCGTGGAGCAATCACCGTTCTGCTGCAGCCCGGATTGAAAGACAATCACACTTATGCACGCCGTGTCCCGCTCGCATCTCACAACATGAAATATTTAATTCCTCCGGCTGCTTACCGGAAACGTGTGTGAACTTGTAAGATATTCCAAGTAGGAAGCCAGGGCATAACTTGGGCCCGGAATCCGGTACCTCGCGCTTCTTAACATACATAATACAACCGGTGTGGCTGGGTTATTGTTATTGTTATTGCGCGGCTCAGTATCCTATCCTTGCGCTTTACATAGAAGCTCAAGTAGAGACGCAACATTCTAGCTACGCCTGATATAGAGAGGTTCCAGCGCCAGGCAATACGGGCGGGTGTAAATCGACTTAACGCGCCTGAAGAGTGTTATCGGCAGATTAAATGTGAATTAGTGCGGGGCGGCGAGGTCATATCGATCCCTTGTCTGTAAGCTGTTAGAGATCCGCCAATGTTACTAGAAGTGTACTGACACCACAAAACCCATGGCTAAAACGGGCGGGTGTAAGTCGACTAAACGCGCCTGTAGAGTGTTATTGGCAGATTAAATTGAAATTAGTGCGGGGCGGCAAGGTCATATCGATCCCTCGTCTGCAAGCTGTTAAGAGACCAACCAATGTAACTAGAGATGTACAGACACCGCAAAACTCATGGCCAATGTCTATAAAGCTGTACGCGCACTGTAGCTCAGTTCAAACGCAAAAAATAAAATAGAAACGCATTTGCTTGTACAGGACACTGCTCACTGTCTCCGTCAGGCAATTTGAAAATTCATAACTCGACATACAAACCATTACTGTACGGGAGAACAGGCAACGCACCTTATAAGTGCTTAGATCACCATCAAAATGTTCAATGAAAGGTGGATAATTTTATTTTTGAATTCTTTGGCGACAGTCTGTTCATTGAGTTACTTCGCTCTCTATTTTGGGTACTCCCGTTCTTGTGCTTGTACAAACATATGTGTTGTTGCATTCGTTACTTCAATTTACAATTATTATTGTGTTACTTGATTAAGCCATTATGTTTGTACTGTATTTATCGGCATATCAATAAAATATCATTATCATGTAATGAGAGAGAGAAAGATGTTGGGAGGACATGAAAAAGTGAACAGAACTGGTGTTCCTACAAGAGAATGAGGAATAAGAAGATGAGGTGCCGAGCTTGGCAGGCCGGTGATGATTCGATGATGCCCAAGAACAATAAATAAATAAATAATTTTTTGTAGGATGCCCGCTGTAGGGTACATACACATCAGATTTAACCGATGTGACCCTTTTCAGGTGACTAACTAGGTAAATTGCGGATAGGACAATTGTGAAGGGATGTCCGAGGGCTATTTTAGAGGACTCACTCCCTTGCATTTGCCTTAACGACTGAGGAAAACCTCGGAAAAAATCTTTAGTCAGGATTGTCGGTCTCGACGGGATTTGAACCCGCGGCATCCCGAATCAGAGTCGAGATCTTAGCGCTCGAGCCAACACTGTCGGTAAGATCAATGGTGGAAACACCCCTTTACCCATCTAAATGATGATGGAACAAAGCGTCCAGTCAAAGCACAGTTTTGTCTAGAGTGTGTGAGAGAGAGACTGGACACTCCAGTCCCTGGCGTCGAGAGGATTGTCTGGAAAGTGCCCCTATTATAGATTCCTGTCTTCGTCGGACAAGTTTTTCTCTCTAGTCTGTGTTAAAAGTGTTAACCTCCATGCTAACACGGATAAACATTGACCACAAACACCCCGGACAAAGACATGTTGACACATTGTCAAGAGCCGAGCCGTCCGATCCCGAAGCCGAGTTGCAAAACTTCCAGTCAAACGATGAGCTCGATAACCCAGCGTATCATTGATAATGATAGGTCATGATTAGAGTTAGTTGAAAATAGCGTTTTGTGAATAGATGCTACAAAGGCGCTATTTTTTCATTTAAAACTAAGGTTTTCCAGTCCCATTTTATTTTATTTTCCATAGTAGGGATAGTGTTTCTATACACATTTTTATGCATTGATATTGATTCGACCTTGATGACATTATTTCAAAATAATTGTATGAAAAATCTTCATACTCAAGTTTATGAAGGTGGCAAAAAATATAGATGCTACAAAACGCTATAAAATGACACCTGAAAATGCTATTTTCACGTACCTCTAGTCATGATATAAGTCATGATCCAGTTACCGTTAGTGAAAGCGATATAAAGTCACATTAATGTTAAAGATTGGCGTAATGGTTATTGGATCTCATTTCCTAAAAAGCGTGATGTGAATTAATTGTGTTTTGATTGAACAAAAAGTCGTGGCAATATTATAAATTCTGAATGTTTCCTGTCAATTTTATCAAATTCAGAATAACCGTTTACCCTGTATAGGGGACAAAGTAAAGATCTCGTAAAAACACATGATATTCGTCTAAAGTATGTTGATGTCTTTGCTTAATTCGATACAAAAGCAAAATTATTCGTTTAAATGGTTTAGTGGTTTAATTATAATAGAAGCTAACGTGCTGGGTACTCAACACCTCACTCACTCGTCAAACAACGACATTGGCTGTTTCCTAGTTTTAATGAACAATACAAAAAATTGTGAGAGCAAGTACTAGTACTGAGATTGCGATTTGTTGCTACAACACTGACTGAGTACACTGACCTTCATATTATTTGAAACACACTTAACAAATTCACCGTCACTTGTGCTAAAAAACACCACAACAATACTACCTCCCTCCGAATTAAATTGAATGTAAAGTAGAAATAATATCGAAAAGTGAGGACCCGGCGCCTCCACCAACAATGCTATTCTTATGGAGCTAAAACTTTTCTCGCTCTACCCGGCACCTCCACCAAAAGCATATAACTTTTGCTATTTATATCATTTGTTTATTACAGAATACGGTCAATTTGACTTTTTTATGATAAAATAAAGGACTACGATGTTCGTTTAATTCCAAAAATAATAACTTTGAATAATGTGTCCTGTTTTCAGTACACGTTCATTGGAATCACTGGATGGAAAACCACGTTAATTTATTAGTTAACAGTTAGTGGTAGCCCCATTAAAATACGCGTGACTATTTCGGTCGATTGCCGGTCAATATTGTTACAGCTGGTTTCTTCAAAGTTTCTGTAATAAATCCAATTGCTACGCTGGGTTATTGGGTCTTATTTCCTAAAAAGCGTGATGTGAATTAATTGTGTTTTGATTGAACAAAATGTCGTGGCAATATTATAAATTCTGAATGTTTCCTGTCAATTTTATCAAATTTAGAATAACCGTTTACCCTGTATAGGGGACAAAGTAAAGATCACGTAAAAAACACGTGATATTCGTCTAAAGTTGGTTGATGTTTTTGCTTAATTCGATACAAAAGCAAAATTATTCGTTTAAATGGTTTAGTGTATTAATTATAAGAGTAGCTAACGTGCTTTAATTATTTACTTCACATCCGGATCACTTCAATTCTTGTTGTTTAATTTACGTACGACGTACGCAAATCATCACTTTCCTCCTTTAACTCTAATTTCTTTTCTCCGCCGTGAATTGTTTATATTTATATTTAAAGCAAAGAATCACTTATCTGTCCCAAAAAGTTTGAATACTTATGACCCGGCACTTCCAGCAAATAAATCTTAGATATTTCAGCTAGTTGTAGTTCACCCTTTCCCTGCCTGACTATACAACAAGATTTGATTGTTAACCAGTCATTAGCCATATTTAGCCACGGGGTATCTTTTAAGCGCTAACATACAACACATAGCGCCTAATTTACAACTGCATTCTTAAAGTTTTGTAGGTTCAAAGTTATGAAATGAATTATACTACACTGACACTTGTATTCGTTATTTATTCCGATTCTCTAATAAATAACTCTTTGATAGCTCAAAAGTTGGTTTAGATTAGATTAGGGTTGGTTTCTACAGCAGTAGCTTAAAGAGATCCAAGTTTAAACTTGAAGTGCAAGCATGGCTTGTTTGTTTTTTTTTTTAAAAGGAGAAAAAGAAAGATAAACACAAAATACGTAACATCTTAATGTTTATTTAGATGTTATTGAATGTTATTTTAAAATGTTAATAATAATATCAACGGTGTGCATAAGAAAACACAACAATGTGTGTAACATAAAATTACATAATTAATGATGTATTTTAAAATAACCTGATGACGGGAGAAGAATTATTGGACTAGTATATTAAAGAGTTGTTACCTATTAAAGTAACTGTTAAATTCATATTGTTAAACTAACTCATTAAGGTAAAATTTATGATTTATGTTTATCTGAAGTGTGTATAGGTATAAACAAATAATTTAATACTTCTTTGTCAAGACTTTTAATGAAATGAAATATTTGTGCTTTTACTAATTTGTTCTTTATAAAATTAAATAAATAAAATAAAGGTTTTTTTTCGGGTATTTTCAATACCCTTCTAACGTCAACAATATAAAAATAAAATTCCGTCTCTTTACATCCAAACGATCGCTGACATTTCGGTTTCATTAAAATTAAACAATGACATAAAATTGTTTACCACAATCATAACCACAATAGATTTATGACTTCGATGTAAGGTTGAGGACAAATACATTGTTATTTCCTCTATGAGCGTGTAACCAACAAACAATGTTATTCAATATTTCCCATAGCGTACAATGAGTATATTTTCCGAAATTGTTAATTGAAGTTAAACCGCAAAGTATATTTTATCCCGAGCTGGCACAACCAGCGCTCGTTCTCTTGCTTTATTTCTCCTCCCGACACAACAGCTGACAACTTCCAGCCGATTGTGTTTTGTCTCCATTACAAGAAGGAGGGAGTTAAATCTAGAACTACGTTATCCCATTGTCAACCACTCAGCGAGACTGTATAGACTAGACGAACATAGATTATCCTGTAAGCTATTGTAAAACGATCGAGCTTCGTTCTCCTTCTTCTTCTTCTTCTTCTTCTTCTTCTTCTTCTTCTTCTTCTTCTTCTTCTTCTTCTTCTTCTCCTTCTCCTTCTCCTTCTCCTTCTCCTTCTCCTTCTCCTTCTCCTTCTCCTTCTCCTTCTCCTTCTCCTTCTCCTTCTCCCTCCTTCTCCTTCTCCATTCTCCTTCTCCTTCTCCTTCTCCTTCTCCTTCTCCTTCTCCTTCTCCTTCTTCTTCTTCTTCTCGAGGACGGACAACTCTTGGTTTATGATAGTCGTGACTCTCTCACCGGTCGTGATTGGAGATCTACGTGAAGTGACTTGGAGCTCTGAGATGGTCTTTAGGGAGATATGATCCGAAGCTTTCAACCAATTCGAAATTTGCCATTTCTATCTGCTTAACTTACGAGAAAGAACCACCGACAATATTTAAAACCGCATGAATTTACCTTTTTCAAATCATACTTCACAAAATACTACGCAAAATCGCAAAATCTACTCAAACAGACAGGTCCTATGTAGTTTGTTTGTGCTTGCGTCTAAGCGCTGCGTCCGGACACAGAGATTTCTCGCATTATGTAGACGCAGAGAGCTGGTGGTTCTACAGTCGGACGCAGAACCGGGACATTCGGTTGCAGTTGACCCAGTGTTTGTCCTCAGGTACAGACGCAGAATTGTACACGTTTAGATAACTGTTAGACAGAAAAAATGATGGGCAGGAAAAATAATTGAAAATAAATTGTGTAAAATATGGCCAACATGACTGAATGCTTATATTCATTTTATTTTTCGTGCAGAATTTTGATTTTGATTTCACCGTTACAAAAACACCGAAATTTTACTGAAATCACAATATATAATTTTGGATCGTATTGCAAATGTCACTGTCAAATCATCGAAATGTACAGTAAAACAATAATAAATTGCACCGAGTATGCAGTTTCATGAACACTATTACTTCTCTATTTATCCGCTACCGGCTACTGCAGCGCCACTGATATTACCAAGATGGTGGAATGACTTTCAAGTAGGGTAAAGCAAGTAAAAATTTTGGTAAGATAAAGCTCCTTTGTATGAAAAGTTTAATCTTTGTTTCCATGACTCGAATCAAAGCGTTGATAATACTTTGTGCACAAGAAAATACTCGAGCGACGGTTTGAGTACAACTTTCAAAACTATGAGTACGTCTTGAATGTAAATCTTCTGCACGTTAATAGTTTGTGGGCGGAGAAATTGTCAAGTGGTCTTTTCAAGAGTTACAATTTACCGCTAGTGCCAAGTGCACGCTTAGAAATACACAAAGACGATGGTTGAAGGAGATTGCCTTCCTTGCACAGCTTCGGTTTCGAACACGGTTGGAGTCTGGGAATTCAAAATCCCTTCCCTTTTTCTACTCATTCTGTAGTCTGTCACAAGGTAGGCGAAAGTCTGTGTTCTTTTTCTTATTTAAATTGTCAGAAAATAGTCCTCGTATTTTGTATAACAAGCAAATACCCATGAGATTGTGGTTGTGTCAGAATATTATGTGGCTGTCACAAAACAGAGGTTGTGGAACTAGGTTCGCCATTTGCAATTATTTTAAAACAAAATGGCAGCTGACACAAGATGTAAGAGTGGCCAAGTAACTTTACCATATTTACCAATGTTTTAACCTAGCTTTGCACTGGTAATAACAAATCAATCAACTATTCTTTTTTTATTTTTATTTGATAAACATAATATGATTCTTCCAAAAAAAAATCTTCCGATTTGTGTATGTTGCGGTCATGTTACATCAAAATCATGTATGCCTATAAATTACATGCAAATTACATAGAAAATATCATTTTTTAAATATTGATTATATTTTAAAAAGCGTTATTTAAACTGGCCAATTTAAAAATGTGATTATATATTGATATATTTAATTTTGCTGCCATATACAAAGCTGAGACCCGTTTATGTGCAAATATCAATACTAATAAAACATTTTTACTGAACACGTTCAAAATATTATTATACTTTACTCTTTTTTTGACATGTTTAATTTCATTTTTAATTTAAAACTGTAATCTCCTTCTAATCCCCTCTGTTATTCTCTTTCAATTAAATTCCAAGTTGATAGTAGTTTATTTCGAGTCACGTTTAGCCTCACGCGGCTGGCTTAAAAACCGTTTGAGGTGAGTTCTTGTGTAATTTATTGTGACAGGCCGTCAGAACTCTGCAACACAGCTAACTGGCCGTTGTTATTGTGACGACAGAGATAGAACGCTGCTCGTGGCCTATCTGACGCTGCAACTCTGCCCTCTGTCGTCGGCCGACAGAACCATTGTCTACAGTTCTATCGAGTTGGCCTTTCTATGTCTCTCTCGCATTGTTTTTTTTTGTTTCGCGTTTTGTGTTATCATGTTGACAACCGTGGAACAAAATGATTACGTGTTAAACAACAGCCATATTGTAATGGATTTAGATTTCGAGTTTAATCGGTTCCATCACTTCATTCGGGAATCCTACACATGAGTTAGTGTAGGGTGTGTTCAAATGTTCAATTATCAAACGAGTGGACTAGCCTAGTGTAATTTTACACATATAAATCATTAGACTTTTCACTGTTACTACTGATTTTTATTTGAAAAATGTTATATTTCGACTACTTAAACCACAACAAACAAGACAAAAAAACATTTCACAAAAAATTATAAATATGGCTGTGTATTAGTACCAAATTATTAACAAAAAAGTTTTTTTATGAATTAAAAATAAAAAACCAGAACATTAAATTGATATGTTGGACAGTTGGTGTATGAAATTATAAACTATTGATCTAGTGATGAAATTGATGGACAGAAACTCTTCCAAATGGCTGGATAATTAACACTCGACATACTGATTGTATTGCCTAGTGTAATAATATAACGGAAGTGACGTCACTATCAGGCGACCAAAGCTTCTGATCAGGACTGTGCGGGTAGAGGTTTGGACAGTCGGGTCGGGTTCTGGTACTAAACTCCTTCTGGTATTCGGGTAAAGTCGGGTAAGGAAATAATGACCGTTTTAATACTGAATGTAAAAATGGATATTTATTTTTATTTGTGATTATTTTGCGTTATTGTTTTCTTTAAATTCATTGTCTTTTGTCTAAAATTTGTATTATTTAAATATGTATTTAATAATTGTAAAAAATTAAAATCTTCTGGACCGGCACCTCCACCAAATTCTCATATTTTTGTTTACTTTTTACCCGAATACCGGTTATTTTTTTCTGAACGTCGGGTCAGCCCCCAAATACTTGACCCTCCAGAAACTCCCCTCACCTGCTAACCCGCTCACCTTACTCCTCATAGGCTCAGCCTAGATAGAAGGCGAAAGTAAAAATTGCATATTAAGACAGATTTTGACTGTTATCAAAATGATGGTCAGAAATTTCGCAGCAATAAATTTGTATCTATAGACTACGGAGTTAATTTGTAAAAAATGTTAGTTTATTGTAAAGCATTCCGGTAACACAAGCAAATAAAAACAAGAACATACAGTCCCGTCGTTATTCATATGCCTTCAGATGTACAATTGAGCTAAGGTGTGTTGACTGTTGTTGCAGTTTTTTTTTGTAGATCTATGACTACATTTGCTGGATGGACATTTGAATCTAACTTATATATTTAATAAAGATGTGCTTTAGATAGCATTAGAAAGTTTAATATGCCCCAAACTGTAAGTAGGTACATTTAAATTACAGTTTAGACGTTAATACACCTTTAAGACTCAACGGATAACAGATGTTGTATTTAGGTTAAGCAGTATAAAGCTATGTGCGAAGTTCATCTGTGGTGTCAGAAATGCTTAATTCATCTGTACCATCAGCAATGCTAATGTGTGGCTAGTTGGTCAAGTGGATAGTGTCCCTACCTCCAACGTTGAAGGTCAACTTAATACATACCTAATATATTCCAAGGTTTAAAAAGCCTTGTTGATTGCCCGCGGTTAAATCGTGCATAAACCTTATAGTCGCTATTTTCTACTTCAAATACCGATCCCTGGTTTGCCATTATTAACTCATAATAACGTCAGATCCATCAGGGTTAACTGTGGGTACACTTTTGATATAATTTCTTATACGTATTTTTAAATCCGGAAAATATTTCAGTTCTTATAGTTTTACATGTATTTGCATAATAATTACAAGCATATTGTAAAAACAGTACTCAAAACACTTTTTTTCTATAAACATGGTGATTTTTGTTGCTTAACGTCTCATATTAATGACTAAGTTTATTCGCGACGATGAGTGGTGATTCATGACAATGAAAGACAATAATAAAAAATCCATGCCTCAAGCGGGAATCGAACCCACGTGTTCATAAGCCTTACGCTCCGGACCTGCGCCCTTATCGTATATGCCACCGCCTTAACGTTGAGAATTCCCTTTATAACGAGTTGTCTTCCAAGTTCCTGCTCTCCTGATACCCTCTCCTCGGTTATTACCCTCTCTGTGTTCTACAACTTGCTTCATACACGTCTGGGAGCGCCTGTTCATGTCCTCGTATAGCCATACGCTCCGGACCAGCGCCCTTATCGTATATGCCACCGCCTTAACGTTGAGAATTCCCTTTATAACGAGTTGTCTTCCAAGTTCCTGCTCTCCTGATACCCTCTCCTCGATTATTACCCTCTCTGTGTTCTACAACTTGCTTCATACACGTCTGGGAGCGCCTGTTCATGTCCTCGTATAGCCATACGCTCCGGACCAGCGCCCTTATCGTATATGCCACCGCCTTAACGTTGAGAATTCCCTTATAACGAGTTGTCTTCCAAGTTCCTGCTCTCCTGATACCCTCTCCTCGGTTATTACCCTCTCTGTGTTCTACAACTTGCTTCATACACGTCTGGGAGCGCCTGTTCATGTCCTCGTATAGCCATACGCTCCGGACCAGCGCCCTTATCGTATATGCCACCGCCTTAACGTTGAGAATTCCCTTTATAACGAGTTGTCTTCCAAGTTCCTGCTATCCTGATACCCTCTCCTCGGTTATTACCCTCTCTGTGTTCTACAACTTGCTTCATACACGTCTGGGAGCGCCTGTTCAGTGTTCATGTCCTCGTATAGCCATACGCTCCGGACCAGCGCCCTTATCGTATATGCCACCGCCTTAACGTTGAGAATTCCCTTTATAACGAGTTGTCTTCCAAGTTCCTGCTCTCCTGATACCCTCTCCTCGGTTATTACCCTCTCTGTGTTCTACAACTTGCTTCATACACGTCTGGGAGCGCCTGTTCATGTCCTCGTATAGCCATACGCTCCGGACGCGCGCCCTTATCGTATATGCCACCGCCTTAACGTTAAGAATTCCCTTTATAACGAGTTGTCTTCCAAGTTCCTGCTATCCTGATACCCTCTCCTCGGTTATTACCCTCTCTGTGTTCTACAACTTGCTTCATACACGTCTGGGAGCGCCTTGTTGTGTCCAAGTAATTACACTGTCTGCATGTTATGTTCAGCAACCGTAACGTATGTCATTAATGACTAATTGATATTGTTGTGTCTGTCTGTATGTATGTCCTATATTTGACGAGAATAATTCAAATGGAGCATACACATGTCTCTCTCTCTCTCTCTCTCTCTCCCTCTCTAAGTACCCCGACACCTTGCTGGCCCACTATACAAGTGTCTAGTTGCAGCAGCACCGACAGAATGGATTGGGTTAAACCCTCAACAAATGGACGAGTCCGAGCTACATAGCTGGAACTAAGTTGCAGTTAATAACAATAACACACAATTACCATTAACCCGGGTCACCAACATTGCACATGATGACTAGCGTCTGTCGACACCTCCATACCACCCACGTCTAGTCGCTATCAAATATTGTGTTATCCACCTGCTATTAATAATGCCTTTATTAGCACTTAACTCAAATATACATTCTGGTTTACAATAATTTTCAATACTACAATACATTTAAACAAAAAATTACTGGTATCAATCAGGTTTGGCTTGGTTGGATCTATATTTTATGCCCCCCATTGAAAATCAGTTCTGTGTCTGAGTGGGTAGTCTCAATACGATTTTGTTTTTTTGTTATTTATTTACTTCATATTTTTAATTTGCCTAGTTTGGTTTCTTATTAATGACAATTATTTAAATATTTCATTTTACTGCAACTTATTAATGTTTCTGGGACCCGGCACCTCCACTAAAATAGTAAAACTTTATTCAGAAGGACTTGTTTGTTATTATAATGTATTATCGTTGTTAATTATAAATTCTTCTTCGATATATGATATCTATCAATTGTTTCATTTTATTATGATTGTAATTGTTTCGTGCTCTCTATACCAGTTTGAAGATCACCACGCAACCCAACATTGATGACTGTTGATTGTTGACAGTATTAATTACCATAAATATACAAAGATTTTATGTTGTGCAAACGTGACACCTCGTGTCTACAAACAAGCTATTTCGCCATGGTCAATTCTCTTACTTAGTTTATAATAGTTTTCTCACTGTTCTGCACCATATGTTGCTCTACCTGCCATTTGTTAATATAGATCTATTTTCAATTCCAAAACGTTTCTAAGAAATCTAATTTGTATATACTTTGCGATTTTAAAATTCTTAACTAATTCCGACTTTCAGTTCATTAAACTCGTTTCACTAAATCGTTTTAATTGTGTGATTAAATATTGTTGATTTGAAATGTTTTGGAATTTGCGTTTTTTTGTGATGAGATTTATCAAGATTATAAATATAAATAATCGCATACTATTTATACATTATCCAAGTGGCAACATTTCAACTTACATTTTCATCGTCCACAGTATTAACGGGTGCTCACACTTTCATGCAAGAAATTAAAGAGCTAGACTAACCGAATATCTTTTGCATAAAGTAAATATTTAATTAAAATGTTTACATTACATACTTTCATAGCGTTGTATTTAAAAGCAATATTTTGTTTTTAAATGTAATATTTAACTAGCAGTTGAAAGAAAACTACTTTTAATATTTGCTCATCAAAATAACACTCATTGCAGTAGATGTTTATAGTTTTAAAGTCAGATTATGTAATACGTGCATATTTATTTAAATGAACTGTTTATACAGAGTATGATAATATTCCAAACGCAATTAATAGAGAAGACATTTTTACTATTTTATGGCGTTTATTTTCCTTAAGACTTAATATTACAGGAGAAAGTTTATTGTAGCGCAGCAGCGCCTTAGAAGCATAAGGTTACGAGTAGACTCACTCACTTCTGCCATGATATTATTTGAAGACAAACGCAAAGTGCGTTCTTTGCGCGAATGATGGAAAAACTAAGTAATGAGGATGAGTGTGAGGTTCATGTCAACCTCACTTTGCTCCATTTGTCACTCTCTTTTTCCGTTAGGATGCCCGTTGTAGGGTACAGAAATTTACCCAGAGTATTTCTCGACTAACTTGATTATTAGGGGTTGTATTTGATTTAATATTTGTTACTTCACGTTTTTTTTATTGCAATATTGCTATTCGAGACGATGCGTATTGATAAATAAGGTCAAGACTATTCCACAGCACGCTTACCGATATTTTGAAAGTCAAAAGAAAATGGCTAAAAGTTGGTTGAATGAAAGAAGAACTTGAATAAAAAAGAAAGAAATAATAAGATTTTGTTACGGGGCAAAAGCTCCATTTTTGCAATTATGTGCAAATTTGGGGTCAATAAGAAAACATAAGTTATTGGTGCCTTACTTAATTTTGAGCTATGCTTTTTTATTGTTTAATCACACCTTTGTCACTGGACTAAGTATAAGGGAATATTATTTTCTGAATTAATGTTCTACTCGAATAATGTTCGAATTTTTTTGCCACATGGAACAAATAAGAGTTTTGAACCGATGGACGAAAACAATCGTCCATCAAACGTTATTTCAGAAAATAAATTTCCCTTATACTCAGTCCGGAGACAAAGGTGTGTTTAAACAATGAAAAAAAAATCATAGCTCAAAATTTAGTATTGCACCTAGAACTTTCATTTCAAATTTGCATATAATGGCCAAAATGGAACAATTGTCCTGAAAAAAAACTTTTTTCCTTCTTTCTATTAAAGTTTCTCTTTCGTTCAACCAACTTTCAGTCAATTTTCCTTGACTTCCAAAATATCGGTAAGAGTGCTTAGGAATAGCCTTAGAGGACAATAACATTAAACACATACTTTGTGCGGGATTCAAGCTCGGGGCATACTAGTGTCATACGCTTCGGATCTGCGTCCTAATGTACGAATAGCAAGTAGAGCTTATGGTAATTGTTAAGGGAATGCCATCAAGAGTTACCAATCCCAGCATTCGCCTTAACGACTGAAGAAAGCCTCGGTTAAATATTTCAGTCAGGATTGCCGGTGGCAAGATTCACCATGTGCATCATATTCTCACGCGTCATTGTCTGTGACGTGTCCCCCACCTCCTCAGTTACACGGTCACCACGTATAGGACCTTGAACCCAGAGCCAAGCCCGACCACAGAACCCCAGGGTCCTCTTACAATAAATCCTCATACACAAACCATGAGAGAACGCTTGAATAATAAATACCTAGACTCAACCTTTTATCTGGGCCCGTTTAGGCGTTAGCTACATCTGAATTTATAACCATACGGTTGGTATGAAACTAGCCTTGATAGCGCGTTATCAAGGGCAAGGGCCAGGGCACCAGGCAGCCTCCATTAATACTGGTATCGGCTTCGTGTGGGAGGGAGTAGGAGAACAAGGTCAGTCTGTAGGAGGTAAACGGGCGTTTACTGACCCATCACTGCTATGATCAGCTGGAATTACGACATAGCCGGAGGACTTCTGAACAAAAAACATGATCAATAATAATTATGTTTATCTTAATTCTCTGGAACATGAATGTTTGTTTATATCGAAGAGTTGGGAATGCAGGTTTTGGACGTCGAGATATTTAAAAAAACATTGATACGTATAGCCTGAGGTTGCGGGTGATTATTGATTTGGTGTGAAAAAAATTAATAAATTATAATACAATTCAATCATATAACTCGGTTACTATTATCGATTATTATAATAATTATTATTTGAGAAATCTATCTTATTAGTCATTTCTCTTTGTTCATTTATAATACTCCTGACGTTTCAATTATAGTATTAGTACATTAAACATTAACACTCATTAAACATTTAAAAAATTAAAAATTAAACAAATAGATAAAACATACAACGATATACATTGTAATAACAAATTAGTATCTGCAAATAAGTTTTACGATTTTGGTGGAAGGTGCCGGGTCTTAGAAAAATAAAATGTTACAATTTACCTATTTAAAAAATATGGTTAATTATGTCATTGTTTTTAATTCCAATTCGGTTATACTGCATTATGGATACCCGACGAAGCATAAACCATCAAATGGATAGGTAAATAATTGTTTTATCAACTCGCAAACTAGATTAATTATACGTCAGTTGCATACAAATCTGAGTAAAGTAATTACCTTAAGTTACCACCCAATCTATTCCCGCATATTGTAAGATTAAGGTAAAAAAATATGAGTTTTGGAATACGTCACATGAAGCTATTTATTCATTATTTATTTAACGTCTATCCTATTCAGTTATAAAAACTGATTTACAAAGGAGGACAACAAAATAAATCTAATTACATACATGCAGACACAAAAATGAACTACATTTAAGTAAATATTTGAAATATTAATATTACAACAACAATGCATTTAAAACACAACAATTTTGGTAACAAATGAAAAATAAACAATTTTATTATAATATATAAAAAATATGAATAATTATGTCATTGTTTTTATTCCATTTCTGCATCTGTTAATGTTCTTCGTAATGAAGCCACGGCTGTAGGTTAATATGTTTTGTATTCTAGCTTTGCATTTACCATTGAAACCCTCCAGAGAAATGTAGGGATTGAGTGATATTCTTGAAACAACATTTGATAGTATTCACATATTCATAATATTGATTGGAAACGTAGCCAAAGCTCAATAAGTAAAGCCCGAATGTCATTGCATCGAACCGCAATATGATTCGGTTTCATATTTGCCAATAAATTAACTATTCCACGAAATTATTCCGACTAGTTACGAACCACTGACAACAAACACATTGAGAGCAGCGTAATAACACAAAGTCGAGTTTGTCTTGGTTTGCGTCGACTTCCTGTATCTTCATTCAGATTATTTACGGTTTACCCACATTTGCAAAACTGTCAAGGAATGTAATTACAACCTTATTGTCCTGATAAGTTGCTTTACTTGCACACATTTTATTGTTGGGTACAAGAGTTCGATTTACTCACAAATAATTTTTTAACTTTTTTCATTGAGTCTAATAAATATTTATATATTTAATGTTCATTCTATTTAGTTGAAAAACTAATTTAAAATGAGAACTGTAAATGATATTTTGTACATGAAATGCACACAAATCATTACTTTAATTATATATTTTGTATAAAACTAATAAATAAAATGAACTACGTATTATAATTTTAGTTTGGAAATAATGTGTTGTCTTTCGTTCATTTTGTATTAAAATATGTGCCTTAATTTATATCAATGAATTTACTTATAAAATGTTGATATAGAATGAAGAATCTTTTGAACTATAACAATTAAGACTGTCCTCCGATCAATAAGTAGTAGTTACGGCTAACGCATTTTAAATCTACAAGTAGACCTTCTTTACAAAGCGTAAAAACGAACCAATAAAATAATGTATATATGAACTTTCGACTTAGATATACGTGTAGGTAAGGCAACAGACATACGTTACGTATACGTGTAGGTAAGGCAAACTCTATACCACACAACGCCCTCGTGCTACGTTCTCTGGACTGACCCCCACCCCCCACCCCCTAATCTCCGAGTGCACGCGAACCACCCCTATTATTGCTCGAACATTCCGACCATATCAAACATTTATGCAAATCGGGTGACCGCACCAGTCCATATTTATTTTAAGACCTAGTGAATCTAGGCTATCTTAATTACCTCAATAAAGCTGACTGGTTCAACAATGGGCCCTAGGGAGGTGATTATTCAGCTCTATCCAGGTGTAAGTGCTCTGCCACATGCCACGAGGCGTAAATCAAGATGTACTATCTCTGTACTTATCACGACCCCTAGCTGATGTTTTATAACTAATTGTTTTGTAGATTTGTGTAAGAAGCTTTGTTATGTTTTGAGATGGGAGGTTGGAGAGAGTTATGGTCGGCTGTCGTGAGTTGTCGTGATGTCTTGCTTGATGGGCTGAGCGGCTCTCGGGGCACGCACACGCACACGCACACGCACACGCACACGCACACGCACACGCACACGCACACGCCAGATGTCAGTAGACTATGCATCAGCATATCAAGTGTGACACAGGCACAGAGACCCGCACACCTCCACCAAACTGAACTACGTAACAACGCAAACTGACAGCGTCTATGTACCACGCACACGCACACGCACACGCACACGCACACGCACACGTGTGTCTATCTGCGCTCGGGGCGTTGCAAAGGTGTACATCCGATAAAACATTATAAGTAACTAACGGATAACATTAGCAAGCACGAACAAAACTCATTATTGTAATACATTTCGTAATGTACTTTGATTCTATGGTTAAGACGTACTGAAATTGGAATTCAAATTATAATTTCTGTTGTAATAAATTCTATACTTTCGTTTACCAAGTACTTTCCCGCCTCTCATTTTGTTATTACTTTGTTCTAGTTGATATGAATTCAATCTAATTTTTTAATACATTCTTACATCTTTCCGCCTCTAGTTATTTTACTTCCTTTCTATTCTGTTCATATTGCATCATATAATTTATACAACTTCATGTCTCTCTTTATTAAATTCTCACATTCTCTTGTTAAACTTGAAAAAGATTCAACTTCAGTTCGAAACAAATTGTTTGCAACTTTATTTTAGCATCTAATATGCAAACAATGTGTAACATTACCAACTACATTTCATTCGAATGACTCCGGGAGACCAAACCTAAGTTGATTGAAAATGCTTTGTAGTTTACTCTGAAACTGTGACACTAAACCAGGGTTGACGGCAAAAAACTATATAAAACTACTGTTAATTTTACATTTGTATGTTTTTTTTGTGAACTATATATTTAATTTGCGCATGTGGAATGTATATTCTGATGCAAATAAGGGGTAATAAATGATATTAATAAATAACTGAAAACGCTTGGATCACGTTTAACTATATTTTTTCCAGACAATCTTATTTTGTGTTGGTGTATTAATTTTTGTTATAAATTATTTTTTAAAGAATACTTACTATTGATGGAGGAGCTCTAAAGCTTATTCCGATGCTTAGAGTGAAAAAAAAAAACTAAAGACGTGGCATAAACCGTAAACCATAATTTAATTGAAGTTATATGCGTTATATACATATGTGTAGATTCTAAACCTAGTTCTAAACCCAGAGCGAGCTGATATCAATTACTGCTGCGGTCACACCGGGTGTTGCATAATGCATGCGCTTATTTACAGCTTAAAACTAAGCTCTCTCTCTCCACTCTCTCTCTCTCACTCTCTTTCGCTCTCTCAACCACTGTCCGTATTTACCCTCCTGTTTAGAGCACGTAACATCATTTGAATAACGACAGAACAAACTACCTAGAAACAAATGACTGCACATTGTGCGACCTACTTCCACTGCCACCGAGATTCACAATTAATTAATATCCTACTGGCCGAGTTAGGCTGAGAGACAGACAGACAGACAGACAGACAGACAGACAGACAGACAGACAGACAGACAGACAGACAGACAGACAGACAGACAGACGGACAGACAGACAGACAGACAGACAGACAGATTGATTGGATATTGCTTAACGTCTCATATTTATGCACTTTGGCTATCGAGACGATGAGTGGTGATAGATGAGGATGAAGTATGAACAGAAGGGAGGAGGGAAGACCCGGTACCGGCACGTAGCCTACTCCTTTCGAAACGTACCAAGGGAACCAACAGCTTAACGTCCCGTCCGAAAGGACGGTGTAACCTTCACAGTCATATAGGTTCCTCCACTAACCCGGACTGCCGAGCAGACGTCGAGGAGAACGAAGCCGTTACACTAGCTATCGAACCCTCCATCTGCTCTAGCCAGCGGTATACGTGTGTTTCAGGGAAGAGCGGTCACCCACTCTACCCCTGACCACGCCCGATTCTGCTTAACTTCGGTGTTCGAGTGGGAACCGGTTAAACGAGCTCGGCTAAACCGCTGGTTACACACAGACAGACACATTGCAGTACATTCTAGTCCTGCGTGGGCACCCGAAGTTTTGGGTTGGATCGTGTAATTGGAGACCGATTCGAAGTCAAAAATGGAGTTTTAGTAACAAAAAATTCTTCGTGAAATGGTTGAGGTACCGGTCCAGAAATTTTAAATCTATAAGACATGCAATATGCCATTCAATGAAAAGCCAGACAATAGAAACAGAATTCGAAGAATATTTTTTAATGTAAGATTCTTCACAATTGTTTTTTATCTATTTCATACAGGTGAGTATTAAAACGGCCGTTTTCTCTAACCACCTCGATTCGAAAACCCGAATCAGTTATATGCACCCGAACCTTCACTTGACTGTCAAAACCTTTACCCGCACAGTCACACAGTAAATTTATTCGTTACGTGACTAAACCTTTGTATTTCAAACTAGGAAGCTTCGCAAATGCTTTTTCAGGCGCGTTGCTGGATGAGCGTAATTGGTGCATTGAGCTGCCATGTGTTATGCAGATTTTCTGTTGTTCTGTGAAAAAATCATTACAATCGGATATAGCATGTAGGTGTTATAATTGAATATTTTTTTAAAACGTAAAAAATCGTAAAATTGTGATTTTAATGACGAATCATGATTTTGCTTAAAAACGTGGCAGTTCTAAGTTCAGAGATTTCGAAGGCCTCCACAAAATTTCATCGTAATTGGAGTATCGGTTTAGCCGGAATCGTGTTAACAAACACACAAAAATACAAACAGAAAAAAGAAAGAAAAAAAGAAAAACATTCCGGATTTTTTTCTCTCGTGTAGTGAAATGGAATCTTCGCTTCGCTCATCCATTTATTGATGCGTGTGTATACTTTAGACATCGCCCATTTCTTTAGATATCGTATATTTCTTTAATGAAGACGAAAGCAGGAAAATATTTCGTCTAGGAGTGTATCAAATATCTTTCGGTTGACTCGCAAGATATTGTCTTGTATTGATGCAATCTAATTTCAGAACAATAGTTTGATCAATACGACTGCTCATGATAGAGTCATCGATGATATATGCACCAATAATTAGTCAATCAGTGTTCGCGCGTTCTGGTGCAGCTTGTCTCACGGTTCAATGCAGAATAATGCATTCTATATTGTGGCCCTCGCGGGCGTAACCATGTTTGTAATAGTAATCGCATCAATTATCTGTGTGCTATTGGATAATACACAATCTGAAGTCAATGCTTTGTTACTTGAATCATAATTAGAGGGAGAAGTATTAACTGTATGAACCACCTCACGATAAGCACTGAACTTGACCTCCATTGATACGAGTTTGGTTTACATAAATAAATAAGTTCGTATTTAGAGTCTACCAACTCAGTAACAGAACTGATTTTAGTGGGGGGCATTAAATTTGAAGCCGACTAAGCCAACCCTGTAGGCGCCGACACCATCGACGAGAGAACACTGACCAACCATAGACCGGCTTTTTTAAGTAGGAAATAACGATCAAATAAGCTAGACACGATTCCACCCGCGGACAGTGCCAGAATAAACCAGGCTGATTCGGAATAACATTTAAATTTATTTTGTGCCTCGTTGCTAGGACAGCTCCAAAGTCACCGTTTACAAATTTCTTAGCCAAGAACGGATGGACTTAAATGCAATTCAAAAGTTAAAAAACTTCTGCCTATAGTGGGTATCGAACTTTCTGTATTGTAAGCAGAGACGCTAGTCACAAGGCCAACAAGTCACAAATACATTTTGTTAAAAGAGAACATATTGCAAGAACTGACGGAAAGACCTGAGAAAGAAGAAAGTGAAAAAGTGAAAAAGAGAAGAAAGGTGAAAAAGAGACAACATGAGTGAAGTGTCTGGCAGGGCTAAAGCTGACTTTGCTAGACTCTGGCGCCCAAGAGTTTGGTGGGATCTCCCCCCCCCCCCCTACTCGAATACATTGTTGGACCTGAAGTCTTATATTGTTATTGACATATTATAACCTGAATGATTTCGAATGTTGTGTGTGACCCTTTGGGGTCAGTGTCTTGCTAGCCTCTTAATAGAGATTTGTATGTACTCAGTACCACCACTATGATATTTCAATGCTGGGTTTCATTACTGTTTTTCTTCGACAATAAGATGATGAAGTAGCTTTGCTCCTTGTTACTCGAATCCGTATCGGGTTTGAATTTCTATATTTACTACTTTGATCTTGTACTTAAGTCTTGTTGCCTGACGAATAAAGTTAACTTAATTTGAGTGCATCTTTTCTTCGAACTTCCCGTTTTATTCTATGATTCCCTTGATTAGCATTCGTTTCAATCTAGCAGTTTAAAATATACTCTTCTTCCATCGTCAATAGTTTGCCATCATGAATAACATTTTAATCTTTAAATTAACTCGCATAAATAACTACCGAATAAATTACAATGATACCAAACGTAAAAGAACATCAATGTAATTTAGTATTTGCATTGAATTTGAATGGAAAGATAACCAGATTAGCTTTTACAATTGCGCATAAAAGAAAATATATTAATCAACACACACCAATAAATCGTTGAAATAGCGTTTTGCAATAGACACAAAATAATCTTTTTGGCATCATAATAACATTTTATTCTATTTGCAAGACCTAAATTATGCATAGTGTAACACACAACCGGGAAATAATGATATATCATGTAGATTATTAATTTATTTCATTCCATTACAGATAAAGCATACATGATTTATTATATATTGTGTGTATTTGAAGCTTAACCGTTATCGACACAGTGGCTTAAAGTAAACATTGTGTTAATGCTGATAAAATACATTGTTTTAATAATAATACGACACTAAATACTGTATTTCAACATTTACAATTCTTGAGTGATTCACATCAATTATCATAAAATTCTGCCTCGAATGGGGATCGAACCCAGAACCTCCGTCCGTACGTACCAATGCCACAAGGCAAACCTTCACTTATTGTTATTTGTTGTGGTTGTTGAGGTCTGGGTTTGATCCCCAGTCGGGGCAGATGTTTTTACGACAATTACTATCAATCAATAACTAATTCCTTAGTGCGGGTTTATCCTTTAAAAACCTGTAATCATTTACAGTTATGCTAATTTGACGTTATCAACTTGAATTCAAAACGGAAACTTAAAATCAAAACCATTCAAATCATGAACATCCCATATTTTCTTTACAAAATAATCTACTTATTTCATTGTCGAACAGCTCTTAATAATAATTCTATATTTCTAGTGTTAAAAGTTAATAAGATTACACATGATCATGCCACATTGAAGACTTTCGTGGCCCGAATATATAATAAAGGTGTGAAACAGGTGATTACGCCGAGTCGCGGACTACACTAATTGTCTGTGTGGTTAAAGTTTCGGAACCACTGTCAGCTCATCATCAGAACGACTTCCCGATGTCCTAATGATGAAGCCCTCAACAGTTCCGAAATAACCGGTTTTCAATTATTCTTTAAACATCATCGTATTTTAAGCTTGGTCAGGTAAACGTTATGTACACTCCGTCATCTCCGCGGCGTGTTGCCTTGGCTCGCTCTGCAACTTTCCCCCTGAAACTCTCTACATCAACGCGAGCCTGCTACTTCTGTAGGGGAATGTTACGACAAAGCATATTAACTATATTCAAAACTACCACGCGGGCTCACAATGTTAACATGCACGAAACACGTACATTGAAATGCTTTGCAAGGTTTCAACACAGAAGTTTTGCAATTATTGCTTCAGAGTTGGTTCAATTATTTAAAATATAATTATAACGTGAGTCAATTACATACAAAAAACAGCTTTAATAATAACATTTAAAGTTTTAGATTGTCCGCTGCACTTGTTAATTGGATGAGCGGAGCGAAGACTTCAATTTCACTGACCCCCCAAAAAATTTAGCTCGGGTGTTTTTTTTTTTTTTTGTTTTTGTTTGTTTTTTTGTTTTTCTGTCTGTTTGTTCGCTCTCTACCGGGCAAACGGCATATGCGATCTTGATGAAAATTTGACAGGACCTTTGAAATCTCTGAACTTAGACTTGCTACGTTTTTGGGTACAATCGAAGAAATATTTCTCGTGAATATCGTACTTTTACGATTTTTTTCGATTTTTAGTGCGATATTTTGGTGACATTTGCGCCGATTCTGACCAAACGGGTGGGGATACAACGTTCATATTTCACATGGACATTAAGGTAATGGCGAAGTATTGCTTTCTGAAAGAAAAAGTTAAAAAAATTAGCCAGAATCTATAGAAATAAAGCTTTTAATATAAGTTTTTTGACTTTTTGTGCGATATTTTCGTGCCATTTGGGCCAATTCTGACCAAACGGGTGGGGCTACAACGTTCATATTATACATGGACATTAAGGTTATGGTGATGTTGTACCTTTTGAAAGAAAAAGTTGAAAAAGTTAGCCAGAATCCATAGAAATAAAGCTTTTAATGTAAGATTTTAACGTTAAATAATAACAAATTAACAAGAAACAATAGAAACTTGACAACAATCACCTACATTGCGTCGGCAGAAAAACAAAGCACTTGCAAAAGTAAAGATATCCCACGCAAACTAAAAACTTAAAAAAAGCTCATCCATCAACGCGGCGGGACTTTAGCGTTTTCCTAGTAAATTGAAATATGTAGAATGAAACCATTTATTTCTACGACAACTCATTCGTCTTCCATAGGTTTATTGACAGTTGACATAACGATGGTGAGAAAAAAAATATTATTTACCTCTCCTCTAACTTCCATCACGATATAATAAAAAGTGAAATTCTAATTATCACGAAAAAAACGCTTTACAAACTGACTTCTAAAGTTTATTTTTAATTTAAACTCGTTAATGTGTATAAAATAATTTTACTACCTGCAATTAGTAATTAGATACACATATTATTTAGCAGATTGCACTTACTAACACAAACAATATACACGGAAGTTCAGTGTAATGTGATATGCTTATCTGGTAAAACAAAGTTTAACTGCATAACATCTTTAATTATCAACGTTATTTTAAACTAAGTTTCACGTAAATGCATCGTAGTTTAAATGTTAAATTCTTGAGCTAGATATTAATTTAATCTTGAGTTTGTTCGTAATTGTTGACGTATGTTTCAATTAAGTTTTGCGAACATATATAGTTGTAGTTTATCTTAAGAATTAAACGTTCATCACAATATTATGATAAATCAGTTAAAATAGTTCAGTTGTGGCAAAATATCCAGATGGATAATAACAATGTATGTATTCGTAATTAGGAAATCTAAAATAAACATAACATGTTATGAGTAAATAATTAACCAGCTACTATCCGAACAATATAAACACTAGAACGTCTGATTTCAAAACAACTGAACGTGTTGAGTTGCAAAATGGTTAGTGAAAATAAACACCACCTTACAATTCTTACTAAAAGACAAACAAGAGATTCAAAACAAAACAAGGTCGGGCAGCGAAGCGGCAGAGAAAAGTAAATACCAGCATCCATGAGATCAAAGCTCGACCGAGATAATACTAGAACAAGTTTCAGTTCGGTGTTTTATCTGGTTTCAGAACAATACTTGTTCACAGTCAGCAGGGCATGAAACTTCGGTACTTGAAATTAGACCACGAAACTACGTAAATTATAAGAAGATTAAGCAATTATTCATGTATTGTTTTAACTGAACATTTTCACATCCGAAAATATAGCCACAATTTATTTTAAACTGGTCATTCAGATGTTTTTAGTGTTTCCATCATAGAATTGCAATAATATTAAATAAAACAAAATTGACGAAACAACGTAATTTATAAGAGTATTAAATAATTATTCTTGTATTTTTTTAACTGGACATACGCACACTATTTCTTTCGAAAATATAGCCACAATTTAAATTAAACTAGTCATTCAGATGTTTTTAGGTTTTCCTTCATAGAATTACACTTATATTAAATATTCAACATTAATTTGTGAGTACAATATTGTTTTTAGAACGCAAAACAACATACACAATTATTATTGCCTCAGTAGATTGTTGGTATAAAGTTTTCTATGTTATTCTAGTATCCTCGCATGAACTATCGCCAAATACAATGATTAATAACTAGGAAAACGCTAAAGTCCCGCCGCGTTGATGGATGAGCTTTTTAAAGTTTTAAGTTTGCTTGGGATATCTTTACTTTTGCAAGTGCTTTGTTTTGCTGCCTACGCATTGTAGGTGAATGTTGTCAAGTTTCTTTTGTTTCTTGTCAATTGGTATTATTAACAGTAAAAAACTTATATTAAAAGCTTTATTTCTATGGATTCTGGCTAACTTTTTCAACTTTTTCTTTCAAAAGGTACTACATCACCATAACCTTAATGTCCATGTATAATATGAACGTTGAAACCCCACCCGTTTGGTCAGAATTGGCCCAAATGGCACGAAAATATCGTACAAAAAACCAAAAATCTTATATTAAAAGCTTTATTTCTATAGATTCTGTCTAACTTTTTCAACTTTTTCTTTCAAAATGTACTAAATCACCATAACCTTAATGTCCATGTATAATATGAACGTTTTAGCTTCACCCGTTTGGTCAGAATTGGCCCAAATGGCACGAAAATATCGCCCAAAAAATCGAAAAAAATCGTAAAAGTACGATATTCATGAGAAATATTTCTTCGATTGTACCCAAAAACGTGGCAAGTCTAAGTTCAGAGATTTCGAAGGTCCTGTCAAATTTTCATCAAGATCGCATATGCCGTTTGCCCGGTAGAGAGCGAACAAACAGACAGAAAAACAAACAAAAAAACAAAAAAACAAAAAAACAAACAAAAAAACACCTGAGCTAAATTTTTGGGGGGTCGGTGAAATTGAAGTCTTCGCTTCGCTCATCCAATAATAAGTGTATAAAACGGGTAATTTCGCCACCTGCGGATCTACAAAACTTCTGTGTGAACTCGACGTTTCGGAACCGCTGAGTGTTAAATTATTAACCCATCATGTATTCGGGCCGTGAGAGTCTTACATGTTTCAAATGTAATAATATAATTGATTTATTTTGGACATTTTGGAACAGGCAGTTAGTGTTATAAAATTCAAGTAACTATACAGGCTTTTACAAATATCATACGATATTCATGATCATCAAAATTGCTTTTCATAGACATTTTTGATAAGATCCTTAAATTTGCCCGTATATTTTTTACCCTTAAGAAACTATCATAGTATCCAAGTAAAATTATTATTTCACTGATTTGATCTCCGTAATTTTACCAATATTCGAGTACAGTTCGGATTAATTAACAAAGGAACATAAACAAATGACATCCTCATCGATAATAAGGTTAAAACTCATAATACGCAGCTTTCAGCTTTTTCTAAACTGCATAAATTTGTTGTGACACGTTTGATACGCTATTTAGTGTTAATGAGATATTCTATAAACACTTTGATGTCGACCAGTTTTTATATTGGCTGCACTCTTTGCTGTATAATTCATTGATTAAAAGCCCTGGACCGGCTCCACACAGGGTGTAATGTGAAAACTGAGGGTTAAAAGGGATTTAACTATAATCCATCTATAGATTATCACCAAATTCGTACCCTAAAATGTGGCTTGTGATTGGGAGGGGGGGGGGGGGCGCATTAATCTCATCAAGAACCTCTCATATGATATCGATTTTCTTGGGGCTTTATTTGGGGCAATTGAGGGAGGGTAAAACCGTTTTTTAAAGCAAACATAACCCCAAAGTTTTGTATATACAGCACAATTATTGCATGTTTGAATAATCATGTAGAAATCTGTTCATTTTACAATGTTGTTCAAGTCTTTCGGATGTAACGTTATTTACAATAATAATTATATTATAACATTTTTACATTTCTAGGACCCGGCACCTCCACCAAAATCAAAAAAACTTTTTGCCGCGACTAATTTGTTAAATTTATAGATATAGCAAATCGTTGTTTATTGTAAATTTCCTTTATTAATAAAATACCAATTACGTTCGATGATCGTTTCTTTCATATTTTATTTACATTTTGCTATTGAATTATAATAAATAATTAGTATTGTTTTCACTGAATCAAAATGACGACATTGTCCAATATTGGGTCTTGATACCCAATTGAGATGGATTTTGTTATTTCAGGATTGATTAAATTTGACGAATCATATCCATATTCCAGGCATATTTTATTAGCAACACCGCTTTCAATAACTTTGTTATTCCATGGCGTGCAGGAGAATGCACTGAGCCTATTAACCGGCCAATACTCACACGCAGCCTTCATAAACTCTCTACTTCAGGTGGCAGTGCGTAGAAATCTAATCTCACGTACTAATCCCTGCTCTCTGATTGGTCAGTTGGTGTTAACTCCACAGCCTTGCAACTACGCACACTTCGACTGCATTGATAACACTACTTTGCATACTAACCTCTTTGACTCCGTTTCTCTTATGTCACGTGACTTTTATTTTAATAACGGTTTATATTCGATGCTTGCTGCGTGTGCCAAATGTATTTGAACAAAATACAGATCGTGTATAAGCAGATGAACGTAAAATATTTCAACGGAAACAGAGCAGCCAAATAGTGATCTCAAATCTTGTCGATGGGTAGCCGAAACTGGAATAAATTGTATTTAATATATGATTTGGCATCAGTTTTAAAATGCGCCAAGTTTATCTTACTTGCATTGCATAGTCCCAGCGCTTTAGCTACGGTAGGTTATCCGGTTCCCACTAGAACACCGAAGTTAAGCAACCTCGGGCGCGGTCAGGGGTAGAGTGGGTGAACGCTCTGCCCTGAAACACACGTATACCGCTGGCTAGAGCAGATGGTGGGTTCAAGAGCTAGTGTAACGGCTTCGTTCTCATCGACGTCTACTCGGCATTGCGGGTTAGTAGAGGAACCTATATGACTGTCTTGGTTAAACTGTCCTGCCGTTGGTCCCCTTAATACTTTTCGAAAGGAGAAGGCTACGTGCCGGTACCTGGTTTCCACTTCTCCCTTCTCTATTAAATCTGCACTGGTGGATTATATTATCCGTTGCAATTAAGAGATTAAATAAATTAAATAAAATTGTTTAATTTTTTAAAATTAATACTTTATGCATCTAATTCTCTTTTAAATATTAAAATTATGTAATCATGACATTTTGCCGCGCCAATTTTTTTTTTATCTGTTGACGTTTGTTGTTGTTTTGTTGTTAACTATAGTGTTAGTAATGGGCTCATCAACTACCTTGTGGTTCTAGACCAGATTGACGTCTAGTTCCCGCCTCCTCCCTTGCCCGCGCTGTCATCCCCGCGGCGTATCGTCCCAACGCCGCGCCTGCTCCCTCACCGCCTCCAGTATCTAGCTGGTGTCCGCAGCCGGCATTCCTCAGTCGTCCACCTGCCTCGCGCGACGCCCACAGCCGACGTCGCGACGCTCTGACGCGCGGAAACACGAATCTCTAGCGGGAACTTCACGGAGATTTTCGCGATCTCCTCATTTTAACGCGGAGGAATGTTCGAGTCGCAAAGTACGAGTTTCAGTCTTTTCGGAAGAGAATAAAAATTCCAAAAACTTTACCACTTGAATTTGCGCAATTTTGAATTTAAATTTCTTAATTTTTTTCTTTTTTTTTAAATAAAAAATATCATAATTATTATTTGTCTCATACGGGTTTAACACCACCCCTAAGTAACCACCCCATACAATTCCAAAAGACGAGTGTGGGACCAAGAGACATCATAAATCTTGTTCTAAATCCGTGGATTCAAATCGAATAAACTGCCTCTAAAGTGCTTTGAATAATATATCACAAAACCCTAACCAAAGTTTATGTGCTCGGCTTCTTGCCTCGTTCATTGCGTTGTTCAAGAGCTAGATAAACATCAATTACTCAGCGTTCTCTCCGGGGTTTAGACTGATGCGTGTGAGTGCGAGTGCGTGTGGGTGACTCCTGGCTTGGGATGGGAGTACACTGAGTGTAGGAAGAAGTGTGGTGAGAGTATAATGATGTGATAAGACGGTGCAAGATGTATCTTAGAGCGTGTGTTCATCTGGGAGTTACGCTGCTGGCGGTTGTGGCGGTGTTCAACAGTGTGTTTGCAGTGCAAGGTAGGGGGCACTCATTTCATTTGTACTTCCGGATAGAATATGTGTGGGTATGTCAGGAGGTCAAACACAAGTTTATCCCGTTCAAGTCAAGGAAATCGTAGTTTACGTAACATATTAAACGATTCCCTGAAATTTGTATTTTAATTATTTTTTTGTTTTAAACTTATTATAAGAAGTCGCGTAGAACTTTCCCTGACTTAAATGCACATTAACTTCATGGTTTAATACACATCCGGTTTGGTTTTCTTCGACCTATATTTAGACAAGTTATGTCCAAAAGAAACCAAATGCATAATTCTTATTTGTCGATAAAAATTACGAATTTATTTACAGAACTTTAAAAATTAAACCTACACCTATCAAACAAACATTACTACTTTATGTTAGTTCCGAGACATGAAATTAACATGTTGAGTATTTGAACGGTTTGAGACAAAATACCAAAAATAACGAATTGTCGAGAACTTTTTGAGTAAAAGTTTATTTGACGAGATGTTTTTTTTAAATTTATTTTAGCCCGAATAAATGTGAAATTTTATTCACAATTCACAATTTCATCGTACATGATAAATCATCTCACAGTTTTCGTTGATTAGTTTGTATTTGTTAATTTCTCTATTGACGCATGTCTACAAATTCTGGTCGAAAAAGTTTTTGACGGTGTATGAATAGATTGCTCGAGTTGAGTAAGAACATTAAAAAATAACGCGTTCCTTTTTTGTTTAGAGAAACCTTAACACAAAGGTTACAAAGTATATAAAAAAAAATTAAAATAAATTAAAAAGTCATTTTACTCTTAGAGATGTAAAAAACTCGCGCCATGCTTCTACATTTGAAGACGTATTTAGCTGATACGAATATCAAAATTATCCTTGATTGGTGAACTTAGCTTTTTCACGCGATGATGTGGGTCAAAAATAGCGATCTATATCATATAAATTCCACAATTTCTCTGCTAAAGGAACTTGAAACATTTCAGGAAAATCAACAGTTCAATTTATTTTAAGATATATTGTTACATTAAAAAGTTACTTTTAAAGATCAAGTAACTGAACTTTTACTTCACATTTTGCGAGAACTCACCGAACATTGGAGATTTCTGAAGAAAGTCACTGACGCTGGAGTCATTGAAGCCCTGTCCACCACGATACGATGTGGCCGTTCTATCGTAACAATAAGTTCGTTCTTTGTTCGTTCAAACCTATACTCATCAGTGTTAGACAAGTACGACGTAACTTGAGTCTTCGAAGCAACACAACTGACACGATTACTTGTATGGGGTCATAACTTTAACTGACAAACATCGATATATTTCTGAGGAAGGACTAAACTACCTTCAAAATTAAAATCACCATTATTTACATGATGTTCATAATTTTCTCAAAACGTTACAAAAAGTGACATAAATATATTTACCTATATAATTTCGTTTGAACTATATTATGCAAGAACAAATTACAATATTATCATTAATAGACTTTTATTATGGGTGACATTAATGTTTTCTGTATTTAAAAACACCATTGATTATATTTGAAAAATTTCGAGTGCAGAATATAGTAGGCCTACGGACGAAATTACATATAACCTATTATAATTAACATTTTCGATTTTGCGTAGCTTTTAATAAAATATTGCTTAGTAGATCACAAAACTTTCGCGTGATTTAATTTTATTAGTCGTCCTTTCTTTTAAGGATATTAAAAACGAAAACTTAATTACGGAGGATATTATTTTTTATGTTTGTCAACACTGAATTAGTAGTCATTAATAATCTATTTGTTTTTAATATTTTAATAATGTGTATACTTTCAAACGTGCGAGTTCACGTGAAAAAGAGAACTACTAAATTACGTTTTGAGGATTGCTAGCTTCCGTAAGTCCGTACACTTCTAACTGAAGACTCATTTTTGTTATCGATATTTACATCTTTCCCCACCGTCCCTCGTATCTTCACCTGCAAACAAAAATAAAAATATATCGAACTGTCTCTCCTAAGATTTGTTTAATAGGTCATTGATTATTGACAACACTTTTTTCTAATTTGCATCTCAGTCAATTGTTACAAACTAGTTTTTTCTTTATGGGTTGAGGATGAATTAGTTAAATTGGTGTGTGTGAAACGCTACTTCTTGTCCTTTCTGTTCCATCTCGTTCAAATTTCGAACAGAAGCCGTTCTAATCTGGGCAATTTCATTTACGTTTTTCACTGTAATATGAATTAGTAACGACTTTTTTGTAAAATGAGTTCAGCCATTTTTGTCAAATAATTAAAATTATCGAACTAATAATAAACTAATTAAACTCTGCTTCTTATAGGCCCGAGTAAAGCTTGATATTAATTGTAATGTATTTTGCGTTTGTAACCAATTGTACATTAACCAAATAATTAGAACTGTGTGGGGAAAGGTTTTGACAGTCGTGTTGGGCGCGAGTTCGGGCTCTAAACTGCTTCGGGATTCGGGTCGGGTTATAATGTTATAATACTACATGTACGTACCAATTGATATTTAATTCTTTTGAGAGAATCTTATATTTTTATTTTCCCAGGAAAAATCTAGTTTTAAGAATGTATTTCAAATTTAAATTTTTACTAAAAATTGAGCTTTAATTCAAATTCCAAAAAATTCTTAAATACTTAAATTATTAGAAAAAAATATGAAACTAATTGTTTGTTTAAAATTACATAATTTACAGTGATTTTATTCGGGCGTCAATTTGTATGACAATATATTAAGCTATAATTTAAAAAATTTGGACAGGCACCTCCACTATCATCCCAAAAATATATACGTTTGTTTCCCAAAACCGGGTATCTTTTCCTGGCTGTCGGTGTCGGGTCTGCCCCCAAATACCAGAATCGTCCGATAAATCGGTTACCCGCACACTACTATAAAATAATTATTTAATTCAATTTATAAGTACCACCATCTTAAACACTACAACTAACTTCTAGGGTGCTAGGGTGCATTTCGTAACAAGAAATAGTAGAACATAAGGATGTGTATACCCCATGATATCCACCAGAGCAGCACCAAAGTCTGGTTCACCCATGCACGTCTGGTGCAATCCATTAGAGGACGCCTGCGATGTAATGCGTTCTCACGAGTAAGAGAGAGAGAGAGAGAGAAGGAGAGGAGGAGGAGAGAGAGAGAGGAACAGCTTTTTGAATGTAGGTTGAGTTCTTGGGCAGGATTCTGTTCAAAGTGCATCTGGTAATCTAGAATCTCACTGGTTCTCAAGATAATGCACTGACTGAGAAGAAGTTAAAAAAAATTAAAGACGTACATATGATTTTAAAAAATCCACGAAAACCTTTTCTCAAGGATTAGATAAATGAGCAAATTACCAGCTTGAATTATTTTGGCCGGAACAAAACTTTAGAATCAACAATTGTTATATTCACATTTCCGTACTCAAATAATCTAGAAAAAAATATATTTGAGAATGTATTTTTATAAAATGTTATCACACATCTTTATCTACAAACTAACAAACAAACTAAGGGATAATGGTTCGCTGTAGTTACTTTCATTGCAGAGTATGTTTCGCCTGCCAGTTTAAATTAAAACATGTGCACGTACCGTATGACAAAAAAATCGTGTAAGGCAAGTTACTATAGAAATCCATTTCCCCTTGAAAACACTTTGTAGATAATATCATGGAAACGTGTTCTTAAAAAAAACAAAACATAAATCAAAATAAAATTTTTAAATTGATAAATTGAGTACGGAAATTTGAATATAATTGTTGATTCAGATATTATGTCCAATCCAAAAACATTTTTAATAATGTTCTGTTCTTTTATTAAGTCCCTCATTCATTCTGCCACTTTTTCAGACTTTTTCGTGGATTCTTTTAAAATCATACGTACGTCTATGGGGATTCACGTAACTCGCTTGCCTGAGCCGGCTCTGGGGGGGAGGGGGGGGGGAGTCGATATATCCAAACACACCAGACGCCAAACACGATCTACGAGCCAGACCTAAGAACATTGACAGGAAGATAGATCATGCGAATACCATTTGGTATTGCTATTTAGATTTAGCTTTATCTACAAACACGTCGGCATGCACCGGGCTAGTTCCGTACACCGCCACCAGGGTCGTAGGAGATGCCCATAGCTTGCAGAGTACAAGATGGGATTAAGAACTTGTTGATAGGACACAGTACGATTCGCTGATGAAGAAGTTCGTTGGCCTTTTGGTTAGAGGTCTGCTTTCTAATGCAGAGGTCCAGGGGTTTGAGTCCCGCTTTAGACAGAAGTTTTAACTTTGAAAGTACATCACTTTTAGGCTTAGAAATGTAGAAACGGTGCCTTTGGAGCCGTCATAGCAACGAGGCACAATTTAAATTCTAAGGTTGTCCGAATCAGCCTTGTTGATTCTGGTGCTGTCCGCATGTGGAATCGTGTCCAGGTTGTTTAATCGGTGTTTCCTACTAAAAAATGCCGGTCCCTTAGTTGGTCATTGTTCTCTCAGCGATGGTGTCGGTGCCTCAGGGTTGGCTTGGTCGACTTAAAATTAATGCCCCCTATTGAAAATCAGTTATGTGACTTAGTGCAAAGGTATATACCCTAAAAACGAATTAATTTGTCTTTTTATATATTTAAAGATGAGGCAACTAAAATGCACGTGCTTAGGTATTGATGATTGCAGCTAGACAGTTTTTTTTATATCATTACCAAATTTTGCGTGAATATCAATAAAGTACCTTAATTAAGATATCCAAAATAGGTAACAAAAATATCTTAAAAATCCATTACGAGACATAAGTCTAAAAAGGAAAAATATGTAAAATCCAAAACTTGTATTTTACTTTAATTAAACCGTTTATCTTTCGATAGCTCATTTGATTGAGATTTCGAACTTCTTCCAGTCTTACAGAACGCTCTTATTTAATTAATACATTAGGTGCTTGTTTTTAAATGGAGTACTTAATAAACCTCCTTGTATTCTTTGTGACAGTTAAAGTATGTGTTTGTTATACCGTGAGTGCCCCGCTGGTTGATAGCGTGTCATGTATAAGAGAGTTCGCCCGCCAAGCTTTGTATTCCTCGCTGTTAAATCAACTCTTCCTTCATCTTGAGCTTTCTTCCCGCCACCATCAATCCTACCACCACAATAGGTGTAAGCCCCGTCCCTCGAAATAATAACATGATTGTCTGCGGGGTTTGTCATGCGCTCGTTTGTCGCGTTGCTGTTCGCACACTTGTCATGCTGCGTGAGAAATATGTTGCGGTGTGGAGTGGAGTGGGGTAGGGTGGGGTAGGGTATAGAAGAGTAGAGAGGAGTAGGGTGGAGTAAGTTGGGGTAGACTGGAGTAGAGTGGAGTGGGGTAAAGTGGGGTAGACTAGAGTAGAGTGGGGTAGAGTAGGGTGGGATAAACTAGAGTAGAATAGAATGGAGTGGAGTAAGGTGGGGTAGACTAGAGTAGGCTAGAGTAGAGTGGAGTGAGGTGCGGTAGACTAGAGTAGAGTAGAGTAGAGTAGTGTGAGGTGAAATAGGGTGGAGGGGAGAAGAGTTGAATGGGTCTAGAGCCTAGTAGTTCACTCGACACATTACGCTTCTTAAGCCCATAGCACACTGACGTTTTTCATTAAATCACTTTTATTGTAGACCTCCTAAGCTTTAGCATATCTTTTTCTTAATTGTTTCTCTTTTGGTTGGCAGTGATTTCTTTTTCATTTTTGTCGCCGGCCAGAGCTCGCCTCTTGTTTTGACGATTATAATAGTAATACTCTCCTACTGCCTGATGTTTGCGAGAATAACTTTTTCTCTTTTCTCGACTTTTTCATGACGTACATTTAAGTGGTTACTGAGTGTGTTATTCAAAGAGTTTGGAAAGAGTTTGGTGTAGTATTATTAGCTTTTTGAACTGGCCAGTTCAGCTTAGGGGTTCAAACCGACTATTCAAACTCCGGCTTTAGTTCTGTGCGTCGACAACAGGCCTCGCTGTGTTCGTATGACCTTGCTGGGTTAGGTAAAGTGCGAGCAAGAAGGTGCTATGTGTGTGGCTGGCAGGCCTCGCTGTGTACGTATGACCTTGCTGGGTTAGGTCAAGTGCGAGCAAGAAGGGACTATGTGTATGGCTGGTTGGTCTCCCATGGGCTTAACCCTCCTTCCAATGCGGGTTCAATCCCAGGTCCAGACGGAACGTGAACTTCGGAAATAGACTTTAATGCATTATCATGATATTATATCCAGACACATTATGTAAATGGTGACTTTGGAGCCGTACTAGCCACGGGGCACGTAATACATTGTATAAAGTTGTAAACTATCCTTGTCGATGCCGGCGTCATCTGTGTGTGTGAATCGTGACCAACTAGCCAACTTGTAGGCATAGATTTATATTCAGTACAAGGAGGTGTTCAAAGGTGCTCAAAAGTCTCAATAGTTTAATTAATTATTAAAAAAATCTTTAAGATTTAGAGGGAGTAGTCTGCTTTTTATTTGGTATATTTTCATGTTGTCAATTGACTTTCTCGTGATATTAAATTCCCCTTAGTTTCCAAGCAAATATATCAGTTCGATATCGACTTTCTACATCGAATATATCGAAAACCTTTTATTTTTAATTTTAAAAAGTGAATTCATAAAACGAGAATACGAAATTTTGCTTATGGAATGTGTTTTTATCCCCTTACGTGAAAAATGTTTTTTACTTCTGTAAATTCAAGTTGCAAACGCTTATTCATGTAAGAAAGTTAGCCAGTTTTATTTCTAAAAAAAATGATTATACATTGGTGGAGGTGCCGGGTCATTAAAAGAAAACTTTAACATTGTTCCGAATTTTGGCGAATCTTTATAACCAAAAAGAAAATAAAGCATACAGTGCCACATAGTTAATTTACCCTATTTTGAGTTGTTAATAGACAAATACTTACAATAGTTCAGCCATTATTGTAAAAAGAAAATGTATATATTATTGGACCGAGTGTTCTGACATTTTTATATAATAAGTAGTATTTCCTAATTGCAACAGATTGACATGTTTAAAATCATCTCTGAGATGAGGGTGTTAACACACACTCGTGAGTGTTGGATAATGTAGAGCAAATGTTTCATTAGAAACACAAAGATTAATTCCGAGTTCGATACGTAAACTCTGTACGTTTCATTCGTTTGATGAAACTTCTAAATTAGTTTAAAATCTACAGGTTTCGAACTAACAGAACTCGTAGTTTTAACAATATTATCAAACAGAGATGAACAAGCCCGGAAACACGAAATACAGAACAAGTTAAACTAGGTCTAATAAGTAATAACAATATTTGGACTTATCATGTTCTTTTAGTAAATTAATAGAATCAATTAAAGGTAAAGCAATATTTTATAATTTTTTTTATATACTAGGTCGTTGTTAGACGAGTGAGCGAGTCGTGTGTTGAGTACCCGGTAACATTTGCATTTTTGATACAAGGTTTATGTGATAGGGTTTAGAGTTGTCTTGATACAAGGGCAGGTGAACTGTAAGGCCATAATGCACCACTCTAGCCCATGATAGGTTGGGAGGAAAGAACCAGGCTGTCTTGATTCAGCTTTAGGTTTAGGGGAGGAAATGGGATGTTCCCGGGTACTAAACACCCGACTTACTCACTCGTCTAATAACGACTTTGGCGTTTTCCTAGTTTAGTCTTTTCACTATAATAGTTCTGGGTACAGGCATGACTCCGTATATTCACGACGATAACTTTCCTCGTGTTTCCGTTACATTTTTATTTGTAATGCCACTCATTAAGCTTTCCAGGCTCAAAATATTATATTTTTAAAGGAGCTTTATTTCTTGATGGGTCGTGTACTTTTTGTTATAGGATCTTATTAAATATTTTACTTCAGTTTCTTATATATGATTTTCAAAAATATTTATCCTTCACTTCTTATTAAGCTAAAACATATTTGGGGTAATATGCTGTTATTATGTATGGCAACTCAACATACCCCCTCTTAGAAAGTTCGAAACATGTTTGGTGAAACCAGATATCCAATAATCTAGCGATAAGATAAGATTTTCTTAAAACAGTCGTACCAATCGTGTTGGTTGAACAGCACATTTCGTTGGTTGCATCGCATTATAAAGTTAACACATTGTATTGAATCACAATAATCACAATGGCATAAAATGGAAACCTGAAGGAAATATATAAGCATCCAGGACAAAGATACTTAAATAATATTATATTATACTGATTGTTCTACTGTGGTTTTGAATGACAGTACAGGACTATACTACAACCCGTGATGTAGGCTGTCAACACTACCAGCTTATCTCTTTAATTAAGGCCCAGCGGACTGAAGCTGATAATACCGCATTATTAAAATAATTAAAGGGATTTGAGCAGGTAGTAAGACCATGCCAGTACTATTTATAACACCATGGGAAGACCACGTAGCATAAGTTTAAGTATAATTCGGATCACCACATAATATGTATCTCTGACCGCTAAACTCGTATCCGTTACTAGAAGCGCGGAGTTAGTTCTGCTAGGAGAGCAACTCTCATTTACAATATGGCAGCCGCCTATGAAGCCGAAAGTTTGCGTTTTCCAGCGTTCAGCTGTGTAGGTATATTGCAGCAAAAACACGGCCTTCTGTGAAGGTATTTATACTCAAGAAGACTGTAGGGGGGGGGGGGCGATTGTAACTTAAAACCATAGATCCTCCAAATCTTATTGGAAACCAAACAAAAGAGGTGTTGACAAATTAAGGTCATACCACTCTTATTTATTAATTGATCTGTACTGTGTGGTTGAATCTTCGGTTTGAAGAGACGCATCTGTGACGCTATGGCGAAGAACCTAGGAAAACCAGTAGAAAGTGGACAACATTGCCACCACAATAACAAGTACCAGACCACGACTTAATCTTTCCAGACACTTCCCGAGGAGATAATTCTGACATTGCTCGTATCGTCTGTACTGTGTAATACTGTACCAAAAGTTTCCAACAGTGGCAGGAGAGTGACTAGATCGGCAGCTGTATCGCGTGCCACTCGGCTCCAGTAGTGTGTGGAGGGGGAGGCATTCGAACCTACTATCAATATCACGTCGAGTAACAAATCTTCAAAACGTTTAGCCTCCTCGTACTTCGATGGGAAGTACATCAGAACGACAATCAACACGTGTGAAGTGTTTCACTATGAGCAAGCAGACGTTGACCTTAAGAAGTTTGACAATGTGTGTTACAAAGACTTGCAAAGACTACAAATATACGCATATGGTTAAGTAAAGTTGACAACGTAGTTTGGGGGAAAAAAATACATCTCTTGAGCATATTCGTTTAACTGGATGAGTTGAAGGTTCTTTGGGCGCCCAGAATAATTGATATAGAGTTGGTAGCGCTGTGTGATCATCTGTGGAAGAATGTGCGTGTATTGCACTTGGCCAGCAAGGGAGAATGGACATTCGAAGGCGTAAACTCCATTACACGGTGTAGCCAATTACAAGACTTGGCCATAGGCTCACACTCGGGTTTAGGCCGGCACTCTTCTGCTGAATGTCTCCTAGAGATTGCAAATATGTCAAGTCTTCGTCATCTCGAGATTGATGGCTTTATCAAATCCTCAGAAAGTACTTGGATATCCATGTTTTCAAACCCCGAAAAGTAGTTTCGATAGACGAAGGGATGGGTGTGGTTATAGGTACCAACCTTAAATATTTAACCAGCTTGTCCATCTCAGCGGGATATTCGAATTATTATGCCGATCTTATAAGCCTAGGCGTCAAAGGAATGCAAAGCATTCTGAAGGGATGCAAGAAGCTTACGAAACTGACGTGGACATGTAAAGGGGATCGTCCCATCGTGACGACCATCATGACGATACCGCAGTATCTGCCACAGCTCAAGGAACTGACGGTTTGTTGTCCAGAAGTAAAATCACTGCAGTGGAAGAAGCAACTCAAGGAAAAGATGCCAGACCTCGTCATTCATAGTGCAGATTAGAAGAATTTCATTCGAACGACGAAGCGATTCTAGATGCATTTGAACGACGAGTTGTAAGACAAAGAGGTGAACTATGTTCTTGGTAACTATGTAGGACCGTAGCACAGAAATAAAGAGTTTGACACTAAAATAAATGTGACATTTGAACATATTTGGAAAACGCCAAAGTCGTTGTTAGAAGAGTGAGCAAGCCACGTGTTGAGTACCCGGGAACATCCCAATACCTAAGGTTGGATCTAGCATGGGTCTTTCCTCCCCAGCCTATTAGCCAAGAGTGGCGCATTAAGCCTTGAAGATGACGCGCCCTTATAACAACTTAACTCAAACCCCTATCATGTAATACATATATATGAATGCTACAGGGTACACAACACATGGATAGCTCACTCGTCTAACAACGACTTTAGCGTTTTCCTAGTCTGTAGCATTTGGCTTAAGGCACCTGTATACTCTGTATTGGAAAACACGACAGATCAAATGATCGTCTCAATTAATTTTCATTTCTGTATTGTATCTAAAATTGAAAGACGTTTTTTTGTAAATGGCTAACAGTCCTGGGATACATAGGCACTTGGGCTACCGGAAATAACGGTTAATAAGTTTATTCAATTCTGGGAAAATATGGTGGAATGTTTGAGTACCTTGAGCTAGCAAGATGTCGATGACAACCGTTGCTAAGCCTGCGATCTACATGTAAAAAATTTAAATTCTACACATTTGCAGCCTATTTTTCGATTTTGTATTTCTCTTAGTATCAATCCACAACGGATTTTGCTCATTTTGTTAGCAATTCTCAGTTAACTGGTCACGGATGTCTGTTTAAAATTTCAGCTAAATCTGATTGCCCGTATGGCATCCAACAGACAGACAGAGAGACATTCTCACAGTGAGTGCCGTTTCTTTCGTCCTGCGTTGTAAAACTCACTCGCTGCACTCACTCGTCTTACAAGAGAGAGAACACAAAACTCACAAATGAATAAATTCATTGTGTCTATTAACTTAGTCGCCTCACTGATTTATAGGGGGTAACTTTAATTTTTAAAGCAGAACAAGCCATCTCTGTCAGCGCCGTCGCCACCAAAGAACAAACAATGTCCAATCCGAGGCCGGTATTTTAATAAGGTAACACCGACCAAACTTGTTGGGTACGATCAATACGCGGTCGTCGCATAAATTTATTTATTAAATACCCACACACAGACATGTAAAATAATCATACCACCACAAACTTTGTATGTCAACATTGGATTATGTATTCTTCCCATGATTGTATTTTCAATTTCATATAATATATGGTAACATGGAAGTACACATGATGTGTTACATGGCTTGCTCTGCTCTCGAAAGCTAGTCACACAGGATTCAATCTGCTTGACAAGCCCGCCCGGCGTTTGAGCAAGTTAGATGGAATTGAATTTCTTGTAGGATGGTTCTGAACTCGTGTTATATTTTCTGTCGTATCGATAATTGTATTTTATTATATTTATTTTATTTCAGAAAGCATATTAAAATATACAGACACAAATTACAATATTAAACATGGTGACAGTTTACACCGTTAGTTTATATTTTACTTGCATGGTTAGGATACAAAGAATACTAAAATTACTAACTAAGATATAAACAAAATATGATACATGTATTTATTTAATAACAACAATAATAATTTTAATCATTATAATGCAGATTTGTTGATTCATCATTAAGGTTGGTCCATCCTCTGGAATAAAGTCTTTAACACTGTAGGAAGATTTTTGAATTGAAATATTTGTCAGCTCAGTTTTGAGTTTAATATTGATATGTTCCACACCAAATACGAATCACGAGCCTTCTTATGACAACCAGCTAAGATTTCAGAGGCCTACAAAATTGATTCTTATCCTTATTATGCCGGAGTGGAAACTATCGTGTCCAGCTTGATTGATCGGTGTTTCCTACTTAATTATGCCGGTCTCTAGTTGGTCATTGTTTGCTCGTCGATGGTGTCGTTGCCTACAGAGTTGGCTCGGTCGACTTTTAAGAAAAGTTCCACACTGAAAACTAGTTATGTGAGTATGTAGACTGACCCTAAATATAAATTTATATTTTCCAATTAATTGAACTTAACTTTGCTCTTAGATGGACAAATAATTTTTAAAGTCATCCAGTCGAAAAAAAGTTAAACTTTTCGAAATATTGACACTCAATAAAAATTTTTTTTATCCAACCTAAGAGCAGTGTTAAGTTTAATAAATTGTTAAATAACATTTAACTTTTCTATTATAATTTTATTAAAAAAAAAAACGAATGTATATATTTAATGATTCTGAAATTTGCACTGATTCAATGTTTAATTTAATTGTTTAATCTATGTTATGGACGACATCATGATTTATAAGGCATAATATTTTCAATCTATGAATGTCCAATTTATAGTGGTGATATACATTGTAATCTTTTAATTTGAATTTGATACTGTGGTTATTGCATGTGGTTTGTCGGGCAACGCTAGATCCTGTGGTATAATCCAATATAGACTAGACAGGACAGATGTCATAATTCAATTGAAATTAATTCTAGGTTATGAATGAAAGTGTGATTGGTGCTGGTCATCCATCAGCTGCCTGCTACTTGTATAGTGAGTGGACGCTTCCACCCGTCTGATTAGATTGACATCTTGCTTGACCTAGCTTGGCTTTGATGTGATCCATTTTAACAGCTATCTGAAACGAGCTTACTTTCCTTTGCAATACAAAATAACAAGGAAATAGAATGAGATACAATTTTAGGACTTTACATGTTCTTTATAACATAAAATAAATAAGAATTTCAAAACCTTTCTAATGACACAATTAAAAGATAAAAATCCGTTTCCCAGTTAAAGATCAATACATCATAACAATCGCTGACATCTTGGGTCATTTAAATTGTACAATTAACAAAACAAAAGTTAAAACATTAATTAAAAACTTATAACCAAGGCCACTACTTACTTTGAAAAAAATATATTTGTAATTCCACCATCGAGAAAGACGTTGATTGTCGATCGTAGAAACCCGACTCATGGCCGAGATAAGGAAGCAGTCCGGTGAGGGAACCAGTCGGCATCAACCTGATAGTGCGTGAGGAAGGTTCACCCGAAAATTAGTTTTTTAGTAAGTAGTTGCCTCGGTCATAAGGTTTTAATTTACGCTTTACTTTTGTTCTGAGCCAATAAGCTCTTGTGAAAGAATTCAAAAGTTAATCGCAATACTTCGATGCCACGTTGGGGACAAACCCCTTCCAAATACCCGGGAAACCAATGTTGCTGCAATCAAATACCATCATCAGCAACATACATCAAGGCAGCCTCCTTTAAATAACGTTTGTGTGAATTTGCTGTGAACAAGTAAATACAGTTTATGTTATCAAACCTCCAATGTCGCTCGCACGTACTAGTTTAGTGGTAGCAATATATGCGGTTAAACACGCATTAACAAAATAAACTTACCAGTACATCTGCAGCGTCAATTCATACCCCTGTTTAATATCTAATTTTTTGGGAGAAATTGAACACATATCTGTTGAACAAAAAACAGGAGTGTTTACAGTAACTTTTTAGACAAAACACTCGCTTTTATTTGCTCTCGTTTACTGAATATAGATTATGGGTAAGCAAATTAGAAACTCGAATTAAAAGAATTAAAATTTCGTGTGTAACTGCTAAGTGCATGCTACCCATCTAGTGTATCACTAAGTATTTTGGAATTTGACATGTGAAGGGGTGTCAAAGCTTTGAAAAACTACAATCCATTTATTCGCATCAACCACCGAATAAAACCTCGGGTAAACTTTCAGTCAGGATTGCCAGTGACTGGATTCGAACCTGTCACCCCCCAATCAGAGTCCAACACGTTTCGCATGAGCCAATGAAAGCTTTCGTTTGCATCCATACAATCCAATACTTTTTATAAGCTCAGCCCCCTTCCATATATTATGTCGACAAACAGTTTTTTATACTACATACTATTATGCATTTGAGCTTTTCAATTAGTGAGGCTTTCGATTTAAAATTCAATTTCATTTAATGCTGCATTGATTAAACGTATTTGTTTATATGTTAACATTCTTTTAATAACATTTATTGTTAATTACATTACTCATAATTGCTGGTTTATGTTATTACCTTTTTTAAAGTATACACACACTTCATCATCGCGTAATTATATTTTGTGCCGTCTAGCCGTAAATATTGCCCTCGTAAAAAATAATTTTCAAATGAACAGACATTATATAAATAACTTGTAAACTCACTGTAATTTATGGAAGGTCTTTTGTGTGTACAATGTACATGTACGTTGTACAAAGTACACTGTTCTATGCCTTTTATTTGTATATTAACAATAGAGTCAACCCTTTCCACTCAAACGTTCATTGTGGTCGTCGTCAACATTGCTACACATGATACTTCAACCCCAATTAGAATAAAGTGTAATTCTTTTGTTTTTACACAGCTAACACAACTGAATGTGAAAATGTATCATGTTGATTACGGAAACACTAATAATAATACTAACAACACAATAACATTTAAAACGTCTCTATGCCCTTCTTAACAATTCTATATTTCTGAATCAGGATACCAAGGTTCGATTCAATTTTCAGATGGATCTTATAATTTCTGGTTTGATTTTATAAAACCTGAGACGATTATTTAAAACATCATCATTGCCTCATAACAATATGTCAATAGCAGCTATTGAAAGCAATGTTTGCCTCCCAATCTTGCGTAGTTAATTTGTATTAGATCTCATATTTGAAATGACATCAAGTTTAGTTGTAGTTAGATTGCGAAACAAATATGTTTGATGTTCCCCCTTAAGATTATACGGTTCAATGTTCCAACTTGATTAAGATGCAACAGGATATGTTATGTGTTTACAAGTGCCGCATAAATACTAACAAGTATTCTTACTTTAATATAAGACAAAATTATTACAATATTTATGTGGCATCATCATGCGATCCATTTTCATCCTTATTATCAACTTATAAATTTCTAATATAAAAGAAACTAGTTTTCTTGTTAAATTCTTGTTAAGTTTTTATCGTGTTGTGGGGTATGACTGACACTTTGAAGTGAATTATTACTTATTTTATTTCAACATGATCAAGACCACCATCAATCACATTGCATGCTCATGGTAAGAATTAGAGCTAAGCCTGGTAACTCGAAGTGTCTTACCACCAGGTAAAATAATACAATAATCACAATATTCAAAACACTTTGTTTTCTTTGGTTTTTCTTGATTTTAATAAGACGAACTTTTGTTAATATATAAAATAGAATGAATAAATCCGTATTTAGAGTCTACCCATTCAGTCACAGAACTGTTTTTCAGTGGGGGACATTAAATTTAAGGACGACCAAGCCAACCCTGTAGGTCGACACTATCGACGAGCGAACTATGACCAACTCAAGACCGGCATATTTAAGTAGGAAACCGATCAATCAAGCCGGACACGATTACACTCGCGGACAGTGCCAGAAATCAACAAAGACCAATTCGGACTAAGATTAAAATTTATTTGCCTCGTTGCTAGGTCAGCTCCAAAGTCACGAACTGATAGACTTAAATCCAAATCAGAAGTTAAAAAACTTGTGTCTGGAGCTTCTGCATTGGAAGGAATATATACTTGTTGTTAGTGTCTTATTTGGTTATATGTTCCGTTCTCTGTGAATGTCACCTTCTTATTTAATTTATAAATGGTCTTTACCCCACAGTTAAGCCATTTCAGGTTTTGTGGGCTCTTTGATATACTTGTAAAATTTATTTTTGTATGTAACATTATTTTTTGTACAATTTTCTATGTTCTACGTGTTTTCTATAATAGTAAATTTGTAATCATTATGAAAAAGAAAAAAAGAAAAGCAGAGCTTCTAACCACAAGACCAATAAGTTACAGAATTTAAACAAGTAACTATTATTTTTCTCACACTTGCGGAGTTGATAAAAAGAAATGAAATGAATGGAAGTCGCTTGTTGCACAATGTAGATGTCTTCTTTGATTAGAACTTAGTTAAATCATTGAGCACAACAAGTTGGCTGCCCTGATGGTATCGACCGTCAAGATGATCGAGTGGTGGGTGCTTCTCAAGGTGGGGGGGGGATTCTCTTGTCGTAATTGGAAAAGTGTCGGTGGTTGTGTTTCACAGAGTCGTTAACTTGAGCTGGGGATAAAGTTGCTTCAAATTGTGTTCAATAAATCACACTTTCTCTGTTCGGTCCCGCGCTATGGTTAAACAATTAGGTGAACATGTTTTCTCTGGGCGTGCGGGTCGATCGGAGATTCCCCTCCTCCCCTCTACTCACCCCTTTCCCCCTTCACACGCACCATTCGAGAATAGGGGGTTTGCTAGCGCTATTACTAGTCGTGTTGTGTTGATGGATGAGCGTTTTGCGTTTCTAGTTAGTATATTGAGCGTTTCCTACGACATACAAGTTTTGTGTTTCCATTGTTCACATGAAATTATGTAAATACAGTTTTTTCTTAAACTAATTTACAAAAGTCTCTTGCGTTTAACAGGATATTTACCAGTAACTGAAAATTAAGGGAACTTGTGAAATTGAGTTTAAAGAAACACTTGATTAACATAATATTATTTCTGGATCAATACTGTCAATTATTCCTTACTAAATAAGTACCATGTAGTGTTTATTACTGTGGTTAGTTTTAAAAAGGCATGTATAAGTGTGTTTTTTAAAAATCCGAATTTTACTCGTAATAGTGATATTCTTATAAATTTCAAATTTTGTCTCAACATTTGAACAAAATCAGAGTACTCGTTTTTTTTCGTGAGAACTAGGATATCGAAGCTAAAACAAAAATTTTGAAAACTTGACATGAAATGCAAAATATGCTGTCATAACGATCAAAAACGAATTTTTGTTAGTATAAGTTGATGTTTCTCTTCCATCCCTACGCTCATCCAAAATCTCTCCCCCTCTCCTCCCCCCACTCATTTGCCATCCCCTCCACCATATCCAACACTTGATAACCCCCCCCCCATCACCGCATCATCGTCGCTAATCCTTTCTTCTACTCCTTCAAACTTCGGGTTTCATCTTCTATTCAGTACCCGTCTTTTGAGCCCCTTCAACCAACACTTCATCCCCGCTGAAGGTGGGCTCGTTTTGTCTGGAGTTGGAGTGGTTGTCTCTGTGTGGCCAGAGAGACGATTACGATATTTCGACGTGGAAGCAGCTTTCAAGTAGTTGTTATGTGAAAGAGCTGGGTAGACGAACGAGCTTTACGATTCATTGTCCCGCTACTTATATATTATTGAAAATGATGGCGTCAACACAAAATAAAAACTCGTAGGCCTTACCAGTTTAAACTATATGTCACATATTAATGCGCTAAGGCTATTCGAGACGATGAGTGGTGTTTGATTAGAGTGAAATACGATTACAAAAAAAACTTATGCGGGATTCGAACCCACGTCCTCGTAGAGCCATACGCTCCGGACCAGCGCTCTAAACGTATGTGCCACCACGGACGGTCATGTGTTAAAGAACAATACTCCAAAACAACAGAATCGTCTCATAAAATTGTTGAATTTTAAATAACATTATTTCGCTATCACTAAAGAATTAGACATTCTTATTCGGCATAACAATAAATGTAACATATTCCCCTTTAGTTTGCTCTAACGTCTTTTCTAATCGAATCGCGGTGCACATCGATTAGGGCGCTGTCGAGTGTGCTTACAAGATGTGGGTTTGAATCCCGCATAAAGCAAGTTTCTTTTGTAATCGGCCTTCATCGTCTCGAATAACCTTAGTGGATTCATAGAGACGTTAAGACTTAGAAATCATCACTTTTTACGGAATAACTACAAAAGCTATAACAAAACAAATTTGCTATATAGGTATCTTCATTTTTTCGAAGGCACCTTTTAGATACAGAGCGCTTTACAAATAAATGATTAAGATACCATTTTCATAAGGCCCTACTTCTGTAGTAGAGTGAGGTGTGAGAAGACATAAAACCTATGTTCATCTTTCAATTTACTTCTCATCATTACTTATCTTCTTCAAATCTTTCACATCAACCTAAGATCCCCATTTCTTCTTTGCTATGTTTCAATCTCTCCCCTTAAACTCTTTCGAAACTCTCTTAAAAACGACGCTAAAATCTCGCCTTAACCGTTTTCAGAATCTTCTGTGACATTTTCATTTACGAGCAAACTGCTTTTTCGAGAGCAAACATTGTGAATAACACATAAACCACCACGTGCAAACAAGAACGAACGTCCTGGATCACAAAGCGTAGATTAGGCCCGTGAAAAATGGACGCTTTTATTATTTTTGATTGACATCTCTTGTTTATGTATTGAAATACAGAATTAATGTCGAATAAATAAACAACCAGTCTTCATTAAGAACATGGGATCGAGATAAAACAGATCATAAATTAAACCGAATTAAATAAATGCTGTGAGGACCATTCGGTAATTCATCATCGGGCAGGTTCGTATCGACAGAAGTCTGAACACAATTGATGTTGTGTTCCATTGTTGTTCGGTGATATTTATGGAACGTGGTGCGGTGTTCTGAATTCTGATTGGTTGGTCGGGTAGTCACTCAGAGTAGCTGATAAGACGGGACCGGTGGTTTATATTTAATGCGAGCTCGTGAGTTTCGGGTGAATTCTGTGGGGTCAGTTTCCGGTTCCGGGGTCGGCCCTTGTCAAACCTTCCGCCGAGATACGGCCTCGTGTGGTCGCCCGCTGACCTTTAGGTCACACGCACACGCACACGCACACGCACACGCACACGCACACGCATGGTACGACATGCCTGTGATTTTAAGTAGATATGTTGATTTTCTGAATAGATCAAATAACGATTGTGAAAAACGAGAGAGAACCGGCACCTCCACCAAAACTGAAACTTTATTGTTTAAAACTTGACTAAAATGAATACATTCATATCAGCGGTGTAAATACACGCAAATGCACACGCATGGTATGACATAACTGTGATGTTTAAGTAGATATTATGTTGTTTTTCTGAATCGATATATTCATGATTGTGAAAAAGAAGAGAGACCCGGCACCTCCACCAAAACTGGAACTTTATTGTAAAAACATTACTTAAATGAATGCGTTTAGGTCAGTGGTGGGTAGTAAATACGGAATTATTTCTTAATATTTTGATTCAATAGCATAAATTTTGGTGAATGTGCCGTGTCATTACTGAAATGCTTCTTTGAGACCGAAAACATTGTTTTGCTGATGTGTTATTGGAGACACGTTATCAACCTTTTTATATGTTAGCAGTGTTAATAGACCATCAGTTTTAATATATTTTCATTAATTTGTGAATGATTCTTCTTCACATATTTCGACAAAAGTATAAAATTATGATGTTACAATAATATCGAAGTGATCGTGTAAATGATTGAAATATCGACAACGTTTTGCTTTACAAATCTTATGCTCTAATCTGCAATGGTTTTGTTTATCAACATTTTTGTTGCAAGCCCTTCCCTGGTTTGAAGGTGACCCTAAACATGTTCTGGTCTCCTATCTACTTTAATATATGTACGAATATCGAGCACCCTGGTTAACAGATAGTAATCCAGAGGAACGATTGCCTTGGTCTGTCGACAGTCGTCTTGGAATTACAAAGAGCTTCCCACACGTGGTCGGAATAGTAAGCTACTGCGCCTGCGCGTGATCCGCCGGCGACCGCAGCGATCCTGGTAGCTAGCCACTATAACCCAACCATTCTCCCGCGCGAGGAGGGGAGGGGGAAGTGGGGGGGGGTAGCGCCACCCGAGATAGAAATCTCGAGAACGTGGTCATAGTTTTCATCCCCTACGAGACGCCGGGTGGACGCGGCCAGTTTTATAAATAGCCAGAGCCATCTATTGGTGACAAGAAGAGTAGAGCGTGCGATGGAGGTTTTACGTCGCCATCAGGGGTCCTTAGGGGGAAGCGCTTGGGACGTTTATGTCGCTATGGTTTAATGTAATAATACGTCTAAGTGGAAGGACACTATATTTATGCTAAAGCGCGTTAGATTATCACCACGGTTTTTAGTTCATTATTGTTTCTCTTTGGTGAACGCATTTTATCGTACCACGTAATTATAAACTTTACATGACTTGATAACAAAATTATTAAATTAATGAAGGTTTATTGCCAAACAAAATTATGAAATTAATGATGTAATATAATAATAAGTCATGGAGAAAAATTACTTTGGAGCGAAATAAGCGACTTGAGATTAAACGCTTAGTTGTTTGAAGACAATGACATCCGTAACTAACGATAAACTTATAATTCTATAATTTACATTAGTGCATGTTCAGTTTTATTTTTCACTTATTCAACTAATTGTAACTTACCCAATAAAACACAGTAATGCATAGTGTTGTTTTTATTTTATTTGCCTGCTCGCGCAAAGTTAAAACAATTGCTCAGTTATCTAGTCGTATTCGTCGGGATAAGAAGAGCGTTCTAAAAGAGTTTGGCAACTCGCCAACTCCCTCTGGTGAACTATCGTAAAGTTAGTTGACCAACTAAGCTCAGTCGCGGACACTCTTCTTGCATACTAAACAATCTGCAGCGTTAAACACGGAGGCCAGAGCGTAGATCAACAGCTAGGAGTTAGAAGAAAATCGAACAACAACTGTTTTTAACCCGGTCGTCCCATGACTCAAAACTATTATGTAGTCTTCTTATTTAATTTTTCTTCGCCTTTATTTGTGTGTTAATTTGATTCCTTTCAGAAAGACGAATGTAAGGTAATTTTAGTTATAGGGGCTTGTTCCGAAATACCCAGTCGCAAAGCGCTGCCGTAGGAGCTAATGCTTTAGTTGGATGTAGGTACGAAATAACATGAAACGTATTTTTATTTCATTTATGTCAGATAAAGAATTTTTATTAAAACGAACGAATGTGAATAAATATAAACAATCATAATTATGTAGACCTAGATGGGCTTATATAAGTAAATAGCAATAATTGAATTAAGAAACATTAGATAATTTTAAAGTATCCAATGGGGTTCCTTCACAGTGCTGCCACATTGATAAGTGATAACATAATAAAATACTATACTATTTCCAGAATACTTCACTGATGACACGTTCAAGAAACAATTTTAAAGTAGCAACTTCTTATTTCTCAATACAATAATGAAATAGCAACATTACTCCAAGATATTTTAGTACTTTTTCGATAATATTATTAAAATATCAAAGTAACACACGTTTTTGTAACAAATTCATACAAATTTTGTTTATTTTGCAAGTGAAGAGTGTTTCCTTAAGCTATGTCTACATTTCGCTAGTAGTAAAAACCAAAGCAATCACGCCAGATATCGAGCCATAAGCTCTTTGACACGAGCACTCTTTCAAAGAGCTCGGTCCCCGCCCCGAACATCAAGAAGGCGTTGCAGGGAATTTTCAGTTCATCGGAGGGGAAATTATAGCTAGGCGGATAAGGCTAACAATTAGGGGTTTTGTGGTAGAGGTCTGAATTTTGGACTGTATACTCAGAACAAATATTCTAAGAAAATTACCTCGAGGTGCCATGACAAAATTCGTCCGGTTAAGGGGGTGGAAGGGGTTGAAATAATGGCATTTTTAAAAAAATTCGAAAATTCAAATATCAAACTAAATTTTATCCTACGATTACAAAATTAATACATATTGTAGATAAAAGTCCAAAGTTATTTAAAAAAATACATATTACCATATATGTATATCTAACCATATTTTACACCCTTTGACTTTTATTAACAAATTTTCTCACTGTGCTGGGAGGATTGGCCTACCAGACGTGGGTTTTGTGATAGGGCCGTGAATTTTCCCTAAAATACTCAGAAGAATGTTCTCTAAAAAATGGCTCGAGGTGCCCTCAAAAAAGTTACTTGCTTATAGGAGAAAAAGGGGGGTGTACTAAAAGGGGTTGATAACACTAAAATAAATAAATCTGTATTCAAATATAATATAAAGGACGCCAAATTAACATTTATTGTAGATTAAGATCTAAAGTTTAATTTAAAAAATTAAAATTTCACCATATATGTAAATCTGATCAGATTATGCGCCCTGACCACTTTTCATAAATTTACTCAATATTAACGAAAGTGTATCGTGTGACCACTTGTTTTGTCCCAAATTATTCCAATATTACGAATTAGGACGAAAAGAACATTTTACAATGCCTTGGGTACATTTTCACACAATGGACTTTGACCCATTTTCACACATTTACTCAAGATTAACGAAAGTGTATAGTGTGACCACTCGTTTAGTCCAAAATTATGCCAATAATACGAATTAGGACGATTTTTTTAACACCTTGGGCACATTTCTTTGGGGCTACAATCACATTTTTAAATACAAATGTTTACAACATTTAAGTTTTATTTTATTAAATCGTACAACGCGCACAAGGCAACATACTCGTAAATAATTTGTCAAATTAAGGGCTGCTCTAATAATAGCCTGGCCAATAGCTTCCCGTTATCGTTACAGTTAACAGGCAATGTTAAATCATAACCAATATTCCCGTTACCATTGCAGGGCCTCGTTCCCGGGCTATTGTGAATAGTCCTTGTGTAAATAACTCAATAAAAATCAAAATGAAAATTAAATTCGGAAAGTGTTATGGAACAAATCTACGACTTTCCGTGCACTAATAAAATAAATATACTGTACCTATTTGTATAACATCAATAACTGTGCTTTTAAGAAGATATTTTGACAAGTTTATACAACTAATTACCAATTCACTGATCTTTAATTCAAAACATACTTATAACAAGAAAACAGTATAAAGACCATATAAATAGAGATCGATTGACAAAAAAGACTCATCCATCAACGTGGCTATATTATTATAGCGTTAGCAAAGCGGCTAGTATTCACAGTACATGATTCACACATCATGAATGTACTATTTTGATCCAATAGGTGTGTTGACACTCGACTACAAAACCACCAAATTGTTAGGTTACTCTAAATAGGCTATTTGACGCTTATTGTTAGAAAATGGATCAGAGTCCATTGCGTGAAAATATGCCCAAGGTGTTACAAAAAAAATCGTCTTAATTAATATTATTGACATGATTTGGGATTAAACGAATGGTCCACACGATACACTTTCGTTATTTTTGAGTAAATTTGTAAAAAAAAAGGGGGTCAAAGTCCATTGCGGAAAAATGTACCCAAAGTGTTAAAAACTTATTTTCGTCCTAATTCGTATTATTGACATAATTTTGGGACAAAACGAGTGTCACACTATACACTTTTGTTAATCTTGAGTAAATGTGTGAAAATGGGTCAAAGTCCATTGTGTGAAAATGTACCCAAGGCATTGTAAAATGTTCTTTTCGTCTAATTCGTAATATTGGAATAATTTGGGACAAAACAAGTGTCACACGATACACTTTCGTTAATATTGAGTAATTTATGAAAAGTGGTCAGGGCGCATAATCTGATCAGATTTACATAATATGGTGAAATTTTAATTTTTTAAATTAAACTTTAGATCTTAATCTACAATAAATGTTAATTTGGCGTCCTTCATATTATATTTGAATACAGATTTATTTATTTTAGTGTTATCAACCCCTTTTAGTACACCCCCTTTTTCTCCTATAAGCAAGTAACTTTTTTGAGGGCACCTCGAGCCATTTTTTAGAGAACATTCTTCTGAGTATTTTAGGGAAAATTCACGGCCCTATCACAAAACCCACGTCTGGTAGGCCAATCCTCCCAGCACAGTGAGAAAATTTGTTAATAAAAGTCAAAGGGTGTAAAATATGGTTAGATATACATATATGGTAATATGTATTTTTTTTAATAAATTTTGGACTTTTATCTACAATATGTATTAATTTTGTAATCTTAGGATAAAATTTAGTTTGATATTTGAATTTTCGAATTTTTTAAAATGCCATTTTTCAACCCCTTCCACCCCCTTAACCGGAAGAATTTTGTCATGGCACCTCGAGGCAATTTTCTTAGAATATTGTTCTGAGTATACAGTCCAAAATTCAGACCTCTACCACAAAACCCCTAATTGTTCTTGTATTGCCCTCTTATCCGCTTGACTATATATGGGTTTCGTGGTTTTGCGATTCAACATCGAAAAACAGTTAATTTTCGTTTGAAGTATTTCCCTAAGCGATGGGTAATCAAATTTAAGCACGCGATGTTATCATTACTTCTTTCTGAGGCTGGAGCTTGAAATTATTAAGCTAAGACAAAGCAATTAAACCACAGATTACTCCCATTTCAATTTCCTTTCCCATAGCTTCACCACACAAAGAGGGCAAGGTTTTCTATGAGTTTAAATCCTTCAGAAGAAGATTATTTCGTTTTGGGAGGATAAACGATGTCTTATAGTGACCAAATACATTCGTAACTTACAGTGATATATTGACTTAATTCTGTTGCTACAAGCTTAATCCATGGTATTGTAAATGTCCAGCCGGAGTAGTAAATTAATGTACCTTTAGCTTAATTATTTTATACACAACTCTACAATAGTTTCAACCAAACTACTCCTGGCTAACGGCTTGGTCATGAAACCTTAGAGAGGTTATATATTACGAATTTATATAGAATGAAGTAAGTGTTACTTTTACTTACGCTAAAATGGAATAACCGTTTACGGAATGGTCTAAGAGACTATTAACTTAAGGAAGGTTAAGTTGTTCTCGTAAAGCCCCGTGAATTGAATGTTATTAGTTATTAAAAGATTGATTGCAAAACTAACGAAATGTACCTCGAATATATATTTTTATTTCTCGAAGCTTTCTTATTTTGGTCTTCTATCTACTAGTTCGAATATATCGAGATATGTGTGTTCAATTCATTTACACAATACGCCATTTCCAGGTGGCTGCGTGTTTCCCAGCCTTCTCATTGGTCCACAACCTTTTAAGTCCCATCGTCGTTTACCATATACACCACATCCAACCGTTCATAAACCGTGTTTAGTTCGCATTCTAAGCGCTCTTTACACTCGCTGAATCAGCCATCTACCACAGATTACCTGTGCCTTCTATTGACGCCATGAATATACGTGTTCGTTACACAACTCGCTTCCCTGATATAGCTTCCACAGTAAGCCGCTTCTACTGCATGCCAGCCCGCACAATAGTTAGCGTAAGTCCCCGCAATATGTGGGAATATTCAGTGACTTATTTGCTGACGAGCGTAGCTCATGTCAGCACTCTGTTTGTTGACGCGAAGCGACGTTTCGTGAATATATTGTCGTCTCGTATCGAACATTTGGTTCAAGGTTTAGTCTGCTGACGTCTGGGGAATCAAGTTGAGTTGAGGAAGATGAAGCTTATAAAGAATGTTGGCTTTCAATATCGAATATCTTCACTCTGTGGAATATAGTAAAGAAATGTTGGTATGTTCTCGCTAACTGGGAGATAGGCCCATGTGCAGGCACGGTGGTAGTCTGTAGAGGGTTGGGAATGGTGACATGCTTTCCCCCAGAGTGAAACCTGATATAGGGTGCAATATATGCCCCTCCTTAGGTGAAGTAGGTATGTTGCGGAAAGGACAATTTGTGAAAGGATGTCCAAGGGCTGTTTAAGAGGATTTATTCCCTTGCATTTGCATTGACGATTGGGAAAAACCTAAGATAAATTTAAAATAGGATTTCTGGTCACGACGGGATTCGAATCCAGGACCTCCTGAACTAGAGTCAAGCGCTAAGCACTCAAGCCAACACTGTCGGTTGCCATACTTGACTTCGCTATCACTAATTAGATTGCCCGAGCAAACACGAAGTGGACAATCACCTGTTTGGCAACATTGCTGCTGAGTGATTCCGAAGTAGTCTTACCTATGCGAGTGTCATCAAGCTGATGTATGGTCAACAATAATTAAGGTTTGCTGGTTGACCACGATTCACCCTGCAAATAATCCAACAGAGGAAAGTTTATTGCGAAGGTACTTTCGATATCTTATTTAAATTGTGGCTGGGTAAAAATATACTTGGACCCGGCACCTCCACCAAACACTTAATATTTTTTTCAGTTTAATATTTGCTATTTTCTATAATAATATTCTATAATAATTTACCTGGAATTGAATTTAGATGAGCTACGGAACGAATTGTACGTATTCGAATCCTTGTGTTCGAAGCGTTATCTGCGACTGACAATAGTGGATAAGAAGTCGTTCATACACCGAGTATCGTTCGCCTGAACTCTCGCTAGTTTCTCTGCTTCATTTGTGCATTTCTATCGTCCTGTAGTTAGGTCTGACTAGAAGAAGGTGCGGACTGCTACGATGGTTTCTTGTTGAGTTCATGTATCAAGGGAAATCTTCAACCGGCCGAAGCAATGGCTGCTTTAATACCCTCGAAGTTTACTCTAAATGCAAAGATGGGACTGAAGGTAGAGTGGTATCGCCTGGCTTTAACATTGTAAAGAGCTGAGTCAATTCACTGAAACTACGTCAAGATTTCACTCGTTGTACTAGAGATGTTTGTAGAATTTACACGAACTTTGTTCGTATCTCAGAAAATATTCTTAATTTGTTTACATTTCGGAATAATGACGCGATAATCAGGTGTTTAACAAAGACAATCATTGATTAAATAAACAAGCACTGATACTAGTTTACCAAAAATAGGAAGTAAAGGTAAACGTTATTTTACAACGTGTGTTTCTGTTTTATATTCTCTGAGGTCATAAGGTGAATCCAATTGGTTCAAAAATATATAAATATGTATCCTTATTTCTCGTACATAGCCATTTTCCAATTTGAATCCAAGATATTTTCTTGTGAGCCCCCAAAGGAGTAACATTGTTTTTAATATTAAAATATTTTGGGTGACCAAACAAGAGACATTAAAAAGAAATCATCCTAGAAAAAGCTTCCAATGTCTGAGTATGTACCAAAAAAATCTTGATCAATGGAGAACGAAAACATCTCGAAATATATGAACGCACATTTTCGGCTTAAATCATGGCTTTCTCGTACGTATTTTGATTGTGATTTCGCATTTCATCCTGCCGTACTCAATTCTGCTAAAGCTGTTTACAAATGTACTTATAGAACCAACTTCTCTCATGCATTGTTCTCGATATAATGGTCATAGACTTTGTTTTATGGGGCTAACTTCTAATTTTTTTTTTCACCAGCAATACGATTGTGAATGTATTCATGGCCATATTGCGAATAAATATAAAATAATAAATTAGCTACATCTATTGCCTGCCTTCTTGCAGATATTTTTCTCTAGCCTCCCTTGCCCCATCACTCACCCCCTCCTCTTCAACCGAGGCAGATATCTGCTTTGCCAGCGTTCTTCTATGTGTCTCATTTGCACACAAATCTGAGCCCTATCGTCCTTGAAACAAAGAGGGAAGGACACTTTGCAAATTCCTCAATGCCTAGATGTTATGTTTTTTATTCTTCATTCATTCGTCAGTCTTTTCTGCTGTGTTTTTCCCTCTTATCTCTCGGGTGGGATGAGGAATCGTAGCCGCGCTGGTTTCTCGTGCCAAGCTGGAGGCGGAGGCAATTGTTTTAAGAGGTTGATACGAGCGAGGAAGAGAGGGTGATGCTACATTCATCTTCGCTCTAATATACACAAATAAACTCGGGGTTTAGCATAAATATCTCGATCGTGGAGAATGTTAAAGTTTCATTTCGCGGCGCTTTATGTGGTGCTTTTATTGGGGATGGGTTGGCAACGAGCCGTTAATAAAACTAATTAAATGCGAGGTCTATTTTTATTGTAAAACTTTCAAAAATCTCAATTTAAAGCATTTTTAAGTGAGAAAATAATAATTTAGATACATGGTGGGCATAATTTATTTGTATGAAACGAAGGAAAGAATTTCTTAAGACTAAATTTGGAACTAAAACTTAAAATGGTCCACGTACTAATTAGGAAATAAAATTGCTGCCATAGAACCTTTAAAAACTAGAATCACCATAATGAGATAAATACGCTTTTTAGTTAGATCACTTTGTGTATTGTTATTAATTTCGCAAGTTTCCTCAAGACAAATCATTCAAAAAAAAAATTAAACATTATAAAATATTAATTATTTAACATCGTTCTGTATTTTTTCTTATTTTTTGGTACTTTTTTTTTATTTTTTTTATCTGTATGTATCACACAAGGCTTCATATAGAAATTAATTTCTCATGAAGCTTAATCTGTTATTTGTGTAATATGCAAAGAAAATAATGGATTCGTGAAAACCTCAAGTCACCGAATTCTCAATTGCCACCAATGCAGACATCCAACCGTACTTCAAGCAGGAGCTATCGCACTAACAGTTCGTTTAAAATAGTAACTATAATATTTAAGACATACATTTCATGTATGTTGTATTTATTTGAGCTGACCAAGTTGTTAAGGAATTTTCTACGCTATGTTCAAGGTGGAGTGTGGTCTGAGGCAAGGCAGTGTATTGTCGCCACTTTTATTTATAGTGGTGATGGATGCTATGCTCAGAGAAGCAGAGCCGGAAAGAGACCAATCATCGAAAACAATGATCTTTGTAGATGATATTGTTGTATGGGGTGAGTCTCATGAAGAAGTGCAACGTAGAGTAGATGCATGGAGTAAGGTTACAGAAGCAAACAACATGAAGTTAAGTCAAAGTAAGAGTGAGCAACTGATAATGGCAAAGAAGTATCGGCCGAAGGAGAAGAAAATAGTTTTAAGAGGCAAAGAGATAAGGAGAAAGTTAGAGTTTAAATACCTAGGCAGTATGTTAGGTAGTAACGCTAAAATTGACCAAGAAATATCTAGAAGGGTTAACCTAGCAGAAGGTTTCTACCAATCTGTAAGGAAACTGTTATGGAATGAGGATATGCCTAGAAAATGCAAGCTGCTACTTTACAAACTATATTTCGTCCCAATACTGACGTATGCTTCAGCGACCTGGACTCTGGGAAAACAATGTGAAAATCGTCTAGTTGCCTCAGAAATGAAATTTCTTAGAAGTGTATTGGGGTTAACTAAAATGGATAAAGTGAGAAGTAGTGTGATAAGGAAGGAACTGGGTGTTGAAAGTTTGAGGTGGCGTATTGGAAGGGAGCGACTGAGATGGTTTGGACACATGAAAAGGATGGAAAATGAAAGAATACCAAGAAGAGAATTTGCAAGGTTAACAGGGAATAAAAGAAAAGTAGGAAGACCAAGAGATAGGTGGATAGACCAAATTAAACAAAGCGTAGAAGAGAGAGACGTATCTTGGGTAGATGTAGAATTGGGAAGATGGTGGGAAGATCGGAAGAAATGGAGAGACTTGGTAAAAATGCAGCAGGATATGGAAGAGTTGTCCGATGAAGAGGAGGCTGAAGTAGTTGTGTCAGGTTTGGCTAACCGGCAGCTAAGAGCCAAAATAGCTTGAATAAATGGAGCAAACGCTCCCCCCAACCTGAACACTAGTTTGGAAATGGGGAAGGATATAAAAAAAAAAATGTTCTTCGCCCAGCCGCGCTATATACGTCGAATTTGTCTTGTTAGATGGTGATGCTTATACTATTAGTGTACATAGACGCTAAAATCCATTTAAAAACGTTATTGCAAACCTTTTTAATAAAAATAATGTATCATTGTTCAACGCCTAAAAATATTGCGCTTTTCAATATTTCATGGTGTACCTCTGAGTCTCCGAGCAAAAACAGTAAAGTCGTTCTTCTATATTATTTTCGAAGTGATCGACAGATTTACGACGCTGTTTTATGGCCTTTAAAGGAAAGATAAGTATTCTCACATCTTCTCAGTCTCGCCCCTGGTCCCGTGGGGAGGTTACTGTGCCCAGGGTGGCAGCTTTGGGTTCGATGCTCGGTCGATAAAAAAGTATCCACTATGGTAAAACTAATTCAATACTATCCAACCATCGCATCCATCGACGCGTCATAATTTTGTTGCCAACTATTTCTTACTGTTTGATGTTGATACATCGAAATTTACCTTTTGTGCAAATTAAATTATAAATTTAATTAAAAAAATGCCTGATTTGAATAATGTGTTGCTTCAAAGGGTTGATAAGGTATCACTAAAACAAACTATTATAACGTCCTAACCCACGTTTAATGACCAGGCACCTCCACCATATTAAAAAAATCCTCCATTCTTCCATATAGGTTTTTATTAACATTTTCAACTGTTTTGTTGATTTTGGTAAAATTTCTATACTTTAAAATTGAGCTCAAAAATAGCTATCAAAAATATTGCCACATATCAATATCGTAAATAAGTATCGATTTCTTCGCCCAGCCTTACTAATGCCTGTTTTTAATTTCTCGTGGAAAACTACCCAGAATGCAGTGCATGCCTTTTTTGTGCTAATTCCTAGGGATATTAAAATATAGACGATTTAAAAGGGGCATACAAGCTTCCTGCTACAATATTGGCAATTCAGCCAAGCCCTGCTTTGCTAAACATTTTGAGCGAAAACTGCCCTGTATACAAACGTAAACGTTCAGAAAAGGTAGATTCAAAACGCTTTAAAGAAAGCGCAATGGAAGAAATCACATTTAGCCCTGAGAGCCAGGCTTTCAAGAGTCGCTTGCCAGAGCTCGAAAATCAAAGTAACACAGCTAGGAATCCAACTTCACAAGGCTACTTAGGCCTCTTTTACACGCGGAGGTGGCGATCTGGCGAAATGAAATAGTTGTCGATGAAAACACCGTTTGATGTTTGTGAAATACTGTTGATTCGGAAACACCATTTGAACTGCGCTGTTACTCAAAGAAGTAAAAATTTTTAAAAAAGTGAAGAGAAAAAGTCACGTTTCGGAATGTAAGGTAGCTTTTGTTCCGTCACAGTTGAGAGATTAAAGACCATCCGCCCAACAGTAGAACAATGGTCAACAAGTGAAGAGTGGAATCTAAGAATTCCTTGAGAGTAATGTTTTGCTTCTAATTAAATAGCACCTTCATAGAATTGTCTGGATTGAAAGTACAGCTTTTCACAATTGACCAAACTCTAATCGTTGCAGTTAACCCTATATAGGCCAAGAGACTGGGACCCAAAATTTTGCTCTCTACCTTAACAATTTGATTTGATTTTAGAGTTGATTTTTTAAAGAAGAATTTGAGTAATATTTTTTCTTTATATTTAAATTTAATCTACTGCAAGCAAAGAAAATATCCGGGACATCCCGAAAATTGGTGTTTTTTTGGTGTTTTTGTACACAATTTGATTTTTGAACCACAAAAAATCCTAATCATAAGAATTTAAATAAGAAAAAATCCTACCAATTCCAAACAAAACAAAGCAGCTTTTTACCCAGGTTAAAAGTATGAAAAACTGGCAGATTTAATTGTGTAGATTTTAAAATGTGGTAGGAAATATGTATCCTACTGACCTTAAAATGGGACACTAATAAAATGGGCATGCCTTGCACCCTGGGCAGGCTTCCCACAAGAAATTAAACATTTGAATGAAGCGTAATAACACGTATGGAACTCGAACTCTCTCCCTGAAAGTTATGTAGATTCTCTCCAGGGCGATGAAAGATATTGCCACCTGCCTTTACGACCTCACAGTCGAGAAACTTACGTTCGTTCACTTTTTACAACCCCCTCTGAAGGTTCAATGTGTTGGTTCGCGCACGCGCCCTGAAGACGCCGCAGAACTCCGCTCGCATGTCTGTGAGGATTTACTGGCAGAGTTGCGTCAAGCAATATATTTCTATGGGTTATTTGAGTTTTTATCTTGGTGGATTAGAGTCGAGCATTCTCGAGTATTTTCAATGTTGGCTTATCGTTATACATCGGGGCTTAAGAGTGATGAGGAGGAGGAGGTAAAAACTAAGTTAGGTTTTCTTGCGCAATAGGGGGCGGGGTGAACGTGCACATAGCCACACAAGATCTCACGTGGGATTAAATAACATGAGATGATTAAATATAGTATTTAATTTTAATGTTTTCCACCAAACCAAAATGAATTAAGAAATCTTAAAATATAAATAAGCATGTGTATGGCAGTACCTAAAAGAGGGAACGAAGCTACTTTTATCAATATATCGTCGAAGAAGAATCCACAAATTAGATTATTTCAAGTGCGTTGATCTTTTTGTGATTTTATCGGGTTAGCTTCATTAATTCATTATTAATTTATTATTTTTAAATTAATTTATTAATTCATTAATGGTGGATGTCCCGGATTATGAATCCTGCCATGGTGATTAAAACCTAATATGTATCCCTAGGTCTGTTCGTTCGCAGACCTAATGTTTACACTAAAAAAAACAGTGTTTACACTTTAGTTTGGATTTAGGCTAGTGTTATGAGAGCGAGTTTAACACCGAGGCGAACGACGGGCCAAAGTGGCTCATTCCACAGAAGTGTGTGCGAACGAACGAACCGAATGTCCACAAAAACAGCAAATCAATGGACGTCAAGTTCGGTTTTTACTGTGAGACGTGACACGAACGTAATGTGGATAGACAAGTGTATTCTGTAATTGTTCTTCAATGAGGATGTCACTACATATCTTTTAATGACTCTGTGGGCTAGAAGGGTGCGGCATGAGTCACCCAAATTTTACAAAGAATTACCCGGCACCTCCACCGAACACAACATTTCAATAATGGAATGTAACGTATTATTTCATTTTTATATTTCCGTTCAACAATATTTTCCTCAACTCGCTTCGCTACCACTTTTGCCTCTTTTGGCCATTCCCTTACCCATGTTTGTTGAAATTTAACGTGCTACACACGTCACATACGCCAATATAAAATCTAATCTTAAATACATATGAAATTTAGTTTAGTTAAATGTTGCAAAGCGTTTTGAAATGAATTTCTCTAAACCTATACACGCTAGTTTAAACAACCATCTGTGTATGACTACTCTGATCAAAACCTACCCCTACCACAACTAATCCACTCACCACGTATCTGCTTTACTAGCCACAAACACACACACAGCTTTGAACCCATGTATTTATTAACACACACATGGTGGGCCAGGTTTCTAGCGGGGCTAACTCCGCAGGCGAGACAAGATACATTTAAACACTCGTATATTGCTAGGGCGCTAAATTACGATATTATTATTACTACACTGTTAAAACACCACGATTAATATGTGCACATTATTTACACCACAGCTGGTCATAACGAGGCAAGAACTTATTTCTAGCTTGATTTAAGTTGCAGCTGCTTTCATTTCTCAACATGGCGACTAAAATGTACAAAACGATAAAATATTAAAAATCTTTGTCTTTTGAATATTAAGGCTATTTTAATGTCCTGAACCTGGTTAATCTAATCGATAAAAATTCTTAGATTGTTAGATTTATGCAATTCATTTGGGTATCTTTGATTCGTTTTAAATAATTATTGTGAGGATAAAATTGTGTTGGAACTATTGCTTTTTATCTAATTCTCAGCCTAAAATTTCTCTAGTATTCACAAAATCCCTACTCGCTTTTGTATACAAAAAACGAAAGTTTCTGCAAACTATTTTTAAAGATGTTTGTGTCACAAAACAGCTTTAGTTCTTCTAGATGTTTTCAAAATAAATAGAAAACTTGTAAAAAGTTCATTCTTTTCGCGGATCGTTAAATATTTTCTTCATCCAAGGCACCCAAACCTCCCCCACCCACAACTGCCACCCCGGTCAAAATAAAAAGTGATAAATGTTTCTGCTAGCTCCCAGTTAAGTGTTGTCATTTCCCACTATACTGAAGTGACCCATTGGCAGTCAGTCACTTTTTGGCACTTATTCCGGAGTTTTTATTAATGTTGTTATTAAGAGGACACCCTACAGAGGTTTGTATCCAAGATGTGTGACACATTTCACAGTTTCAAGGAAACAGAAATCTAGGGTTTGCTCAAAGAGAACAAAATATTTACGATACCGATTCGAAGCATCCAAATTAATTAATTTTCTTTGACTAAAGGAATAAACCAACAAGTTCCAGATAACTTTAAATATACATGAATGAACACAATTAACACAAATATGAGAAATATTAAAAAAAGCACGCTTAACTGACAAACAAAGTGGGTTAAGATATTCGCAGAAACTTTAAAGGGAAAAGATATTCTTAAGCTATAAAATTAAGACTTTCGTATCGGTAAACCGCATCAACCGTTTAAAGAAGTGGAGTTTTGCTATATTGTGGATGTTGATTTATTTATCAAAAGTTAACAATTTGTTATAGGTATCTTAAAATTGCTTGATAAATAGTATATTAGTTTGCAAGATTTATATTAATTTGAATTAAGATGATTAAGGATTTAATTTAAACGTACATATGTCACCAATTTTCTAGGCTTTTCAGCAATTTGTGTGTATGCTTGATCGACCACATTGAAACGCTGCATATCAGTCAGATGCTTGTTGGTTACAGAAATGTCAACATGAGCAAAGTTCCCTCGAGATTCGTTTAACCTACTAAACTGTTATAAACAACTAAGTCTAAACTAGTTAATACGTTTTATAACTTCCTCAAGTATTTTTAAACTTTGTGAACTTCATTAAAGTGTTTTTCAAAGTTTCAGAAAGCGCGTTAAAGTAGTACACACTTTATTTGAGCTTTTAATGTTAGATGTGGGTTCCGCCTCGGGCCTAGGACGGCAACGCTGTCGCAAGAAGCGACGTTGCCAACTCGACACTCGTGTAGCTAACAGGCAGAGTTTATGGGCCTAGGACGGCAACGCTGTCGCAAGAAGCGACGTTGCCAGCGCGACACTTGTGTAGCTAACAGGCAGAGTTTATGGGCCTAGGACGGCAACGCTGTCGCAAGAAGCGACGTTGCCAACTCGATACACTCGTGTAGCTAACAGGCAGAGTTTATGGGCCTAGGACGGCAACGCTGTCGCAAGAAGCGACGTTGCCAGCTCGACACTCGTGTAGCTAACAGGCAGAGTTTATGGGCCTAGGACGGCAACGCTGTCGCAAGAAGCGACGTTGCCAGCTCGACACTCGTGTAGCTAACAGGCAGAGTTTATGGGCCTAGGACGGCAACGCTGTCGCAAGAAGCGACGTTGCCAGCGCGACACTCGTGTAGCTAACAGGCAGAGTTTATGGGCCTAGGACGGCAACGCTGTCGCAAGAAGCGACGTTGCCAGCGCGACACTCGTGTAGCTAACAGGCAGAGTTTTTCTACAAACAAACTTTTATCTCTCGATGTCCCAATCAATCAGAACGCATCCCTGGGAGAATTTCCCACTTTGTTTCTGAAAAGTTTTCCGCGTTTTCTTTTGATGTCGCCGAACGACACGACGAAAACACCTTGTAAACTCTTCGACCTTTGATCACGGCACTTTCCAGCCAAAGACTTAAGACATCCAAAAACCTTCTCCCGAACATCTACGATCGAAAAACAAATTATTTAAAATCTGTTGAAGCCAACAGGAAAGCTCTCTCAACCTCCTAAGATTTTCTTTTATAATTAAGACCCTCGATAATTTTCTTCTCGTGTTAAATATCACCCTTTTTCTGAAAGTTTTCCTAGGATTGCAGTTACATTAAGTTGGTTACTTGACATCTCTAAGTGTTAATTTTTCCACTTGGTGCGTTCACACTATTTTGAAGATTCCACTGAAGAATTAGGTGAGTGCAGAACTCGCAAAACGAGGACTAAACAACGATTTATAATATCGTCTTAACGAATTCAACAATAGAAGAGGATCATGATTTAAACACCGTGTTTTCACGATTCAGATGAGAAAACATTTAAATTGAAAGCAATGTTATAGTGTAACAATGTTTTCACTTGATCACTCGTATTCTTAATAATTATCATGACAAGAGAGATATTTTATGAATTATATTTACATCACCTTCAATATTACCGACATCGATGGCATTGATGACATTTGTAAGTTTTTCTTTTTTAACGTTTTTTTCTTCTTTCTTTCTTTTTTCTTTCCTTTTTCCTTTTTCCTTTTTCCTTTTTATCCACCACTTTTTTATATTTGATTCATTAATAAATTGCATTTTATATCCTTTTTATTTGTTAGCAAAATTGTTGTGTTTTAATGCATTGTTGTTGTAATGTTACTATTTCAAATATTTACTTAACTGTAGTTCATTGTTGTGTCTGCATCTATGTAATTAGATTTATTTAGTTGTCCTCCTTCGTAAATCAGTTTTTATAACTGAATAGCATAGACGTAAAATAAATGAATGAATAAAAAAAAATTAGATGGCTCTTAAGAAACGTGAAAGACTAATCCAGGAGGTCCCGCTCGAATTCCGCCCCCGGCAATCCTAACTGAAAGCTAGAGAAAAAAGAATTGAACAAAAACCAGATAGATCAAAGTATTACAAGTAACAAAAACGAGAAAAATGAGTCAAGTGCATGTGTTTTAAGTTAGTTCTATAAAGAAGCTACAGGAAAATTAATACAAGAGATAAGACTTCATGGAGCTGAGATCTAGCGGCGGAACACTCAAACTACTTTGCTTTTTGTTATTTTCTTGTGGAGTAAAGTGATCCAAGTGGCACTGGAATACATAGTGGGCGCAATAAAAATAATAAAATTGAATTTTAAAATCTACTTTTGTTACATCTTAACTTTTGCCTACTAGCATGATGCATTGTGGTTCAACCAAATGCTCTGCATGTTTAATTGTTTGAAATTGATTGATTGTATGATTAATTGATTGTTTATTGCCTAACGTCTCATATTAATGCACTTGGGCTATTCGAGACGATTAGTGGTGATAGATGAGGATGAAGTGTGAACAGAAGGGAGGAGGGGGAACCCGGTACCGGCACGTAGCCTACTCCTTTCGAACAGTACCAAGAGGACCAACGGCTTTACGTCCCACCCGAAAAGACGGTGTAACCTTGACAGTCATATAGGTTCCTCCACTAATCCGGACTGCCAGGAAGACGTCGAGGAGAACGAAGCCGTTACACAAGCTCTCGAACCCTCCGTCTGCTCTAGTCAGCGGTATAATGTGTGTTTCAGAGCCGAGCGGTCACCCACTCTACCCCTGACCACGCCCCGCTTAACTTCGGTGTTCGAGTGGGAACCGGTTAAACGACCTTGGCTTAACCGCTGGCTTTGTTCGAAATTAAACATCAACGCTATTTATCTCGGGACTTGTATTTTTTTTTACTTGTATTACTTTGATTTTCCAGCCTTCTAATCTTAAAATTCTATTTTTCATTTTTTGTGTGATCAAATATATAAACGCTTAATCGTGCAAAAATATGCGTCCCGAAATTACACACCTTTTTTATAATCAACATAATATTTTGAAAAAACCACGTGACAAAAAATACAAAAACAAAACGTGGTGTGTGTACACAAAATATGAACAATCACGTCAATAATGCCCAATACTTTTTCTCGCCCAAATATTCCAACATCACGGGGAAAATAACGTGGTAATGCTATTTCTATTGCAGACTTTCGCCGATGCTTGAAAATTATACCTGGTTTGATTTTTATCTTCGGGTTATGGTGAACTTATTTTATTTTCCTTTACCCTGAAAAATTTATAACATGTAATATTTATTTAAAAATTAGAGTTGAAGAATATGTATAAAATATGTAGCTACAAATAATATTTAGTTTCCAATTTGCCTGTAAATTCGTTTTTTTTATGTATAGCGAGTGAATACTACCCCATTTAGATTTACGATTAGCAAGAGTATCCTGTAGTAAAATCCTTCGAACGTCAGTAAACCTATCACCCCACCCCACCCCACCCTTGCCTTCCTTAATAAACTCCCCTGTAAAACCTGGTGAGTGTTGAAGTTGACACAGCCCCCGACAGGAGCAGCACTGGCGAAGTGCTACGTCACTCAACCTTCCAATTAGCCCTAGGAAATGGAAACCGTAAGCCCGCACGCACCCTGCATTCAGGCAGCGCGACGACCAACGAACGACGCGACGGCGCGAAAATGTTATTTAAAAGCGTTGCTGTGTAAACTTTGCATCATCAACTTAAAACTCGGCGAAAGTTTCCTTAGAAAGGGAAAAGGAGGGTCCGATTTGCATTTAATTAATAATTTAATATGAGAAAGCGGCGACTTGGCAACGTTGGTGAGAGCGCCGGCAACCGTGGACGGACGAATTACGGCATCAACGTGTTGGCTTAGGTGTGTTGACAATTTTTCTTCTAATAAGGTAAATTTAATTTAAAAGTCTTTTCTTGAAGGAGTGAAATTAAGTAAAGTCCTGTGAGGAATTTTAAATTGCCTTAGTTTATCTCGTGGAGGGTGATGCATGGCTTCTCAGGGCAGAGATATGCTAATGAGGGTCCCCACTGAGTACAATGATACAATCGTAGTAAGTTCTTTTAGTTCTAAGCGGGCCTGACATGTGGACAGCTCACTCGGAATACATGAATGCATGAATATTATAATTAACACCACCAATCCGTTACTCAAGACACTTTGTGCTAGGATCTGATGTTTGAAAATTTATTGAGAACGTCTCTAGCATTACAATTTTATTTTGCTAAACACCTCTACTAATACAATAGTTGATAGTTTGTTGCTAAACCTATCTACTATTGTAATAATTAATTTGTCGCCAAACGTATCTACCAATGCAATATTTTAGAGATTGTTGAACTTGTTGTTCTCCTTGGCGCCGTCTGCTCGGCAGTCCGGGTTAGTGGAGGAACCTATATGACTGTCAAAAGTTACACCGTCCTTTCGGATGGGACGTAAAGCCGTTGGTCCCCTTGGTACTTTTCGGTAGGAGTAGGCTATGTGCCGGTACCGGGTTTCCCCTCCTCCTTCTCTATTAAATTTGCACTAGTGGGCTACATTGCCTGTTGCAAATAGAGACATAAATAAATAAATAAATAAATAAATGTCTCTATTTTTTTTTAAAATAAATTTGTTGTAAAACGTATCTTTTAAAGCAATCGTACCGTTAAAAGTATAGTTTCCAATGGTATACTGATCACTGTCCACATACAAGGTGAACTATAAGAACTTGATAAGCAAGTGCAGAGTTATAAATATTGTCTACAGATCTCTGATATTCTCAACTCGTTTCTAGATTATTTCCAACTTTTACAATATTAAACTATGTTTAGGTAACTCTGAATATTAAACAGAAACATCGGCTCAACAAAGTTAACAAGAATTAAACCCAACTTTACAGAAGCTTCGATGAGATCCGCTTAAATCCCCTCGTCTAATCTTATTACAGGTAAAGTCAGACTTTCTTGGTTGTAATATGGTAATTTAATCTTTTATGTCTCCATCTTCAAGTCAATGTTGAAATATAATTCTCATGCACGCTGCTGGATATCCTAACCCGATTTGGTTCAGCCCTCAGCGTCTGATGGAATTACCGATGATGTAGCAGGTAACTAGGGCATTGGGTCACAAAGTAGAATAACCATACTTGGTTTTATATTATTAACAATTTTCAATTTTTAATTAATTATTAGAATTTCATTAGGTTTAAGTCAACTTTATTAATATTTAAAATTTGCAATAAGCAAATTGTCGTCAATATTTTATTAAAGACGCTCGTTGTAACACTGCGCGTAAAAATGAATATTGAATTTTTACTTGTAAAGAATCTTAAATTATGATTTTCTTCTAATTTGTTTTCGTTTGTCTGCATTTTTCTATATTATTAAATTATTAGATATTATGATAAAAATTGTCTGGCCCGGCACCTCCACCAAAAACGTTTGTAAATCTTGGACCGGCACCTCCACCATTCCCTATAAAATATGTGTATTACCTGAAACTTTCGATTATCGGCTACCCTAAATGACGGGTAATATTTGTTCTTATGAACCGGAGCAGAGGTTACAGAAAGTAATTAAATTTACATCATTAAACTTACTAAACAATAATTTGAAAGAGCGAAGCGAAGACTACAATTTCACTTACCCTGAAAAAATAGTTCGGTGTGTTTTTTGTCTGTTTGCTCGCTCTCTACCGGGGAAACGGCATACGCGATCGTGATGGAAATTAAAGAGGACCTTAGAAATATCTTAACTTAGATCTTCCAAGTTTTTGGGTACAATCAAAAAAATATTTCTTATATTTGTTTCGTACTTTTACGATTTTTTCCCGATTTTTAATGCAATATTTTCGTGATAATTGGCCCGCGTCCGGGAAAATGGCTACTCCGATCTTAATAAAACTTTATGGGAACGTTTGAAATCGCTGAACTCAGATGTATTATGATTTAAGGGACAATCTAAGAAACATTTTTCATAGAAATCGTACTTTTAGAGCAACGATAATCAACCATAAATGCTCATCCATCAACGCGACTGAAAAAAGCATAAGCAAAGAGTTCTAGTCTTTATTCTCCACCTATGGTCGTCTCAACACTCTTTGCATATCTATGAACATAGTTTATTCGCTGCCGTTTTGTATTCTACATAGCCACTGAGCTTTAGTGCGACGGTTTGTATATAAAGTAAAATCGATCAATGTTAAGATCATACAAACTTTTATAACTTTTCCCGTTTGCATGTCTTTTTATTCTTAACTGATCAGAATTTCTTTCGAATCCATGAAAATATTCATGTATAATATATGCGTGGGAAATCATGTCATGGGTTGACTTTGAATATTTCCCCTAGCTATTGCGTGCGAACTACAAGGTAAATATATAGAGAAGTCTGGTTTGTATTTGTGTGCTCTGTCCTGGAATCAATGCCGGAATTATAATCACATGCTAATTACTCAACCACGGTTGACCTGCTTAGATTTAACAGCAGAACTTTGAGCGATACTCGGTAAGGTTTGTTTTAAATTAAATTAGTACCAACTTGACGTGAATAATTTGTAAGTTTATTGGATGAGCGTAGCGAGCGTAGCGAGCGAAGCGAAGATTCCATTTCACTACACTGGAGAAAAAAATCCGGAAGGTTTTTTTTTTTTCTTTCTTTTTTTTTTCTGTATTTTTGTGTGTTTGTCAGCACGATTCCGGCTAAACCGATACTCCAATTGCGATGAAATTTTATGGAGGCCTTCGAAATCTCTGAACTTAGAACTGCCACGTTTTTGAGCGCAATCGGGAAATTTTTCTCATAAAAAACGCAATTTTACGATTTTTTCGATTTTTAAAAAAATTCTTCGACTTATAACACCTACATACTTTATCCGATTGTAATGATTTTTTCACAGAACCTTAATTTTATGAATTAAGATATTTGTGTGAAATTTGAGCGTAATCGAAAAATTATTTCTCGTGAAAATCGAAATTTTCCTTTTTTTTTTTTTCTTTTTTAAAATAATTCTATTGATTTATAACACCTACATGCTTTATTCTTTTGTAATGATTTTTTCACAGAACCTTAATTTTATGAATTTATATTATTCGTGTTAAATTTGAGCGCAATCGAATAATTATTTCTTATAAAAATTGCAATTTTACGATTTTTTTTTTTTAAATTACGATTAATTAAAAAAATTAAGTAACTTTTTAATTTAATTTAATTTAATTAAAAAAATAAAGTTAATTTTTTATTAAATTTAATTTAATAAAAAAATCTTCGACTAAGTAATGATTTTTTCACAGAACAACAGAAAATCCGCGTAACACATGGCAGCTCAATGCAACATATACGCTCATCCAACAAACGCGGGGACTTAAGCGTTTTCCTAGTAAGATAAATAAATGTTAATTAGAGAAAACTTGGTCGTTGTGTTTCACGGAAGTGACCCAGAGTAGAGAGGGGGGAAGGGGGTGGGAGAGAAAGAATAAAGAGGGCAGGATCATAATAAATAGATGCTAATGCGAGTTTCTGAATAAGATAACAGTTATTCGGATAAGTTATACAGAAGTGAGAAGAATATATAAGAGTTTGAGGAAACAAAGATGCAGGTGTTCAGTGCGGTGGGGGATGAAACAATGACGCCCTAGAATCTACTATACATTATACAACTTGGGTCAGTTAACAATGTTAGATGAGCTCGGGCAAACCAGGTTTTACTGCAGAATGCAGAGGTTTATTCTGGATCACTTGGAAGCTCTATCGTTCTTCCTATGGGATTGTGGTTTAATGTTGTAATGTAGCAAGTAAATTGTTTAGTAAATGACAGTCTCAAGGCAAAACAATAAATGTTGGTTGTTATTTCCCAAACCAAAAAAGGTGACAATTTATAAAAATGTAGAAGTGATTCTGATTGCGACTTTCGTATAAACCTTCGTATATTGAAAAAATCTCGAGTGAAAATTGGAAGTCAAAATGTAGTATATAATATATAATGAAAGAATTCGTTAGGTTTGGTGAACAAACAGCGGTTATTATCTGGACATTCGACATTGTTAACAAAGTTAATACAAGCGTCTTAAACTTAAACGCTTAGAGATAGAACCGAACCTAATAACCATTTATAACTGTATTGGGTATGTTGAAACACTTTTATTTTACTTTAGGGACTATAACACACAAAAAATATTTTAAACACATAATCTTTAGCAAAATACTACAATGAACTGACCATTAAAAACGATATCTTGTATCTGTAATTTTACAGGATTTAAAAAAAATGTTTTGATCCTGAAATGAGCAAAAAATTTGCGTCTTTGTGAATTTATTAAATCGGTATAAACCTGCTTATTTTTTGTTCCACAGCAATACTAGAGCACTGTACTAATCTAAAATGTCCATTTACAACATCGTGCCTTGAAACTGGGCACGAATATACATACACTCAAACACGCCAAAATAAACATTACAAAATCAAACCCCTTCTTTGGTAATCAGCATATTTGGACAGAACCACTTGTCCAAATTATAAAACAAAATATATTATATTTACAGAAACGGCTGTCAAATACGTCAATAATGGCAAATCTTTTTTGGTTCAAAATACTCCAATATCTCCGGGCATAAAGTTCGTCCCCATGGTATTTCTTATGGTAGATTTTTGCCGATGAAAACTATCTCGAAAATATTTTTCTGGTCATGAAAAACTCATTATCCTTCCACTCTCTAAATTTATAACATAATAGCCTGAATGATTTTTCCGCCGCGTTTTCCCATGTTAAAGTAAAATAACTTTCCGACGAGACAAGAAGGAGTTTTGTTTCTTGACACAATCTCAAGTCACATTTAACAAAACAAACTCTTTGTTTTTAACGTGATACAAGGTATTTGTCAAGAGAATTGTTTCTCTTTGTACACTCAGTTATAAGAGCGTTACGTCCTGTGTTTGTCTAGTAGTAATTACTATTTGCTGTGTATGTTGGAAGAGGGGGCTGAAGTGAACTACATGTTGACTTATCTAGGACGTAGTAACATGTAATTAAATAGAGCAAGTTGGATATGGAAAACAATTAACTTGTTCAAATCTACGTTACTCCACTCTTGAAAAGATGGTGTAAATTAACAGAAGTCAGAATTCATATTTCGTGTCAAGTGATTAAAAGTTAAAATACAATTTCAACTACTACTTTTCCAAACACAAAATAAAAGTAAACATGAAGTAGAAGTTTTGAACTTATTTTAATATAGGACGTGAAATCTACGAGCAGAATTGAATGTTCTCAAAGAGGAAATAAACCAAGTTCAAGGCCTTAGTTTCCTGCAAATCCGTCAAATCTGCCACATCATATATGAATGATATAAATATTTTATTTATTAATTTATTCATTTAACGTCTATTTAATTCAGTTATAAAAACTGATTTACAAATGAGGATAACCAAATAAATCTAATTACATAGATGCAGACACAACAATGAACTACATTTAAGTAAATATTTGAAATAGTTATATTACAACAATGCATTAAAAACTCAACAAAATTGGTAACAAATAAAAAGGATATTAAATGCAATTAACGAATGAATCAAATATAAAAGAGGGTGGGGAATGAAAAGAAAAGAAAAGAAACAGGAAAAATATATATATATTAGAGTATCGGAATAATACAGTAATTTTTTTAAGTTCCACGACAAAAAATACCAAAAATATCAAACAAATAGTGTTTGATTGAATACCGATTGTAATATTTATGTAAAACTAAATAATTTCTGATTAAGAGCGCAGTTACACGTTTTAGAAATCACTTCTCAAAAAGTATTAACTTTGTTTTTACTCCACTTTCAAATGTTATTATCTTCGTACAGGAAGTGATGGAAAAATTCAAGCTTATGGTGCAAAAATGCGCAGAAATGGTGTATTGTGGTTTGATTCGATTTTGAAAATGAGGGAGTCTCGATTTACTTGTCTCCTCCTTCTTGAAATGCGAAGAGAACCGAAATAATTGGTGTGGAAACGAGGAGAGTGGTGCAAAAATATGACACTTCTTGGGTTAAAGGGTGTTGGAGTGGGAGGGGGGGGGGGGACCAATTTATTGAACTGGTCTAAACTTCCCGCGTTCTATTATAGATGTCACTGCAACCGCTTTGCTTTGTTGGTGGGAAGTTTCGTTTTCATCAGAAGCTTCCTGCAAAATGTGTTTGGTAAACGCTAATTGGAAACGTCTCCCACTCACTCTACCCCTACACCTGAACACAATGCCTCGTCCTGCCTATCAGCCAATCAGCCAACGACAACCGCCCCTCATCCCCTCACCCCTCTAGCCAAGTTACTTATTTAACTACCGCTAATATTAAAACCACGCAAAATTAACTGATTTTAGTGATATTTCACTAATCTCTACTCAAATCGAAAAAGTGACTTGCAAATCCTATTTAGAACTGTAGTCCGAGTGGAAAAATATTGAAAAATTATGATAAGTACGACTTTTTAATAAGAAATGTAATTATTTGTTTAGTTCCGTAAAACAGTACTGATAGCAATATTTGAATACTTTTTAATGTAAAATATAGTTTAAAGAAATCAACATAGGTCCTACAAATAAAGTTTACACTTTTTGAAGCGTTTTGAGTAAAAATCACTAAAATCCGTTTCTTTCACGTGGTTTTAATATTGGCGGTAGTCCTCCCTCTTAAGAAACATCGCCCCTCTCTCCCCTCCCTCCCGCCTCCAGCTCGGACGTTCAATATGTCACTGTCAACCTACCTCGTCTAATTACAAACTCTCGCAATCACAGTCGCCCAAGTCATCAGTCAGAGAAAACTTTTAATGGTGGCACTCTTGCAAACAAAACTTCGCATCTCTCTCAGATACACCAACTTGACAAGGTTAAACCTATAGAAACACAAGGAAGTTTCTCGCTGTTGGGTTCAGCTACCTGCTCTGATAAACACGTCCCTCGGTGTAATCTAAAGGGGTGTTACTATTGTGAAGGGTTGATGTGTCAATTAAAATCTGATTGTAAATTGTTCACACCGCCTAGTTCATCAACATTCTACCGTGTACGGTAAACTGTTTGACGCCGTTCACTTGTTTAAACAACTACCTTTACTTGCTCCCCCACATTCATGTTTAATGCATACGATTACGGAGTGAAGGAACACGGTTTAGTTATTTTGGGGTGTTTACACTACCTGTCACAAAACATCTAATCTGCTTTTCACTTCCTCAGCTAGCTTCATAGCACCCGGGCTCAGTTATTTACTCATGTAATTCCGTACCCGTTTTAATTATTACTGGTATAAAACACAGGTTGAATATTAAGAGGATTAGCTGAGACTAGCGAGGGACTCAGCTTTCAGATGATTGCAGCTAAACGGTTACTAGTATCATGATCATATTTTGCGGAAACCTTAATGAAGAACCGTTATTTATATTTCTACACTCGGTTGCGAAGAAATAGCCTTAAACAATCAATGCGGGACAAATGCCCGAAAAATCGAAAAAAACGAAAATCCCTAAAATGAGTTCCAAATCAAGAAAATCCAATTAAACCTGTTAACTTTAGGGTTATAATATTAGCATGCACGTTCCCGGTTTACAGCATATTTTAACGTTAAGATCCAGTTCGTAATATGCTTTAAAATATACTATGTTGTTTGAACAAATTGCCCAAAATTTGGGATTTCACGTTTTTTTAATAAATTGATTAAAAAGTTATTTTAATAATATGTTTATAATTTTTTTTATTTTTTCATGTAATTAAGTGTTATAAATATATATATTATCAACCGTTTATAAAAAATAAAAACAACACAACAACAACAACATTATCTCGTCTCTGACTTACTAAGCATAATACATTTCGTGATGTGCTCAACTTTTGGATCAGAAATGTATGTAAATCTATTTATGCATTTATGCAAATTTCTTTATGCATTATGTAGTATTATACGACTCAAAATGAAGATACTCATTATTATTATGCCTCTATAGAGATATGAGACGTGTCACACTACGACCCAGGACACAACAGATGTTGTTATTGCTAGTAGCATCATACACTGCATTCCCTGCAGGCAGAGAGAATGTGTGTACTCACAAACTACATGGCATGAGTGCTTATGAGAGCTAAATATCGTACAGTACACCTGTTAACCCCTGAACTGAAGGCAACTTATCACCCGCCCGACTAATTATACCACTCAAAACTATATTACATCAATTCCGTACACAACGGAAATTTACATCTAACTGCGCTCTGGGCTTGTTATACAATGGTAAAGCTACTCTTAGAACAAAGTGAATGGTATTATATTTATATTGTGTTTAATCACATCTGACAACAGATATTTCACACACAAGCGCCAAGTAATTTATTCTCAACAGTAAAAAATACACATTTATCACAATTTAAAACAATACATATACATAGAAATAAATACACATACAAAAGTTATAATAAGGGGGTTAGATTTATGCTGTATTCTTAGTTGTCGACCACTTTGCAAACGTAACTGTTTCCGTTGTGTTACTTACTTAAGGAACTCACGAAATAATATATAATTGATAGCTATTAATATTATTGTTCAGTGTCAATGGTAAAGTTAGCTTTCTATATTATAATTTGCTGTATTTAATCTAGGACAGAGCGGGTAGAGGTTTTGAAAGAAGGGTCTGGTTTAGGTACGTTACTGTTTCGTGTTTTATGGTCGGGTAGGGAAAACTTATAATACTGCGTGTAAAAATGGATATTCAATTGAATTGAATTGTGAAGAATCCTCAATTATGATTTTTTTCCAATTAATTTCTTTTGTCTGCATTTTCATTGAATGGCATTTTGCATAGGCCTACAATATACATGAATTAAAAATTGACTGGACCGGCACCTCCACCAATCAAGTTTGTAAATCCTGGACCGGCACCTCCACCATTCCCTTAAATATATATATGTTTGCTACCCGAAAATCAGGTGCCTTTTTTGAGTGTCGGTTTGGCCTCCAGGAACCCAATCCAACCCAAAATTTCGGGTATCCGACCGAACACCACTAATTTTACCTCATGTTATTGTGAAAAACTTCTAATGATCGATAAGCAAACAAATAAAGTAAATTAAAACGTACATGCACGCTCGTATCATCCGGTTCTGAGTGCTAGAGTTCTTGCTGAATCAGGACAAGTTAATGGGCCTAAGAGTAAACTTTGAGTAGGATAGAAACCACATCACGTCAACATCAGCGAACCCTAAGGTGGAAAGAACTTAGCTAATTCAATATATTATGTGAGAGAGGAAAGTTTAGGGTCATTCCTCTTTTCTGGGGGGGGGGGGGGTCCAGTGGTGTTAACACTGTGTAGGTCTTGGAATACTTTGAGTGTTAATCAATTAATATTTAACAAGGACGGGTCCGGGGGTACCTTAAAGAGGTAGAAAAGCTTCTTAATAAACTGATATTCAAAGAAGAATTAAAAAATAAAATAATTCGCCGTACGTTGATCTTTTTTATGGCAACGCTGGGTTAACTTAATATTAAAAATGTTTGTTCCTTTTTTCGCATTCAGACATAGTGGAGGTGCCGAATCATATATTTTAAACCTTTGGGAGGGGAAAGGGGAATAGCCCCTCTCCCCTTACCCCCAGGGTCACCAACATAACATCAACATTCTTTATCGTCTTGTTGAGGACAATGCGTCGGGTCCGGTTTTTATCCGTGAGACGTGATGCACGGACGGACAGACAGAAAAGTAAAGCTTTTATTGGATAATATTCTGATATTGATATTGTTTTTCTGTCTTGTAAAGGCTAATTTAAATGTTAATAACAGACCATCGAGTTAAAATATTTCTTTAAACAGACTGCAATGCAACAAAGAAATTATTCTATGCCACCTTATATTTTTATTGTAATTATTACAACAAAGGAGATACTACGATTCAAGCCTAGATTTCGAAGTTTAACATTCAATAACATTACCTCAAGACATAATATCTCATCTCCGATTACATCAAGACTTACTAGCAAGTTGATCACTGAGCTGTACAATAAACTTAAACTAATGAAACTTAGTAAAGTCTCTGTTTTGTGCGTGTTTGTGTAATATTCAACATAACTCACTACACTACTTAACTTATTAATCTCAGTCACTGTTTTGTTGTTGTGTTATATTCGATTTATTTTCTTCTTTCTGCAGAGTTTACACATCACTTCACACCAAGGAAACAATACCCTTAAGGTGTTTTAACCTAAGATACACTCAGATTTACATGCTGCAAAGAACGAAACATCTGTTAAGAACATATTACTAAAAACATCAGCAAAACTAAAGCTAGTTAACTTCGATTCTTTATTTTCTAGCGTGGAAGTTTCTAGTTTATGTTTTCAAATATAAACCAAATAAGAAAAGAAAATTTATGATGAAAGCAAATCATAGCGGAAACTTAACTAACAAAAACTCATAATGGATTTTGCTAATGATTTATTAAATGCACAAGATGTAATGCAACAGTTAACACGAAAGTAATAAACAGTTAAATGGGATCTTGGTTTTAGAAATTTGTGTTATTTACAGTAGCAAAGCAATGCAATAATATTTCGAAGGCTCCATCACAATTCTCTGGAGAACCTGAAAACTAAACACGATACAAAAGTCAGATAAAAGATTCTCTCGTCGTCGACAATTAAGTACAAATAAATTAAGCATTATTATATCGGAATTCATGAATTTAAGAATATCATAATTGGTAAATAATATAAAATCATCATTGAAATCATTGAACACGTGAACTCACTTGTCCAGATCTTGATTTAACCACTCTCAATGTTTTAAATATTTTCTTCTGATTTTATTGGCATTGTATTATTGTTTGTATGGTAGCAATACTTTTCTAATTTTATTCAGTATAGTATTGTGTGCTTATGTGTACCTTGGAAGACCTATTCTGATTTATAGTGTATTTTCTTATTGTTTTCAACTATTATTTAATTGCAATCCAATGCCACATTTGTCACACTTGTCTTTGTTGTTGATTGGTATTTAAAATAAATACATGAGAAATCAAAGATATGTTTTTATTGGCTGTGATACAACTATTTACATCTTTAATAAATAAGTACATATATTTGCGCCCCCGTTTGGGTCCAGGGTAGAATTTGGCTTAGAGTATGGCTCTGCTTATCGTAAAAGGCGAGGAAAGAGATAAATTCCATCTCGCAAACATCTGTTAGTAATTAGGAGAGTATACTACTAACTGAAACTAGAGGCGAGCTCTGTCAGTCGTCGTCGGGGACCCTCTCCATCTATATTTCACCGAAATCACATGAATGAAAGTCAAAACGACCCTTGGCATGGTTTAGCCTGAAACCTAGGATGGCGAACACGGAACAAAATTGGAGTATAAGCTCTATATGAAATGGCCCAGTGTATTTTGACGTAAAGTCTGCTGCTGAAGGAAGATTCCTGATGGGGCTTTAACATGTCTAGTGTTTTCTCCAAAGCTAACCCCTCAAAGCTCAAATGTTCGCCCGCCGAATGCTGAACGAGTTTGTGGACGTGGCATTTATTTATATGGTTCATTGCTCGAGGAGACGGCATTGCTGTACTGAGTCGGGCGCGTTAGTCACACGGGCGGTGAGTTGAGGAGGTGGCAACGCTGTACTGAGTCGGGCGTGTTAGTCACACAGGCGGTGAGTTGAGGAGGAGGCGGTGCTCCCTTGAGCAGGAGGTGAGAATAGGGAAGACTCACAAAGTTTTTTTTTATTATTCTACTATATTCAGAGCCAGTTTCTGATTATATAAATATAAAATTTTCGTTATTTAAAAAATATTTTCAGTTGTAAAAGTGAGTTTAAAGTTTTAGTGTAATAATGGCGGAAAAAAACAGGGCAATACGTCATAACCCTACAACCAATCACCGTGTGCTCACTAAAAAAATGCATATTTGATGATCATCTTACTTCTAGAAACACTTGCAATATATTATAACATTCGCACGTTTGTGTATACATTTTCAACGACTTATTATTTTATGATAACATTATAAAGAAAATGTCAACAACGGACTTTTGTTTTAACACGAGCTGGTGAACGGCCGAGAGGCGAATTATGCTTCGTGATCTAGAAGACCGTGGTCAATTTCATTCATAACCAACAATGTATTTAGGGTTATGACGTCACACGTCTTTTCACAATAAAAGCGCGGGAAAGAGTAAACGTAAAACTTTGTACCTCTGTGGAATAGAAAGTATTTACTTTGGATTGTTATAAACTACGGCGATGGTGTTTTTAAGTGAATATCTACTGATTCTGTACACCAGCGCTAATATCTAAAACTGGTGAGACTTCCCTATTGAGTAGCACCGTGTACCTGGTGCAAATCCCTAGACATGTGTGTTGCCACACCATTATACCGTCTGCCATTTATCATTGCCACTTTATTTATACAAATTTATTTTTTTATTTAACGAATATCCTTTTACATTAAAAACAAATATTTGCAAAGGTCAATAAATAAAACTAGATGTACATAAAGGCTCAAAAACTATTATTCTTTTGTATGTTTGCTTTTCACTGGGGAAACTTCGTTATCATTATTATTTATTGTTGTAACGTCTATCATATTAAGTTATTTACGAATTAATTTACCAAGGACAAATATTTAAAATAACTCTCTATGATAAGACTAAACGATTTCTGAAAACATTTTCAAACAGATTCCATACCTACTCTTGACCATACAATAAGTCAACAACAAAAAATATCGAGCCATGGAGTGTTATGTGTATAACTTTCTTGCGGTTTGATCTTAAGAGTGATTGTTGCTTCAGTTAGGCCCCTAGAGACAGCTGCGTGGGTGATTAATGATGACTTGTGAGACTCAACATACCCATAATGTTGTCTCTTTGGAAGTCAACATCACGGTAACGATATGGTGTAGTCAGAAGACATATTACAAATGCCAGCTGAACATTTCAGATTCACATTTTGATGGAAATAAGACAGATTGATGTGTTATTCTTACGAAAATGTTGGCATAAGATGGATTACCATTTTAAAATTATGGCCAATTTAAAAAAAATAATATATTTTACTTTTTCAGACCTGTCTATCTCTATTTCGACCAAAATTTTATCAAATTCTCTCATTTGGGACGTCACAAGTTTGAATCCTGCAATCGGCAATCCTAACTAAAAGTATTTTCCGAGTTTTTATTGAGTTGTATTGAGGTATTGAGTTATTTTAAACTTTCTTTGGTCATTATGTTTACAATTCATTCATTTATTTATTCATTCATTAATTCATTGCACCCTAGGCAGGTCTCAAACTAGAAATACAAAACGTCTGTATTATCACCAAACACAAAATGTGTACGACGAACGTCTTACGTATTGTTGAACTGATAATATTCTAGAATTTCCTTCTCTCCTTACGTATTGTGGAACTGATAATATTCTAGAATTTCCTTCTCTCATTTAAGAAAGAGTCATTAATAAAACAAATCGATTAACTGTATTCAAATGCTACTCAAGTATATGTAATGCCTAATTATCTTAATTGAACTTTGTCTTCACATTTACCTTGAGATAGCTTCGAGAAGACATCAACGACAAAATATAAATGTCGACATAACCTTTGAAATTAACATCTTGCAAGCGTGGGTTTTGCTTTTCTTGCTCGAGATAAAATCTGAGAATATATTAGAAAATACGAAGGTAGGAACATAATTATTATATCAGCGCCCACATAAGTTTGAATGTTGAATGGTTTTCAAAATACTAAGGAAATAAATGTTTTCTTCCGCTAAAGTATGATCAATTCCCTGTATTTCTGTTTCTGATTGTTAGTAAATCTTATACACACACATAACAAAAACTTGTAGAAATACAGCCAAACCTTACACACTCAAAAGGAATGAGATCTAAAAAAAGGGCCAAGCTCATCTACCCTTCCACATAAACGTACAGTGTCCCATAACAGCATCCTCGAAAAGCTTGGCAAAATAGAATTTGCGATTTTTAATTTAACGTAATAGTTTATCCAAGTTCTTTTTTTCTAATTAATTTAAACGTAATAACATGCAAATTCTATTTTGCCAAGCTTTTCGAGGATGCTGTTATGGGACACTGTACGTTTATGTGGAAGGGTAGATGAGCTTGGCCCTTTTTTAGATCTCATTCCTTTTGAGTGTGTAAGGTTTGGCTGTATTTCTACAAGTTTTGTTATGTGTGTGATCTCATTACTTTTTCAAGTTCCATTACAAAATTATTTGCTAAAATATAATATTTTTATCAAAGTTGATTTAAATTCTATGGTATTAGCAGTAACAATATAGGATGTAAAATATCTAGACCCGGATTCATGTACATCCTGGGTATAGGTGGTATAACCATGGTATAACGACGGTATAAGGACTGGACCCCAATTCTTGAGTTCGTGGGAGATGAGTTGAAAACGCAATTTGAAAACGAAGTCGTTTTCGTTTTCGAAGGAATTGGTATTCTTGAACGGTATCGTGGAAAACGTCATGGGTTGTGAGTTGAAAGCATTGATATTAAACCCCTATAGTAGGCTAGATTAGCAGTCTCCTATACCTCCGCACAGGCGCGAGCGTAGCAAATTGAAGACTCAACCGGCCCATTTCAAGATGGCGATTTGGTGTTTTAATTTATGCTTTTTTAATGCAATAAAGTATTTTACTGGATTGTTTGATATGGTTTTAGCTTGTGCAGCATGGTATTAAACAAAAGAAACAATACGAAGTGATTGTATAAGGGAATTTAGTAATCATTTGGTGTTAAAGGCTAGTATGCTTACCTGTCAACCTGGCGGCAATCTTGAGAACTATTTGGCCACAAATCGCTCCCATTTGATTAACATGTAAACTGTCATTTTAAGATGGCTTCTAATTGTACCGGAAGTGGACCACCGACTGCTGGTCTAGCCAATTATATAGGATGTATATGGTTGAAAGAGTATCACGAAATCCAAACACTTTAAAAAGATTTGCGTATAGCAAAGAGCTCGAAAAAGTTCTATATTTATTCTAGATGGCAGTGCCTTCATAAACGCGGGCCAATCGAAAGACAAGTTGTATGAAATGATTTGATTGTTGCAATTATGTAAACAAACAGTTGAGCAAGTTCATATCAGTCCAATGTTGTGCTGGCATAGGGTTGGCTAGGCTTGTCAAACATGTAATGTAAGTATGAATTTTACTAGTCCTATAGCCAAATGGAACTTTAGACCTACACCTTGCATTATAAATAATTTTCCACATCTGGGCCTAGGCCAGGGACGGTTTCTGATTTGTTTTATGAGAGTATAATGACACCTTTTCTCGTTCCACACAAAGAAGAAAAATTTTAAATGTCCGCTATTTGTTTACGTATCGCACTTTCCCGCCTAACTCTGCTTATACCGTCAACAAGTGTCAAGTAACTATGGTTACTTGTTGATTGTATGCCAAGTGTTTAAGGCTTATTTTAAAACCTTAATTTGGAAGCCTTCCAACAAACTTTTTCAACTTTTTTTTTCAAAAGAGACTATATTTCTATAACCTTAATGTCCATGTAAAATATGAACATTGTAGTCCCACCCGTCTGGTCAGAATCGCGGGCCGACGTATTAGATGTTAGCAGTAGTAGGCAGTAGTAGGCAGTAGCAGTAGCTAACATCCTTAAAGTGATTTTGAGCATGTTTCAAGCCATTTTTTCACCAAGAAGGAATAATCGTACCCCAATAAAATTTGGCATGTGTTGTCAGGTACCTAAATCCCTTCGATTGTGATAGTTTTCAAGTTCACATCACGTTACATGACGGCTGGGTAACACCTCGAAATCACCCCAACTCTGCTTGGTGTATAAGGTGCTTGAGTGTGTAGCGCACCGCGGCTTGGCTGCGGCGCCCTAACGGGCACCTAGATTCGTTTGAGTGGGAGCGTCCAATAAGTCAGTTTTTATTCTCGTTATTTTCTTTTTGATGTGATAAATGTCTCTTTTAATTTGTTTCTCTTTATTATTTTTCTTTAATTTCAATTCTTTCAAATCCGCATATTAAAAATTGATATTCTGTTTAATTATGCGTTGAGAAATTTATGTTTTGCATTAAAATTTCAAAATCTATTAAAACTACGGTTTACTATTTTTTGTGCACGTATTTGATGTTTTATTTAATTTCATCTGTGGTAAATTGGTTATTATAACAATAGAATAATGCGTTTAATAAGAGTATATAAAATAAAAAATTTAACACAATGAAGTCGTTAAGTTCGTGTGCAGAAGGTTTCGTCTTATATGTAAGCATGTCAAAGACTGAACCCTGCTTAAGAGTATAATAATAATATTCAAGGCTAGCACTAAGAAAGATGTTTCTTTTGTAATAAAGACGCCATTGTGATGAAACTAAAAGCGCCGCTACGCGCGTGCCTTAGCGCACGCTGACAGAGTCCTCGACGTCGAGGATGCTTGACGTCAGCGCTCTTAGCGGAGGATGATGGAATCTCGGTCGCCGTTGATGCGATGATATTTAACATCTATAGAAGGCTAGATCCCCAGTCTCAAATACGTCCGCACAGGCGCGAGCGTACCAAATTGGAGTGTCATTCTGACCTATTCAAGATGGCGATTTGGCGTTTCAATTTATGCTTTACATTATGTTTTAAATGTGATTAAGTATTTTTCTGGATTATTTGCTTTTGTTTTAGCTTGTCCATCATGGAAATGCACAAACAGAGTCAATAGGAAGTTATTGCATAAGGGAATTTAGTAATCATTCGGTATTAATGGCTAATATGCTCACCTGTCAACCTGACTGCCATATTGAAAAATATTTTGGCTATAAATTTCTACAACCTTCTTTAACATAGAAACTGACCTTTTAAAGATGGCTTCTAATTGACACGCCAGTGGACCAATGACTGGGGATCAAGCCTACTTTAGATGATAAATATCATAACGTTGATCAGAGAACTTCTACGTTTCGTTGCGCGCTGTGATGTGACCACAGGCTAAATAAATATACTTTCGTATTTAGAGTCTACCCACCCATTCAAAAAACTGATTTCCAGTGGTATATTTTCAGCAGATCAAGACAACCCTGTAGGCGTCGACACTATAGACGAGCGAACACAGTCCAACTAGAGACTGGCATATTTAAGTAGGAAACACCGATCAATCAAGCTGGACACGATTCCACCCGCACCAGATCAACAAGGAAGAATGTATTATGTGGCTCGTTGCTAGAACGGCTGCAAAATCACCGTTCACACATTTCAAAGCTAATAAAGTCCATATTATCAGAGGTTGAAAAAGTTTTACTTATAGCGGGATTCGAACCCTGGTCCATTTGCTTTGGAAGCAAAAACAACATGACCAACGAACCTCATAACCTGGCAGCTCAATTGCTCTTCACACTAAAGTTGTCACTGTCCCTTAGTAAATAGACCCATTGAACCAAGCTTTTTGTCGGGCTTGCCGCTGACGGGATTCGAACCCCCTCCCTCCCTCGCGCTTTACCGCTTGAGCTCCCTCTGTCGACAGAACCTTATTTGTCGTACTAAACTCCAACAAATTTGTATTTAACAAGATGCACATTTTACCTTTGATAAAAACTTGCTGGCAATTTGTTCTGTGTCAAAGATCCTTTCTTTTGAAGAGCAATCAATTTAAATCTTGTAAGCACCTTGTGATGTAAAAAGTGATGTTTCTAGACTAATAGCGTGTTATAATCTAGATGTAATCGTAGATCTTGTTTTATGATAAACATGACATGATATTATCATCCCTGTAGTACACGCAATAATGAAAAGTGGACATAATTATTTCCCTCTGGTGTTGTCTTGTTTTTATTAAAGTATCTCAACCAGGATTGTGTCGGGATAAGTCCTAACACAAAGCGCGCAACTAAAATGCACCTGCCCGGAAAGTTTCAGCATTACCACACAAACAGAAATATTCATCTCTCCATTAAACAAGAAAACTTTCCTACTTTACGAAATAACCCAATGCGAGTGCTTTATCATGATGAAGAGCTTGCCAACTTCCCGACAATAAATAACGATTATTATTGCTAGATGGATGTAAAGATTAGCCGAAAAGACAAGCTTATTTGTTTCAGAATTACAAGGTAGAGAGTTGCTTGATTGATGGCTTCGGTGGGATTGTGTAAGGCTAATTTTAAGGTACATTAATTTAGATCACTGGGTGTTGGAAATCTCACAAACAAGTAAGATAAAAAATATATCTCGTTATTCGTAACGGGTCCAATTTATTAACACCGGCGTGCTCTGTTTTTGTTGTATGTTCTTGCGGCTGAGTGGAGAGGAAGCCAGCGTGAAATTACTGTTTGCGGAGGGAGGGTTTGGTTCGGTTCGGTTTGGCAACCATGGTAATTGGAGGGGACGCCGCGGGTAGGGAGGCTCCACTCTTAGTTCCAAAGAGTTTGGAAAGCCACGGCCAGTTGGGTGATGGGAAACGCAGATTTATCACGGTCAGTTGGGTGGAAGGAAAGTATCTATAAGCAATATTGTCGTGAAGTTCAGGTTATAAAAGTAGATGTGCCACGATTTAACTATGAAACGACGTATTTCTATCACCAATGAATAAATAATAAATAGATTGTATTTAGAGTCTACTCACTCAGTTATAAAACTGATTTTAAGTGGGGCACAGTAAACCAACGCGACCAAGCCAACCCTGTAGGCCCTGACGCAATCGACGAGTGAACGATAACCAACCAAAGATCGATCCCTGGGAACCCTCCCACCCTGGGATCGATTAATGGGAAATAAAGCAATCAGTGGTATGGACATTGGACAGAGTGAACACCCGCGGATCAACGCCCGTATCAACAAGGCAAATTCAGAATAACCATTAATTTATTATGTGCCTCGTTACTAGGACGGCTCCAAATTCACCGTTTACATAACTCGAAGACACGAACTGATAGACTTAAGTCCAAATCAGAAGTTACAAAAATTCTGCCCGGAAATCAAACCCTAGACCTTCTGCATTGGAAGCAGAGACGCTAACCACAAGACTAACGCGCCACACATAATTTATTATAGCAATCATCGTTTAAGTTTCAATGTCAATAATAAAAATCAATTAACAAGCACAGGGGTGGCTCGTTTGACTTGTGGTTATCGTCTCTGCTTCCAATGCAGAAGGCCCAGGTTTCGATTTCCGCTCTATAGGCAGAAGTTTTTTTAAACTTCTGATTTGGAAATAAGTCCATCAGTTCCTGCCTTAGGAATTAGTAAACGATGACATTAGAGCCGTACTAGCAACAAGGCACTTTATAAATCCAAAGTTGTTCTGAATCGGCCTTGTTGATTCTGGCGTTGATCCGCGGGAGTTCGCACTGTCTATATCGCTCACTCGACTCGTCGATTGCGTCGGGGCCTACAGGGTTGGCTTGGTCGCTTATGTCTAATGTCCTCCACTGGAAATTAGTTTAAGGACTGTGAGTCGGTCGACTCTAAATACGAATTTATTTATTTATTTTATTTATTTAATCAAAAGAGGGAGCGAAGCTACTTAAACAACAGATCCTTGAAGAAGGATAATAACATTTATTTCCACAATTCAAGCATCGTTGGTGGAGGTGCCGTGTATTTATATATAATGTTTGAGTGATGCAGGACCCACCCTTTGACCCTTTTATTGAATTGTTTCCTGTCAAATTCTGGCGCTAACAAGAACCTGACACTAAAAAACAAACAACTAGTCTATATTTGATTTTATCGTTACAGTGTTGGCTCGAGCGTTAAGCGCGCTACTCTGATTCGGGAGGTCCCAGGTTCAAATCCCGTCGTGACCGGAAATCCTGACTGAAGGTTTTCCCCGAGGTTTTCCTCAGTCGTTAATGCGAACGCAAGGGATTTGAGTCCTCTTAAACGCCCTCGGACATCCCTTCACAATTGTTCTATCCGCAACATACCTAGTTAGACACCTGAAGAGGGGCATGAATTGCGAGAAAGTTTTATAGGTAATTGTTAGAAAAATATTTAAATTATTTGATAAAGGACAGTTCCTAATTCAAATGTTTCCGATATGTTGCCATAGGTTGAGTGATACGACGACCTAGGTTATATCTCGTTACCACAGCCTTGCCTGAGTGCCTTGTGCATTACCTCTACCAACTTTCATAACGTTGATTGATGGACATGCTTGCAAAAAGCTTTGCCCATTCAAGTCGACGAAAAAACAACGTTTGGACCTCTAAAAACAAAACACTGATGCGACGCCGTTGAGAAGATAAAACTCTTGAAATACCCTGATAGAATAGAATACGTGCGTGTTTCTTGAATAGGGCACACGCACACGCACACGCACCAGACATTCAATAACACTCTCGTCTGTCTGTTTGTGTTGGATTGCAAGCACTCAAACACCTTTCTAAGGGTTAGTGTAATACTCCGTCTACACCAAACCTGTTCGTTATAGTTGGATCAAGGCAGAGTAAGGGCGAGAACAGCGAAACTTTTACCTATTTGAAAACATTGATCGTTAATGAAACTTTAGTGTGGTGGTACTTTGGAGGATTGAGAACATTGCAGGCGTACCAACGTGATATTGCATTGCTCACAATGGACGTTTAACTGAATGCAGTGCTGTGAACCTACATATTTGAAGGAAACTATGTGAAACCACTGGCTTGAACGGTGTGTTAGCACTTTGCTGGAACTATCTGAAATCTAAGTAGGATTTGGAATTTGGGAATTTCTGATTTAAACAACGTTGAAAGCGATACTGATCGGTTCCGGTTGATTGATCAATGCAAAACATATTAAGTCACTTACGAATAAATAAATAAATATTATTAAACATTCGTATTTAAAGTCGACGTGCTCATCACATGAATGAAAATATTAATGTATAAATATAATGATTAAACAGAATCGTATGAGACATTGCAATTCAAAGATATGAAATTCGGTCAGTATTAAATAGGAATGAGAGAACCATTATGATAATATTCTAAATTATATTTAATTATTTTTGTATAATATTATTATTTTGTGACCTCATTACAATAGGTCTTATGGGTCCAATCTCACAAGTGCAAGTGCGTCTCTTTTAATGCCCTAAGGCTATTGAGACAATGAGTGGTGATAGATGATGATGAATGACGACTGCAAAAAAACATACCTTATGCGTGACTCAAACCCACGTCCTCGTAGAGCCACGCTTCGATGTGCTACCGCAGACGGCTACAATAAAGACAACGTATAATAAGTATCACTTAAAACAACAAACGTGTATATGACACCACTATCACGCACCCCTTGGATGGTTGGTTTTCAAGGAATTCTCACAAAATAAAATACACAAATACAGACAATATTAAACATATATTTTTTTTACTGAAAACTTAAAAGTACAAAAAAAAATCTACGGCGTGGATTTATCGGACAAGTCGCAATTAAACCACGTGTTCTTGATGTGTGTTTTATGTATGTGGTTGTTATAAAGCTGAAGCAGCCTCAACTAGGTGTCCAAAGTAATCTTATCTTATCAACAATATGGTTCGTCTAGAATTACAACTTGACAATGCCTCGCAACCAATTTGTGTACGAATTAGACCGATTACCAAATGTCTCGCATACCAACTGCATGTTATTGTCTGCGCCAGTTACCTGCATGCGTTCTGTACTTTGATACCTCTCCCCCTACTTCTTCACTATCACCGCGAAGTGCGAGCCTAGCCTAGTTAGTCACTCTTGTACTCTTATACTGATCGGACGTGTTCATGCAGTCCGGCTGACTTAGTTAGTCACTCTTGTACTCTTATACTGATCGGACGTGTTCATGCAGTCCGGCTGGCTGTTTATTTGTTGCTCGTATCAGCCTCGAGTGCAAAGCTTCGCGATCGCGGCGTTAGTGTGACTTTTCGTTCCTTTGTGTTCAGCCAAGTGATATTTAAGTTTATTTATTAATATGTGTTTCTCTAAGCAACATTCATTTAAGTGTTCCGTGTGTTACATTCCGTGTGGTGTGTGTGTTGTTAGCTTCTTGCCTATTCTCGCCTTACATCATCAACATTCAGCTTCATCGTCGTCGATATAACCACACTGCCAAGCGGCCGCGTGACGTCAAGGTAAGCGATTGCCGTTTTTTAGTTTAATTTTTACGTCTCTACAATTCAGTTACAAAAACTGATTAACAATCCAGACAACTAAATATAACTAATTACAATAATTTTGTTTGAAATATCAATATTACAAATACAACAACAATGTATAGGCCTAAATTTGGATGTCTCTTTTACTATTTAAACCCTACCTATCATCGCCTTTGTGCTAGATCGATGATGATGATTTTTAGTGCCCCCACTTCTCTATTAATGCACTAAGGGTTTTTCGAGACGATGAGTGGTAACAAATGACGATGAAGGGCGATTACTAAAAACCCTCACCTTATGTGGGATTCGAACCTGTGTCTTTGTAGAGCCATACGCCTAAGACCAGCGCCCAAATCGTATGTGCCACCGCGGATGGCTGCGTGATGGGAGGCTAATCCATCTACCGACAGTGAGCTCACGGTTGGTTCGAGCGCTTGCGCTTCACTCAGAATCGGAAGGTCCGTTCAAATCCCGTCGAGACCGGCAATCCTGACTGATGGGTTTTTAGAGGTTTTCTTCAGTCGTTAATGCGAATGCAAGGAATTGAATCCTCTTAAACATTCCTCGGACATCCCTTCACAATTGTCGTATCCGCAACATATCTAGTTAAGATACCTGGATTTAGGCATATTGCACACTTATAACAGGTTTAATTCCCATGTTAAACTACGAAGTGCATACAGCCAACCCACGTATGTTAAAAGTTCCGGGGAAAGTTATAGAAAAACCTTATGATTACAAAAACACGAACATTCATCACCGGAATATAACACATCTGATTGTAATTAGAACACAGTCTATAAAGTTTTACTGCATCAATATTAGTTCTGACATAAACCAATGATCATCAGTTTAAATTAAATTAATTTTATTTGCAAAGTTTTGAAATTCCGCATCGTTCGCTGTTAAAAGTTTCTTCCAGTTTGGAATAGTTTATTTTGGTAGTTGAATTCTTCGCTTCTCATTGTCTGAGAAGTCTCCGCGGAAACGTGGTTGTTCATAACGGTGTCATTATCAGCGAACCTAGCGCTGGTGAGGAGAAGACGGGCGGCTAATTAGAGAGTTAACACGAGTTTCTGAAGGCTTCATCGCTGGCTTTGATGCGAGCGCCATGCATACATGGGGTTCATTAAGAGTGTAGCGTGGGGGGGGGGGGGGGGGGTTAACTACATTAGGGAGCAGCGGATTCTAATTGCGCAGTTCTTTAGTTATCAGATTTCACTTTCAATTGTTGTAAAGAACTAAACAATAAATTCGGTTATGTTTATTTGTATTCATTCATTTATGATGGGATTTAAAAAATGATAGAAGGAATTAATCCTGTTATAGTGTGCAATGTATTCCCCGGGTTTAGGTGAACTAGGTATGTTGCGGATGGGCAAATTCTGAAGGGATGTCCAATGGCTGTTTAAGCTAGGACTCTATTCCTTGCATTGGCATTAACTACTGAGGAAAACCTCAGTCGTTGTAATGTTTTAATTCGATCGTTGCAATACTGTTCGAATTATGAATTATGAATTTTAATTAAAGGCATGTTGAGTGTGTTGACTTGTAATTTAAATGTGTTTCTCGTGTACGAATAGGAAGATCATTTCCCTACGATCACAGCTTGGGGTGTTTATTTTTTAGGGAACACTGTTAGGAAGGTAATTACTGGCAAGAATTGACCACAAAACATAGCTCAAAGAAAAAAGTCTGATTGCCAAACTATAGAGCCAGGAGAATTATGTGTTTCAGTGGTCTTGTGGTTAGAGATTCTGCTTTCACTGCAGAAGGTCCAGGGTTCGATTCCCGCCGTAGACAGAAGTTTTTTAACTTCTGATGTGGACTTAAGCCCATCGGTTCTTCGGCTTAGGAATTTGAAATCGGTGCGTTTAGAGCCGTCCTAGCAACAAGGAAATACTATATTCTAAGTTGATTCTGGTGCTGTCCAGCTTGGTTGATCGGTGTTTCAGCTTGGTTGATCGGTGTTTCTAACTAAAAGATTCATCGTCTTTAATTGGTCATTGTTCGCTCGTCGATGGTGTCGGCGCCTACAGGGTTTTCTTAGTCTGCTTTCAATTTAATGACCCCCACTAAAAATCAGTTATGTTACTTAGTTTGTCAACTCCAATTTATTTTTATTTTTTAATCGAGTAAGTTGACTTGTCCTAAAATGCGTTTGTCTTGGACGAATAGGAAGCGAATATTCCTACGACCTTTTCTAGGGACCAATGTTAATGACATATTCCTACTAACCATTGGCCATGGAAAACAACGTTAAACAACAAACACTCAACAATAGTTTCAGTCCGCACCATAGAGCACATGTTATCCCTGTGAAGCTGTGGTCAGAGGGGATAGTATTATCCCAGGTTACATTGCTCGCCTCAGGCGCACAGCACAACTTGAAGATCCGACTGAGGTCACCTCAGCTTGCTCGGTGATCAGACAAATTAGGTCCGCATTAAGCTGAGCAGTCTGGATTCAGCCCCTTGATGTATGAAGCTACGCCCAACCTACCACTAATCCGGTCCTTCGACCTATTCCAGACGACTAAAGTTATGCTAGACTTGCTTCACTAAGGCCAGGCTGTAGAATAACTGTTAGCTTTCAGATGACTTCTTTTAATTACGCAGCAAAGGTCCCATATATAAGCTTCACTTTTCTGTCTGTCCGTCCATTTGTCCGTCCAACTTTACGTCTGTCAAGTTTCAAGATAAAAACCGAACACGACGTCCGATTGAGCTGGAATTGTCTTTAACAAGGATGATACAGAATAGTTGTTTGTGAGAGTGGTGACTCTTTGGCTATTTTTATTTTGATTGCATTTTTTTCGACAAGTGAGATGACCATTTTAGGGCACAGTACCCTCTTTAACATTTAGGGTAGTTGGGAAAGGAATGTCCTAGGGATGTTACAGAGAACTCGAAACCTTCGCTTCGCTCCCTCAGTTGGGTAATCCCGTACTTGTGCTGGTTTTATTCACTAAAGGTTTCTTGCAAGTTGATCACTTAATATAATTCGCAAATAAAAACTGGGGACTTTCATAAAGTCTTGAGTTACATTTATTAAAATTATATTTCCCTAATAAAATTGCTGATTTAACTTTTTTAAATCAGAACTTAATTTTAAATACTTCATCGAATTCTCTCTATCTCTCTCCTCCCGTCTCTTTCAGCAAGAGTCTAATTGAATGGAAACCTCCTATCTTCTCAATGTTCCTTCATAAATAATTTGCTTCATACTTACTTTATGCCAGTAACACAGAAGAATCACGGAAACCCTAGACGTCCCCATAGAAAACTAGGAAATAATAAAGTAGACGTAATAATACTGCAATAGAGAGAATTTGACTTTGTGTATGAAAAAAAAACCCGAATATTAAATGAAATAAAAACACTACACTAACAACAACCACAGTTATACATTGAAAAGCGCTAACCAAAAATGTGCGTAAAATGTCCGGAGCTTCTGCTCTTCTACAGACGCGAGCGAGTTCAATATTGTAAAAACACTCTCCTTATGCTTTATTTTAATATATGACCGTGGTTTTCTCTAATGTGCTGTTTTTATTTTTAGTTTATCACTATAATATTATGATGGACATTGAGCCAAGGAGGTATAGTAAATTTATTTATTTATTCAACGTCTAATCTATTCAGTTATAAATACTGATTTACATAGGAGGACAACTTAAAATAATCCAATTACATAAATGATGACAAAGTAATGAACAATGGTTAAGTAAAGTTTGAAATAGTATAATATTATAACTCTAATGTAAAAGAAGACAATAACTTTGGTAACAAATTAAATGAAATTAATTAATCAACCAATTAATATAACAAATTAAATTAATACAATAAAACATAAATGCGAGTATAGGCCTATACTGGAAAGAGCCTAATACAAAATATTGAGATAATTGGTCCCATTCAACATAACTTGAAACATTCTGTTCCAGCTCCCTCCAACATTCAGGCATTATAACGTTTTCAAAATGCTAATTCTCCAACCTCGTCAAAGCCGCGAGGAGGGTTTAAAGTTATCCCTAATTTATACTGGGACAACCAGGAACGCGTTGTCGTTACTTTCTTCCCTGGGATTCTCCAGCTGAATGATTAAAACTAATTAACTAATTAGTGTCTTTCCTGTGCAGAGAACAGACGTAGTTTCATAAAGACACGCTTGTGAAGAGGGAGGATAATGCAACGACCGGCATGGAGTTAATTTATAATTTCTTAGATTGACTTTTATTGTTGTATTACTAAGTATGTCAGGACAATCTGGGCCAATAAGTTGCTAATGTTTCTTGTCTTTATCCAGTTGTAACGGATAAAAATATGTAAATCATGGTATTTAATTTATATTTTAAAGATTTACTTAATTGTGTTGAAATATTGCAGGCTTTCACGACCCATAGATGAGTTCTGTATGATGGTCCTTGGGTTATTGCGTGGTGTCGATGATGAGGCACTGCTCGACGTTTCGCCACCCATGTTGGTGGCTTCTTCAAGTCTAAACAAGGCAACAGCCCAAGGATCATCCAGAACTCAAATTACTGTTGTATTATGTCAGGATAATCTGGGCGTAATGTTCAAGTCGGCCAATGCATGCAATACGTATTTTTTTTTATATGTTTGAGCTTTTGATTATGTATTATTACATCTGTCAGTGGAATAATGAAGGTAGGCTTATATAAATCTTTGAGATTTTTCGGGGTTTTGACCTTAAACATATTAAAGAATAGAAGACTCGAATTGTCTAAACATTTTTGTTACCAAGAACATCTCCCCCTTTCCTTGACGATAATGACAACACAACCGGTGACAAAGACCCTACCCTTGGTTGGTTCTGACCAGAATGGCCCCTACTCCTTTTATCGCGCAATATGACCTAACGGTTGACACACCCTTAATCCAAATAACCCCCCCAAAAAACAGACCTCCATGTGAGTGCGTGGATTTTCTAGATCATATCACTTCATGGATTAGGTAAGTGCCTCGTCTATGTAAAACATAAAATAATCGTTTCTACAGCAAGACTCTTCTGTACTGAGTTCGGGCGCAGCTCCCCCCCCTCGTACGACGCGTCCTAACCCAGTAACTCTCTCTGTATCGCACATGAACGCCCCTTGTTTGAGAAACACGACCACAGTCTGACCTCTACACCGTCCGAGCTATAAGGTATTCCCTCTTCTCCAGCAGACCCTGTGATTCTTTATCGTCGACCAGGGGCGGACATCGTCAGCCTGCCCTGATGGATGACCAACGTTCCCGCAGAATTCATCGCTATTTGAGCCAGAGCAATTACTAAACGCTATCTTAATAACGGTTTTTATACTAGATGGACGCCACGGTTTTTGTGGGCTAAGCTTTTTTTTATTGGTCCTCTACGGAGCCCACGCTTCCCTCAACACTTATATAACACGCACTCAATATACAGACACTTACTTTGACATACTACCCAGCTGTAATCGTGTAGTTGCGAAATAATCTGTTCGATAAATTCGGAAGACAATGACGTTGACAAATGCGAAGGAAGAATAGAGTGGTGTACCTTATCAATGGTCGGCCATTAACTTTTTTGAGAAATTTATTGTGATTACTGCGTTCTACAAACCAGTGTTGTTAGAGGTTTCTATGAAATCAGGCCAACTTTCTTGTTGTACAAACTAGAACAAATTACAAAAGCTGCAAAGTAGCGTCAGTATACTTAAGTTGTTGCTCATTACATGAGTGCAGAGATAGTTAAGAATGACAAAAGATAGTAGCTATGCCACTGGTTTATAGTGGCAGAGATACTTTTTAAACATCGTTTGTTCAGACGTTCATTTGCTTTACTAGGAAAACGCTTAAGTCCCGCCGCGTTGTTGGATGAGCGTATTGGTGCATTGAGCTGTCATGTGTTATGCGGATTTTCTTTGTTCTGTGGAATAATAATTATTTAGTTGAAATGTTTTTAAAATTAAATTAAATTAAATAAAAAATTAACTTAATTTTTTAAATTTGTTTTAATTAATCGTAATTGTTAAAAAAAATCGTAAAATTGTGATTTTTATAAGAAATAATTTCTCGATTGCGCTCAAATTTAACACGAATATATTAATTTATAAAATAAAGGTTCTGCGAAAAAATCATTACAATCGGATAAAGCATGTAGGTGTTATAAGTCAAAGAATTGTTTAAAAAAAGAAAAAAAACGTAAAATATCGATTTTTATGATAAATATTTTTTCAATTGCGCTCAAATTTCACAAGAATATCTTACTTCATAAAATAAAGGTTCTGTGCAAAAATCATTAAAATCGAATATAGCATGTAGAAGTTATAAGTTGAAGAATTTTTTTAAAAATCGAAATAAATCGTAAAATCGCGATTTTCATGAGAAAAAAATTTCCGATTGCGCTCAAAAACGTGGCAGTTCTAAGTTCAAAGATTTCGAAGGTCTCCATAAAATTTCATCGCAATCGGAGTATCGGTTTAGCCGGAATCGTGTTAACAGACAGACAAAAATACAAAAAGGAAAAAAATAAATAAAAAAACATTCCGGATTTTTTTCTCCAGTGTAGTGAAATGGAATCTTCGCTTCGCTCGCTACGCTCATCCAATTATCAACACTCTATAATATAGATGAATTATTTGCGATGAGGGGTGGAGTCTACTATAGCCAATACAAGAAGAATTAATGATTGGCGCTAATGAGTTATTAATAATTAATTATTTGATCTTTATTGACAACGAGACCGTAGTCCTACAAGTGCAATATAATTTAGTCATAAGAAAACTTCTATGCTAAGACATATTGTTCTTCTACTTAACTTAAGCTAGACTTAAGTAAAGTAAATTGCGTGACTATTATATAGTGCAGAAGGCATAAAGTTACAGTACTGGTAATAAGAAAATGTATGACCGTAAGAATTACTTATTCACTAACTTAAATAAAATAATTTGCACAAATCCGGGTTGGTGATCGGTGATCTGAGAACAGAAAAAGATGCGTATCATATAATTTCGTTTCGAATGCAATAGGCAACGAGCAACGACCTGACTAGGGCAGGTCTACAAGAGAGATAAGAAAAGCTAGAGGGGTACGAGGGGAGTGAAAAAATAAATACTACCTGAAACAAGAGTGGGCTTATACTGGCGCGAACAATACCGCCCACCAAAATCGTTTCGTAATTTCGTTTCGTTCCATGTCGTTTATTCAACATGGTTGGGTTAATTATCAGTACTAGTGTTATCGTTAGAGAACCACCCTCCAGGTGTACTGATGTTTGCGTTAGGTTAGGTAGGGATCTGAAGTGATCGCGCCAGGTTTCCGTACCTGCCTGTTGAGCTAGAACTAAGTGCTGTGTTTTAACCAATCTCACCGAGTTGAAACTATTTCCAATACCTCCACATCCAAAGCTTGAGTAAGTTCTACCCCAAGCAATGTCTGTCTCCGATCTGATTCTCGTAGACAAAGCGTCCTTAGAGCGTCGTGGCTGACCGCACATTGCCTAGGTCTGGACTGTATTACTAACGTGATGGTTGCTACTTCACGGACTTTCTCATAATCACCTTAACAGTCTGATCTCTGATTGGTTCAGGTCTGCCCCCCCCCCCCACTTTAAGAGATTACATAACGAACAAGTTAGTACCCTGATGGTGCAGCGGCAATCGGCAAGTTATGAAAGTTGGACCCCTACCGGCGGTAGAACAAGATGATATTATACTTTTTAGAAAGATTACTTCAAAATACATACGATAAGCCGTATCCGAGAAAAATCCATCTTGTTCTACATGCCGTTTTGGCGCTTTGAGTGCGTCGCGACGCTTCCGCACGGCGCTTCACTCTTTTGATCATTATTTCCAAACCAACTAGGGTACATTAATAAACTTAGTACCATTGTTTAGAAGAAGAATAGCACTTTTCAGTGAATACCCACATTTACCCATTAAAAATATTTTAGGGTATTTTAATTGGCCTAAAACGCAAAAATGTGACTTTTTATCAATTTTACTTGGATATTCAATGTCACTTAACGAGAAGAGTTGTAAACATATTGTTGGTTTATTAGTCTTAAAAACATGCTGTCACATGTGTTATAATACTTCAATGCACAGATAGTTACACAAAGTCACTGAGATTGTGCATGACATACGTTTGTTCGGCCGCGCGTCTTATTTACTTCCGCTGTCGCGCAGTGTTCACTGTGAGTTCCGGGCGCCGAACAGAACACATATAAGAGAAAAATTGGCAATACAACTTTTAAATCAATTTAATATGTAAGAATTTAAATCAATTTCTAAAAAAATTTGACACACGTCACGTCAAATTATAATTAAGGGTGTAGCACGTATAGGCATGTTAAAGTGTGTATGACATTCTTGTGTGGCTTTTACTGGAATGTAATATAAAGATACCAAAAACATTTGTTATGTTCCCATAAAATGAATGAAGTATTAAAATTAAAATATGAAGGGTATTTTTATTAATACTGTATAGGCTTTACCTTATTGTTGTTATTAATAAGTAAGTTTTGCTCGCCATTCTCGAGTTGCAGACGTCTCTGTGCTAAATTATTTTTACGCATAGGATTATTTTATAGAATATTTTAACCATTTTTAGTTATGGATGGATTCTAAAGAGTGTAATATAGATCTTTGAATCTCGTCTCTCGTGTTCTACCTTGGATTTTCTGTAAATAATTGTGTTCCAGCTATTACTTACATAAATATACACATTACGTTATAGTTTGCGTTTTTCAATCTTTACAGTATTATAATTTGCATGCTTTGTATACATTCAGTTTTATTTACATTTCTCCAATTTCCATCACACCCACAAGCGTGTTTTGTGCCCTAAAACCCCAATAACTAACTAACTAACCCACAAGCAGTGATACAAAGCTCGTTTGCATTGGCACTTGTCTGTTTCACACTGCTTGTCACTACTATAAAGATGTGTGATTTGTTGACGTAAATACAATATTATAAGACGTTGTATGTTCTCCAACCGTAGTCGAATGAAAGCAATAACGGATTTGCAACATGGCTCTAACACCATTCTAACACCATACCAAACATTGAAATTTGGCCCTCTTAGCATGCAGTTGAAATGCATTATCATCAGTAGGGGTTCATTAGGGCTTCATATTTATTTATCCGTAGTTTTAGTTAGAGCAAAATTTTAATGTGTGAGAAAATTCACTTCCAGCTTTCGAAAATGACAATACACAGTAACATCTTAAACAAATCATGTTCAAGTATATTTTGACAGTGCACACAAACATGCCCATCCATAGACTTGCATGTTGATTGCAATTATGTTTTGTTATTTGGTGGTAATATATAACCAAGGCATGTCGTTGGACTCTGACCAGTGTTTGAGTTGCTTTCATAAACAAATGCATAAGAGCTTCCATTACGTTTTAATAACTCGTACACCACGATTAGTTGTTAACCTTGCAGAAGAGATTGGCAGTCACATCAGCATATATTCCCAGTAGAGTTATTAGTTGGTAAGTCCTCCATCACCAAACATTGATTTTATACTGGCCAAAAACGCCTATGTATTATGCATGCCACCTAAACGCATTCTTATTTTACAGGAGAGATCATCTGGTTTACTCCGGTTTACTCCATAAGATTTTCAGTTCATTGCTATTTATGGCAAGATCTGCAGTGGCCATAATATGAGTTTGGTCGATCTTCTCAGCAACGTTACCGAGGTTGAGAAGTGCAGTGTATATGAAGAAAACGTCAGAAGACTGATGATGATGTTGAAGTGTTAAAAGCCTCCCCATGATGATGGAATCTTGAAATATCACTATATAAATCGGTGATTAAGCGATACATTTTTCAAACTAGGCACTTGATTTGTGATTAAAGATAGGTCTCCTCATCAAAGTTTTGTCTGTAATTTCTCGTGGTTCGGCGTGGGGTTTATCATATTGAAGTATAATGTATTTTATCTGATACTATTTGATTCTTCTGATGTCAGAAGTTTGTTACTACTAATTTGGAATTTTAATTCACCACAGTTCTTTAACATAGCACGACGACTGTGTCATGAGTTTGGTTTTTACCGTCAATGGTTTCTTCTTAATTGAATAGAAATTAAATCCATGAGGTACGAACAAGTCATCTTCAAGTACTAACTGGCAGTTAGCAACATACGTCTCAAACCTGGGAATATTGTCGTAAAAAAAACTACGTAAATCCAGTGGAGAATGCAAAATGTGAAAAAAGTTTTGCTCCCAAACTGATGATGCACGAACACTCCTAAAGCAAGAGGTGTACTTACATATTTGGATTGTGCTATTAGGTTATGACACAATGCTAGAGATGAGAGGATATCTTGGGATTAAAGTAGGCACAAACACCAAGTCCATCGAAAGAATCGTAGCATCATTAACGTATCGTTTGCACACATTTGTGTATACTGTCACAAATGGTAAAGAAATCTGAATCTCTTTTACTCTTCATTAAGCCTCACACTAATGAATATAGCAGCAGATTGGTGCAAGACCATTCTCTTGGAAGGTTTGATGTCCACGTTTCGTTCTTCGTCATAATTGTTTTCTTGTCAGTCTCTTCGAGCTTAGACACCTTTTATAAAGTTTCACCGACACTCATCAGCTATTGTAGAATAAATCGGGTTTACCCAACAGTTCTTACTTAAATAATTATAATAATAAATAAATTGTATTTAGAGTCTACCCACTCAGTTATATAACTGATTTTCAGTGGGGGACAGTAAATCAAAGCGACCAAGCCACCCCTGTAGGTCCCGACGCAATCGACCTCGCCTTCCGGTACCTCTTTATAATAATGGGTGTATTTTTTTCAATAGCACAAGATAATTGATCAACAGCCCAACGGCAAGAAGAGTGGAATTTCACATTCAGTTTTTTAGATATATATATATATATATCTTTATACGGTAACAGATACGAGTATAATACGTATTTTTGGTACAGGTCGATAACAGACCCAGTGTCTAACAATTTGCCGTCACAGAATAGACAGCGTCTGATCGATTACTTTCTTGAGTTTAGTACTTTGTTTTTGGTTCGTCATCCATAGATACAATTCGTATATACATAAATCTTGAAACACAGTTTACCCATTTTGGCATTGCATTAAGAAAATGATATCAAATACTCCATGCAATTAATGATCGATCATGTTATAACAATAATATGGGATTGAATCATGAGAATACTGTTTTCCAGTCATAGCTATAAATATAATATTATCGTGATTTACATAACAAACACGCAAATAATCTCAAAGCACGGAACAAACAACAATAAACGTTGTGTCCTGCTACAGTAGCATGTTTCCAACGAGATGGTCTTTAAATTCCAAATTTATTTTGAGTGTTGGCCACACTATTCAGTTTAAAAATTACATCAATGAAGCAGCACTGTTTAAAAAAAATTATTATATTTGTGATGAAAGACTGCAATGCAGCTTTGTTCCTGCATTTGCTGTCGATTGACAAAAACTGAACCAAATGTTCAATTGAGATAACATATGACATAATAGCATTTAAAGAACTTACACTGCTAAATCACAAAGACTTTCGTTGATACCTACATGGCCGAATGGTAACGTATGAGCGGTTTGGCGCTTACAACTCACAATGTGCTTGGCGTGACAGCGGAACTAAATAAGACGCGCGGCCGAACAAACGCATGTCATGCACAATCTCACCGACTTCGTATAACTATCTGTGTATTGTAGTATTATAACACATGTGACAGCATGTTTTTAAGACTGATAAACCAACAATATGTTTTCAAATGTTCTCGTAAATTGGCATTGAATATCCAAGTAAAATTGATAAAAAGTCACATTTTTGCGTTGTAGGCCAATTTAAATACCCTAAAATATTTGTAATGGTTTAATGTGGGTATTCACTGGAAAGGGATATTCTTCTTCTAAACAATAGTACTAAGTTTATTAATGTATCCTGTTTGGTTTGGAAATAATGATCAAAAGAGTGAAGCGCCGTGCGGAAGCGTCGCGACGCACTCAAAGCGCCAAAACGGCATGTAGAACAAGATGGATTTTTCTCGGATACGGCTAATCGTATGTATTTCGAAGTAATCTTTCTAAAAAGTATAATATCATCTTGTTCTACCGCCGGTAGGGGTACCTCATCGAAATAAGCGTCTCCGGGCCGCCTGGCCGCTCGACCATGATGGATCCACTCCAAGGAGGTGTCCGACTAAAGTGACCCCCCCCCCCCCCCTCCCCCTAACCACAGAGTCCATCTTCCACTCCGTTCCGCTCTGTCTCGTCGTCCTCCCTAGATCCCCGATGTCGTCCCTAGAGGACGCTACTCCGCGGAAACGTCCGACTCCTTTGACTCGCGGTCACATACCGTCGTGAATCTAACGTCTCTCCGTCCGGCTTGCGATGCCCGGGGCTACTAAAGTACACAAGTGTCTAGCTCCTCGCTGTCTCCCCCCTAAAGATAAGAGAGTCGCGAGCTGTCTGTCTTTGAACCAGCGGGCGCATTGTTTTCGTACTGCGCCCGTGGTTATCACACTGTGAAGATAGCCTTGTTCGTTGCGTGAAGGGTGTCAAGCTAAATTACTACACGACCTAGGGATAAACATGACTTCACAAAAGACAAATTTATTTACGGAGAAGAGATAGTTGAGTGTGACAAAGCTAAGCCAAGGTACAGGTTAAATAGACACAATTCTGAAACCGACTGGACTGTTTTACATGAAGGCGCAATATCATTAGCTCGATTTACCTTAAATGAAACCTTCATTGTATAATAAATCAACGGTGAGATAAGCCTTAGGTTATGGTTGGTAATTAATTTGATATAGTTGGTTTGTTGTACTTGTACTGACTTCATTCTCTGAACTCGTGACTTTAGGGATATTTCGTTGTCACTATCACAGATTGTAATGGCCCTTTAAGGGGAATCCCTAGACCTAAATAGGGTTTCTAAAGAATGTAGTAAACACGTATGAAAAGTAAGTAGATTGAAAGAAGGACCTAATAAAAGAGTAGATTATTTTTTTGAATTGTGTTTGACGGGACATAACCGCAGAATTAACAATTATATTCAAATTGCCCGAATCAATCAAGCTAGTTCAAAATTGAATTTTGAGCAGCGGTTTATTGTATATTGTTTCGAAACTCTTTTATCTACAATCTTAATAAAAGGTGTTCTATAGTTTCTTAAGTTCGACGATTTTTTCGCCTATCGGTACAATTTCATTTTTTTTTACCGTTTAACGTTTGTTTTGTAAGTTTGCATCTTCTACATTCTTAGATTTCTTATCGCAATTATATCAAATTGCACTTGCAAAAAAAAACTGGAATACGGGTCAGGTCATATTGAAAAATTATTATGCGGTAGATGGATTGTACTTATTAAACTAAAGTGGGTTTTTAACCAATTTTAAGTAGGCTATTCTTTTAATTGAATTAATTATTAATTTATATTACATTTCATTTCATTTCATTTCATTTCATTTCATTTCATTTCATTTCATTTCATTTCATTTCGTTTCGTTTCGTTTCGTTTCGTTTCGTTTCGTTTCGTTTCGTTTCGTTTCGTTTCGTTTCGTTTCGTTTCATTTCATTTCGTTTCATTTCATTTCATTTCATTTCATTTCATTTCATTTCATTTCATTTCATTTCATTTTTCATCTGGCAAGTGAATGTGGACATGTTATCCAATCACTGGTACTTGAACAGACTTAAAGTTAAAACTAAACGCTGAGTATGAGAACCTAGGAAACAAGTTTGGCATTAAATCCCGAATCATGTTTTAAACATGCCCTCCTGCAAAAGAAGAAAAACGTACAACTAGCGGTAAAAGACAAGGACGGAGGCGTTTGATAAGAGGATCAGTGCACGTTCAACCTAGTCTATTACTTTACCATTTTAAATTAGAGTTCCCACATTGCATTGGGGCTTTAAGATCGAGTGGGGGGTTGTAAAGCACTTGCTTTAACTTTACCGTCGGCAAATAAACATAAAAGACAGTGCATACACTCAATCACGATCGAAACCACCGACGTTGATCGAGGGACTTTCTTGTATTTCGATTCCGAAGACACAGAGTTACGTTGGCGTCTGTCTTAACTAGACTGGGGGAATATATCCTGCAAGTAAACTGTGGAAAACTAAAGCACTTGCAGTGTTAATCTAGACTCTAGAGGATGAGGAAGTTTTAGAATATGTTAGCGGATCATCGGGTATCTGACTGAGTACTCGGGTCACCCGAATCCGAACATAGACTTCAACGGGTGTATTTTATGTTTTTAATAGGGAATTAATAATAATAAAAAAGTTTTTTTGCCTCGGGTTAATACTTATGTCAAAATTTATCGTTGAAAAATCATGAATCTGTCTTCCCGCCAAAAGACAACGCGTAAATCAGCGCAGTTGGGCGCACGCTCAAAGGAAGCTAACAGGCAGATTTCCGTGCTCCTGTGAGTTGTGTTATTGTTTAGATTTCTAGATTAAAAGAAATGTCGCGTTAGGGCCTATATAAGCTACTATCAGGGCATTTACATTTACGGTTTAAGGAGACAGCCTTGTCAAAACCCTGTTCAGTCATTACTGTAGCCTGTTTAACAAGATAAATATGAGCAGTGTCGATAAAGAAGTTTTCCTTTTGGGGAGGTCCCCTTACTACCAAGTCAAAACGGAATCTAACGCTCTGCGCGCTGAGGGGGGCTCAAATGTGAAACTAATAAAAGCACTGCACGCTAAATACGGTCAGTAGATTATCGATATGCAGTGACAATGCAATAAACAAAACAACAGACGAAACGTTAAACTTCAATTTTATTTCAATTATATTAGCCCAGGGCCCTAGCCTTTTAAAACGATTTACTTTTGATTTATTATTGTACTATTAAGTGTTGCGCAGGCGTCACTGACATTTTCGTGCGAAATTATTCGAGATATGCCTTGTTTAAGCCTAACGGACGTAAGTGTAGCCTAGCCCAAGGCCACAATACAGTTTTCAGACGTAAGTACGCCCTAGGCACTCAAATCGAAATCTTGAACAATACATATTGTCGGCCTAGGTCCTAAGCTTAGGTCTACTCCATCAGAAATATCCTCATCAATAAAGAGAGTTTGCTTTATGCGAAAACATTCGCCAACATTCGATCGTATTTAATATTTTGACGTTTCACGCCATTTGTCGTCATCGAATGTTAACTACTAGTAGAAAAGTGACGTAGTTTTATTGAAGTAGTTCCATCAATCGTCACACAGAGTCGCGCGGAACGTTAGATTCCCAACGCCAAAAACCGACTTTTTATTTAACCCAGGGCGGTATAGGGAGTTGGAGGACCTCCCCAACGGGGAAACTTCTTTATCGACTCTGATATGAGCAACAAGGCGGCCATTTTGAAGCGGCCTACGGTGAGCATGCTGTGAACTACGTAGGCATAGAAAGGTCCACATGACGTAACGGCTTATCAGTGAGCGTTGGCGCGGGAATTTAAAACTTTAAACACCCGTAGTTACCAAGGATTTAAAAAAATATTTATTATTTTACTAAAATGTCAAACGTAAATTTGAAACTAAGGCTAGTTCCCAATTGTGCAAAGTTGACAAATTAATACTACAAAATAATAAATATGAACGACAAAGTTGTGACATTGTACTCAAGTGTGGATTCCATGGACTTAACATATTCCTTCATAATAATGTAATGTTTGTAGTTTCTTCGATGTCCTAAAGACCACCAGTGGCTTCGTTTGACCTTGAGTTCAATTTAATTTTGTTTGATTGTTGTGGTGTTGCTGGTTGCTTGTGTAGCTGCCACGCTGGGGTTGGAACCGAATCCGAGTTTATTTTTTACATTACATACATACATTGGATTTAGAGTCTACCCACTCAGTTATATAACTGATTTTCAGTGGGGAACAGTAAATCAAAGCGACTGAGCCTACCCTGTAGGCCCCGACGCAATCGACGAGTGAGCGATAACCAACCAAAGATCGATATTTTTAATAGAAAATTAAGCAATCAGTGGTATGGACAGTGCGAACACCCGCGAATCAACGCCAGAATCAACAAGGCCGATTCAGAACAACTCTGAATTTATTATGTGCTTCGTTGCTAGGACGGCTCCAAAGTCACCGTTTACAAACTCCTAAGACACGAACTGATGGACTTTAGTCCAAATCAGAAGTTAAAAAACTTCTGAATAGGGCGGGAATCGAACCCTGGACCTTCTGCATTTGAAACAGATACGCTAACAACAAGACCCACGAGCCACAGTACAAGACAAGGTGATATATTCTCCTACATAATAACAATAATATTTGCAAGATGGACTTGATCTCTTTCCTTGCTTTTAACGAAACTCAGAGCTGAGCTCTGGGCTTATTCTACCCCGGGCCCAGACGGAGGGTGTCACTACAAACGGAAACACTAGGCCTACTAGTAGAGAGGTTGCAATCAACCGGGAACCAATGGCATAAACAATGTCTCAGGTATGCCTAGTGGAGTAGGCTAGGCCTAAGCCTAGGCTAGAATGGCTAGGATGTTCAAATAGCTTACTTTTTCGAGTTTAAGTGGTTTGCACTACTAAATGACTAGGAAAACGTCAAAGTCGTTATAAGACGAGTGAGCGAGTCATGTGTTGAGTACACGGGAACATTTTGCATTTAAGTTGATTGATATATTATAAGGTATAAATAAATGATAGAGTTTTGAGTTAAGTTGGTATAAGGGCGCGTCAACTATAAGGCCAAATGCGCCACTCTAGCCAATGATAGGCTAGGAAGGAAAAACCCATGCCGGATCTAGCCTTAGGTAGGGGAGGAAAGGTGATGTTACCGGGTATAGAACACATGGCTCACTCACTTGTCTAACAACGACTTTAACGTTTTCATAGTGTATCAACACAAAACACTCGCATAAAAACAGCGGCCAATTCTTCATGTAAAAATGTAGGCTTATTATAGAAGCGATAAAAAAAATCGAGAAAATCTACACTGTTAGGGATTAGGTATCCGATATCACAAGTCTTTATATTATTTATAAGGTTTAAATAAACGCCAGGACCAGGGTTCTATCCCCGGGTGGGTTTCTTTTAAATTCTGGATTTTTAAATATCTACATCATTTTATGTTTATCAATCCAGATATTAAAAAATCCATCCCACCGGGATATCGAACCCCGGTCTCCCGATTGCCGGTCGAGTGCTTTACCCCTAAGCTACCCAGGACGGTAAACTTTACACATCTAGATTGTTGATGCATTGTAGATCTAAATAGATTGTTATTGTTAGATGTTAGATTATCATGAAATTCTTTGTCGTGACATCTTTGACATCACCGTAGCAATGTGGACACCTTAACTGTAATTTTATTTTATTTACGTTACCGACTGCATGGGTTGTTGCGTGGTGTGTTTATCATATGTGTTGAGATTTTTATTTTACAATCGGTCACGACCATACTATAAAGAAGTGCATGCAATCTCATCAAACACGCATTTATCTTATAATAAAATACTGTACAAAATTTGTTATTAAACGATATTTTAAGAAGATGGACACAGTTCCTTACATCGAAAGCCTCCCTCGAGAGGTTCTCCTACACGTGTTTTCCTTCCTCAGCCCTGCCTATCTGTGCGAGACAGTCTCACAGGTATGTACTTATTGGGAGGAATTATGTGAAGACCCGTTACTCTACAGAGAGCTCAAGTTCAGACAATGCAAGGTTAGCGAGCAGACTGTCGTTAAGATACTCAAGGCAGCGCCATTTCTCAAGTCACTGACATTAGTCAACTGGGATAGCATGGATACAATCTTAGAAGTGGTTTCCCAACGCAACCAAAAGATTCGTGCTTTAGTCCTGGAGAATTATAGAGGTTCATATGTGGTTATCTTATCAGAGGTAATGATGAACATATTACAAAACTGTACTGAGATCGAAACATTGATGCTTTACTCTTGTGACGTACGTGACCAGGAGTTTTACAATAACATTTGCATTCAACTGCCTCACCTAAAAACACTGCATATTATTGACAATAAAACGTCTAGTATGGTGTTATTGGTGCACCTTGCTAACAGTAACCTGGAGATCGAGGACCTTAAGATATATGAAAATAATTACAATTATTCTTACGAACCCCCAAACTACGACACCACCACAGCCGTGTGCAACCGGTTCTGTAAAACCCTGCGCACGTTAAGACTAGGCAATGGCGCCTGGTCACCAGAAGGTTTCTCCGCGCTGCAGAAGTGTGTCCGCCTGGAGTCGTTGAGCATTCTAGATCCAGATGATTCCGACGAGAGCATTCTCGCCATCGGCTCGATACCCACCCTACGTCATCTGGAACTCATGAGTTGCTATTTGCCCGAGACGATCCTCGTCCTGCTCTTTTCATCTGAGGGCTTGAACAACCTGGTGTCGCTTGATCTGAGCAACACTGACGTCACAGACATGGTGGCAGCGGCTATCGGCGATCACCTCAAGAACCTGGAGACACTCAAGCTAGATGACTGCCTTTATGAATATGAAGGGCAGCCGTGTTTGACAAAAAGTGTAATGAAAAGCGTATTCGAGGGATGCTCGAAGCTACGTCATTTGAAGCTTTTCCGGTTGGAAGAGGAGACCATTGAAGAGGTTATTCTGCTCATACCACAGTACCTGCCTGGTCTGATTAGCTTGTTATTCTGTCCTCGTGCAGATGGAGCCGTCGCACAAATTAAGATACACATGCCGGAGCTGCAGATAGAATACGATGATTTTGATAAGTGATGGATATAATATAAAAACGAAGCTGTTGTTATTCATTTATTACAGAATAAATTTTTAACCCAAGTCAGTGTCGATACTGTTTAAATTAAGATGTTCAATAAAAAATAATGTGTGAAAAACTTGTTGGAAGGCCTACCATGTTTTTTGGACTAGCAAAACTCCAAATACGTTGTTAGACGATGAGAGAGCCATGTTTTGAATGCCCGGTAACATTCTCTTTCATTTCCCTTACATAAAGCTGGATCCAGCAAGGGTCTTTTCTCACTAGCCTATCATAGACTAGAATAGCGCATTATGTCCTTACAGTTGACGCGCCCTTTAACCAACATAAACTCAAAACCCTATCGCTTAAAATTTTATATATCAATGACATTGAATGCAAATGTTCCCGGGTACTAAATACATGAATCACTCACTCGTCTTAACAACGACTTTGGAGTTTTCCTATAGTCTAGTTGGCTAGTCGTTGACCGTGGCGTGGCTGGTTGCACAGCAAACAGGGTCGACCCCAGCATGTTATTAACTCTTGGATTCAGTCCATGAGTTTGTCTTAGGAGTTTGTACGAGTGACTTTGACGTCTAAACAAGCATAAAATCGTTGAACGATGGCGCTGTTTTTGCATTCGCGAGTGTTACTGAGAACTGTTAAACCACTATTGCAAATATTTCATTAACACAAAAGTAATCATTGGATTGGTATCGTCACTCTAAGCCTGCAGGTGTGGTTTTGATTTAAAGTCCCCCTAAATCAGTTATCACGGTGGAGTAGCCTTGAATTGCAATTGAGTATTTAAGGTCTTGTACCGAATGTTGGGCACTCATCCCAAGGTTATGACCCAGTTACGTGGGAGAGGATTGATAAACTTTCGCATAACTTTACTCGTAGTTCGTATTCATCGTACGGCTAGAAATGATTTACAAAAAGTAATTGATAAATAATAAATAATTTGAAACACTTTAATCTCGCAGGGTTTTGATGTAAGAATCATTTTTGTAAGTTTTTCAGTTGTGCGTGCAGTGACCACTTTTCCGCTTCAAGTTCCATTGTGGAGATTGTAACTGTGATTTTACTCATTTCTATTGTATGCTTGTTAATAGTTATTGTAAAACAAAAACAAACTACAGTAGTTTAACCAACCTTTATTTTTATGATTGTTACTTAGATGTCACTAGGATCGCACTTAAATGTCACGAAAATATCGCACTAAAAATCGAAAAAATCGTAAATGTACGATATTCATGAGAAATATTTCTTCGATTGTACCCAAAAACGTGGCACGTCGAAGTTCAGAGATTTCAAAGGTCCCCTTCAATTTTTATCAAGATCGCTTATTCCGTTTGCCCGGAATCGTACGAACAAACAGACAAACAGACAAAAAAAAAAAAAAAACACCCGAGCTAAATTTTTTTGGGGGTCAGTGAAATTAAAATCTTCGCTTCGCTCATCCAATAATTTTAATTTTAACCTAAATAAAAAGATTACTGGTTTTAAGTGGTCTGTTGCGTTGCACAATTTTTTTCGCCTGCCGGTGCAATTTTAAATTTTGTACCGTTTAATTAAAGTAGGAAAACGCTAAAGTCCCGCCGCGTTGATGGATGAGCGTTTTTGTAAGTTTTTTTTTTGCGTAAGACCACTTTTCCTTTGCAAGTGCTTTGTGAATGCATTGTAGGTGACTGTTGTCGAGTTTCAAATGTTACTTGTTAATGGTTATTATAAACCTCAAAAAAACTCATATCTAAACCTTTCTTCTATGGATTCTGGTTAACTTTTTCAACTTTTTCTTTAAAAAGGTACTACATCACCATAACCTTAATGTTCATGTGAAATATGAACGTTTTAGCCCCACCCGTTTGGTCAGAATCGGCCCAAATGTCACGAAAATATCGCACTAAAAATCGAAAAAAATCGTGAAAGTACGTTTATTTTATGGGTTAGCTTACCTTTTTAAATTTTTTTTCACAAGGTACCACATCACCATAACCTTAATGTCCATTTAAAATATGAACTTTGTAGCCCCACCCGTTTGGTCAGAATCGGCCCAAATGTCACGAAAATATCGCACTAAAAATCGAAAAAAATCGTAAAAGTGCGATATTCATGAGAAATATTTCTTCGATTGTACCCAAAAACGTGGCACGTCTAAGTTCAGAGATTTCGAAGGTCCTGTCAAATTTTCATCAAGACCGCTTATGCCGTTTGCCCGGAATCGTGCGAACAAACAGACAAAAAACAAAAAAAAAAAAAAAACAAACACACAAAAAAACAACCGAGCTAAATTTTTTGAGGGGTCAGTGAAATTGAAGTTTTCGCTTCGCTCGCTACGCTCATCCAAAAAATTGTGCTGTGCTTGAAACCATATAAACCAATAATCCTTATATTTAGGTTGTAGATAAAGAAGTGTAGAAACAATGTGCAAAACACCGCTGCTCAAAATTCAATTTTGAACTTTCCCAACTGATTGCAGTATTTTTGGATGAGCGAAGCGAAGACTTCAATTTCACCGACCCCCCAAAAAATTAAGCTCGGGTGTTTTTTTTTCGCCTATTTGTTCGCTCTCTACCGGGCAAACGGCATATGCGATCTTGATGAAAATTTGACACGACATTCGTTTTCTCTGAACTTAGACTTGCTACATTTTTGGGTACAATCGAAGAAATATTTCTCATGAATATCGAACCTTCACGATTTTTTCGATTTTTAGTGCGATATTTTCGTGACATTTGGGCCGATTTTGACCAAACTGGTGGGGCTACAACGTTCATATTTCACATGGACATTAAGGTTATGGTGATGTATTGCTTTCTGAAAGAAAAATTTGAAAAAGTTAGCCAGAATCTATGGAAATAAAGCTTTTAATATAAGTTTTTTATTTTTTGTGCGATATTTTCGTGCCATTTGGGCCAATTCTGACCAAAGGGGTGGGGCTACAACGTTCATATTATACATGGACATTAAGGTTATGGTGATGTAGTACCTTTTGAAAGAAAAAGTTGAAAAAGTTGGCCAGAATCAATAGAAATAAAGCTTTTAATATAAGTTTTTTACGATAAATAATACCAATTGACAAGAAACAAAAGAAACTTGACAACAATCACCTGCAATGCGTAGGCAACAAAACAAAGCACTTGCAAAAGTAAAGATATCCCACGCAAACTTAAAACTTTAGAAAGCTCATCCATCAACGCGGCGGGACTTTAGCGTTTTCCTAGTAAATATAATTGTTAATTCTGAGGTTGTTTCGTCAAATTTTTTTTTTTTTTAAATAATCCGCTCTTTTATTAAGCCCCTCTTACATTCTACTTACTTTTCAGAAGTCTTTACTGCATTCTTAAGAAATCATATTTGGGCCTACGGATTGACCTTAAATCACATCTACAGCATAGTGTCAAGCATAAATTGAAACGTCAAATCGCCATCTTGAATCGGTCAGATTGACGCTTTAATTTGCTACGCTCGCGCCTGTGCGGACGTATTGAAGACTTGGGATCTAGCATATTATAGCTGTTTAATATCGTTGGTTTGGCCACACAGGGAGAATGGGAATAGATAGGATACCCAAGCGAGACATTGAAGCGGCGAAATGGTCAAAAGAAATTAATGAATACTAATAGAAAAATTAGAAAGATTGATCGAAGGAGACGTTGAAGAGCGAGGTGAATCGTGGAACTAGGTGATGAAAGTGAAGCTGTGGGAGGACAGGAAAGAGTGGGGGAAATTAGTGGAAGCAGATGCAGGATGAAGAGGAAGAAACGCTGAGCCCGGCAACCTCGGTAAAAAACAGTTTCTTGCCCTTGATATCTGTGTGAAAAATACCACTCAACCATACATAGTTAGAAATGAGTTTAAGATTGTTATGTATTAATTTTATCACATCTGGAATTTAGTGTTTTATGTTCCTTCTTATTCAGTTGTTTATTTAGCCGTTAAAAATTAAACAATTAACCACATTAAGAAAATAATGTGTATCGTAAAGAACTAAATCGTCACCTCATTCATTACGGTCACTATACTGTCGTCCGTGCTTTTCCAGCCAACGCTATAGCTACAGATATAGTGGCCCCAACGACAGAATGCAGATGGTTCGAAATTGTTTTCCAACCTAACAACTTTGTCAACTCTATTCACGCTAACTCAGCTTGGATCTAACACACGGAGGATCAATATGATCTAGCACAGATAAATTTTGCTTTCGTTGGTAAAATATATTTCTCTTTCATACACAAAGGCGACATTCCATTTACCGCGCATTCATTTAACCCCCACCACTAAAAAGCACCTGCATTCTTTCGTTGGAGCAAGTATATAACGATGTTGTTGATATAAGTGTGTAAATTTACAAGTTGTTAATATTTATTACAATTCAGAAGTTAAAAACTGTATCCCGACCGGGGTTTGAACCCGGGTCTCCAACATTCCAGGTGGCGCATAAGTTGTATGTGTGTTAAACGTTTGGTTCACGTTATTATTCATATTAGATAAACTCAGGGTTGGCTGATAAATTTTCAATTTCAGTCATCTTTAAGTTCGATGCTGAGTTTGCAAGAAAAGTTTAAATGTTTAATATTCCACCTTCAAACTTTGTTTTGTCTTTAAAACGACCACAAAACGTATAAGAGTAAGGTTTCTAAATTGAAATTTGCATTTACAAAGACAGTGAATGCTGAATAAATATTGCATATTTAAAAATCTAACATGGAACGAACGCTTTCATTCTTTATTCAAGGATATATTTTTTAGAATTATGAAAAACTAAATTGCATGTTTTAAGGATGATAGTTTATAAGGATACAACTTTTTAACGTAAATGATACTATGTATTAATAAAACAAAATGTAATGTAAAACAAAACATAATGCAATCAATTTGAATTTGAATGTAAACATTTTATGTATACAAATTGAATAATTTATCAAAAAATATTGCCTTTTTTGAGATGAGCAACTATTTAAGAACAGATCTCTTGATTTTACTACAAAATTAATAAGTCTTTCATCTATGCTGCTTCTTCAGGGATATTAATTCTTTGAAATAACTACTTGCTGTCGCGTTTAATTAATAATATCGATCACTAAAAAAGTGCACTATTTTATAAAAACATCACCATCTTATTTCACGACTTTAATATTAAACTCTAAGCTTCTACACTGAAATATGGTACATGTTCCAATTTCTAGGACTAGAAGGTGCGGACAAATTATTCTAAAACGAGACACTTTGTTAGAAATAAAATACGTAATTTTAAATGGAAAGAACAATATTTCTTTAGGTAAAAAATTTAAGGTCTAACCCGGCACCTCCACCAAACCTTTAAAATTATTATTTGTGTTTTACTTAAATAATGTTTCTGTTCCAACTAGTAACGACTCAATTATTATCGTGTTTACACTAAAAGATTTCCAAAATATACCCGGTACCTCCACCGAATTAAAAAAATATTAAAATGCACACATTAATTAAACAGCCGTTCTTACTAGTTTCGACTCTACTATATCATGATTTTATATATTTAAGCTGCCTCTGTTAAATATTGATTAACCTTTTGACCCTCGCCCCTCCCCCGTCGCACCACAATACCTTGACTCATTGCAGAACTATTGTGATCCATTCTCTGTGTGAAATATGCAACGATTCTCTTTTCACTCGTAGGTGCTTCGGATTACACGTGCATTGCATAGTTAGGACGGCTCTTCCCCTCCCCCGCCCTCCCCCCCCCCCCACCACATGCATACCTAGCGTTGTTTCACGTATGATAATAACGACAACAAACCACAACAGACATTAGGTTCTCTCGTGTTATTTTCAATAATAAGTTACGTAGATTGTAACTTCTAAAACTGTAGCGTTATAATAATAATATGCAGTTTCATAAATAGAGATAACCACAATCATAACCACAATAACTACGAACCATAGTTTGGTATTCTGAAAACTGATTTATGGTAGTTTGTGTAATTATAGAATTGTTTAACATGAACTAATTCATGTTATCTCTAGGATAAACCTATCTTAATATATTATAGAAATCTTAATTAGGATGAAAGTTGTAAAATATATATATGCCTAAAAGATGTGTGAAATTAAAAATATTTCAAAATGTAACCTCGTAGTGAAAATTAGAGATCACACGCATAATGTGTAAATATAATGTGAAGGTTGCATAACACGTTCGGGATTATAACTATTTACTTATTTTCGTTGAAAGAACATGACTTCGAACAAGTTGACATATTTACTTACGATGATGAAATAGTCTGCCTTCTCATATTTTGTAGAATTATGTTCCACTCTTAGGGGAAAATGCTTGACTATAATATATTTTTAAAGTTATCAAAACAGTTTTTTATTCACAGTCAGACGTACTTTTATAACAAAGTGAACCAACTTCTTCTCACAAATAATGTAAAACAATGTCTTCTGTCAATGGTGATTCATTGTATATCCTAGAAAATGTTACGACGTTTTTATATGTCTTTAAGTTTGTTTAAAGTTAAACTTCTTACGTAGGTTACGGTTTTCGTTCCATCAGTAATATTAGGAAAGTAAATAGTAATCTTCTTTCTCTCTCTCCCCCTTCCTTCCCCTCTCTTCGTAGAAGATTATTCACTTTGTTACATCTCAAACGATCCGGAATATAAACGAAACTTTTCTAGCAAAGACCTTCACTATTGTGAAACTCGTTACAAGTTTCTCACTGCCTCTCTGATTCGTGTTCTGATCTAGGCGGCGCTGGAATCGCAACTTGTGTGAGTTATGTCAGTGTGCAGTGATACCAATCCACTGATATACAACCCAACACGCGAGAAGTTCGATTTAATTATTGCCAACTTTCCAGACCGCAGCCGGAGTTTTTACACTATAAATTACACTGTCTTATTCTCGATTGTTTTTAAAAGAGGGTACTTCTTGATTTATCTTCTGTATTAAATTACTTCATTAGGCGTTTAAAACAGCTTTTTTAAAAAGAATAATTAATAACACGTAAGACGAATCGTCTGCGGAATTGTCTTAATAAATAACGTTTTTCTCTCTTTGTAAACGTTCCCGAGGATTTATGAAGTCCAGACTGGAAGAACCGTTAAGGAGATATAAACTGAGATAGATGTAATGGTTTGTGTAAGCCTACATGGATCGGTGCAACGGCTATTTGTTACCGAGGAGGGTTGGGGGCCGGGATTCAATGAAGTAGACGCTGCGCTAGGCTAGGATGCCATCAGGGGAACAGCAGTGGACAAACTTTGGCAATTTAAAGAAACCCACAATACTTGTTGTATATCCCGGTATTTCATTTAATGATGAAAAAATATTTTGCTGAAGTGATCATTTAAGTATTAACTGCCAACGAGTGAGAGGGGTAATTTGGAGCGACAAAGTGTGCCACATTAGAAGACGATTCGTATGTGATGTCAGACTTGCCATACAAAGAATAATTTCCAGCAAGTTCTGGTGTTAATATTTACGACAGTTAAAATATATCATAATAAATTATAACTTAGTTAATACATAAAAGAGCAGTAACAAGTTCATAAAACTATTAAATATATTTGCCTCTTCTATTTCTTATTCAATAATTGGTTATAGTTTTATTCAAAGTTTATTATTCCTCTGTTTGTATGATCAATTAAAATGTAAGTAATATGTTCTGCTAGCTTGAGATGTAATAATTGGTACCTATTTATTTTTATGAAAAGTCTGGCACACTTTAATCTATTACAATCTCGTTCGTTTATTTAAAAAAATTATTATTGTCTTGATTTAAGAGAAGTTTTTCTTTCGATTCGGTGGCCACAGTGCGTTGTTGACGGTTAAAATTCCATTTTCTATGGAATTTTAGTAGAATGCGCAGACCAAAATCTTTCAGAACTCGAAATTTTGCGTAAAAAAGATATTATTGTGCAAATATTAAATGGAAACAATTAATATTTCTTTATTCATAAAAGTTTAATACTGTGACGCGGCACCTCCACCAAAACTCTAAAAATAAATAAAATATATTAAAACTTACTGAAGTTGCCGTCCAACTAATAGCTCTTCGACTATAAAACCATGTTGCAATATATTTAAAGCAATAGATAAAACAACTTTTAAAATTCAACCCGGCATTCACACGAATTAAAAAATAAATAAGGGTACACGTAAATTTAACACTGCTGTGACCCGGCACCTCCACCAAAACTCTAAAAATAATTGAAATATTTATTTATTTAAATGAAGTTGCCGTTCCAACTAGTTACTAACCGACTATTAAATAATGTTTTTCTATATTTTAGTTAGCTCTAATAAATATTGATTTTCCTGGATATGACCTAATTTAAGACGATCCCTCTGCCTAGGCATTTATTTATTCTTAGCCATAGAAAAATACATAACTATATTTATTTTATTTAACTGACGAAGAAACTAAAATAACTTAAATACACATGAATAACTGAAATACGTATACATATTTGTAGAAGTAAGTTTTACCCAACTAGGTCTTACCTGACATGGCGTGCAAGGCATCAGTCCGTGTGGCAACCCACATCGCGTACGAAGTAGGTGGTGTTTATGCGGCCACATTAATCAACACAGATTAAGATGTCTGGGAGGGCTGCCCGTGTATCACACAATAGATGACGTCACACATGGAGGCCGACAATGATTTATAGTAGGAGGTGATTTCAAGGTTTATCTTGTCATATCTTGATGACAGGGAACGGCTGAGGTTAGGGGGTTTGCTGTGTTTAAGAGGACGTAAGACACTGGCCTTGAACAAAGATTGGACAGAATGTGTTTGGTGACCCTGGTATTAAAAAGGGGGGAGGGAAGTGTTACCCTTTCTCAAAGTTTGGAGTTTATGTGCTCACTGAACTATTTAAGTATGAAGCTATAGCCTTCTTGTTCCGTAAATTGCATACGGGATGGGTTTGTGTTAAATAAAATGAATATTGCGGAAGGCCTTGGGTTAAAAACCCTGCTTCAGGGAGAAGATTTTTTAACTTTTTAGAATCCGTTCTGCCTTGTAATAAAATTAGGAAAGGTATGAGTAAACGATGACCTTGAAGCCGTCCACGCAACAAAACTCGTAATAAATACTTAAGAGAGTATAGGACATTCATTTTAGGCAAATTGCTGTACGCTTGGCCGACTGACACCACAGGTGTCTGCAATTTTGAACATATGTCACAAATGTGGAATTTTAGGGCTCTACGGTAACACATTTTTAAATTTTGTTTTAAAATAATTTATAAAATTAAATTAGTTTTCACGAATTTTGATTTTGTTAAAAACTCCAAAATTGACCATATTCGTGATTTTTTTCTGACTGATTAAGTCAAAATTTGGAAAATCTATGACCACAGGGCTGTCTATGTATGCTTTATTGACAACATTGCAAAGTTTCATATACGTCGGATGCATCTTGGCCGAGCGAATAGCTATTTGCTAACAGCCAAATGTGTCCCATTCCCTCTTAAGTTGTTTTGAAATAGACTTTGGTGATTCTAGCGTCGCCCGTAATGTATCGTACCCAACTAGTTTGGTTGGAGTTCTTTCGTCAATGGCGTCGGCATCGACAAGGTTGCCTTGGTCCGCCTTAATTATTGTCCTCCACTGTAAATCAGTAATGTGATAAGGTATATTATAAATAAGAATTAATTTAATGTCTCGACATATTAAACCCTGAGACAATGATATTGGTCACGTGTATAGTTGGTATGCACTCCCCACCTGTACTTGCTGCAGTCGTTGCAAGATACGAGTCAGACGTGGACTGGTGCACTGAAGACGAGGCTCATTCTGTATTCAACCTTGCAAACGAAATAATACAAACACAACGAAGCTAATCGCGAGTTTGTATTCGCCGAAGTATCCACCTCTACGTATAAGGTGCAAACACAATGCCTTCACTATTTCTTTATGTTCGTAATTTTGATTTAAGTCGTGATGATCATTTAATGTGGCATGTTTGACCAATATAAATTATACTTAAGATGATAGGATAGTCGCGAAATTGAAACCACGCGAAATTGCAGTTGTTTCGTGATATCTCTAGAACGATGCAAAATAACTAAAAACTTATTCTAGACCGCTATGTGGTTTTGTTAGAACAATATAATGCAAGAAAAAATATTCAAATATAATTATCGGCGCGGTTTGTATTTAAGATATGCATTTAATTAACTACAATTCTAATAAAAAACTTAATTACCATCACATTACAATACTTTTTCGTACAGGCTATAGTTCTCACAAAACCACATAGCGGTTTAGAATCAGTTTTTAGATATTTTGCATCGTTCTCGAGATATCACGAAAAAACTGTAATTTTGCGTGGTTTTAATTTCGCGACTATCCCATCCTCTTAACTTTTACTTTTCATTGTTCTTTACTAAACAAGGTTCCGACATCTAACCAAACGTTATTTTTAACTCTTTCTGTTAACAAAACCGTTGATATTGTTTCATCATTAAATAAAAGCCTCCTACACATAGATATTGAACCCCTATTGTAGGCTAGATTAGCAGTCGGTGGTCCACAGCTTCCGTGACAATAAGAAGCCATCTTGAAATTCCAGTTTACATGTTAAATCAAATGGGAGTGATTTGTAGCCCAAATAGTTCTCAAGATTACCGCCAGGTTGACAGGTAAGCATTCCAGCCTTTAAAACTAAATGATTACTAAATTCCCTTATGCAATAACTTTGTATTGTTTCTGTTTGTTCAATACCATGCTGCACAAGCTAAAACCATATCAAACAATCCCGTAAAATACTTTATTGCATTAAAAAAGCATCAATTAAAACGCCAAATCGCCATCTTGAAATGGGCCGATTGACTCTTCAATTTGTTACGCTCGTGCCTGTGCGGAGGTATATGAGACTGCTAATCTAGCCTACTATAGGTGTTCAATATCAATGCTCCTACATTACTAGTAGCACATTCATCTTCTTTTTATTTTGTAAAGTATACATATAAATAAATAAAATAAAATCGTATTAAGAGTCTACCCACTCAGTAACATAACTGATATTCAGTGGGGGAGATAAAATTAAAAGCCGACCAAGCCAACCCTGTAGGCGCTGACACCATCGACGAGCGAACAGTGACCAACTAGAGACCGGGATATTTAAGAATCAACATGGTTGTTCCTTAAAATTTAATTTTTGCCTCGTTGCTAGGACGGATCCAAAGTCACCGTTTACACATTCCTAAGCCAAGAACTGGTGTTAATAATCTTGTAAAATAAGCTTCCCTAATTAATAATTACAATCTTTGCTAGACGAGTATGCATGTAACTCAATGATTGATGCCTGCATGTATGCTGGCGCTATCTGCGAGGCCCCCCGCACACTAGCCTGTCTGCATGACCCAACTCAAGTCACACGTCAAGCTGCCGAGCGTGAAATGAAAGTGTGGAGAGAAAGGTTATTTATGTACCTGAGACATGTCTCACATCCATGTTTGACCGACGGGGAGGGCCTGTTTAGAGATGTGTGTTTGTGTGGGGTTAAAGCGTAGAAGGAAAGAGAGAATATTATCAAATGCCAACAGCAAGTTAGCTTTATATTGTAAAAAACTAAAAATGATTTTCTTGAGGAACGATTCAATAAAGAACACTCAAATTTTATTCAAATGTGGTATTGTGATGGTAAGTGATCAATTAGGTAATGGTTGTATTAACAAATAATAAAACTGGTAACAGTTCATTGAGTCGCCGCTATCAGAACTAATTCAAAATTAGGGTAATACTATTTACCAGTCACTCTTTTTGTTGACCTGATAGCCTGTCGCACTTTAAGCCTGTCGCACTTTTAGCCTGTCGCACTTTTAGCCTGTCGCACTTTTAGCCTGTCGCACTTTTAGCCTGGTGCTCCTATCGGTGAATAGCTAGTTATTGGTCACACGCTATACTTAGTTCGTAGCTTTTTTGACATGTCGCTCTTTTCGGTAACTCGTATTTTGTGCCAATTTTGTTTTTTGGTCTGTCGCCCTTATTTGCCATTTGTTCTTCTTGCAATTGCCCTAATTAACATATCGTTCTTGATAACCTCTTTTTGACCTGTTATTAATTGTTATATTATGATTATGGTCATTTGCTTCACCTAGTTGTGACACTGTTATTGCTGGACATTTTGTTGCCGCGCTCTTTTGACAGTGAATTAAATAAAAATACTTATATTTATTTAATTTATATTTCGTTTTCTTATTAGTTTTAAATATTTAAAATTTGTTTTCTATTATGTATTGTTCATCCTTGTCAAAATAACATTTATTAGAAACAGATACACATAAAATCAACAAAAAAGAATTTTGACAAGAACATCAATTAAATATACAACGTTATAAAATCTGTGTTTAAAAATTTTCTAAAACGTTTGTACTCTATAGAAAATGTCAAACGTATTTATCTATCGATTATAATCACCATTGGATATGCCTTCACCAAAAGATTTATTAATTGTTTAACTTAATGCGTTGCCGAAATATTAAGTTCATGATAACATCAGTTTTTTTACTCAGTGGCAATTCTGACAGGAAAATTTTCAAAGTTTTCCTTTACTTAACAAAAATCCTACGAATTATGGTGGACATTTCTTATGGAGACCCATCCGCTAGACATTCCGTACCCCAAATTCCTCATCTCAGTCGCAGCGAGGGAAACATACCCTACCGGGCGAGTCATCTAGACCCAGCTGATTGTGAGGACGCGTCCTCTTCCCCGTTCATCATCGCTCTCCTCATCTCGCATCGCTCACCGTCTAGACGAGTATTACCTTCATAAATATAGACGAGAAAACCAAGTACGAAACACTGTGATAAGATTTCATATTGTGATACATTCTAGTTTATAGTTTAGAGGAAGTAACGGAGATATGTTGAGTGGAAAGTGTAAGAGAAACCGGAATAAATATACTCTTAGTTATATTGTTGGTTATGAAAATACTGACTGGGCAAATATAGTGTTCAATAAGCTGATGTTCCAGGATAGTCACTTTCGACGACTGACGTCAATTGGAGATTAAGAAGTAAGGGATTATCTAATACTAGGAAAACGCTTAAGTCCCGCCGCGTTGATGGATGAGCATCTTAAAGTGTTTTAGTTTGCGAGGGATATATTTACTTTTGCAAGTGCTTTGTTTTGCTACCTACGCATTGTAAGTGATTGTTATCAAATTTCTTTTGTTACCTGTCAATTGGTATTATTTACCGTAAAAACTTATATTAAAAGCTTTATTTCTATGGATTCTGGCTAACTTTTTCAACTTTTTCTTTTAAAAGGTACTACATCACCATAACCTTAATGTTCATGTATAATATGAACGTTGAAGGCCCACCCGTTTGGTCAGAATTGGCCCAAATGGCACGAAAATATCGCACTAAAAGTCAAAAAACTTATATTAAAAGCTTTATTTCTATAGATTCTGACTAACTTTTCCAACTTTTTCTTTCAGAAAGCAATACATCACCATTACCTTAATGTCCATGCGAAATATGAACGTTGTAGCCTCACCCGTTTGGTCAGAATTGACCCAAATGGCACGAAAATATCGCACAAAAAGTCAAAAAACTTATATTAAAAGCTTTATTTCTATAGATTCTGGCTAACTTTTTCAACTTTTTCTTTCAGAAAGCAATACATCACCATAACCTTAATGTCCATGTGAAATATGAACGTTGTAGCCCTACCCGTTTAGTAAAAATCGGCCCAAATGTCTCGAAAATATCGCACTAAAAATCGAAAAAAATCGTAAAAGTGCGATATTCATGAGAAATATTTCTTCGATTGTACCCAAAAACGTGGCACGTCTAAGTTCAGAGATTTCGAAGGTCCCCTTCAATTTTCATCAAGATCGCATATGCCGTTTGCCCGGAATCGTGCGAACAAACAGACAAAAAAACAAAAAAAAAAAAAACAAACAAACAAACAAACAAACAAAAAAACAACCGAGCTAAATTTTTTGGGGGGTCAGTGAAATTGAAGTCTTCGCTAAGCTCATCCAAATACGAATTGTCGGCTTGTTATTGGAATTATTGCTCTTCATGAATGTTTTTTATTCCATAAAATGTGAACAGTACTTTTAAAAATATTTTTAACTGTTGTGAAAGTATACAAAGAATACACCTGAGACGTGCGACATCCACAAAATTGTATTTTATTAGGCGTTATAAATACGAAAACAAAATACGTTTAATGTTTCCTTGTGATAAATAGTATTTTCAGAATGATCTAATCTGTCATTAGAACTAAACACGAAACATACCAATTTTTAATGCTACAAATCGTCATTTTATGTACAAAAACCATGGTATGCTCTTTTATCTACTGATTTCCCAGCAAACAAATTGATATCAAAAATATGTCTTAAAGATATCTTTTGGGGACAAACAGGATATCTTTAAGTTGTCCATAAAGATAGGAAAAGATATCTTTAAGGCATCTTTAAGATGTTCCTATGTCCCACTTTCAGACATCTTTATGACATCATTATAAGATATCTTTAAGGCATCATTCCATGATATTTTTATGATATCATTTCCCAAAGTAAGTCATCTTTAAGTTATCAAATAGATATAAAAAAAAGACACATAAAAGATCTTGAAGTTATATCTTTTAACACTTTGTGTGATACTTTAAGACATCATCAAGATATCATATTGACTTGGAAAAGACAACCACCTATCTAAAACAGGTCTTTTAATTGACATCTTATAGACGTCTTTCGGTCGATATCTTCGAGATATCATCAAGATATCATATTGACATAGGAAAGACCGTTGTTTATCTGAAAGGGGTCTTTGAAATGACATACACATCTTTGGGTCGAAATCTTTAAGACATCTGAAAGATATCAAATTGATATGGAAAAGACATAATAATTCTGAAAAAATGTTTCGAAAAAGGTCCTTGAAATGTTATGACAACACTTGTGCATAAAGTGTAACCCCAAAGAAGTCTGAAACTAATTGAGAATATTTAATAATGTTGCGCTCACACACAAAAAGCAGCTTGCGATAAATCTGAAATTATCTGAGAAATTATAATAGCATTATATTGCTCACGCACCAAGGTAGCTCCAACAAATCTGAAAAACATTTAGAATTTATATTAGTAATGTTTCGCTCAGGCACCCAAACAGGTTGAAAACACATCTGAAATTATTAATTGAGGAAGTATTAAAACAATGTTGCGCTCACGCGCCAAGTCTAGCTTTAAAAAAAAACTAAAACACATTGAGAATATTTAGGTGCAATTTGCGCTCATGCACCAAGAGAACTTTCAGCAAATCTGGAAAAAAATACAAATGTGAATTACACGCTAGCCTGCCACATCCAAAGAACGAAAGTAAATATTATCGTTTTCGACCAAGCCTTTAGGTAACAACAGAATAATAGACTACGCATTGCTTATAACGGTACGTCCGTGTAGCAAGACTACCGGGCAGGCTATGACTCGTTTCACCGGCCCGGCCTGCATCGGGACTCAAGAATTCTTATTGTTAGTCAACCCTCTCCGCCCGCCCACCCCTCCGCGCTCTACGTCTATGCCACCAACTCGATCACCAAGGTCAAGCCTTTTGTGTTCGCTGTGTTAGCTTCCTTTTTTGCACATCTCAACTGACGTGTAAGATTTTAACTGTCAATACACACTCAAATATAAGAGTTGAATTTCCGTAAGTGACGCGCAACCCAGCATTTTATGATCACTTCTTAGCTTGCATTATTATGATTTTGACATTATTTTATTTTTCCATATTCGTTTGATATAGCTGTAACTCATAATTAAATAATTATATAATGATTAATTTCGATAACCCATCTGTTCTGTAACAACCCACTGAAAACCCCACCCCCACCCACGGAAACCCACGGTCCTTCCGACTTATAATTACCAGTTGCCGTTATTTTTATTAAAGACCTATATCTATCACATAATCCCTTTGCTCCACCTCAAATACTAAGTTCTCATTTGCATTTAGGTTCCTACAAAATACATTCATAATTTATTCGTTTTTTGGGTTTGTGAAATTACTAGTTTCTTATATTGATCCAGTCCACATAATACAGGTACTATTCTATCATTCTTGCATGTATACCTATTGAAATTTTGAAATGAAATCTACGAGGACAAAATATATTTATTTACCATACCTTGCATGTTAATATATAGGTAAGCTTGAAAAAATATATTTTTGATACCTATTATAATGACCATAAAAGACATGTTGACACAAAACATTAAAAAAAATATAATATATGTTTTTGCAATTCGCACATGCCACTTAAGAATAAGACCCAAAGATGCCTCAAAGATATCTTTAGAAGTAAAAGAACTTTGAAATTCAATTCTCACATGTAATTTTTTAGTAAGACAAAAGGTGCCTAAAATATATCTTTTAAAGTCGAAGTAATTAGAAATATTTACATGTCCTTTGATGGTATATAAAGATGCCTCAAAGATGTCAGTAAAAGTCAATAAACTTTGAATTCACACTTGTCATTTTAGAGGAAGATTAAAGATGCCTAAAAGATATCTTTTGAAGTCGTAATACTTAGAAATATATACATGTCCTTTGATGGTTTGATTAAGATGCCTTAAAGATGTCAATATAAGTCAATGAACTTTGAAATTCACACATTTAATTTTTTAGTAGACCAAAGATGCCTAAAATATATCTTTTAAAGTCAAAGTTTTTATAAACATTTACATGTCCTTTGATGGTATAATTAAAGGTGCCTAAAAATGTCGATATAAGTCAATTAACTTTGAAATTCACACTTGTCATTTTAGAGCAAGATAAAGATACCTTAAAGATATCTTTTAAAGTCGAAGTACTTAGAAATATTTACATGTCCTTTAATGGTATAATTAAAGATGCCTAAAAGATATTTTTAGGAGTCAAAAACTTTAAAATTACACGTGACGATTTAGAGTAAGACTAAAAGTGCATAAAAGACATCTTTAGGAGTCAACGTACCTAGAAATTTTGCTATTTCATTTTATGGTATGATTATAGATACCTAAAAGATATCTTGAAAAATCAATGAACTTTGAAATTTTGACATGTCATTTTATGGAATAAATAAAGATGCTTTAAAGATATCTTTAAACGTCAACAGACTTTGCAATTTACTCGTGTCATTTTAGGGTATGAATAAAGATGCCAAAAAGATATCTTTGAGAGGCGCCTTCTCTCACATTTGTCATCTTGACATTATTTAGTGGTGTTAAAGATGCGGGAAAGATATCCTTAAATGACATGCTAATTTTAGGTAGATGAAAGATATCCTCTTGTTATCTTAAAGATGTCATAAAAAGACATCATGACATGATGACTAAAAAAGATGTCTTAAAGATATCACTATGTTTACTGGGTTACTTTTGCTGATAATTGAGAATTTTTATTAAAAATTTAATTTTAATTCATATTTTGTTTTTGTGAAAAGAGAATGTTTCAATACATAAGTTGATATTTTAACCTTATGGTATCAATTAACAATTGACGAAGCATAGAAATACCCTAGGCATATCTTTAAAATAGACCTAATAAGGAGAAAGTAATAAATTAATTTTAGAATTACCAACGAACGCCCAAAATATCTCAAGTCTAAACGCTACTTCCCTCAACTTGAGTCATGATGACGATGACTTGTCAGCCTGATTATCAATCACGTTCACGTACTCTGCAGAGCCTAGGGCTCTATTGACATCTCTCCTACATGTTGCGAGGCAAGTCTGCTCATGACGCGGAAGATAATTATTAAAACCAACTTCTCCCGTAGTTCTCAAGTCGCCTAGAGCGGTTTACACGCATCTTTCTCTTCCGTGACAACAATAATTAATTTTCAAAATCCCTTTACTGTCTTAAGAGACTGTCTATGTTTGATGTCTACTGGCAGAGTTTCAAACAAGTGTTGCGAAATTATAATGTAAATTAGACAGTTTCTATAAAATCTGTCACTTACATCCATCCATTGGGAAGCATATATTAGAATAGTCCCTTCCATATTTACTTTCTATTTATAAAACACAATAACAATAATAAAACAAAATCACGAACTACTAATTAAATCTATATATTACACATATTTAGCCTATAAACCATAACTTGACATTAAAATATAGTTTGAGCATTTTAAATGTACCGGTTACACTAGACTGTCTATCAACGTTTCTTTTAATTACATCATTGTTCTACAATCACAGCAAGTCTCTAGAAGTATTTGATTTAATTGTGTATGGGTACATCTCTTTGCTACCATTTCAGAAATTTTGATATTTTGTGACCCGGCACCACCACCAAAACATTCAATTATTGTAAAATTGTGAATTATTTTATTTTTGTATCTGCGACGGCGATCTGTTGGTAAGAAGACACTTCCCGCTGCTCGTAACCCTACCTCGCCCATGTTATTTGTCTTACAACATACTCTGCAAGAAAGATTTGACTTTATTACTACTGAGATTCTTAGAAAAGTTAGGTTTAATTAGTATAAACAATAATTGGACTCATCATGTTCTTTTATTAAATTAATATATTAAATTAAAGGTAAAGCAATATTTCGGGTACTTTCAGTACCCTTCAAAAGGCAACAAACCAAACAAAACATAAAACTCCGTCTTCCAGCCAAGGTCGACACATCTAACAAACACGGCCATCTTGATCTCAATAAAAAATACATATTCAAATAAAAATAAAAATATACCACAATCATGCCCACAATAGTTCTATGGCTTGGGGACAAACTCTTTCCAAATCGCCGGGAAATTGACAGACATTAGTCAAGTTCTAGATCCTCCAAAGATTAAAAAAACAGTTGTGCTGGATTACTACCCTAACTGGTCAGAAAAAAATCAGACGTTTACTTTCTCCATTTGGAATACGAACAGTTTTTCAATCTTCCAGAACTTTAAGAAGTATATTAACAAAAACCAAGCCCTTGAACGTATCACAATCGTCGAAAAATGCAGTTTACTCAATTCAATCACTACGTTTACCACAGGCTCTAGTCCGGCTTACACTGGGCCGGCCTAGCTCTAGGCCGGCCTACATGGCTTGATAAACGCATGGAGCCGGCCCAGATGGGAACCGATCTAGACTCGTTTGCCAACGAGTCTAGACCGCTTCAAACGAACTAGTCCAGACTGATAAACACTTCACTGCAACTTGATGAGGAGGATTATGAGTATCCAGGTGCCACTCTAGAACAAATCGGGCGAGAATAGATGCGTTCCATGCAAAAAGTCACAAGGCAATATAATATAGCTACAGTTTAATAATTGGTTTCATTTAATAATTTTGTTTTTGTAAATTTAGTGGTTGAAACCCGACGTTCTAGTAGGTCTAGCAGGCTGTGGCTAGTTCGGCTTGAAATTGGGCTAGAGTAGGCCGGCTTAGTTTTGTTGATATACACCTCGGACTAGATGAAACCGGCCCAGTGTAAGCCGGACTAGAGCCTGTGGTAAACGTAGTGCATGTCAGTGTGGTGCTATCTACATTGGAGAAACCAAGAGGCCTCTGGAAGTCAGGTTAAAGGAACATAAAAACAACGTTGCACAACACAAGGTATACTCCTCAAAACTAGCGGAGCACGTCTTTGAATATCACCATTATGTGAACTGGCATGACGCTTCAATCATTCTACACGAAGCAAATTCGCATAAACGGAGGCTGAAGGAGGCTGCCTTGATGTCTGTAGCTGATAATGTTATCAGTGCTCCCAGCATTGACTTCCCGGCGATTTGTAAGGAGTTTGTCCCCAAGCCATAGAACTATTGTGGGCATGATTGTGGTATAATTTTTATTTTTTATTTGAATATGTATTTTTTATTGAGATCAAGATGGCCGTGTTTGTTAGATGTGTTGACCTTGGCTGGTAGACGAGTTTTATTTTTGTTTGGTTTGTTGCCTTTTGAAGGGTACTGAAAGTACCCGAAATATTGTCATATATTTGGATAGTTATCCGAATATCGGTTTTTCTTTCAGTTGAGAAGCATCGATTTTGCAGCAAGAGGGTTTTTATTTGGGAAGTAACAATTTTGGCGTTACCTAACGTTGACGTCATTTGCAATTACCTAGATTGGTCAGTGGAATGTTGGCTGTGAAGTAATCAGCTGGCCCAAATAACGAGTGTGTGTTTACGGAGTGGGGTTGCGAAGTGGTTTGAGTTGTTTTGGTATAACACCCTGGATTTTCGATGAATTTTTATGCTGAGTTAAATTTTAAATTTGGCCAATTTATGTAAAGCATTTTTGCCTGGGAGGGGGGCAGGGTGGGAAGAGCGCGTTTGGGCCGATTGAGACACTGGTTTAGTTGGGGGGGGGGGGAACGAGCTCCCCCGTGGAAGGAGGGGGCCCAGTCGGGGAGTCCAGGGGGACCACTTGAGAAAAGACTACAAGAGTGAGGGGTCCGGTAAGTTTGGAAGCTGTACAAAGCTGTGAGTGGATAGTCTATGCGGTGAAGACTAAGCCCCAATAAGAACCCTTCGAGTAGACTCAAGGGGAAGAGTTCGACTGGGGCCACCTAGGGGGTCCAGGTCCACAAGGGAGCGGGCCCAAACCAGAGGGCCGTCCGTTCGTAGATCGTCCTCCCAACCCCCCTGGGGGGTAAAAAGTGTCTGTTTAAATCTAAAGAGTAACAAGAGAGTAATTGGGGAAACCCCAACCTAAAATCAGGCAACAGCATGCACGGGGCTTGACCCTCGGTCAAAATGGAAGGGGTTTTTTATTTATACAGTGCCCCTTCTTTGAATTGAAAGCTGTATTAGTCTGTTCTTCCCCGACCCTCTAGAATCCTCATCCCAAGGTCCCGGCATCCTATGAGTTCGGGCCCTAGGTGGGTTTGTCCTAGCGGGAGGTCGCACGTCCCTAGTACAGTCTCCCAGGTGGGAGTAACGCCACAAAAAAGGGGCCTGGGCCCCCCAAATGGGACATGGTGGAGGTTTCCCCGGGATTTGTGTAAATATTATTATTATTTAAAAAGGGTTGAGGTTTTTATTTTGGGGGTGTTTTTTTAAAAGAGATGAAGGGTGGAGAAAAAATGAAGGGTGTGCAACGTTTAGGACTATTGTTGTTCTTATCAGGAGGGTGGTTTTTTTTGTTATGTACTGGGGTACATGTAAAAAATACATTGTGGTTTGCTGCCGCGATGTTTCTACTTGGAGGGGCCCCATTTCGATTTTGAACTTTTCTGATTTAATTACGAATTAAGTTTAAGCTCTATAATAAGTGGCCGAGGTGTAGTAATGTGTCCGCCTAAAACCCTTGTAGGATTGAAAGTTGGGCCGTACCGGAGAAAATGGGGGTTGTAAATTAGTGTGCCCCAAATGGTTGTGTTTAAATTTTTGCGGGAATGTGCGGGAGGATCTTTTTAGGTGCTGAACGGGGGCAGCGGTGTTATTGAATGAAAAATAGTTTATGTCATAAGAAAAGCATTGCGTCAAACCAAGTAAAAATGTGCGTACAGATGGGTGTGTAATTTCAATTACATTGAGTGTTTTTAGTGTGGGTGGGTCTGGAGCTGAGCGCGTGGAAAAATTTCTCGTGCTTTGCCGAGAGTGGTCTACGGCCGGGGCGCGGCTGCTTGCCGGCCGGGCCCACCCTATGTTAGGTGGGGTCCTGAAGCGCTCGTAAAAAAATTACGGGAACGACAGTAGGGTGGTACAAACGCGTGAGGGGCGCCAGACAGACGACGACAGCGGCGTACAGGCGGGGGGTTAAGCTGCCGGTGGACCTGCGGACGGGGGTGCGGCCTGTGGTGAGCGCTCAGTCTAGCGTTTGTGTATCGAGGTGCAAAAAAGTTCTCGGGAATGTTGATTTGTTTTTGAATGTTTTTAGAGAAAAGGGCCCAAAGTTGGGTCATATGTCTTTTGGTTTCCGGGGCTAAAGTAGATGTTTCCTAGCGGTTCTTTTAATGCCCTGGGGGCTAGTCCCCCCTTTTGGGGTGAAAAAAAAAAATGCCTACTTTGTTTAAAATATAAAAAGATAAAATAAAAAAAAAATTTAGGTTTTAAAAGCATTGTATTTTGGTGTAAATAATGTATTTTTGGTGAATTTTTTTGTATTTTTGGAAAATTTAGTGGTTGTTCAATGTCATGTAATATGATTATAATATGAGCATAGTTTAAAAACGTTTTTGGGTAATAATGAGGCTTTGTACAGTTGTTTATATTTAATTGCGGCGCAGGCACGGGGTAGGACCTTGGGATGTTGTGCTAGATCGTTTTTCGGCTGGCATTTTTAATTCATGAGGTTGCTTCAATCAGGAATGGGATGTGGTTTCGATCGTTTTACAAAGAGAATGGGGAAAGTTTCTGGGGCGAGTCCGGCCGGGTTACGAAACACGTATTTCCTGAGGTTTACTGGATCTGGGCTTTTTTCCTATCTTGTAATTATATTGTATTTATTAGAGGTTAAATCGCTTTTTTTTTTTTTTAGTTATTAGTATTGTGGGATCCCTGTACATCACAAAGTTGTATTTCTATTCTTTTGTTTAAAGCGGCATTTTTTTATTTTTGCTTAGATGAGTAGGGCTCAGTGGGCACGGTTGGAGCGCCCGTCCGTTTAAACTATACATTTGTTGCTAGATTGGGATAATTTGTTTCAGGATTGGGGAGTGATCGTGACAAGGGAGGAGCCGGGGTTGGCGGATATCTTTTATTATTTGGTTGTAATAATTGGATTACATCGATGAGCCAATAGGCTGCAATTGATTAGTTCAAAGGCATCTGCCTGCCTGCACGGTGGCCAGGGGGCTTCGCCCGGGTTGCCAGGGGGACGTCTAAATGCTGACTTGTCAGATGGGGTTTTCGTTCGATAAATCTGGTCTTTTTTCTGAACAACAACACGAGAATCTTTTGGGTTTGTTAGTCTTTCGTGGAAAAAAGAAAGTACTTAGTTAAAATGTTACTGTACGAGGAAATCTTTTTTAATTTTCTTTCGGTATGAATTTTTGTGTAGATTGTAAGCGCTAGGTTTTGCTTATATTAGTATTTTTTTTTTTTAAAACTCTACTGGAGGTGCCGTTTTTGATGGTTTTTCTTGGGTGTACTAATATTTATGTATTTCTGTTTACGAGTTCGTAGGCGGGGGGACACGGGGGAAAAAGCTTAGTTGACATAGTCTGAATGGGGGGTCAGCATTAGGTGCGCTTTGTTATTTTTTTCTAAAACAAAATTAAGTATGAAGACTGGCAATGGTCAGTTCGATGGTCAGTTGGGCGTGGGGTTGTGTGTAGGCTACATTTTAGTTAGAATGACTGGTCAGCATAATTGTGTTTTATTTTTGTCGGGTCCGGGGGGTCCGGAGCAAGAGGGTCATTGTGACGATTAATAGAATTGCTATGTGGATTTATATTCATATAGCCGGGTAATAAGTGGGTTTTTTTTGGGGGGGATATTGTAAAATATCTGGCCCGGAAATTTAAAGTATTCCCCCCTGTTTTTGTGCTAAATCTAGTTTCTGTTATGCTGGGGCATAAAATGTTTTTTGTTTTGGGAACAATCGACAATATAATATATATTTTTTAGGTGAAAAATGGGTTCGTATCGGGATCCATAGTGGTTGGATACAAGTAGCTATATCACAGTGGTCTTGGGGTTTGATTCTCTCACACAGCTTTTGTTTTTAGATGTTGTTTTTGCTTATTGTTTGTTAGTTTACCTGGGCTGTTTCTAGGTAAAAGGGGTTTTGTATTTTGGTTTGGGGTATTTTAATCTGTCAAAAATGACGTCGGGGGGATAAGCCTCTAAAGGCCCCTGGGGTGTCAAATTTTTTTGGGGATTCGTCTTGAAAATTTGGTTTTGATCATACGTGAGTTTTGGGGAACACCGTTGACTTGGTGACCCGGTGGTTTTTGTCCCTTACGATACCGGGTGTCGGGGAATGACTGTGTCTGACGTCGAGTTTTCGTTGCGTCGATCGGGGGTGGCCGAGGGGTCTGGGGATTGACATCTGGGGGTACTACCCCAGTTTTGTCGGTGATGGGACGGGGGGTTTCTTCGTGGTGTTATGATAGGGGGGTCCCCGGGTTAATTTACGGTATAGGGTTTTTTTCACTTTTTTTGTAGGTACAGCCTTCTGCACAAAGGATCCATTTGGAAAATTTGGTTTATTATGTACTGCTGTCCCAAAGGTGTTTTTTGGGTTTAAAGGGGATGGACACCCTTTTTTTTGTTTTCTTTGATGGCATAGGTCGGTTTTCTAGGGGGTTGAAAAGGGTAGGCAATGTGAAAAAGTTTTGTAAACAAAAGAAAAAAATAGATACTTTTTGGTGACGGAAATTTTTGGTTTGAAAAATTTCCTATTTGATTTTATTGTTTCAATTTCGGTGTCTTGTTTTCAGAATTTGGGTATTTTTAAATATTTTAAATTTTTAGCTTTCTTTTGGGCTCTATGCTTTTGGATTTTTAATTGCTAGTTGGCTGTTAGCAACGCGGGTCATTGGCTCCCCGGTTTTTTTTCGAAAAACGAATGGGTATTTTGGTTATTTTTGAATTATTTTAATTTTTTATATTCGGTTTTATTCAGTTTCGCAATTATCAAGCTTGCCAGTCGTTTTTTGTTTTCATATGTTTTTATTGAATGTGCGTCATTGCTGAGCTGACTAGGGTTTTTGGGGTTGGACGGGCCTTCATGGTAGTTTTCCTGATGTGTTGGGATAGTTCTCTATGGAGTGTTTCATGGGCTGTAAATTTTGTTTTAGAAAAGAAGATTGTTTTGTTTTTTAAATTTTTGATTGTTAAAAACCCAAAAATGTTTAAATTTTGAAGGATTTTTGCTATTAATTTAGAGCAGTAGAATTTTACTTTAAAACGGGGCACAGTTGATCTGTAATCTAATTGCTAATAGTTTTTTTCATTAGTTTGCTTGTTTTGGCTGAGGTCAAATTAAAGGGTTTGGCTTTATTAAATTTTGGGGATTTAGTGCTTGTTTTTTTGGTAGTTATTTTTTGTTCTTTTTGCAAAATTAAATTTTTAAATTTGGGTTTTGCTATAAGAAATTTAAAGTTTTAAAAATTTTGAACTCGTTTAGTTTTGTTTATCACTGTGTGCTCAGCATTTTTTTCGGGCGAAAACAACATCACTTTTTTTTTATTGTTTTTTGGTCTGATAGACTATTTTGTGTCAGTTTTTTTGCTTTGTTTGTTTTCTGTTGACAGTTCATTTTCGATCCATATGATCTGCAACAAGCGGTACTGCCCCTTTTTTTTCTGGAGGGGACACCTGGAGTGTGAGGTGTTCTTATCCATCCGTCGGGGGGTGCACTGGGCACGGAAAGATAGTTTTTTTTTAAAATTAAACCCGGATTTTTAAAAAAATCTATTTAGGGTTTTTTTTTGGACGTAAACTTAAATGCATGCTTATTGTTTTTGTTTTTGATTTTACCCAGGGATCGTCTCTGTTTGTTTTTTTTTTTTTCGGGTTTGTTTTTCGTTGCCTGTGCTAACTAACTGGTGTTACAGCTAAAATTTGGGTTGTGTTTTTTTTAGCGTTTTTGGTTTGGAAAGTTTTCTGTCTGGGGAGTCACGTCAGTTTAAACCCGGGGTTGGCCTACGGGAGTCTGTGCATTTTGTTACTGTTGACGGGGGCGGGTTTTTTTTTTAGGGGGGGGTTGTTTTTTTCCCTTTTTTTTCTTTGCGTAGGGGTTTCAGAGAGGGGGTTTTTGGGGGGAACAGTATGGTTTTTTCTGGAAAAGAGGGTCGGAGCATTGGAAGAGAGTACCTGAAATGGCTGATGGGAAATTTGGGGGAAACCGTGTGTCTGAAAAGGCAGGCTATCGGGGTAAGAGCGTCAAGCAATCGGTTCTGAAAAAGCCTGAGGCGGGTAGCAGAATGGAGGTTAAAACATGGGTTCTCGTTGTCGAGTTTTTTTTGGGTGAAGATTTCCCCGGAAACACGAGGACGTGGTTTTTTTTCTACAGGGGGAGCGGTTTTTCATATATTTGGATAGTTATCGAAAATCGGAGTTCTATTCATTTAGAAGATCGATTTTCAGCAAAAGGGGTTATTAGTTGGAAATACAAATTTGGCGTTTTCCTAACGGTTGCGTCATTTTCAATGTGCCTAGATTGGTCGGGAAAGTTGCTGTGAAGTAATCAAGCTGGCCCAAAATAACGAGGTGTGTGGTTTTCGAGGATGCTGACAGATGGTTTCGCAGTTGTATGGTATAACAATCCCGGATTTTCGATGGAAGTTTTGCGGGGTTTTAAAGTTTTATTTGGCCGAATTATTAAAGCAATGTTTCGCTCTGGGGGCGGGGACTGGTGGGAAGAGGCGCGGGTTGGCCCATTTAGACACGTGGTTTAGTTGGCGGGGAGGGGGACGAGCTCTCCCGTGGACGAGGAAGGTGGCCAGTCGGGGAGTCCAGTGAGGATCACACTTGAGCAAAGACGTACTAAGAGTGACGGGTCCGAGTAAGTTTGGAAGCTGGTACTAGCTGTGAGTGGATAAGTCTATGCGGTGAAGACTCAAGACCTACATGGAAGAAGCCTTCGAGTAGACGTCAAGAGGGAAGATTTTCGACTACAGGCCACTCTAGAGGGTCCAGTGTCCACAGAGGGAGAGCGGGTCCAACCAGAGGGCCGTCCGTTCGTAGAGTCGTCCTACCACAGCCCTGAGGGTATAAAGTAAGTCATGTGTTCACATCTAAAGAGTAACTAAGAGAGTAATTGTGGGAACCCAACACGTCAATCAGGCAACAGCATGCACAGGCTTAACCCTCGGTCAGAATAGGAATGTGGTGTTTATTTAATACAGTGCCCCTTCTTTGAATTGAAAGCTGTAGTTATGTACTGTTCTTTACCCCGCATCCTCTAGAATCCTCATCAACCCAAGGTCCCGGTCGATCCTATGAGTTCAGGACCTAGGTGGAGTTATGTCCTAGCAGGGGAGGTCGCTACGTCCCTAGTACAGTCTCCCAGGTAGGAGAAAACGCCACAGCCAAAGGGCCTAGGTCCCTCATAGTGTGACAATATTGCTTTACCTTTAATTTAATATATTTAAATTTAATAAAAAAACATGATGGGGCCAAATTTAAATTGTTTATAAAATTTAAAAGATTTGACGATGAACGATTAAAGATTGTGCGTTAATTTAAAATACAGGGGTTTTTTATCATGGGAAAGATTTTTGCTTATGTGCCCTTTAGATCTTGATGAATAATCGATTTGTTTTCAAAAAAATACACCATAATTCGCAAAGTATTGTCAAAACTGATTAAAAAATACTGACAATTTAATAGTTTAGCATAGCTGTAGCTTTCCTCTAAAATCCAGTATTTACTTGACTCTTCTGGTTCTATTAGTTTGGCCATCAGACCTTTGTCTGTAACAATGTTTTGTGCCCAATTTTGGCCAAAAATGCACTCTTTAAAGTATCTAAGTTTGCTCCTGTATAAGCACTTGCGTATATGTGTTTGTAAATTTGTACTGATTTTGTACTGATTGATGGGGGGAAAATATTAACACTCAACTTGTACAAAGGCTAATAATAGGGGGGACGTTTCATTATAATGGGAGACGATCATTTTTTTTTGTTTGGTCGGGGTCTTTTTGGTTGGGTTTATCTGTTTCCTATGCGGGAAGGGTTTCCGGGGTTTCGTTCCCAAAAAGTAAAAATTTTTTTAACTTTGATTTGGACTTAATTTCCACAGTTTTTGTCTTAGGAGCTTGTAAACGGTGACTTTGGAGCCCTCCTAGAAACAAAGGGAACATAAAAAAAATTCAAAAGTTATTTGAATCGCCCCTTTTTGTTTTGGGCGTTGACCCGGGGGTTGTTTCGAAATGCCATAACAAAATTTTGCTATATTTTTTTTAAAAAAATACCCGATTTTTGGGTTGGTTATGGGCTCACTGCGTTTGGCGTGGGGGCCTACAGGGTTTGGGTTTGGTCGTTTTGATCTATTTGTCCCCACTAAAAAATCATTTTAATAATGATTGGGTAGAATCTTTAAAACAATTTTTTTAAATTTTTTTTTGGGGTGTGCCCCTAAAATTGGGGAAAAAAATTTAATTAAAAAAAAACAACACATTTTAAAAAAAATTTTCTTATGGTCAAACGCTTTTTCTAGAACGTCTCCTCCCATTGGCCACCGAAATACTGCAGAAAACAATTAATGTCAAGTGTTGCTTGGATATATTCCTTGTGCATGGAAGTGTCGCTATTACCTCTCGTATCGCTCCCAACGGGAAATCCATACTAAATGTCCTCCTTGACAAAAAACAAGGGTTTCTTATTTTTTAAAATCGTTTCGTTGTCTGCCGTCCAAATTGCACATCTTCATTTCCTAGTGCCCGGAAGAATTTCCATGCAGACTGTTTTGCACACAGATGACTTTTTGTCATTTAATGCTTTAAAATAATTTTGCACACTGGATGAGAGAGGCATTATCAACAAGAAGAAGCCACCTGAATCTTTATGCATTTTAGTATTACTAAGATCCACATTTCCTGAAGTGGGGGGTAAGTATTAGTAGTAAAATTAAAAAAGGGTTTGAATGAATCACCCAAAAACCATTTTTACAATTTTAGTTTCCCCTTTTAAAAATCACCTAATCGTTTAGATTTAGAAAATTTTCTACACACATTTTGCCCACTTTTTAAAAAACCCAATTTTAATTTAAAAAATATTAGAGGGTTTGTTTAAAAAGGGTTATGCTTATTATCTGATTTAATTTTGTTTTCAAAAAGTGGTCAAGAATGTGGGGTAAAAATTTTCCCCCGGGTTTTGGGGGTTTTGGGATGATTTTTAAATGTGAATTTAACATTAATAAAGAGATCTTTAAAAAAAATATCATATTCAAGAAAATTGCTACAAAAACCTCTTTAAAAACCATTTACGTTGAGTTACAAAAACAACCCCAAAAAAGTTTTTTGAAAGTGTGTCTTCTTGGGGACAAACCAAGGGTTAAAACGTTGCAAAAAAGAGAAACCCCAAAACCCATAGGACAACCCGTGAGGTTCCGAAGTGACCCAGAATAAACCTCTCCCATTCTGTTTTAAAAACGGGGTTTTTACCTAGCCCACCAACAGAAATTAATGGGCCGTTTTAAATTTAGCAATCAACGAAATAATTCCTATTCTATAACCAGGAATACAGTATATTATCTCTGTTTGAGATTTAATGGTGCCTATAGTTGCGAAGCTTGCATGTTCCAATATGTGCTTGGTTTTACAACATGTATTGTTCATTTGTCAACATAATTATCAAACACTCTGAAAGATTTATATTATTTAGTTTTTAAATCGAGGTACGTATAGTCATCTTAAATTGTTAAACAATGGGTGGGTTTGGCCCTATAGCAAGTTATGTCTGTTTTCCCTTTCCCTTTACGAAAAATTTTAAAACGACAGAAATATTTATAATATAATCATAGGACAAAATGAGAGTTGCATACAAGTAAACAAAATGTTTTTACCACATCATATAGAACCATCAGATAAAAAAAGTTTACATGTGTTAATAAATATATATATTTTAAAATTATCAAATAAATTAGTTTTCTAGCAACCCGAGATATGTGTGTGAAACTAGTACGAGAACGGAAGGTTCCAAAAGAGGGAGCGAAGCTGCTAAACAAACCACATTTGAAGGAGGATACAAAAATAAAATAATACGCAGTGCGTTGAACTTTTTAGTGTTTTGGTGGAGGTGCCGGGTTAGACAAACATTTAAATATTTCGTCTCTTGTTCTCGCATTTAGTATTTGAAGGTGACGCGCCATGAGTTTTCAAAACTTTCTGGGGGGGGGGGGGGGGGGGGGGGTGCCACTCATCTTTACCCCCGGCGGCCACCAAAATAATTCTGTATCATCCTCTTTTAAAGGGGTTTTTTGCCAAAAAAAATACGCAGTCAATCATACGGGGTTCGGTTTTTTTTTTCTAGACAGGACACAAGAAAACAAAGGGTTTTGACGGAAGAAAAGTGTGTTTTATATTTTTTTAAAATAAATTTTTACCTGTGAAAAAACTTTTCAAAAAAATTATCCTATTGAAGAAAATTGCTACAAAAACCTTTTTAAAAAACATTTACGTTGAGTTACTAAAACAAACAAAAAAATCATTAAATAAATATAAACCCACAAATTTCTGCCCGTAAAGGGTTTTCATTTTGTCATTTTTTCCCCGTTATATATTTTTTTCACTCAATATAAATAGAATAGTTTTATACTTCCTTCAGTGAAATTTAGACCATATTTTTCCGCAAATTTTCCCGGGATGTTTGGTGTGTTTTTGTTAAACTGTTTTTAAACTTTTTTGTTTTTGCGCCCCCATTTTAGAAATATTTTGTTTATTTTCTCATGGGAAAATTCCCGTTTTTGAAAAACAAAAGAGGGTTTGTTTCATATCTGGCATGTTTTGGGGACGGCTCCCCCACATAAATAAAATAAAATATAAAAAAAACCTCCCCGTGCGTCTGTGATCTCTTTCTCCTCAACTTGTTTGGAGTTGATTGATGATAGAAAGTATCTCGACCTGCGGGCGGAAGTGGTCGCGCCGGAAGTGCTTCCCGGGGGCGTCGGCCCCACTAATCAGTTCCCCACGGCCCCCGCGAGGGCCCTAACTCCAATCCCCCCCCACACCAGGCGAGCGCGGGTTCGGAACCCCAGAGGGCACTTCTACGCTGCTGGTCGGACGGAATTCACTTATGAGACTAGAATAATTTAGATTTGGGAAAATAAAAATTTGGAAATTTTGGGTTTTTGGGTTTTTTTTAAAAATTTTATTAAAGGGTTAAATTTTTGGGGAAACCAAAAACCCCCGGAAATTGTTGAAATTCGGTTGGAATGTGTTGTTAGGACATTTAAAGCCAAAAAGAGAGCGAGGGGAGAGAGAAGGGGGAAAGAGATGAATTTTGGTAAAAAAAATACTGGTTTGGGAGGACTTCCTAAATAAAAAAAGGGAAATTAAAAAATTCACTGCAATTTAGAAGCGAAGAAAAAAGGGAACCGGATGTTTTTTTTTAAATTTTTTATAAATTTTATATTTCGAGAGTTTAAAATTTCATGTTTTTATTTAAATTTATTTTTTCAGGGCTATTCCAATTCACATTAAAAACTTCAAAGGAAAAATTGCAATAATGAAACTGTGTAAGCTACATAAATGCAACTAAAAAAGTATGCTATCATTACGCAAATTTAGAAATAAATTTATTACAACATTGTAAAATAAAACAACGAACTCTGAAAACATACATTAATAAAATAAAATATAATTTTTAGGGAAAATTTTAAAACCAAAAATTTAAAAAGCTTTTTCAAAAAGGAAAAAAAAATAAAAAAAAAAAAAAGTTAAACACAAAACCAAAAGAAAAAAGATTTATTTAAAAAAGAAAAATACGAAATATTTTAAAAAAATCATTTTTAAACAATCAGAAAAAAAACCAAAAAGCTCCCTTTTTTTCCCCCCCAAATGGGGCTGTTTGACTCAAATGTATTTTCCCCTTTTTTTGAAAATTTATGAACCTAAAGCTCTGGGGCCATTGGAAAATTTTTTTGGAAAAACGGTTTTAAATAAATCTTAAAAAGACTATAATGATAGATGTACTAAAAAGACTAAAATGAAAGATGCACTAAAAAGACTAATGATAGATGTACTAAAAAGACTGATAAGATGATGTTTATTCTCATGAGGCCACATGTAATACACATTTACAGTAAATAAATAAATACAAAATATGATGTATTTCACGCTAGTACCTCATAAAACATAAAATAACGAGTTAAAGAGTCCTTGAACTCATTTCAACATAAATATATGTCCTGTCCTCACAAGTAACCACGATAATTCATTCTTAACCTCAGCACGTATGTTGCTCTTTATAGAACTAAAAACACGAATGAATAATGTTATTTTTAATGTCATCCTGAAGCTTTTGGTTGTCATAGTTAAGTAATTCATGGCAGAGCTAAGATAACATACGATGTGGTAATACATACAACTCCACACATGGATCAAGGATGGGGCTTATTTACACGTAAAACAGAAATTAACGTTAGTACACGAAGGGTAAATCATGAGAATTTGGGTTTCATTTCCTTTAGCAGATTTAGTTTCTTATCTAAAAGCCCCGAAAATAAAAACCGAGGTTTTTTTCCCTGGTATCAAAAACTATTTAAAAAATTATTCTTTAAACAAAGGGTTTAAAAAATTTATTTAGTCTACTTATAAGGACAAACCAAACCCCGTACGCAGGGCACCATCGACGAACGAAAAAATTTACCCAAATAGAGACCGGGTATTTAAGTAGGGGAAAAGCCGGAATCCCAACCCCAAATTGGGCAGATCCACCCCCCATATATTTACATTTAAATAAAAAAAATCAATTATATGTGTGTATCTGGGAAAAGAAGCTTACTAATTCGCATAACTTTTCTGTCCGTCCGTCCCGTTTCGTTGGCACTCTAACGCATTAAAAAAAACCAACATGAACCCCGATCGAAAACCCGCGCTTTTTGTTAACATTGGCTTCAACCAAAGGATTTTACAAAATGTTTTTTACAGTTAAATTTTTGAAGTATATCGGTACTTGGGACCTCCCCCAAAATTATTTTTAAAGAATTAGTGTTGTTTTCCCTTTAAACAATCTGTTTATTAACTAGCTTCGTTCCCCTTTCTAGGAACCCGGTAATCCCGTATCTATGCTGGTATTGTAAATTTTTCGTATGAAAGAGTTCCGGGGGAAATGAGGGGATTTTGGTTCTTATGTGACGTTTTTTAATTCGCCAAGGCAAATTTTTTTAAAAATTTAATGGGAAAAACCCTTTTTTTTTTCCCAGCACAATTTTAAAAAATTTCAAAACATGAAGGAAGCCATAAGTTTTAACTAAATTAAAATTAAATGTTTTGAATATGATTAGTTACAACAATATTAAAATTAATTATTTGAATTTGAAAAGTTACAACAAAAATTAAATTACATGTTTTGAATTTGAATGAAGTTCACTCTTGGTAGAAATCGCATTCCATATGGGCTTAAAGTTCAAAGTGATACTTTTCTGAACGTTCAAGTCAACCTCAGACTTTGAATGTTGACTACTGACTGAACTAGCTGTTGTCTGTAATCGAACAGTATCAGGGGTCAAAACCCAGGGAAGTTATAAGAAATAAAAACCCCCTTTTTTTTCTCAATTCCAAGTGTCGAGGTCATGACGCCACGCTCGCCGGAATTGGGCGCTATTGGCGGCCAGCTGTGTCATGAAGCCACGTGTCACCGGAAGTTGCGCGCGTAATGGCGGCCACCCGTGTCAGGGTGCCCCGTGAGTAAAATGCTTGTTTGATGCAGCATATGCCAGTATACCATGACTAGTGGTAAACAACGTCGTGTGTCCCCCCTGGTGAACAAAGATTGGCTTTGGGCCCATAAGGCAAAGAAAGAGCTTTTAAAAAAAATTAAATACATTTCCTACATTTGAAAATTTAATCAATTTAAAGCACGAGAGAGCGAAAACGAGACGAATATCAAAATAGTAAGAGGCAGTCATGGCAAGATATGTATCTTCTATAAATTACAGCACTTTTCCACGATGGTGGGAAAAGGATTAAATCAATTAGGGGGACGTCGGGGTAAACCCCATACCCGCAAATCAAGGATGGGGGGCAATTATTTACTACCCAGCGAGTGGCTTCAGTATGGGTACACATTTTGCATCGGTAAGCAGAATGCACGATATGATGCAGAATTCTAGCACAAGCAGTTTACAGAAGCTCAAAAACTTAATTTCTCATCTGAAAACGATGAGCCATACAAAAGAGCGTTCTCTTTTTGGGAACTCCGTATGGCGTTAAGCTCATTACGTCGCAATCTGGGGGAAAAGACAAAATCACAACAAATGTTTGTGCACTGAGATCCTCAGGGGAAGTTATTATTTTATTTTTTAAATTTTGTGGTTGTCTGAAAATTTTTCCCGTATTTGGCGTAGGCCATTTTAAATTCCACTTCTCAAACCCACAAAAGATAAGTGATGCCGACTTCATATCGCCCTATTTTCTGAAAAGTTGTTTTTGAAAATTTTTCAAAAAGATGTAACAAACGACTAATTGGATGCTGGAGAACGCGGTTTATTGGGCTCCAATGTGGTTTTCGTAAACGTCTTGCACCATCGCCCACTTGGTTCGATAGAGAGTTTTTTCAAAAGGGTTTGTTGCCCCAAAAAAACATGTTGTTGGGTTTTGCTTTTTGACATTGAAAAAGCATACGATACAACAGGGGATAAATTCTTCAACAGATTCCGAGGGGGTTTTCGAGGACATGCCAAAATTTTTAGAAACTTTTAAAAAATAGAAAAATTTTAAAGTGCGTGTTAACAATGTTTTGTCAGACTCGTTCCACTGGAAAAGGTGTACCACAAGGTCGGCTTCGGTATCATGTTTTTCTATTTGGGAAAAAAACAGTGTGGTGGATTGTATCCCAAAGAGCCTAAGTCGTGCCCATTTGTGAGGGCCGGGAATCTTTACAGATCGGTAAATTTTTCAACAGCTCAAAGACACGTGCAAAATTTGGGTTTAAAATATAAGTGAATGGGTCGAAAGGGGGGACACGATTCTCTCCCCCCCCCAAAAAAAAACAGTGCATTCACTTTTGCCGTCTTCAAGGAATCCAAAATGACCCACAATTTTCTTTAACAAGTAGAACTTCTATTTAAACAAATGTCCGTCTTCCGGCATTGTTTGACAAAAAGCTAAATTGGGAAGACCACGTTGTTTAGTTACGCAAAAAATGCATGTTGAAAATCAAACCTATTGAAAGTTTCAGTAATACATCGGGGGTGCAGTAGGACTTGCATGTTTAGAATTACGGATCTCAGTTTGCTCCAAGAGGATTGGAGTTTCGTATCTCTTTAGAAGTAAAACCAACCCCTTAAACTTTAGACACGTCCACCATGTGGTCTTCTATTGCTCTGGGGCATTTTTGAACAAGCCCGGTAGTCATTGTATGCCGATCAGGTGTGTCCCCCTTAGCAGACGGAGAAAACCCCTTGATGGGTACTATGTAATGAAAATTAAAGTATGCCTAACCATCCCGCAAATCGGAATGTTTTTAACACGACATATGTCAGACACTTTGATAACAAACCCAAGGCATCTCTTCCAACGGGATTAAGATGTAAACTTTTGTTTAATCTTATAGAATTTCATCTGCCAAAAGTTTTTAATTTGTATTTAGCAATAACCCGCCCTGGTTATCACCAGAGCCGATTATTATATTTGACCTTTGTCGTTTTGATAAAAACTCTACTTGCGATAGTGTATTCAAAATTAACTTTCGAAGATTTGCCATGAACATCAAAGGTTTACTTTGGTATTCACAGATGGCTCCAAAATTGACAACAAGGTTGGAAGTGCCTTTATTGCTCCACCTTAACTGAACGTTTCAGGCTAAGCGACGTGTGTTCAGTTTTCACTGCAGAGTTATTCGCCATCCGTGAAGCTCTTAAATACATTCTACGCTGTCGTTGTGGAGAATACCTTTTGTGTTCAGATAGCTTAAGTTCACTTCAAGCTATAAAACTCATGTATTCTAGTCATCATTTGGTACAAGACATCCAATTCTATTAAAAAAAAAAAAAACTAAACTCTAAGGGTTCTATAAGAAAGTTTTGCAGGATACCTGGACACGTGGGCATAGAGGGAAATGAACACGCTGATCGGGCTCCCAGCGTCGCGACGTTGATTTCAATCTAGTTTCCGTTCCAGATGTCAAGAGTGGATTCAAGCAACGATTGTTGAATTTGCGACAAGCATCGTGGGATGTGTTGCAAAATAACAAATTGCATAGTGTGATGCCCACATTGACTAACAAAATTCGTCCACCTACGTCTCGACTCTCACGTAGAGAAGAGGTGGTATTGTCTAGAATTCGTATAGGCCATACACGCCTTACACACGGATATCTCTTAACCAGAGAAAAGGTTATTCCCATATGTGACACATGTGATGTACCTTTAACCGTGCATCATATGCTAGCAGAATGTGCCAAATATGATGCATTGCGCACGCAATTTGATCTCTCCCAATCATATGAAGAACTTCTATCATATGATAACGGCGACAAACTTTCTAAATTCTCATCCATTGTAATCTATTTAACAAAATTTAATTCAACATCTTACACATTTGTTTCTTTTCTTTATTTTCATTTACATACATAACTTTTATTTTGCTATTACTTTCTTCATCATCAATTTATTTTGTTATTTATACACTTAGAAAACAATCTAATCATCAAACATACCTGCATTCACTCTTCTCATTTCCTTTCATTCACAGGCGGCGCAATATGACCTAACGGTTGAAGCGCCCTAGTTTCTCACGTCGTCGTCGTCGTGTCACCGGAAGCTGCGCGCGTAATGGCGACCAGCTCGTGACAGCTAATCGAGAGGGGCTTAGCGATCTTATACCTCCCTGGAGCAAAACACTTCCCCTTGGTCGAAAGAGCTTTTTGCTTTAGGAGGTAAATAATAAATGACTGCCTCCCTGGTAAACCGTTGTTCCTGGCCACGAAACTTGAACGCCGTGGGACGATCTTCATCGTAGTTTATCACACGCTCAGCGTCGCGATTATCTTCGTTGGCGTTCGTTACTGAAACTTATGTGTAGGTCTGTATGCGTTTCGTTTTTTTTATGGTTTTCTTTATTAAGTCATCCCAAATGCAGTTCTAAATTGATTTAAATGCATTCGTTTTAAAATTTAATTAATATGATTTTAACTTTAGCTTTCTAATACTAAGTAGATATTATAATTACTATATTTTACCAATTCTTTTCTTTTTTTTCCCGTTATTGGCAGAGATTGGCGCCACTGTCTTATTCAACAAATATACTGGTAAGTAAAAGATGATTGATAAAATCGTAGAATTACATTTAATTCTTACCAATAACGCAAGAAACACCAACATTTATCAGGTATTTTTAATTCCGTTATAAATTTTAATTCCTCAACACACTTGCATGGTAATTAATAAATAAACTTTTGATATCCATTAATTTTAAGTAGAAACATTACAAAAACGCTTAAAGTATATCTACACTGTAAATTAATCTATGTTTTTAAATATATAATTTCCCAACCAATTTCGGTTTCTTAGTTCGTCGTCGGTGCAGAAGAACCTGGTGCACGTAACTCGCACTTTTCCATACATTTCTCAAAAAAATACATTCTGACAAATACTACATTTTTTGCAGTAATTTTGCCACTTAGATTGCGGAAGACTTTCCGAAATGATGTTGCGATGAAAATGCGTTACACCTCGTCCTACAAACATCTCCCCTCAGGTTTAGATAGTGACCAGTGTCAGTGACCCCTATGTTTTCAGCCCGGGGTCCTCCCTAATGTGTCCTACAGCCGGTGTCACGTCCACGGTAAATCTTCGCCCATAGATTGAGCTAGAACTTTTCACGAATATATCTTCTGCCACAGAACCAATTATTTATAACTTCACCCAAAGTTTCGTCCGGGTAGAAGTGGGTTGAATATTATTACAAAATCTCTGAGTTTGATATTATTTTTGACTCGTTCTCGGCGACACCTGGCGTCGGGGCTGGCGGGGAATATTAAACTGACGTTTGCGGATAAACGCCTCCATCATTTGCGTCTATCTTGCTTGGGTGGTAAGAGATAGATAGAGTGAAATATTAAGTCTTGTGTGTGGTCCACATAACTTTAAAGTTTATCTGGTTGGCCTATATAGGAAGTTCAGTCGTCCACATGTGGAACCACCAATAGTGACAACGTTGCCAAATTTACTTGAACCCAGTCGATTTTGTCATTCAGTTGTGATTTTCTTGCTTCAAACTATTTAAAAATAGAAACTTCAAACGATTATCGATTACCGATTGTTGATCGATGTACCTGCAAACGATTCTATATCAAATTATAAAATAAAATAACATCTTACTATTTTAGGGTTTGTTTAAGAGTTCATAGTTATTAGTTAAAGTAGATAACAACATTTTATCAACACATGAATATATGGTTTAATGAAAATATTAGCGTTATCAAAGGATACTATGTACAATCTTAGACGTGAAGTCATGAACATACAGAAGAGGTAGCGAAAATATTTCATCAACAGATCGTCGAAGGCCAAAATTAAATTAAATTTATTTGCCGTACGTTGACATTTTTGGTGAAGGTGCCGGGTTGTTTTCACAAAACTTACCATTTAAAAATGTTCCCTAACTGTTCTTGCATTCAAATGATAGGTCGCGAGTTAGTCACATGAACACTTAAACTTGATTGAAGGCTAGCCATCGGTATGAAGGAATTGTCTTTTAATACACCACAATTTGTTTCTTTATATCATTTGGGAACGTGAGTCAGTCAAAAAATGCTGATTAACAACAAGGGATGTAATTTCGGAGCGCTTAGTTTTGCGTGTTTAATAATGTAAATTTGTACGCAGTTTTAAGACAAAATTTTCGAAATTACCATTTTAGTTTGGTGCTTGCTCTATTATATTATATGAGAAAAAAATAGCATTTTTCATACCTACATAATTAAACGAGGGAGCCCGGAGCGACTGAGTGTCTCCATTCAACTCAAACGGCCTCATTCTGTGATTCTGTCTGTCTGTACGTCGAAAATCAGCCGAAAACCCCTGAACAGATTGCGCTGAAATTTTAAACAAACATCCGGGACGAGTTTACTGAGAACGCGAACAAAATCAGCGAGATCCATTACGATTTAATCCCTGATTTTTTAAAATATCGATACCATTTTGTTTAGTAGCTGCTAGCGGGGCGAGCTCTACATGTCTGCCATTGCATAGTGGTAAGCATAGAGCCTACCGCACGGAGGGTTGGGTTTCGATTCCCGTTAGTTTGAACTTTTTTATATTTTTACACCTACATATTATTTTTGAGGGATGTGAAATGTGAAATAAAAATTAGGTGATTTTTTTTTATCTTGGAAATTTGTAAATGTTCACTCTAATACGTTTTGAACACGATTCCGCAAATGGAATGTTCAATTTAAAACTAGGAAAACGCCAAAGTCGATGTTAAACGAGGTTGAGCCAAGTGTTACCTTGAAAAAAAAAAAAAAACTTAAGAGTACCTAAGGCTGGATCTAGCCCAGTATGGGGAATGATACCGGGTACTATACACATGTTTCACTCACTCGTTTAAACAACGACTTTGGCGTTTCCCTAGTAATTAAACGAGGGAGCGGAGCGACCGAGTGTTCTCCATTCAACTCGAACGGCTCACATTCTGTGATTCTGTCTGTCTGTACGTCGAAAATCAGCCGAACCGCTGAACAGATTGGGCTGAAATTTTAAACAGACATCCGGTACGAGTTTACTGAGAACTGCTAACAAAATCAGCTAGATCCATTGCGATTTAATCCCAAAATAAATAAAAATGTGATTTTTTAAATATCGATTTGCATTTGTTTAGTAGCAGCTAGCGAGACGATAACTTCGTGGCTTGCATGGCCTATTGGTAAGCATTTAGCCTACCGCACGGAGGGTTGGGGTTCGATACCCGTTCGCTCGAACTTTTTTATATTTTTACACATACATATAATTTTTGAAGGGTGTTAAATGGGAAATAAAACATAGGTGATTTTGTTTTATCTTGGAAATTTGTTAATGTTTCACGCTGATACGTTTTGAACATGATTCGCATTTTAAATGTAATGTATTTTTTTTTTTTTACTTTTCTTTTCATTCTCCAACCTTTTTATATTTGATTCATCATGTAAATGCATATAATATCATTCAATTTGTTACCAAAATTCTTGTGTTGAATGCATTGTTGTTGTAATGCTACTATTTCAAAATTTACCAAAATGTAATTTATTGTTGTTTCTGCATCTATGTACTTAGATTTATTTAGTTGTCCTCCTTTGTAAATCAGTTTTTATAACTGAATAGGATAGACGTTAAATAAATAAAAAATAATAAATAAATAAAAGTTCAATTTAAATAACTAGGGAAACGCCAAAGTCTTGTTAAACGAGTGGAGTGAGCCATGTGTTGAGTCCCCGGTATCTTTCCCTCATACTGGGCTAGATCCAGTCTTAGGTATAGAGGAGGAAAGGGGATGTTCCCGGGTACTCAACCATTTGGGCTCACTCACTCGTTTAACAACGACTTTGGCGTTTCCCCTATTTAGTCCGCTCCTCGTTAATTAAACGAGGGAGCGGAGCGCCCGAGTGTTCTCCATTAAATTTCGAACGGCTCACATTCTGTGATTCTGTCTGTCTGTTTTTACGTCGAAAATCAGCCGAACCGCTGAACAGATTGGGCTGAAATTTTAAACAGACATCGGTTTGAGTTTACTGAGAACTGCTAACAAAATCAGCTAGATCCATTGCGATTATATCCCAAAAATAAATAAAAATGTGATTTTTTAAATATCGATATGCATTTGTTAGTAGCAGCTAGCGAGACGATAACTCGTGGCTTTTATGGCCTATTGGTAAGCATTTAGCCTACCACCACGGAGGGTTGGGGTTCGATACCGTTCGCTCGAACTTTTTTTATATTTTTACACAACATATAATTTGGAGGGTGTGTTAAATGGAATAAAAATTCGGTGATTTTTGTTTTATCTTGGAAATTTGTTAATGTTTCAGCTGATACGTTTTGAACATGATTCGCATTTTAATGTCAATTTAATAACTAGGGAGACGCCAAAGTCCGTTGTTTAAACGAGTGAGTGAGCCATGTGTTGAGTACCCGGTATCATTCCTCATACTGGGCTAGATCCAGCCTTAAGTATAGAGGAGGAAAGGGGATGTTCCCGGGTACTCTACACTTGGCTCACTCACTCGTTTAACAACGACTTTGGCGTTTTCCCTAGTTATTAAACGAGGGGGGCGGAGCGACTGAGTGTCCTCGATTCAACTCAAACGACTCCCATTCTGTGATTATGTGTGTCTGTCTGTCTGTCTGTCTTCGGTCTGTCTGTCTGTCTGTCTGTACGTCGAAAATCAGCCGAACCGCTGAACAGATTGCGCTTAAATTTTAAACAGACATCCGGTACGAGTTTACTGAGAACTGTTAACAATATCAGCTAGATCCATAGCGATTTAGGTCTACAATAAATAAAAATGTGATTTTTTAAAATATCAATAGCATTATTTAGTAGCAGCTAGCGGGACGAAAACTACCTGGCTGGCATGGCCTACTGGTAAGAATTAAGCCTACCGCACGGAGGGTTGGAGTTTGATACCCGTTAGTTCGAACTTTTTTATATTTTTACACCCTCATATTATTTTTGAGGGGTGTTAAATGGGAAATAAAAATTAGGTGATTTTGTTTTATCTTGGAATAATTACGTTTCAAACACGATTCGCATTTTTAATGTTCAATTTAAATAACTAGGGAAAAGTCAAAGTCGTTGTTAAACGAGTGAGTGTGCCAAGTGTTGAGTACCCGGGAAAATCTCAATTCCTCCCATATATCCAAGACTTGATTTAGTCCAGTATGGGGAATGATACCGGGTTCTATACACATGGCTCACTCACTCGTTTAACAATGACTTTGGCGTTTCCCTAGTGTAGACTAAACTGCGTCATATGCATTTCAAAACATGTTTAACATATTTTGTTTAAATACAAGCCATTAACTACAAAATCTTTTCCGACCAGGGGATTGAACTCAGGTCTTTCACATTCCGGGTATAAGGGCGCCTTAGCCAACAAGACTAGGGAAACGCCAAAGTCGTTGATAGACGAGTGAGCGAGTCATGTGTTGAGTACCCGGGAACATCACCTTTCCTCCCCTTTACCTAAGGCTGGATCTAGCCCAGTAGGTATGGGGAATGAAATAAAATAGATAAATTCGAATTAAGATTACCCACTCAGCCACAGAACGGATTTTCGATGGGGGACATTAAATTTTAAAGCCGACCAAGCCAACCTTGTAGGCGCCGACATCATCGGTAAGCGAACAATAACCAACAAGAGGCCGACATATTTAAGTAGGAAACACCAATCAATCAAACTGGACACGATTTCACCCACAGACAGCTCCAAAATCAGCACGGCTGATTCGGAACCGCCTTAGAATTTATTATGTGCCTCGTTGCTAGGACGGCTCCAAATTACAATTTACAAATTCCACAGTAAAAAACTGAGGACTTAAGTCCACATTAGAAGAACTGAGGACTTAAGTTCACATTAAAAGTTTAAAAACTTCTGCCTCGAGCGGAAATCGAACCCCGGACCTTCTGCATTGGAAGCAGAGCCTCTAACCACAAGACCAACGAACCATACAACATACAAAATACAAGAGATTGTGAGAGCAAGTACAAGTACCGAGATGCTATGTGTTGCTTATAGTACACTGACCTATACATTTGAAACACACTTAATTAATAAATTCACCGCCACGTGTGTTACACTTTCAAAAAATACCACAACAATAATACCTCTCCCCGTAATATAAAATAATAAAATCAAGGACCCGGCACCTCCACCAACAATGCTATTCTTATGGAACTAAAACTTTTCTCGCTCTACCCGGCACCTCCACCAACAATGCTATTCTTATGGCGGTAAAAATGTTTGGGTCTACCCGGAACCTACTTCTACCAATCTCATACATCATTGTTGTTCGAATCATTTGTTCATTACACAACAGTAAGGTGAATTTGACTTCATTATAATACAATATAGACTGTGATGTACATTTAATTCCCGAAATAATAACATGGAATAATGTGAACTTTTTCCAGTTATTTTTTATTTATTTATTTATTTAACGTCTATCCTATTCAGTTAAAAAAATGATTTACCATGGAGGACTACTAAATAAATCTAACATAGATGCAGACACAACAATGAACTACAGTTCAGTAAATATTTGAAATAGTAATATTACAACAACAATGCATTAAAACACAACAATTTTGGTAACAAATTCAAAAAGGATATTAAATGCAACTAAGAAAACGCCAAAGTCGTTGTTAGACGAGTGAGTGAGCCATGTGTTACCTTTCTTCCCCCTACCTAAGGCCTCCCTTATAGCCTATCATAGGCTAGAGTGGCGCATTGTGGCCATACAGTTGACGCGCCCTTATACCAACTATAAACTTAAAAACCCTATTATTTATACCAGTATAATTATCAAACTTACATGTTAATGCTCCCGGGTACTCAACACATGACTCGCTCACTCGTCTAACAACGACTTTGGCGTTTTCCTAGTATTGTTTTATTTGATGCCATCCTGTTGAACGGAACTTTAAATACTGCGTTGTTCAGGTTCAACACGGATAAACACCATAATGAGCATAGCTTACTTTCATTGCCTAATAAATCACAATCATTTATCCCGTAATGAAGTTTATTATAGGGCCTATTTGATTACGCAAATAGCCCTTTGGTGGTCGCCGCCGTTAACTGGCGTCTGCCTCGTCGGCTGTTAGCCAAATGGAGCACCTATTAATATTGACTGGCGTTTAATGGACGCAATGAACGTTATGAAAATAAAACCTCATGCTTGTAACAAATTATAGTTTGAAACCCTGGCGTGTAAAACATTGTAGTAATCTGGAACGTTCTTTGTTTTTATTCACAGGTCTACCACATCACCTCATTCAAACTAAAAGTTACTAAAACTGCCATAAACAACTCTCGTATATCAAGTTATATGTTTAAACTTATGGTTTTTGTTAAAACGATCTTTAAAAGCTGTTTGTTATTTTGAAATATACGTTGTTTTTTTATAATGCTTTAGCTTTCGTTCTACACTTTGTGTATGGGCTATGCATTGTTGTTATACTTTATATAAAATGGGTCATTATATTATAAGTGGAATATTCATGTCCCTTTAAGTTTTTCCATATCAAATTTTAAAATTAAAATCTGCCAATTTTTTCTAAAATTTATCTTATAATTCCACACGTTTTGAAATAAATTTCAATAATTTTCACTTCAATTTACCCTTTCAACTAGGGTATAATACTTTGGTAATACCTATCAATTGTCATTCCCATGGCTGTCCCTCATTACATTTCTATATACATATGTGTGTCTAAGACTGTACCTTCTATCACTAACAAACTGCATTTTGGCTCTATCTGTTAAGCAGTATGATAACTATTATCGGAATTGTTGTTGTTGTAGCATATGAATTTACCCTAAGACACCACCCCTTCTAAAAGTCGTGTCCCTTAGATTTTTGTCATTACCATGGCAACTACTGTTTGTTTTTTTCACCCCTTTGTTGCAGAACTTTCTTTTGGTAATGATAAATAAAATGTAAAGGATAAAAAGTTAATTAAAGCTATGCCTAAGGGTAGCTTTCATGTTCCATTATTACACTACAAAATGTAATAAAATGGCAATTTGTAGGTAAGTCTCTTTATCTTTGTCATTCCCATGGCACAAGTAATTAGGCTTAATAATGAAAAAAAAAAAAAACAACAATTTCAGTAGTTTCAGGGTAGTTTTTTTAGTCTAATTTGCTAGGGAGTGCAGTATTTTTTCATTTGTACCCTATGAATAGGGGTGAATAACCTTAATTTTGTCATTCCCATGGACAAACAATTATGTAATTCCCATGGATATGGAAAAAACATGGTAATGCTAATCTTACAGGGAAATGATAAAATAATTATGCAAAACAAAATTTAAAAAAAACGATCTCTGCTCGATTCATAAAATAATGTGTTCAGTATCCGTTCCTTATACACCCAATCTTTTTTTTTTTTAAATTTTGACAACATTTAATTTAAAAAATAACATAATGATAATTTTCCATTTATAATATAATGACCCAAATTACAATATTGTTTAAACCCCTACTAGGAATCATTACAATAAAATAAATTTTGGTACTTGTTCATTAACGGTTTTCATCATCGTTTTTTTTTACCTATTTCTGTTAACAATAAATTTGTTAAATATGACTCAAACAGTGAACTTGACACACATGTTCAACGTGACTCAGGCGAGTACAGTCCATTGGAACGCGTAGGCCTACATGAGAGCAGTCGTCGCCGTGCAGCTGACATTGACGGTCACGGACACCAAATGAACCTTCAAAACCTTTTACGTGGCTATTTTAAACAAAAGTACTTTTCCATTGAAAGTCCTTTATATTAAAATCGTGATGTTAAAGGTTTTGTAATGTGGAGTATGTTGGCGTTGGCCGTGTCACTCCTGGCGCAAAGTTTGTAGCCGGAAAGGATGTTTTCGAAGCTTTGTTCGAAATAATTGTTTTTTCCTGGCCTCCCGAAACTCAGATGGAGTAGATGTAGTAGTTATGATTGTCTAAAGAAATGTTTTTAATGAATTTTTACATTTTTTGGAGGGGGTCCCGTTAATGAACAAGCACCGAAATGTTTTTTTTTGATTAGATATTTTTTTGATTGTGCTAAAACGGATTAAAATTAAATAAATATGTTTAAATGGAATATGGAAACAATGCATTAAACAATTCACTAAATTTACAAAGTATGTATATCACTAAGTATCGCGTCTATTAGTTATTGTTACACTGAAAGAAAGATAATGGGAGTACCCAAAATAGATAGATAGATAGATAAGGGTCTTTATTGTAAGGCGGGATTAAGGCTAGTGAAGCCTTATCTTCCATCCAACCTTATACTAATAATAATAATAATAATAATAATAATAATAATAATAATAATAATAATAATAATAATAATACATTTGATAATGAAGAGAACATTACATGATTATATAAAATATTGAAATAATACATTAAATACATTATGGTAGCATTATTGCAAAGTTAAAATTTTCTAGGTGGGATAGGGATAGGGAGCGAAGCAACGTAACATATCGGCACGAAGAATACAAACAAAATATTAGCGCGTTGATGTTTTGGTAGAGGTGCCGGGTTAGCTTACTATTAAAAAAATATTTGCTGCCCCTATGTCGTTCACAAATGGTGGAGATGTTGGTTTAGGAATTTTTTTACTTTTAGGGCGCTTGCCACTCTCCTCTTACCCTTTGGGTCACCAAAAACATTCTGCTTCATCATTGTCACCCCAACAGAAAACGCGTGTCAATTCGGTTTTTATCGTGAGACATTACACACGCACATACGTACAAACAGAATTGTAATGATTATAAGGAAGCTTCGCTCACTTTCTTAACTTTTCATCGCAATGTTGTAATTTAGGGGTTCAAGAGCAAAGTGAACCAACACACATATTTCCATCAACCTTGATATATTGAAGTTAAAGTTTAAAATGCATCTTAAACTGTTGGTATTGGAATGTTACCTATTGCTTTCTGCACATAATAACTTTAAAAAATCACATTTGAAAATTCATTTAAAACATAAACATTTCAGCTGACAAACACATATGAAATGATTGGTCTATTTTGCCTATCAAAAACTTTCATTTTATTGGTATGTATTATGGGTTAAATTACGTGGGTTAGTACAAAAAGTTGATATTATTGGTCCAATTTAACCACTTAATATTTTGAATGTGGGTAATATAGAAATGTACTTTAAAAACATAAATGAAGGTTGGTCCACTTTTTTTCTGAACCTCTTAATACATAGTTTAGACAAATTTGGTATTGGCTTGAAGGGAGCAAGTGTGAAGTCAGTAACCAACCTCGCTCTTCCTATTACAGTGTTTGGAAGCCTCTCACACCATCAGCGTCGCTCCAAACCACGGCCCTCTCTAGGTGATGGATTAAACGTCAGTGTGCAGTGAAAGCTTGGTAGTAGCATCCAACAGACCGTGAACTGGGCTCACGCGTGTGCGTGTGGAGGGGGGGGGGATGCGTGTGAATGTGCGTGTGGAGATAGACTGGATACACGTCTACGTGTATGAAGGAGATTGCGAGTTGAAGGCAGAACAAATGACTTCTTGTTTTGTGGAAGGGTTCGCACGGAACAAGTTCAGACATGTTCAGGAAGCAACTAGTAGCGATGTAATTTCTTATATCTCGAAAATAACTTTCAGACATTTTTTCGGGTCAAGCGGGCCAAATATTTTTTCTGTTAATTCGTAGCTAGTAAACTTGTATGAAATATACTTTTTGATTTTGCTGGTGAATACCACTTTAAAAATAACAAGCACAACATTGCCTAGGACATATTTTAATACAATTCAGAAGTTAAACAATCCATCCCGATCGGTGTTCGAACCCGAGTCTCCCACATACCAGGTAGGCGCCAACAAGTCTACCGAGTTTCTTAAATAGTTACCATCTCGGTGGTCTAGTTGGCTAAGGCGCCTACCTGGAATGTGGGAGCCTCGGGTTCGAACCTCGATCGGGATGGATTTTTTAACTTCTGAATTGTATTAAATATTAACAATTCCACCTACGGGAGTGTTACCCGACTAACCAAATCGAGAAATGCCTAGGACATTCCCTCATAATATCTTCTAACATGTATACTCAAGTCACCTAAAGATGGGGAAATTGTCCCTGGGAAGATTTCCTATACCTGAGTGCAAGAATTATAGTATGTAAAGCGTAAGGGAGAAATGTTTGGTAAACATGTTTACCGGGCAAAGCTCTTTGGAAAATGTTTTAAGAAGGAAGGAAAGGGAGTTTGTGTTTATCTACACGAAGTTTTAGAGTAGGTCCCTAATTTAAGTTAATACTCTGTTAGGGGTTAAGGGGATTTCCGGTGTTTCTCCGGGGAGGGGATGAAAGTAAGTAGGCTAAGAGGATGACGGGGTGAAGGGGAGAGGGAAAGAGAGTGTGATGAACACCAACAATGGGGTTATCGCGACGACAGCGAGGTGTGAGATGAGTTATGATGCCAATGAAAGGGGGAGTGTGGCCAGGGGGCTAGGGTCATAAAGTCTGAGATGTGAGGCACTTAGGCCCAGCAGAACGAAGGCAAATGCGGCGCAGGACTATGTTAAATATTAAGAGAGGGAATAAGGATATTGATAGAAGATGGTAGAAACCTTTTACGAGCGACCCTTTCCTAGTGGGCGATGCTTTATTTACGGCTGGATTTGCATTTCTATTGAATTGTACTCGGGGTATTTGCTGAAGGGGTAGGGGGTAGGAAACCACAGGGTAGCCAACACTGGATTGGTAAGGTTTTAGTTTTTAGTTTGTTTGTTTTAAGGGCGCGTTAACCGTAAGGTCATAATGAGCCACTCTAGCCTATGACATGAAGAGGAAAATACCAAGCTTGTCAGAATTAGCCACGGGTTGGGGGAGTAAAGAGGGTGTCTCACTAGTCATCGTTCGCATTGGCTTGGTCGTCGTCGTCGTTGTCGTCGTCAGGAAGGCCGTCAAGGGGATGGGGACAGGACCAAGACGGATAACATGATATTATATTTGAATGTAATATGTTGTTCAGAAAAGCAGATAATTATCTATTTATTTACTTATTAATTAATATTTGTATTCTCATGATCAACATTTGAACGTGTTAAATTATAATTATGAATGCTAGAGTAACAGAAAGAGTATCCCTCCTTAGTACGTGTGCAGTTTAAACTGTCCTTTGCCTTCTCCTACTCCTATTTACGAACCCAAGCAACTGTTAAGAACAAAATCAGTTTCCATTTTCCATTTCAAGTAATCCTAACAGTCAACCTAAGAGTTTTGTAGATTTTAAAAATGTGAATTAGGGACACTTGTTGTCTATTAGAGCTGTGCAAGGGATTTCTAGATCGTGAAAAGCTTATTCAACGTTAAAAGATGCGTTGAGTCGTACAGTTCACCGGATGTAATAGAACTGGGTTGATGTGTCCGGTATAAAGCGGGTGATGTTCCAGCCAACGACTAAACCGGAATTCAGTTTTGTTCGCCTCGTTTCTTAGACATCAGCAATTGCTTTTGATTGCTACAAACAGTCCTTGCTCCTTGTCATTTCCTCCTCGCTATCCCTGCTCTTACCACAATAACATTGAATAGGCAATATAAGCACAAACGCGGTAAGTTTTAGGTCAAGATAAATCCACCAAATTTTGTGAAATGTTTAAAAAAACTTTTAACAAAATAATGTGAAACTAATACATTTAAAATAAAATTATTAACGAATAGAAAGTTTTGAAGCAGAAGGCCGCTTTGAGGATATAGTGATTGAATGAAAGTATTTTTTTAGACTTGGAAAACGCCCATATCGTGGCTAGACGAGGTAAAGTGATGTGTTTCACTCTGCATTGAACTTGATTGTTGTTTGAAGTTTATTTAGTTTCACATAATTCTCAATGAAACATTTTGTCTTATACTTTATTCATGAAACGGCATTATAGAACATCTTTTGAAATGCATTACACAGCACGTACGATAAAAAGGTTAACTCAATCTCCTAGCCGAACTTAAGGAACTTTGAGCGTGAAGAATCGGTTCACCTTGGACACTGACGCATTCACCGCCTGACATTCAAAACATTGCTCGATAGAAAGATTACTTCATGAACAAAATACATTTGCGCTCAATTAAATGCACATTTCGAAATTAACATTTATTATTTCTTGTTACGTTTCATATCTGATGGATTTTCTGAAAACTTTAACAGCACCCATAACTTTTTCCCCGGATGTTTGTTTAAAAATTCAGCGCAATCGGTTCTCCCGTTTTTATCGCACAGTAACACAGACACAAACATAGACGCTGATCCGTTTGAGTTTAGTCGCTTCGCTCCCTTGTCTTATAGTATATTTTGAGTAGGTAACATATCCATGTACAACTTACATGTTTATGTATTACAACTTATCGCTTAAGTGAATAAATAAAGTTATAGAGTGTGAGGATGGTTGAAGGGAGTGTCCAATGATATTTAATTGAGCTCAATCCCAGCGTTCGCAATTTGATTAATAACAGAAACCTAAAACAAAAACAGCTGTAACAATATTGGCCGACAAACGCTCAAAATAGTCTCGCGTATATCAATGGAGTTACCACAAACTGTTAGCTAATAAATTAACGTGGTTTCCCATCCAGTGAATCCAATGAACGTGTACTGAAAACAGGTCTCATTATTCCAAGTTATTATTTTTGGAATTAAATTTACATCGCTTTCCTTAATTCTATCACAATGAAGTCAAATTCACCGTATTCTGTTACCAACAAATGATTTAAATAGCAAAAGTTATATGCTTTTGGTGGAGGTGCCGGGTAGAGCGAGAAAAGTTTTAGCTCCATAAGAATAGCATTGTTGGTGGAGGCGCCGGGTCCTCACTTCTTAATAATATTATTTGCTACTTTACATCCAATTTAATTACGGAGGGAGGTAATATTGTTGTGGTTTTTTTTTAGCACAAGTGACGGTGAATTTATTTTGTGTGTTTTTAAATATGTAGGTCAGTGTACTCAGTCAGTGTAAGCAACAAGTCGCATCTCAGTACTAGTACTTGCTCTGACAATTTTTTGTGTTGTAAGTACAATTACACATGTGGAAACTTGTCGATCGACAATGACAACTCATTATAACCTACGGGCTAACATTTACTTCACTGGCACGCAGAAATGTCAAGACTACCGCGTTGAGTATGACAATATATCGACAAAGTTGTCGCTGTCGATCGACAAATGTCGTTTAGTTAGTAGACACTTCAATCAGCTTTCCCTGCTTAAGTTTCTGAGGAACAATGGTTAATAAAATGTAACTTAGATGGACAGTGAATTTAGTCGTAAGTTTTCTGCCCTAGACTTGATGAAGCTCTAACTAAAGAATGCTTTCATCAACTTGACTACCCTCGTTAACATCCGCCCGTAAAACACAAAGACGAATCTCCTTGATTGAATTCTTCGAGTTAGTAGACTCTGACGTCACGAGGAAAACTCTTGCAATCATCTGCGCGTTAGACACACTTGAGTGATCTGCGCACTTTGAAGCATTATCACACCTGTATAGTTCGGGGACGATAATAAAGAACCCCCCCCCCCCCCACCCCCCTCCCGCGGACTAGATTGACAATCTCGCAGACACCTCCGAACCGTATCGCCCCATTCTAATGTCCGTTGATTGTTTCAAAAACGAGTTTGTCCACGGGGTTTTTCGAGCATTTAATTTGATATTCCTTGGAGCGGCAAACTACTTGTCTCATTATTTTCTCAGTGTGGAAACAATTATTTCGAAATTAATTGTCTCTCTGGTTCGCTCGCCCCCCTAGGTTGTGGACGTCTGTTTGGGAGGCGGTGGATTAGGGTTAGTTAGTAGAGTGGGCGGTGATATGTTTAGACGGCGGTGGGACAACAACACACCGAGATTGCGCGCGCTTTTTAAAATACAGACTCGTATTTTCGAGTGGTTGATTCCTAACGTAGAACTCACATCAGAATGATTTGTGAATTTCCCAGAAAAATTTAAAGAAAATTACATGGGTTAAGACGAACATAATATTGTACAAGTAGGGGTTACTTTTTATGAGTGGTGATTATTATAATTGGTTAATCTATTAAGCACAAAAACTTTTAGAAATACAACACATTTGACCATTTTTAAACAAATAACTGTAAAATAAAATACATTCCAATATAGTTTTAGTAACGTTCAACATTATTATGAAATGTTCCGTTTTTAAGTTACTAATTTTACAAAATTTACAAACACACAATGATAATTTTTCTTTTAGCAAAAGCAAAGCAGCAATCTTTAAGCCGAGTGTACGTCTTTCAGTCTTAACTTGTGATATGGGCCACGATTTTAATGCAATTACTACGTTTATCGCTCGAGCTAACCAGACGGCTATAAGTCGATTAAAGGGTTAAATAGATTCATTGATGTTGATAAACGCCGCGATTCTGATTGAAAGGTTTGATTAAACGCGGCTTTTGAAAGCGTTTTGTAATACCCGAATAGATTGAAGTTTCATTCTATTCAACAATGGTAAGCTAGTTGAAAAGAGCAAAATGCGTCAATATCTGACATCAAAGCAAATCCCATTATAGTTGGTCATTCAATGTTCTAGAACAATGTATAACATAATAGAATTATATATATTATAAGTTCCTTTGATGTTTATATGGAGATATTTAAGCCAATACCAGTTATCTTACGCATGTAACATCGATGTTATGATATAAGACCATGGTACCAGGGCACTGAATAAGTTAATATTCTTTAGTTTTCATACATAATGGATTTCTAATTTCTAATTCTGTTTATATGACTAACCTGTTATAAAGTACAATACATCAATCTTATCAATATGCTATAAATTTATAAACGCATAGATAAAGCTATATTTTTCGTTGTCTCTATTTATAAAATAAGAATTTTAAACACTGTAATGTTTCTTTAATATAATAATGAGCTCTGCTGGCTACAACGCTAGAAGCGATACATATTTTATTGATGGTGTTTCGAGGGCATGACATGTTTAGTCGATAAGGCCAACCATGTCGGCGCGTGATAGAGACCTTGCTGCCTGTGATGAGCTGTTTCAAGGAGGTTAGAAAGAAATATATCTTTCGTATTCCAAACCTTTTGGAGCTTTCAATAAGGAATTCAAGGGCTGTTAATCTATCGAAAATGTAAGTGCTAATCATATGTCAGTTAGCAGAATCGTTGCAGTACTGTTCCAATCTATTCAGATCTACCATTCACCAACTATACAGATGTTTAGAAGTTAACCGTCTCGGTAGCTTAAAGGTAAAGCACCCGACCGGCAATCGGGAGACCGGGGTTCGATACCCCGCTGGGATGGATGTTTTTTTTAAATTTCTGGATTGATTTACATAAAATCAGATGGAGTGTTTCCCGATTAACGAAATTGATAAATATATAATATGCAGTAGGGTTTGTGTAAGTCGAGTTTCTGACAAGGTGACTTCAGAAATACAACGTTTAACATCTCATGCTAGTGAAATAAACTGTAGGTGATGATTGACAACCTCATCAATCTAGCTGTCCACATTCAATTTATATCAATGCAGAAGAAAATATTAAAATGTAAACTAGAGCTTATATTAACAATTCATTCATAATATTAGTGCTTTTTACTGAGTAGATTGACTCTAAATGAAAATGCATGAGTAAAAATAACAAAATACATCTTTCGTGGACTTCTAGGGACGACTTTTAGCTATTACTCTACATTGTACTTTTAGTACACTCTGCACTGTCGTCTTTTATCAGCCTCATTTGAGTTAGAAATGTGTTTTTAATTATGTTAAAAGCAGGTTTAGCACTTAGTGTCATAGAGCTTTTAGCTCTTGCTAATCTGCTTAATAATAGCTCAGTATTAGTTGCATATAGGTGTAGATCTACCAGTGTCCACACAAGCGTGAGTCTGCATCTATATGTATTGTACCGAAGAGATTGTTAAATAAATAAAAATGATATAACTTAATAATAAATTAAAATGTGTTCTTTCTTTACTTAGCACAAATTATTTAAACAAAAACCTTCAGTCAGGATTGTCGGAGGCAACTATTAAACTGGCAACCACTGAAATAATCGGTTTGCTCGAAAAGTATGGGCTATCAATGTCGTCTTTTACGTCCTCAATAAAACTTAACCCACTTAAGCGAACAAAATGCCCCCCTACCTCGCGTTAACCTAACTGTAACTGTCAACAGTCTGAAGTGGGTTGTAGTGAATCAGTTAGTGTGACCGTTCTTTCTCGCTGATTGAATCTAAGTTAGTTCTGTAGCAAAACACTGATGCTCTGAGGAAGATGAATGATAGTCACCCGGGCTTCGACGCCGGGACTTCTGCTGAAGAAGTGACGCACGCTACAGGGTAAACATCTTCAAGATAATGGGGGCTACGTCTTTATTTATTTGCCTGTACTTCTTAAGTCGAAAGGTGAATGATAGATGACGATAAATGATATTATGTCACGATTCTTTCGAAGAGTGTAAGAAGGGGCTCATCGCTAACTAGAATCTAAACTCTGTGTTAGATCCTAGCACTTATTACTTAGAATACATAGGTTAGTTACATTTCTTAATTCCACAATATCCCATTTTGGTTACTCACTCTCAAACAAAGCATATTTGTTCAGACCATTTTAATATATTTGTTTACTTTTCTTATTAACAGCTATAGTATGCATTCAAAATTAATTAGTATAGCCGAAACTATGAAATCAACACCTTATTGCTATAAAACTGTAGACAATTCTATATTCATATTAATGTTTTCTCCAGTACCTGTGCTCCCCTTTGCTTGGGGCCTTGGGTTTAAGATCCGGTTTGGGCTGCAAAATACGTTAGTAAATATACTTTCGGCCCCCAGAAAACTGCACAATACAATAATAATTTACTTATTTTAACTATAAAATACTTGTTTTTGTGCCAAAAACGATTACCAAAATTTATGTACTTATTGATTAATTTATGTATTTTATTTCTTATGTCTATTTCTTGTCTATTTAAACAACGAAATACGCTAATAGATACTGACACAAACCCACGCTCATTGAGATCTGTTCTTCCCTCTCATCTCCAGGTCTGTCCCCCCTCCCCCCCGTACCTAATCCCCCTCCCACCCACAGCTTCACCACCCCCGAGTTAATTGAAACCCCCCTGACAGACTTGCCGAGTCAGCTGGGAATATAGGTCACTGTCGACTCGTCTGATGAATTATGTCTTACGTCCCACTCAGTTGAACATCTTGCAGCATCCTAACTAGAATCTAAACTCTGGGTTAGATAGTTAGATCCTAGTGAGAAACCTGCCTCACTGATGAAACTTCCTTGACATTATCAAGGACGAAACCGGTTTAATTTGAATTAATTGATTAGATATTGCTTAACGTCTCATATTAATGCACTTTGGCTATTCGAAACGATGAGTGATGAGAAAAAAGGATGAAGTATGAACAGAAGGGAGGAGTAGAAACCCGGTACCGGCACGTAGCCTACTCCTTTCGAAAAGTACCAAGGGGACCAATGGCTTAACGTCCTATCCGAAAGGACGGTGTAACCTTGACAGTCAAAAAGGTTCCTCCACTAACCCGTACTGCCGAGCAGACGTCGAGGAGAACGAAGCCGTTGTACTAGCTCTCAAACCCTCCATCTGCTCTAACCAGCGGTATACGTGAGGTTCAGGGCAGATAGATTCAATTCAAAGTTATGTTTATTGTTGAAGAGACTGGATGAGGAAGAAGAAACGCTGAGCCTAGCAACCGCTGCACAAAACAGTTTCATCTCCTAAATATCGACGGCTAAACAACAACTCGACCCAACGTTGTTGGAAATAGGTTGAAAAAAAGAACCAAAGGAACCAAAGGCTTAACAACCCACCCGAAAGGACGGTGCAACCTTGACAGTCATAGGTTCCTCCACTAACCCGGACTGCCGAGCAGTTTAAGACATGCTACAAGACTTTTATCAACAGGCTTGTTGTTAGCAAGTCATAGTAGAGACCAAATTGTTCCCAATACCAACTTTACGACTGACAAAAGAGATTTGATTTTTCCAACACAGTTTTACTCACATATTATATATTATTTGGGATATAAAATAGCTTGCTCGCAAAGTCTGTCCGAAATCTTTTATTTTTCATTTTATTTAAATTGTTCAAAGCCAAAATAATTCTTCATCTTCTTTCTAACACATTCAAACCATTCTCTGCCAAGCCGCCTAGTAAAGGTCCGCCAAAAATTTCCTCTTTCCCAATTTTTTTTTGCAATTGGTCCTTTTCTGTCTTCAGGGACACACATATATCTAGGTATAAAAATACATAAAATACGATGAATACATATATGTCACACATAGATAGTGACATTGATACTTCTAGGAAACGCTTAAGTCCCGCCGCGTTGATGGATGAGCGTTATTTTTTTTAAACAAAAAATGCTTAAAATTGCGATTTTTTTAATAGATTATTTTCGATAACGCTCAAATTCCACACGATATATATTAATTCACTAAAATAAAGTTCTGTGAAAAAATCTATTACAATCGGATAAAACATGTATGTTTTATTCGTCGAAGAAATGTTTAAAAATTGAAAAAATCAAAAAATGCAATTATCATGAGAAATGATTTTTCGATTGCGTTTCAAATTTCAAAACGAATATATTATTCATAAAATTAAGCTTCCGTAAAAAATCATAACAATGGGTAAAGCAGTAGGTTTTTATAAGTCCAAGAATGTTTAAAAAATTTAAAAATCGTAAAATTGGGGATTTGCATAAGAAATAATTTTTTGATTGCGCTCAAATTCATACGAATATATGATTCATAAAAAATTTAAGGTTCTGTGAAAAAATCATTAAAAATCGAATAAAGCATGTAGATGCTATAAGTCGAAGAATTTTTTTTAAAAAACGAAAAAAATCGTAAAAATTTCAATTTTCATAAGAAATAATTTTTTCGGGTCGATTTTTCCCCCCGTGCAGTTCTTCGTTTAGATATTTCATAGACTCCATAAAAAATTTTATCGCAATTGGGTATTGGTTTAGCCGGAATCGTGTTCACAGACACACAAAAATACAAAAAAAAAAGAAAGAAAAAAAAAAACATCCCGGATTGATTTCTCCAGTGTAGTGAAATGGAATCTTCGCTTCGCTCACTACGCTCGCTACGCTCATCCAACAAATAACAATTAAACTTATTAGAAAAATTTCCTGATGAATTGAAAGGCAAAAAGTGGAACAATGTAAAGAAGTGTGAATACATGAAATTTCTTGTCTTCTCGGAAGTCTAGCGAATGCAAATGGTTGTCGCCATGCAGCCATACTTGTCGTTATTGCGCTGCCCACTAGCCCTAAACTCTACGTGCCATGAATTAAAATGAGCCTGGAATTACGTAGAAGAATTTCATTTATGCATTTTAGTTCGTGTTTGAGTGTTGGTAATGGCGTGTAGGCCACCAACCCCTGCCTTGCCTTTAGACGTCATAAACTTTAATATACGGCTTGATTTCAGTTGTGATCATTCTATTGTTGTGTCACTTCGTCGGCCCAAACCCCAATTCATTTTTCTAACTAAATTTTAAAAGCTATAAAGTAAATTTTTTAAATAATCAACTAAACTATTTTAAATGGAAATAATGATAATTTTGGTACATATACATTTGAATTAAATTTTAGAAATATTTTTTCCTTTGGTTTTTTTTCTGTAATTACGTTTTTTTCTTTTTTTTTTTTTTCTCCTAATTTCTATTTTTATTCATTTTAAAATTCATTTTACTTCAAAATTGAAATTTCCCTTTTAAATTTTTGTACATTTTAAACAGATATTTTAAAATTTAAATTAGATAATTTATTTAAGCAGTTCAATTATGTGGAAAATGCATAGTATTTTAACCCTATAGTAGGCTAGAGCGCATTCCAATACCCCCGCACAGGCGCGAGTGTACCAAATTGAAGCGTCAATTCCCCCAATACAAATGGCGGTTGGGCTTTTTTTATGATGCTTTTTTAATGCAATATGTACTTTACGGATTGTTTTTTTGGGTTTTAGCTTGTCAGATGGTATTGAACAAACAGAAACAATGCAAAGTAATTGTACGGGAATTTAGAAATCATTTGGTGTTAAAATTAATATGTTCACCTCCCAAAACTGGGGGCCATTTTTAAAAAAATTTTTTTCGTTTAAATGGGCCCCCCATCAAATTTAACATGCAAACCCCACCTTTCAATAGGTTTCCCAATTGTCCCCAGGGGAATGGACCGCGGATTTGGCTAGTCTACCCAATTATTGGGATGTCTATGGGAAAATAAAACCCTATTTTTAGTTAAGATTGGGAAAAGGGGTTGACGGGTTTGGGGAAAAAAAAGCCCGGCCCAGTTCATTATGTTGTGTACTTTTTTAAGGGTACAAAGAAATTTTTTTTTACCATTCGTAAACAATTTTCTAAAACGGGAACCTTCCCAGGGTCTCATTGATTCGGATTTCCCTTAAAAGGGTGTAAAATTCCACTTTCCCCGCAAAATGCACGCGAAACCAAAAAACATTCTCCCTTTCCCAAACGCCCCCCGTATCAAATCTGGTGAAATTTGCCCCCATTAATTGAACCAAATAAACGAAAATATTTTTTTAATCCCAAACTTTACATCGTGATTTTGTTTTATAACCACACACATTCATAATATAATCAAAAGTAGGTAACGTGAATGTCATTTTAGGATTACATTTTTCTTTTTTTTCACTTCTTTTTCTTTTGTTAGTCCTATGATCAATCAACCACTTAGGCCTTCAAATATCATAGTTATTTCTTTTTAACTATAAGGGAAATTTTTATTTTTTGATTTTTTTTTTTTAAAAATTTGGGCGATAGACTATGGGCCCTTTACTTTTGATTTAAAAATTTCTTTTTAAACTGTGTACTTTTACTTATCTCATGTCTTTTTAATTTGTCTTTTTGTCTTTTAAAAAATTTGTGTACTTAGGTCAATTTATAACAATGCTTAAAAAATTTGTAGTTAATTTTTGTCTTTAAAAATTTGCATTTGTGGGTCTCCGGGCCTTTTGTCAAAAAAGGGTTTTACATAATAAAAATTATATTAATAGTTTGGGACTTTTAAAATGACTTTTAAAATAATAAAATTTCTTTAAAAACCCAAAGGGTTTTTTGAAATCTTTTTTTTTAGAAGTGAATTTGGGTGCAACACTCGAGGGGGTTTTAAATGTAGTATTTTCTGGATAAAACACCTTATAACTGTTTTTTCATACACTTTTTTTTAAGGGGCCCCGACCAAAAAAAGAAAAACTAAAATACTTTTTTACATTTAAGTTTTTGTTTTTTTAAAGTTTGTAACCCGCTTGTGTCTGTGCAATCTGTAGCTGATGTCTAATGTAATGTTGTCTGTTGTTACAGGTAAGACGGTGTAGAATTCCCTCGTGTTCGCTGGCTTTGTTCTAGGTGAGTCTGGTGTAGCTACACTTACACCCACAACGAGCAAACAAACACTTACGTAATCAAATGAAGCTTGGAAATATAAACCCAAAGGGAATTTCACCTTCCTTTTTTGGGAAGATTATTTTGACAAAGGGGGGAAATTTTATTCATTTTAATATTTTTTTTAAAAAATATTCGAACTTCCCTTAAGCCTTATTTCAGAATTGTTTAAATGTTAACTTTTTTTTTCTCTAAGGGATTAATAGTGAAAATGTATTGTTTGAAGCCAGTACCTATAAATTAAAGGTAATAACCAATTTAAGGAATAAAACTATGAATCTATAACAAATAAACACATAACATTTTTACGAATACCGCCAGGAAACTTAATGAAAGACGAAGGTCTAGGGGTTGGGAAAAAGTTTTTTTGAAAAATAAATTTCCCAACTTTTTTTTAGGAATTTCGAAAAAGATGATGTAAAAACCCCTTGTCGGAAAGAAATTTGAACAAACATACACACAGCGACATTCTTTCTCTCGAGGTATATATCAATTCAATTCAATTTTCAATCAATTTTATTCCCACGAAAATATCAATTTACATTTATAAACACAATAAAATAATATTTCTACAAAACAAAGGATATACTGTAATTATGAAGAACAGGAAAAAATAAATGGGAAGCCCTTTTTTTAAGGAATAAATGACCTTGTGGACGGTCTGGAAAAATTAATTGACTAAAGTGCAAAAGGTTTACTGATAGTCTGTGGGTACAAGTGTTTTTACACACTTTTTTCCTTTGTGACTGTGATATTGATGTCTTCGGGTACATGCAATTATATCAAACTTATTATTCACATAACTTTAAAAAAATATTAAAAACTGTGTGATTCAAACTATGTTTAAATTCGTAAATCGTTTATTTTTCTACTTGTCTTAAAAACTTGACGTTTAAAACGGCACTTCACCGAAAGCTTTTGTGACTTCACCTTATTTTCCGCAGACCAATATATTTAGCCAATACGAATTCTATCACCGCCTTGAGTTCTTCAATAAAAACCCAGTTCAGTGAATACCCAGTCAGAGTAGGAACAGTCAAGACCTAATTACGTTCAACCTAATTACCATCCGTCCGTGTTTTGTGTCCCAAGCTCTCGATTCCGCCGACTAGTTTAAAAGTTTCTAATGTTAATTCGTGTATACTCCCCACATAGTTTTAACCCCATCAGAGACAGAGGAAACTACCCACCTGCACTCTGTTCTCTTTAAAACAAAGCTAAGAACTACCTAGATAAGTTTCTCGCTGGTTTCTTTGTTTTAAATGTTTATTACACGACAGATTAAGAAATGTTAATTCCAGAGAAAAAGTGGCTAGACGAGATAAATAACATTAAACAGCCAATGAGGGAATCTGATACTTTTGAAATTCTCTTAAAGTGTTGTCGTGACCTTTTCTTTTATGTCGACACGATTTAGAGTCACGCTTTTTAAACAACTAACTGTTTTAATGTATGTAGATATTCTGAATATTTCACTTTTATCGTGTAAGAAAAGCCAGGGAATGGCTGCCTAATTATCATATTGACGTTCACGCAATGACTGAGTCATGTGACCTAAACGAAACGCATTGTTTTGTTAGTGGGCGCGTCAACCGTTAACGGTCAGAATGCATTACTCTAGCCTCGGGGACATGGGCAGGAACACCCCATGATACATAGAACGCGTCATATGCAAGGGTACAGTGTACAAATTATTATTCTTTATTTAACAAATAAAGCTATTTTAATACAAAAACAACGTAGTATAAAATACCAACATACAAATTTACAAAACACCAAATTTATAAATTAGGAAACTCTAAAGTCCCGCCGTGTTGATGGATGAAACTTTTTTTAAGTTTTTAGTTTGCGTGGGATATCTTTACTTTTGCAAGTGTTTTGCTTTGCTGCCTATCATTGTAGGTGATTGTTGTCAAGTTTTCTATTGTTACATGTCAAATGTTATTATTTACCTGAAAAACGTATATTAAAAAACTTATTTCTATGTATTCTGGCTAACTTTTTTAACTTTTTTTTTTTAAAAGGTACTACATCGCCTTTTAAACTTAATGTTCATGTATAATATAAACGTTGTAGCCCCCCCCTTTGGTCATAATCGGCCCAAATGGCACGAAAATATCGTACTAAACCGTAAAAACTTATATTAAAAGTTTTATTTCTATGGATTTCTGGCTAATTTTTCCAACTTTTTCTTTTTAAAAGGTACTACATCACCAAAAACCCTTTTTCATGTATAATATGAACGTGTTAGCCCCACCCGTTTGGTCAGAATCGGCCCAAATGACACTAAATATCGCACTTAAAATCGAAAAAAAAACGTTAAAAGTACGATATTCATGAGAAATATTTCTTCGATTGTACCCAAAAACAATACACCTCTAAGTTTAGAGATTTCGAAGGTCCCCTTTAATTTTCATCAAGATCGCTTATGCCGTTTGCCCGGAATCGTGCTAACAAACAGACAAAAATACAAACAAAAAAAACAAAAAACATTGGAGCTAAATTTTTTGGGGGGTCAGTGAAATTGAATTCTTTGCTTCGCTTATAAATTATCAAAATGCCAAATTCACAAATTTAACATATTCGCAAATTCACTTAGTTACAAAAGTCACAAATAAACCAAATTTATAACAATTCCAAATTTACACTATAACCAAATTTACAAAAATACCAAATTTACAAAATGTTCTAAATTTCAAAACTTATTAATTTCTACAACCATATAAAAGGACATTTTATTTTCACAAAAGTAAGGCAGGAATCTTTAAATTCTTTAAAGTGGGAGTTTTGGCCGGGCCGGGCCCGAAGCTATGAAATTCCGTGCCGGGATGGACTAGATCGGGCCATTCCGGACCAGTTCGTGCCGCTTCGGGTTTTCTGTCTTTCCGGGCGGCATATTCTCTTCCATCGGTGTCAAAAAAAGCTCAATTCACAAACTCATTTATAAACATTCTTAATTTGAAACATGTCAATCTACACTTGACTTTTCTCAGCAGACCCATATAATTAGCAAGGTAAAAGTCCACATGGTTTAAGTCTTCGAAAGAACAGGACTTTTAATGCGTTTGGACAGTTTCGAGTAGGGCCTCGGGCCAGGCTGGGCCGGGACGCCGGTTTAAAATAACATCGCATCTATAGTACAGTTTATGGTGACGTTGAGGAAGAACGTTCAAGGTCTGAACATTGGACTCAAACCGGACTGAGAAAATGTTTAACATAAACATGACTTACACTTGATCTGTGTATTCTTCACAGAGAAGAAATTCAAGCCATGTGCGCTGTCAATAACATTTCAAAGGCAAGATAAGCCTTTAGGTTGAAATCCATTCACAACCCCTTCAAACTCCCTTTAAATCTCGACATTCTTTGAAATCACAAATACCGAAAAATATTTTGAAAGTGTCAATCCTTCGTTTAAAAAACATTTCCGTGTTCCCCTTAAGGGAATGAAACGACATCTTAAGGGTCCGCGGAAGTGGATTCTGCCATGAAAACTGGTATCGTAATATCTCCTCTTGTAGACCAAGTATATTAACCCTAAAAAATATACTTTAGAACAATGCTATGTATGCCCGCTCTACTTAATAACTTAATAATTAATGTACTTTATAGTTTTATCCCCCACCGACCCCCCCCCCCAAAAAAAACAACATTTAATTTGCATTAAAAGTTACTTTTTACCTTATTGATTGATTGGAATTGCTAAGTTTTTGTATATAAACTGGCTTATTCGAGACGATGAGTGAGTGATAGATGAGAAATGAAGTATGAAACATAATAGAGGAGGGAAAACGGTACGACACGTAGACTAGTAGGCTACTCTTTTCGAAAAGTACCAAGGGGACAAACGGCTTCTATGTTCTATCCAAAGACAGACGGTGTAACCTTGGACGGTCATTAAAGGATCCATCACTAACCCGGACTGCCGTAGCAGACGTCGAGGAGAATGAAGCCGTTACACTAGCTCTCGAACCCTCAATCTGCTCTAACCAGCGATATACGTATGTCTCAGGGCAGAGCGTTCATTCACTCCCCCTGACCACACCCGAAGGCTGCTTAACTTCGGTTTTCGAGTGGGAACCGGTTAAACGACTCCGGCTAAACCGCTGGCTGGATGACTAAGGATTTGTTTTTAACCAGTACGGTATTATACAATTTTAGAACACATATTTGGTTTTGAAATCGGTTCAGTGACTGGTCCTAAAATTTAAAAATACGGATTTAAAATTGTTGCGTTTGGGGGAATGCCGAGCCAGTTAGTTAAAAGTAATAGCGGACCGCACTTAGCATTGCCCTAAAGTTTGTTAGTTAAATTTCGTGACTATCCTTGGTCTACAAGAGGAGATAATACGATACCAGTTAACATGGCAGCATCGACTTCCGCTGACTCTTAAGAAGCCACCGTGCCAAGTCAGCCACCATGCAGGTGTCAGAGGGATCGCGGTAAAGTGAAAAAAGGTCGCTGTACGAGAAGACACACTGACTCCTGAGCCTGGGCTAAGACTCATCCCGGCTTAGTAGCCTCGGCTGGAGCCAGGTGCGCCCCCCCCCCCCCCTCCCCCCCCCACATCCGCGCCGCACTCACTCTAGAAAACAGGATCGCGGGATAAGCGGATATACCGAAACCGTTAAGAAAATAGGATTAATAAAATACGAAATTGGTTTGAAGAATTCAGTGAAGAATGTGCAAACCTACTGTCAGGCTTACTTTTTCGCTTTTCATCGTCAGAACATCTTGTTTTAGGACTTGTATTTTGATCACAACACAAAATAGTTTTGCGAATACAATACAAAAATCTCACAGTGAATTTTATCACTTTAAAAATATCCTTATAAGGTGGGGGAGCATAGGTATGATAAACATGCTTCAGTGGCAGCTAAGGTGGAAAGAAGCTATGTATGTGGTATCAAATCGATTCGTATTGATCCATAGATAAAACCAATTTCGATGGGAGAGTCTTGATTTTTTGGCTGAGACGGCCATATCTATAACAAGATGGCCGCCGCTTTCGAATTTTAAACTAGCGTATCTCGTAAGTATTGACCGATTTCAATTTCAAAGGTACCATTCGAAAGGTAATGATAGAAATTTAAATTAATGTAACAAATTTTCACGAAAATTCCATTTGTTTGAGGTTAGTTACAAAAACTCTAAACTGTGGACTTTACACTTTCTCGTTATGGAACGCTATTTACTAGGTAAAAAGGTTTTACATTGCTAAGGTGCATTTTGGGAGATTATTTCTATGTGTTTATAATGACTCAGCATTTAATTTTGACAATTATAGCCTGAGTTATGTAATTGAGCGATGGCATGTGTAGTGAATATATGATACTACTGTGTGATCTTTATGTTTCAAAATACATTGTCGAGGCACAATTGGTGAAACAATTAGATATTTGGTACAAATCGATCGTTATGAACCGAACTTAAAACAATTTGAATGGGTAAATTGGATTTTTTACTGAGACCTTCCCTGGCAAAAAACAAGATGGCCGCCCGTCATTGAACATGTAACTAAACCTCTTTAAAAGTATTCGCCGAGTTCAATTTCTAAAGGTACCATGAAAAAGATAATAAAAAGAGCTACAAATGAGATGATCAACAATTTTCAGAAGTTTATTTTTTTTTAAGGGTTATGTTTGTTTGAGATTTGTATTTTAACGATTTTTCAGAGAACAATAGGTGAAACAACTACTGTTATGGGGATCAAATCGATTCGTTTTGAAACCCGTGATTTAACAATTTTGATGGGAAAAATTTCTATTTTTTTACTGAGGGCCTCCCATGGACAAAAAACAGATGGCCGCGCAATGAATCTTTGACTCGCATATATTAAAGTATAATATCCGATTTTAATTTACGTATACCGTGAAAAGGTAATTAAAAGAGAAATAAAGTATTATTATCATTTGTTGAACCATTAATATTTAACGAGGTTATGTTACAAAAACCTAAATTATTTTACCACACTCGTCTATCGGTATGGAACTTATGGCGCCTATATTTACATGACAAAAACGGTTTTGAATCGGTTTGGCTGTTTATCCGTAGCATAATATTTTTGTATTCAATGAGCGTACGTTTATGTTCCGACAAATATATCCCGAGATAATGTATTGAAGCGGCGCATGGTAAAATGAATAATATATGCATCGAGTATTTGATCTTGATGTTTAAACCCATTTCGTAGAGCACAATATTGATGAAAGGATATTATATTCTGGTATCAAGCGATTCGTTATGAAAACGTACTTAACAATTTGATGAGGTACCGTCGCAAAAAAAAAACAAAGATGGCCGCCGAAAAAAACTTTGTAGCTTTCATATTTTCTAGATAATTGGACAGATTCATTTCAAAGGTACCGTTGGAAAGGTAATTAAAGCGAGCAAAAAAGTTATAAATTCTGCAATTTTTACGAAACTTTTATATTTTACTAGGTTATCTTGTTACTACACTCCATGTTACAGCTGTTATTGAACAAATATAACGTAGATATGTATATATTTGTTAACCTTTGTTTTATAGTATCGACTTTGACGCAGTTATTTTGGTACCATAGACAGGAAATTATAATAAAAGTTCTTCCAACCGGGGATTGAACCCGGGACCAGTTGGAAAGAGTATGGACATTGACAGTATAGGTCCCGAGTTCAAAAACCCCGGGAGGGTTTTTTGGGGGGGAAAAAGGGGTATTTTTTAAATTCTGTCATAAATATATAATTTTGGGGGTTTTTTAGAGATTTTCGTGCGAAATGTATGTCATACTGTCATACTCTTTCCATACTGGTCCCGGGTTCAAATCCCGGGTGTCAAGAAACTTTTATTAATTTCCTTTGGTACCAAAATAAACAGCGTCAAAAGTCGCTTACTATAAAAACTAAGGTGAACAAAAAATATCTACAATATATACGTCTATATTGTTCCATACAGCTGTAACAATTGAGATTAGTAACAAGATAACATCAGTAGAATATTAAAAGTTCGTAAAAAATTGCAAATTTATACTTTTTCGCTCCTTAATTAAACCTTCCAACGGTACCTTGAAATGAATCTGTCAATTATCTTAGAAAATATGTAAGCTACAAGTTTTTTCGCGGCCATCTTTTTTTTTTGCGACGGTACCTCATCAAAAATGGTTAAAGTTACGTTTCATACGAATCGATTGATACCAGATCCATAATTCCTTTCAATCAATTATTGTGCCTCTACGAAATGTGTTTAAAACATCAGATCAAAATACTCGATGCATATATTATTCATCTACACATGCCGTCGCTTCAAATACATTATCTCGGGATATATTTGGCGGACATAAAACGTTAAGGACTCAGTGAATACAATAAAGAGATATGCTACGGATAAAACAGCCAAACATATTCAAAAACAGTTTTTGTCATGTAATATAGGCGCCATAAGTTCCCATGACCGATGAACGCACGTGTGGTAAATAATTTAGGTTTTATGCTAACATACCTCAGTAAATATTAATGTTTTCAACAAAATGATAAATATACTTTATTTCTCTTTTAATTACCTTTTCAACGGTATAGGTAAAATTAAAAATCGATATATACTTTTAATGATTAATGCGAGTCAAAAGATTCATTGGCGCGGCAATCTTGTTTTTTGCCATGGGAAGGCCTCAGTAAAAAAAGCGAATTTTTCCCATTCAAAATTGTAAATCACGGTTCAAAAACCGAATCGATTGATACCCCATATATATAGTTGTTTCACTATTGTGCTCTGAACAAAAAATCGTTAAAATACAAAAAATCTCAAAACAAAATAACCTTAAAAAAATTAAACTTTCGGGAAAAATTGTGGTATATCATTTGTAGCTCTTTTTTACTGTTTTCAAGGGTACTTTAGAATGAAATCGGCGTTAATACTTTTAAAGATTTTTAGTTAAAATGTTCAATGACGGCGGCCATCTTGTTTTTGCCCAGGGAAGGTTTCTCAGTAAAAAAATCAAAATGTACCCATTCAAAATTGTTTAAAGTTACGGTTCATGTAAACGAATCGATTTATACCAAATATATAATTGTTTCACCAATGTGCCTCGACAAAATGTATTTGAAACATAAAGATCACACAGTAGTTAGCATATATAATCTACACATCCATCGATTCAATTACATAAACCCAGGGCTATAATTGTCATAAAAGTTAAGATGCATGGATTCATTATAAAACACATAGAAATAATCTACCAAAAATTGCAATTTAAGCAAAATGTAAAACTTTTTACTAGTAAATATCGTTCCATAACGAGAAAGTGTAAAGTAAACAGTAGAGTTTTTGTAACATAACCTCAACAAATAGAATTTTCTGTTGAATTTGTTACATTAATTTTTAAATTTCTATCATTTAACCTTTCGAATGTAACCTTTGAAATTGAAATCGGTCAAATACTTACGAAGATACGCTAGTTTAAAATTCGAAAGCGGCGGCAATCTTGTTTAGATATGGCCGGTCTCAGCTAAAAAATCAAACTCTCACCATCAAAATTTGTTTATCTATGGATCAATACGAATCGATTGATACCAGATACATAGCTCTTTCACCTTTTCGGCCACGGAATTACCTATGCTCCCCTACTATTAACATTTGGTTGGAAACCTCACTCATAAGCATCTCTTTTCTGTATGTCTGTCTGTTTGTGCGTGTGTCCCGTCTTACGAACTAGACGTCCGATTGAAATGTGTTTTTTGGTTAGTTTTGCCCTTCAACAAGGATGCTACAGAATGATTTTGGTGACCCCGAGGGTAAAGGCAGAGTAGCTAGCCACCCAGAAATTTTAAAATTCGTGACCCGGCACCTCCACCAAAACTACCAACCATTTATCCAATAATTGATTGCGGCTCTGTCCGCACGTGAAATCGTGTCCAGCTGGATTAATCGGTGTTTCCTACTTAATTATGCCGGTCTATATTTGGTCATTGTTCGCTCTTCGGTGGTGTTGGCGCCTACAGGATTGGCTTGGTCTACATTAAATTTACTATCACCCACTGAAAATCAGTTATGTAACAGTGGGTAAACTAAATTTTTTCGCCCTGTCCATACCACTGATTACTATATTTCCTATTAAGGAATATCGATGTTAAGTTGGTTATCGCTCACTCGTTGTTTGCGTCGGGGCCTACAGGGTTGTCTCGGTCGCTTTGATTTGCTGTCCCCCACTGAAATTCAGTTATATAACTGAGTGGGTAGACTCTAAATAATTTAATTAATTTATATTCATCTAGGAGAATAATAATTTCTATTGTTGAATTCTTCTTCAAAATGTTGGTTTAGTAGTTTCGCTCCCAGTTTCGTGAACTCTCGTATCCTTGCTTTTTATTTAACTGTGTACCGTCTAGTTGCTGGCTCGTAAACTCTGGTGGATTGAAACCCTGGCAAAGTAATGTATTAGCTGCGGGTAAAGACCACACACACCCCACCCAGCTCCCGCGAGGGTTGCCAACCATCCAACCACCAGCCATGAGAGCGGCCAGGGTGGCCAATTTAAACTAATTAAAAACTGAAAACCACACGCCGAACTTACTTTCTAACTGCCACGATAATTATTTTTAATTGTCTTACAATTGCGCGCTTTGAGATCCGAGGGAGCGTGAATAGACGCTAGAGTGGAGGTTACCCAGCCTGAGAGGGTGCAAGGCTTAGAAACAGCGAGCACGGGGTTTTTAATTGGAATGACTAGAATCACTTTCAGTCCAAAACAGAAATGATCATGTTTTTTTTTACTTAACTGTACTACGCGTTACCAAAGATCCTTAAAAACATGATTTTTTTTAAATACATTTTTTAATAAAATTTAAGTAAAATTTGCGTAACACAAAGCAAAATAGTCCAGAAAAGGAAAACGATATTTCTCGAAATATTTTTAGAAGGGTTCTTTCTTTGTTTTCTACCCCAAATTGCCGTTAAAGTTTGATATAATATCATTTAAGTTACTTTGTTAACATAGACATTTTTCGTATAAAGTCTTTAAAAAATCAAGAGAAGTAAATTATGAAATCAGCCCACTCAATCACAGAACTGTATTTCAGTGGGTGTTGGGTGGGTGGGGGTGGGGTGGGTGGGGTGGGGGGGGGGATAATTTAAAGCTGGCCTCGGCAACCTTATCGGTGCCTTCTTGCCTTTCTCTCCATGGCATTAACTTTCTAAGGAGAGAAAGGAAAAAATAAACCATTTTATCAATCAGTAAAATATTATTCTGAAATAGTCGGCCTAAAGTCCTCCAGGGCGCAGCCATATTGGTAATTAACAAATAGTTGCCATGAAGTGGCCAGGGAATAATGTCACACTATTTCAGAGTAGAGTATTCGCTTTGAATTAATCAGTATCGTGTGTGATTCTATTCTGCATAGTGATAAAGTATTGTGACTCTAGTGAGTATCCAGTAAAAAAACACGGTTGTGAGTTTAGGGTTACGTATTTACGAGTGAATTCACTCAAACCGTTGGGTTATCCAGTAAAAAAAACACGGTTGCGAGTTTAGGGTTACGTATTTACGAGTGAATTCACTCAAACCGTTGGGTTTGGGAGTTAAATCAACGGGAAACACATCCTTTGAACTGAAAAAAGTCGCATTTACCAAAACCACCGAGTCTTTGATGACGAAAAGCCAAGACAAATAACCCGACCACAAATTGTACAAGTCAAATATTGATCCCCAACATCTCATAGGGGGTACCCTACTTGTTTCTGTAAGAGACTAGCTTTTGAAACTACAAACTTCTTGACACCACAAAAACACATGTCCATGGTAGTTGTATAAGTTGTAAGAGTTAGATTGTCCGTCATGTTACCCTAGTTTACAGCTTGATTGCTCGTCTGTTCATCTTTCTTGTCTTCAACTCATATAAGAACCCTCCTTTAGTGTGTAGTAAAGATTATAGTTCTTGCAAAAATCAAGATGGTGATGATGTTATAAAATAAGTTGAGATCTCCACAAAGTGACTTTACTGAAACGTGTTGTTAAAAGTTCTGGAACAAAACGACTCCATCTTAAATAATGTCAAGAACAATGTTTCTTAACCAGTCATCATCATCACAGCATTATAAATACAGCCACCGAAACATTTTACGCATTCCTAGTTTATTATAATTTAAATTGATGATTTATCTTTGAAACTCATCCGTCCAAATTTTTGAATGGTTTAAACTGGTCTTTAAGTTATAGAAATCAGAACTTTCAAAATAAACCATCATGTACTCAATTCAAATCAATTTTATCTAATTTTGTATCTATTTAATTTTTTGTTTGAAATTTTTTTATAAAATTATATTGTCCAACTTTAAATCATTCTGTATTAGTTTCTTTACATACTTGATGATTATATTCGTTAACAAATGTTATAATAAGTTGCAAAACTGATTTGAAAAGACAAAACATAAATTCGAATTTGAACTCTTAAATCGTTCATACATTATCATGGATATGAACCCTCTTCTTTGACGACGAGGCGAGAAATGTATGGTAGGATAGTATCTAAAAGTCGAGCCCTGCATAGCTGGCCAGTCATAAATACAGCTTTGAATAATAATAAATTTTCCGATGTTTGCGATTAACTTTTAGTGGTAAACTTTGTATTCCGAGATCCTATCATATTTCAACATTTACGTTCTATTTAATGACCAAACACACTTCAATATCCCAAAACATTTCTTCTAACACAGAACTTCATCAACTTACAGAAAACACACTTATTTACTTTGAAAATAGAAGAATTTCTTTGCTAGGGGTTTTTATAGCGCAACATTGCTCACAATATGTCAAAACATATTTTGATAGTTGGCCAAATAGAGTTCATTCACTTCATTATAGGGCCGGTTCACAGGGAAGGGTTGAAACAAGATACCGCCAGCCCGGTTCTCGCGAGGGCTAACGTGATATTGGACGTCCTAGTGTCACATAGAGTTTATACACAACTCTAGCCTAGACAACGACAGTCTGTTCTCGGGGTTTAACCTGCGTTTATTAATTGAAGCTTACAGTTCTTGAACATGTGAATAACATTTTAAATCCAAACAGTAAGATTACTTTATATTTTCTTTCAGCCAATAATAAAATGGGGAAAATAATTATTTCCCCACTCCTCAAACCTATTTTTTAATTCTGCTGAAACTTTTTTTTTTTTAAACATATTATTTTCTCAACAAAATATTGCATGTCGAATTTTTTCATTAATTTGCATTTTTCCCCGGACGGATTTGCGGACGGATAGAAGAGCAATGATTATATGGAAGCTAAGCTCCCAAATTTGTTTATTATTAATGAATTAATTTATTATTCGTCAATGTTATTCATTTAAAGACAAAAACGTGTGTAATAGGCAACATGCAATGTATTTTATATTGACTCAAGAAGGCACTTCCCGCTTAAAACACACTCTCGCAAGAGAGATCTGACTGATGAACGTTTAAGATAATGAGTTTTACTTTACACAAGATTTATTTCTCAATATGGATTCAACTAAAAATCAGGAGATAAACAATTACCGTCTCGGTGGTCTAGTTGGCTAAAGCGCCTTCCTAGAATGTGGAAGGTTGTTTTAATAAAGATTTTTAATTTCTGATTTGTATTAAATATTACACGAGGTTCTTATTGCCTTCATGTCAGTTAAATTATAACAATTTAGCGTATGTTTGCCGATAGACACGCTTATATATATTTCGAGTGAGTGAGCCATGTGTTGTGTACCGCTAACATTACTTTTCTTCCCCTACCTTTGACCTCCCTAGCCTATCATTGGTTAAAGTGGCGCATTATGGCCGGACAGTTGACGTGCCCTTAAACTTAAAAACTTATAATTACCTAACTTAAATCCAATCAATGTTCACGGGTACTCAACACGTGGCTCTCTCACTCGTTTAACAACGACTTTGGCGTTTCCCTAGTTATTGAGATATAACACGCTTATTATTGTGTGCCTACGCATTGCGTATCACAGCTTCCCTAGTGAATGTGCGTCGTGCCTACGCACTAAGACAGGGCAGAGTGGTGCGTCTAATGCGTAATGTCTCGCGCCGACAGGTAAGATGATGACGCCTATTAACATGCCTCCTACTCCATTACGAGCTGACGGTGCAGGGGGGGATTATTAATATTTCACACTCCCGTCAGTGTTGGCAAAGTTGGAGCGCGCGTCCCAGGAATTATGCTAACTGGCTACATAAACACTGCTCGGTTCTCAGTGCTTGGTGCGTGCTGGCTTAACTAAGTAGTTTATCGTTTTAAAACACTGGGTCGAGTTACTGCGAGGGGTGGTGGGCCTGCGGTTAATTGTGTGAGGGGTGGGACACGGGCGAGCGAAGCGGACAGGTTCCATTCGACTTTTACAAACATGTTTATACGGGGCATTTCGCATCGACTACAATTCTGATTCTGATCGCCAAACGGTTGTAGCTAGGATTTCAGAAATATTTTTAACATATTATTAAACATATCTTCATCCTGATGACATAATTAAGGCACTTACACCTCAAATTCAACTCAAATTTGAAAAACAACGCCAGCAATCAGCTGTCAAAGCATCAAAATTTGGTCGCCATGTTTGGTCTGTTTTTAGTATTATGACGTCGTTCTATACACACGCAATTATAAACTGGGAATTGTAGAAAAAGTTGCAAGTATTCACCTTTTGCTATTTCATTTTTAGTTTATGATAAAGTGATTAAATGCGTCTATTTACAATCTTGAATTTATTTCATATTTATAATCTGCATTTGGAGTAATGGAATAAATTAATAAATAAATTCGTATTTAGTGTCTACTCACTCAGTTAAAGAACTGATTTTCAGTGGGGGACATTACATTTAAAGTCGATCAAGCCAACCCTGTAGAAGCCAACACCATCGACGAGCGAACAATGACCAACTAGAGATCGGCATATTTAAGTATGAAACTCAAATCAATCAAGCCGGACACAATTCCACCCGCGGACAGCACCAGAATCAACAAGGCTGATTCGGAACAACCTTAGAATTATTGTGTGCCTCGTTGCTAGGACGGCTCCAAAGACACCGTTTACAAATTCCTAAGCCAAGAACTTGTGGACTTTAAAATCCAATAAGAAGTTGAAAAACTTTTGACTCTAGCGGGAATCGAACCCTGGACCTTCTGCAACGTATTTGAAAGACATTTAATGAATCTATATCTGCAGTGTCAAGGATTTATTTACTGTCATGGATACATTATCTTAACTTGTTCGGTTGATGATTTATTATAGTGTCGGAGTCTCATACAAATAAGATAACATAAGATAGATAGGTCACTGAAGTAGCAGTAATGGCCTCTCTAGCGATATTAACGAGAAATGATCCGGTGGCAAGACACTGAACTATATAAGTAAGCTCTAGTGGTCACCACCACCAATGTGGCTGTATATTTTATTAATACTCTTCACACGGTCGAGTGCGTAGATTGTCGTGGCTAGGAAGCGAACATAATAAAACCTATATGTTTTGGGTGGAGGAAGAATTCGGAAGATCGGAAGAAATTGAGAGATTAAGTAAAAAATCAGCAGGATATGGAAGAGTTGCCAGATGAAGAGGAGGCAGGTCTGAATAACCTGGCAGTCAAGAAAGCCAAAAATAGCCTGAGTAAATGGTGCTAACCCTCCTCTCAATCTAAGTATTAGTTTGAAAATGGGGACGGATAATATATATATTTGGTGGAGGCGCCGGGTTCATCAAGATATTAATAATTCCCTCACTTGAGAGCAACAAGGTTTGTCGATGTTAAAGAATCAGCAGAAATTTATCGATAAGTTGGTGCGTTCTACAGGGGCCAGTTAACATTTGACGGGCATACAGCTTAGCATGAACTTAATTCAAAAATAAGCTAATTAATTATTACATTTTCATATTATCAAGAAAATCAATTTAAATCAAATTTCGGAGAAAAGGGAAATCATTTTTTATGACTTTTTATTGTTATAATCCTTGCAAATATGTGGTTACATGGTGGCAAGTTCCTAAAATTAACATTTTAAAATTGTATCAAAAATATAACATTCACATTCATTTTTCTTCATATTTTATATTACATCTAAAACACCATCATCAAAGCAACATCAAACATCAATCAAATCAAATCTACATCAGATCCAAATCAATATCCTCCAAACACCTTCTAAACATTTTTACCGAGGATCCTCAACAGCTGCTGCTGGCAATTGATTACATTCTACATTGTTCTATTATATATTATATTATATTTAAATTTGTATTTAATTAAAAACTTTTTTAATAACTTAACACTCGTCTAAAACCACGCACGGTCGCGACTCTTTTAAATATGCAAATTAAGTGTCATCAACTAAATGGAATTCTTTATATTCATGAAAAATATTTAATGTGGACATGACGCCTGCACGTTCGGGACTACGGACTCTGTATATTTGAAACCAATCCCCTGTGTACGCCTACAACAAAATGCCCACCCACATTGTTGGTGATAATGTAAAATGCGTTCTATTGAGAGAAAAGTTTAATTATAATAAAAAACTGTTGTTCACGCACAATTGCCACACGGGCACAACTTTAGATTTTAACATTTTAAAACTGGGTTTCAATACAAACACAAACACAAACACAAACACAAACACAAACACAAACACAAACACAAACACAAACACAAACACAAACACAAACACAAACACAAACACAAACACAAACACAAACACAAACACAACACAAACACAAACACAACACAAACACAAACACACACACACACACAAACACACAAACACACACACACACACTCGCGCGCTCGCGGTGAGTAGACGTGTTTTGGAAGTCGCTCCGTGAATCAGTGCATATAATACAGTTACAGGTGCCTATGGACGTTTGTTTCATTTTCATGTAAGCCAAATGAAAACAAAGCACAAAGTAGTGATTTGTAAGTGTTTTGTTTCTGATGTTAGGAAGTGAAGGAGGAAGAAGAAAGGATAACCCAAATGTAAGTACAACCAAAGAAAATCGACTCACAATCATGAATACACTCACTGGACAACCTGAAACGTACTCTCCAAATAAGAAAACAGCTATAATTCTAGATCACCATCAAGATTTAAGGTTAGACGACTACTTGAAAGCAATCGCTGACGAGGTAGGAGCTTCAAACATTATTGCTGCATCCCGTCTGAGTGGGCAACGAATTTGTGTTTATTTAAAAATGAAGCCATGGCCAATCGCCTAACGGAGATCAGGGAATTGAAATAGAGGGCTGTTTATCGCAGCGCGGAAATATATTAGTTCATCAACTAAAGTTATTCTCTCAAATGTTTTACCTGACATTCCCCAGACACCCTGCTCGAAAAGTTAAGCTAATTGGTAAAGTTACAAGTCCGATAAAACCCTTAATGATAAACAGCCATTGTGACGACTTTAAACACATAATATCATTCCGACGCATTGCGTACATTATTTCAATGACCAGCCAATGTCCCAACCTCATTTCAAATCACCCATGAGGATACAAAGTACATTATATATCTCGCAAGAGAAGAACGCAAAATGCTATCGGTGCAATGAGGACTGGCCACATAGCGAGGAAATGTTCTAGTCTTTCAAAAACAAAAACACCTCTGCGAAACCAGGGCTAACGCTAGCACAGGTTGTGGAGGGGAACGGACTACAATCACAAACAGTCAATCGTAAACAAACCGGCGGGAGCAAACATAGTGTCGAATCAAGTCAAAACCAAAAACAACAATGCCATGCAACCGATAACACAGACAGTTCCTGACAAGATAACAGACAAGCCTGACCCACTTAACTCCAAAACGAAAGAATGACTCGGACCCTGATGACGATAACGTGAAAAATAGGCGCACGGACTCGCTAGATACTATGTCATTAGCTGATGACTCAGATAGAGAAAGTGTGAATACACTATCAGACGGCTCGATGTCCCAACTATTAGAACACTCGACACTGGTGCCCAACGGGGTACACTCACACATCTACCCAATGTCAGCTGACACACTGAATGAATTCTAACGGAAATTAAAGGAAAACCAAAGCAAAACATACCAGAAACAGTCGCAAAATACACTGATAATATAGACGCCCTTATAATAATGCTAAACGATTCTAAAAAGGTGCAAGTAGGGCAATGCTAGCCCGTATAAAAGCGTCTTAAAGTGGCACTCGCAAAAGATAAAGAAAAGTAACGCATAATGAATATAACAACATTAAACGTGCAAGGTTTATGCAATGACACCAAAAGTTCGCACTTGAACAATACTCAACACGCCTCAAGTCCGACGTCTTATTACTACAGGAAACTAACCTGAAGGATATTCCAAAATCCTTAGCCTTGCAACGTTTTTGCTTCTCATCAACCCTCCCATCCAACACTGTTCAGGCACAATCATAGCTCTAAGAAAAAACTACAAACATCACCGTTATCAGCCATACAATACTTGTCCCAGGATATCTACAAACAGCCAACCTAAAATTCGACGGATGCAACTTGATTATTATAAATGTATATCTGCCGCACGACACAAACATAGCAAATTACATCCTAAATCAACTTCAAAACATATTGTCGAAATACAAAGGCAATGAAATTGTAATAAATGGGGGGAGATTGGAATCTCACAACATACATTAAGGACAGATTCAATCACACAGAGCCGCGTTACAATGAGTCTAAAATACTAAAACATTTATTAAACCAGTACTGCCTTTCCGACGCGTGGCGTGAGTTCAACCCCCAAAAACTGCAATACACCTTCACACAGTCACTCAGGCACAATGTCAAGACTGGACAGAATATACACTCAAGAAATAATATTCCGAAGATAATCAGTACACAAATAACACCATCTTTTTCTGATCACTCAGCATTAACAATAAAACTACGGACCAGCCCAATACCACGCGGTTCGCCATATTGGAAATTTAACAATAGCCTGCTCGAAAATCCTGACTACATAGAAAGTATAAATACTTTAATATCATATTATAACGAAACAGACCATACGTTCCCATCGCAACACTGTGCATGGGACTCACTGAAGAGTGAAATAAAAACACACACACAAACCTTCATTGCCTTCTCAAAATCACATCAAGATGTCCATATCACCAATCTAGAACAACAAGTTAAAAGTTTACAGTCCAAAATAAAGTTGTCGCCTCAAGAAAAAGAAAAACTCAAACACTTCCATACAGAAATTAGAAAACATACTTGTCACGAGCTGAAGGTTAAAAGTTAGAACAAAGTGCGCTTTTTTATGAAGAAGGTAACACGAATTCAAGTACTTTTCTACAACTCGAAAAGGAGAGAGCCACGCACAACACACTCTCTCAAATTCGAATAAATGGGTATATTGAAACAAATCACATACAAATTGTAAAAGCAACAAAAGAACATTTTGAAAACATTTTCTCAAACGATGAAACAGTCAACCCAAACTTATTCCCTGAAATTTTTGAGTCGCTGCCTTCCCTGTCAGACTTTGAACGTGAAATGTGTGACGCAGAGATAACAGAGCAAGAACTAACAGATGCAGTTCTTCAATTAAACCGCGGTAAGTCCCCAGGGCACGACGGCTTAACAGCAGAGTTCTACAAAGTGTTTTGGCCAAGCATAAAACATATATTTTTAAGAACCGTCTTATATTCAATCCAACAATGCACATTGCCGCCATCAATGCAAAAGTCTGTATTGATACTTTTACCTAAATCCGGAGACCGCCTTGAGCTATCCAACTGGCGACCTATATCTCTTATCAACACAGATTACAAAATAATAGGAAGAGCTTTAGCAAACCGCCTAAGAAAAGTTATAAACACGATAGTTCATGAAGATCAAACTTTCTGCATTCCCGAAAGAAGGATTCAAGACAACCTACACTTAGTTCGAGACATACTCTACAAAACAAACTCTGACAATACAAATCTAGCCATTATCTCATTAGATCAAGCAGGCGCGTTTGACAACATACGACATGAGTACTTGTTCACACACTAACATGTTTGGCTTTGGACAAGTGTTTATCAAATTAATAAAAACTCTGTATAATGGTGCAAGAGCTTACTTCGAATAGGCCCTACTTTATCAGCACCTATCCATCACCTGACGGTATAAGACAAGGTGACCCTTTATCAGGCATTATGTTTTCAATTGCTTTCGAACCTTTTCTCAATATTTGTAGAACATCTCTACGGGGCATGGGGTTTCTAGATATCACTGCCACCCTTGAACCGTCAAGCGACACACCGAGCACCTTAGAGGTCACCGTCAGTGCGTACGCTGATGATGGAACTTTCTTCATAAGTAAAGAAGATGGCTTCAAAATACTGATTGACATGTTTACAAGATACGGATGCATATCAGGCGCCAAATTAAATAAAAATAAATCAAAGGGACTTTGGGTTGGAGGCTGGAGAGGTAGAACCGATTCTCCAATGGGCTTCACATGGTCATCCGAGGGCATGAAGACTCTAGGGGTCTACTTAGGAAACACGCCACACTATGAAGAACAAAACTGGAATATATTACGCGAGAAAGTAGAAAAAATGCTTTCGAACTATAAAAGATGGTACCATGTTACGTCATATAAAGGGAGAAAAGTGATAGTGAACCATCTAGCGCATTCAAAACTCATACATTCACTATCAGTAATACAGCCACAAGGACGTTTTCGTGACAGAGATGCAAAAAATATTCGTTAATTTTATTTGGGGTGGCTGTCACTGGCTACATCCAAACTACGTATATGCAAGCAATCAAATAGGTGGTTTAGGTGTTGTAAATATACACGCTTATATCATGAAAATGCGCATAAATTACGTATTTCAAAATGTGATTAGCGCGCAAAACGAAACTTCACTTAAATCGGTGATAAAATCCCACCTTCTTAAATCATATGACAACAGGTATCCCGTCGACAGCATCCTCCTCTCACACATAACAGAAGAAAAACTTTCCAACGTCCCACCTTTCTACCAATCAGTTCTAAAGTCGTGGTCTGAAATGAATTTGCTCCGAAAACGAAGCCCAACTCATACCAAGCACTTCAAAAACTACCACCCTGGGGGAACGTGCTCATGCCCGAAATCGTTATGCCCGAATGGAAACTCGCTGGTGTCACCTTCCTCGGAGATTTCTTTAACTGCGACGGTGTGTGGAGGGCCTTCGAGAGTTTCACATTCCCACCAATATCAGTCTCTCTACGAAGACGTCTGTGTCTAAATATACAACAAATACAAAACTCCATCAAAGATACTTTCCCAAACCTATCAAATTCCATTTCAACACTCCCAACAGGACTCGTATACAAAAGCCTCCTGACAAATAAACTCGAAACCTTCCCACCAAAAGACAATAGAAAAATATATCAAGAAAGCCTGGCAAGACTGATGCACACACCGACTATAACTGGGAAGTGTGTGTGGGTCGACGCTACAGTAAATTGGAAATCACTTCAAACCCCACTGATATGCAGCAAAGATAGCGACATAGTATGGCGTCTTCTCCACGATAGACTGCTAACACCAGAACGCATGCACAAATGGAAAAAAAGAGACTCTCCCACATGTCCTTTCTGTGATGAAAACGGATCAGCATTTCACTCCATATACGAGTGCCAATCAGTTATCCCAGTCTGGCAACTCGTTACACTGTTGATTCAGCGAATTATAAGTAAATCATGGATACCACGTGTCCACTCTCGTGTGTCTCTTTCCAACGACGTCAACACATCAGCCTGAATCCCTAGCGAACTATTTAATAACATAACCATAGCAACAATCTATCGACTACAATATTACTACCTAGTTGACGGACAACCCATACCAGATTTCCACCAATCTCTCGTTCTGGAACTGAAAAAACGAATTCTTTCCGAATTCGCATATAATATTGGAAGAAACACTATACAAGTTTTTCGTAATTTTTGGTGTATGAAAGAAGTGTTGTGTACAGTCAACAACTGTACACTGTCCCTGAACCCATTACTACAATAATCTCTGCAATCATATTCCACCCCCCACTTCCACCTTAAAAAGGGGGGGGGGGGAGCAACACAGAAGAAAAGAAGTTAAAGAAGAACAAGAAACTGAACAAATAGAACTATAAAAATCCAAAATGTGTTATTTAATTATTAATTTTTATTTAAAAATGTGATCTATATCAACGTTTCACAACAAGAACAAAGAAAGACATGATTATTTAACAGTTTAATTTTAACCTTTTGTTTTTGGTTAATAATTGTTTATTTGTTTTCCTGTACATGATTGTGTATTTTTGCAACTTGACATAGATGTATTTGTACCATTTGATGTAAAATATGTTATATGTTTCATAAATAAACAGATCTTAAAAAAAAAAAAAAAAAAAAAAAAAAAACATATACCACACAAACACACACACAAACACACAAACACACAAACACACAAACACACAAACACACAAACACACAAACACACAAACACACAAACACACAAACACACAACACACAAACACACAAACACACAAACACACAAACACACAAACACCAACACACACAGAAGCACACAAACACACAGTCACAGTTACAGAGATAAGAGGCCGCCATGTTGAATGACGTCACTCCTCGAAGCACGCGGTGCATTGTGGTACAGGAAGCTGAGCCGAGTCCAACACAACGTGGATGATAATAAACATCTGGTGATTCATGTTCCCGAGCTTAGCACCTTGCATTCTAACAACCCTCTCCTCCAACCACATCCTGCCAACCCTCGTTAGAAATTATTGAAATTATCAGGGTAAATTAATAATTAACCTGATTGAACTTCTGAAAGTTCACGGTTGATAACTTGTTAATGAGTTAGCCCTAAAATTTATCAACGATTTCCGTTCTTTGTTAATTACGATAATTAGAGTGAAATCAAACGCACCAAACAAACCTTGGGATCAATTAGTTTTGTTATAAATTCATTAGGTGATAATATTTAAAAGAATATTCACGAGTTTTTTTTTAACTTACAGGTTACAATACGTCGGATAGCTCTTAGAAATCATGAAGAGTTACACATTAAACCAGCATCCATAAAGTTATTGTCAGATATATTCTAGCGTATATTTAATAAATATGTTTGATAACAAATTGCCATGGGCTGTAAAAGTGTGTATTTATTAACCATCAGGTTAGTTTAACCCCCAGGACCCACACAGGAATTATTTAATTTAAGTTTAATATTCATTTTGACTTCTCAGTTATGTTTTACTAAACGCTATATTAAGAAAACAATGCAATTGGACATTACAATTATGATTTTTTTTTATCGACTGGTTATATAAATTAGATTTTGATGCTATCTTACAGACAAACAGATACTCCCGATTGAACATTATTTTAGGCGAGGCCTTGACAAAATTTAAGTAAACTTTTGGAATGATGTATTTTGAAAATTACACTGGTTAGCACTTCTTAAATATTGTGTCCCAATTATGTCCAGCAGAAAAATATGCGTCCATTAAATATTACCCTCACTCTACGATACCACCTTAAAAATAGCCAACGCGAAGTCCTAGTGACATAATACCAGAAAAAACACCACGTGATACAAGATTACAAATACCACGAGGAGAGCAAGTGGATGCTCTTTGCAACAAATCGTGGAAGTGAACGTTGATTTAGAAGTTTAACGGTCGGTGTTGCGATCGTGGTAGCGGGTGAAATATCGAGCACCCTACGCGACCCGGCACCTCCACCAACATCCAGTGAGTTATTAGGAAGATTTGTTCAGAGCATTAGACCTACAAGCTCACGCACAAACAAAAATAGCTTCACCCTCGTCTCTTTTTCTACGCGCGTAAAGCTCGGGGCTGTTAGGTATAGTATGATGCATCAATCAAATAACATTTTAAAGAAGTTAGAAACTAAATGCTTTTTCCATCAGATTTCATTCTTACTTGCTTGGTGTTTATAATGATGAAAACATTCAAACACTTTATGTTTATTGTTATTAGTTCTTTACGAACACGTTTCAAAGGCTGATAAATAATTATTTTATTTCAAGGGTCTATTACCCCCAAATATATGTTTACTTTAAACGTTTTTTTATCATAATATAATTGAGTACATAACTTTTGGATCGCAATCTTTAAAATGTGTTTGTATATGTTTTTGTTTTCTACAATAGTGACGTTTTTTTTTAAATAGTGTGAATATTTTTCCGTGGGTGAACCGGACCCTTTTTTGTTCATTTGTTAAATTCAAAACTAATAAGTCTTTCAAATATAAGTTTTGGTTAATCGGCTGATTACCCCTTTAACTTGCTTTAACCACGAATCTGGAATACTTATTATCAAACAAACTCAAAGGATTCAAAATACATTCATTCTTTCATTATTACTTATTCTTATTTAAATTATTTATATTGTTTTACTAACTACAATACCTTCTTATAATGCATTTTTAATTGTAGTCAAAATTATTAATTTTTTTCAATTTGGATAAAACAATCTCCTCTGTCCTTTGAAAAAATGTAAAAGAATATAGATTTGTTAGTTGGGTCTTGTGAAAGAATCAACTTAGGACTAGTCATCCAAATGTTCACATTAAATAATTTTGTTAATCCTCCTGAAAAGCTCACTAAAGGATTTTGTTATAACTAAAATAAATAAATACTTTTCTATTCTTAGAGTCTGCCCTCTCAGTCACATAAATGATTTTAAAATGGGGGACAAACATTTAAAGCCGACCAAGAAAACCCTGTAGGCGCCGACACCATCGACGAGCGAACAGTGACCAACTAGAGACCGGAATATTTAAGTAGGAAACACCGATCAATCAAGCTGGACACGATTCCACCCCCGGAGTAGCGCCAGAATCAACACGGTTGAGTGTGAGGCCCTATATAATAGCTTTGAACTCAATCAACTTCTGAGTCTCCCTATGGTTCAGCTCTTAAAATGAGACCTTGAGCCGGTTCACCCACTTCCCACTAAAACTTAAAACCTCGCATAGAGTAGTTAAAACTTGTCCCGGATGTGAAAACATGTCAACTTTTTAACATCCTCGTTCGAGTTTTAGTTTTGTAAGTAGCTTGCGGAATTTAAAGGTAAACACTACCAACTCGAGGCAAGAAAATGTTGACACTGGTTTAATTGGGCCACAAACAACGTTATATCCCCCCCCTCGAAACTTCCACCTACTCAACCATGAAAACGTCAATTTAAGTTTAACCTGGATCGTATTTCACTATTTAAGTCGGTTCAATTTATTGCATTTGTATCCCCCCTTTTCATGACCGCAATTATATTATCTTGTTGAATATCACTTTTAATCGCAAATACATTTCAAACTTGTATATCTATGTGAATATTGTAATTTCATAACAATATAATTTATATCTTAATCCTAGGAAGAAAATACAACTTCTTCTACCATGAAGTTACTGCTTCCAAAAATCCAATAAATAGGAAAACGCCAAATCCGTTGTTAGACGAGTGAGCGAGTCATGTTTTGAGTACCCGGGAACATTTGCATTTAAGTTGATTGATATATAAGATATAAACGAAAGGGTTTTGAGTTTAGTTGGTATTAGGGCGCGTCAACTGTAAGGCCATAATGTGCCACTCTAGTCTCGGAAAGGCTAGGGAGAAAATAACCATGCTGCCATGGAACCAGCCTTAAAATAGGGGCAGGAAAGAGAATGTTACCGGATACTTAACACATGGCTCGCTCACTCGTCTAACAACGATTTTGGAGTTTTAATATTTAGGATGAAGACTTAAGATCAGTTGAAAAATAAACATTACATATAGTTGTCAACATAAGAATAAATTATGTATACATTAGAAATGAATGAGCCACGAGAGTCTTTTTTACCCCTTGAATATCACATGCAGCAGTTTCTTTCAGCGTTTACACAATTTATTTATTAGTTACTTACTATATCGGCCTACATTAATTTATTATGCATTTCACTTTTTGAACCTTGTAACGGTCATAAGTAGTTACTAAAAGGGTGGTGGTGGGTTTGCCGGTTAATCTACAATCACCATTATAATTATTGTTTATGACCGTTACCAGTTTCAAAAAGTAAAATTCACGTTTCAAATAATGTAGGCCGATTTAGTAGCTAACTAATAAATAAATTGAAAAATCGCAGGAAGAAAATGCTGCATGTGATATTCAAGTGGTAAAAAAGACTCTCATATGGCTCATTCATGTCAAAAGCCAATAATATCAATAGTTAAGTAAATAATTTCGATGTGTAGGTTTATAATAGTTTAGCTATGAATAGGATAGACGTTAGAGTAAGAAAGAAAGTAATAAATAAATAAATATTATAGCCGATCCTTGCCGGCTGTAGCCTCTGTAGAGAAAGAGAAAGTATTGGCTGTACGGCTGTACCTCAGCAAACGTACGACAGTGTATACAACTGAATAGGATAGAAGTTAAATAAATATAAATATTCTTAAAGGCCAATTTCCAGCCGGTGTCGCCTAATAATCTAATAATCTAGGTTAGATGGAAGAAAAGACCTAGTTGGCCTTAATCCTGCCTATACAATAAAGTCTATTATCTCTCTATTGGTTCTATAGCAAGCAGGTCCCAGTAGAAAGCGACATCTAGCCTGGTTTTATCTCCCGCCAGCGGCCCGCCCCTGCCCCCGTGTATCAGGGGAGCAGAAAGGAGTAGGAGGTACGTAGTCTATACCCGAGGCGAGGTGGGTGGCTGACTCGAAGCCGAAGACGCTGCTTTATAACCGAGACGATTAATAGCCCCAGATGGAGAACAGGCCGCTATTTTGCCGATCGGGAGTTTGTTTTTGTGCGGCCTGACTTCTCTTGCTGACGGGGTGGCTTTGGGGGCTGACTTATTCTCTCTTTATCTTTATCTCTCCCTCTCTTCCCACCTTTCCTTCTCCCATTCTCTCTCACTCTCTCCCTCCCACCACATAACTTCTCTCTTTCCTTTCCCCCTACCCCTAAATCATTTAGTTGAGCTTAGTTTTTATAGTAAAGTGGTTCCAACGAAAGAATGCAGATAGCTAGAAATTGTTTTCCCAACCTAACAACTTTGTCAAATCTACTAACGCTAGCTCAGATTGGAACCCTGTGATCTAGCACAGATAATTTTTGCTTGTGTTAGTAAAATATATTTCTCTTTAATACACAAGAGCAAAATTCCTTTAAAAAAAAAGTTTATCGCGCATTCATTTTACCCCCACGACGACAACGCATTTGCATTTTCTTTCGTTTGAGCTAGTATAACTTGTACCCACCCTTGTGTGAATAGTATACACTTAGATAACTTCACCTGTTTGTTATTATTGTGTATATTCAATTGATCGAAATGGTTGGACGGAAGAGAAGGCCAAACAGACCTTAATCACACTATCAATAAAGACGACAATCAATTCCAATCAAATCTTTGCTCATGCTAAATCTTTCTCCTACGCTCTCCCTATCTCTTTCTTTCTCACTAACTCTCTTCCCCTTTTTCTTTGTTCCTCCCCCCTCTCCTTCTCTCTCTCTCTCTCTCTCTCTCTCGTCGCGGGGAGGATTTTTCCACGTTTTACGTCGGGAATTCAACGGAGCAATTCGTCGGGAATTTCAAGAGGTTTGAGACACATTCCTCAAATATTTCGTTGTTTTATTGACGGTGACGGTGACTAGCTTGCATGTTAATACGACCCTGAGTTTACGTCATCGTGTGAACTGAGTCAATTATGTTTAACGTCCACCATCAACTTTGTTGTCCCGTGAGATGAAGTGACTAGGTTTGACTTCATGTTAAGATCGAGCAACAGGGACCCGACTTCATCCCCGAGACTTCAGTATACACTAATAAACTGAAAGTTATATTGTTTAAATATTTGTTTGTCAACTGTTAGCCAGAGGAAGGTATGTGTGACACTAACACAAAATACATTGCACACTGCTCAAAACGAAATTTGACTAATTTCCATCACTTTTAGGCAGCAGTAAAACAATGATTTAAATGTTTTATTGTTGCAAGATCCCAGTCCAAAAAGTTTCGAAAATATCAGTCAGACTCAGGATATCTTCATCTACTCAATAAGTTTGTAATATTATAATAGCACCACTAATTCTCCGCTTTTGGGCACATCTATGATGAAAATTCGTTTTTTTAATTATATATCACAGCTACTTGCCTCTCTTTGTCCATTGACTTACCCAAAGACAGACTATCTGCTCGTATGTATCCTCTTAAAGCACATTTTATTAGTTCTTTTCAACTACATGCTTTTCATTTGCTTTACTAACTAACGCTTAGCTTGATAAAATAGTACATCGCTTAAAACGAAATGTATTGTATGTTTATAATTAGAATTATAAATCTTATTTACTAATACTTCGCCAATACACAATTGTGAAGGACGTGTTTCATTACCATACCAATCATACTAGGAATGCTTGTAACAACATAATAACCAAACTGTTGATCAATGTTTCCTGCTGAATGCCTTAGTAAGGTAAACGTTTCTTGCTAATTACTGAACGGCTATAAAGTAAACACCCACTTAGTTTGTGCCCTCCACTAACCACACCAGCCTAAGTGGATAAAGTCCTTGTTTCGCTTCCAGTGGCTCTATAGCTAATCTCCAGGTAGAGCCAGCCCGGACATGTACTACCGAGCCTACTAGCTCGCCGGTAGACGGAGAATCGGAAGACCTCCAGAAAATCATTAATTGATGATGACCATTTTCGTGATTAGTTTTATTCATAGTTGTCCTTCTTTGTAAATCAGTTTATATAACTTAATAATTTAAAAATAATATAACTTGATAGACTCAACATAAATAAGTTATCCATTCTACATAAGCTATACAACGAATGGGATACAGATTTTAAGTGAATAAAACAAGTCAATTCGCATTGCGGTAAAACAATGGAATTATTGAAGATTTAACTAAAAATAATGATTTTTTTCTTAGAAAACTACTAATTTTCGTTTATTCGACTGTTTGCATTATGATAATTTATTAAAATTGCACTTTCTCAAATGAATCTGTGAGGATAAATGCATGTAACTTTGATACGAAGAGGATACAGTCTCCGCGAGCGACCTTTAAATCCGATTGAATGAGGTATTATCCGTACAGAACCCTTGTTTTATAACCATATTTCATAACATTAATTACTCTTTTATTACTATATGGATATAATATTACTTTCCCATTATGTAATAACTAATAATTAATGCCATAACTGATTTGACCTTAATTTACTATTTCTCAATAATATCCAGGTTAATTTAACTCGGATGAAAGCATACATTAAATTACTGCAACCATACATGATGTCCACACTGAACCACACACAACAAATATGTGACTTCATTATAAATGCAGACACTATTAGTTAGGGTTATACCCTGCTGTCAACCAGCACCGTTTTATTATATGTAAACAATGAATAGTAGTCATAAATAACAATGACAATAATAATTAATTCCGCATCGTGGTTTGAAATGTGTGGCATTTGATAAAGGTAACTAGTTAGTTAGCTAAAGTCGTTAACCATCGGTTGTGCTTTGTATTTGTGTGAATCATTCTCGCTAATATGAAAACACGATATCGCAAATTGAATCATGGCGTAGTGGAAAATATAGTTAACTTTGCAGCGTTATTTTTACCGCTCGGAATGTGACTCGAGAAGATGTGGAATTTTACAATGTTCGCGGTTATTTTAAGGAAGATGGAAATTGTATTTTGCCTCGTATAAAAATTAACCACCCGTGGTGAACGGTCTATGATAACTCCATTAAGAAAACACTCAGGGCTAAGTGCGATGAGGGGGTTTTGATACGTACGTCGTTTGGCTTTATAGTGATGACCTTCTCCCTCGTAAAAGATCGCTGTCTATATAGGATACCAATAACTAAATCTGTGCGGTGGTGTGTATGGTAGTTCGTCGACCTTGAGCGTAATACGACTCCGAGAGACGTGGGTGTTTCTGTTAGTGTGTGCGTGTGCGGCGTGTGCGTGCAGTCACACCTCTGATCTGAACACATTCAATTTAGTTATGGTTTAACAATTATGTTTCAGTTTTGGTGGAGGTGCCGGGTCTCTCTAGTTATCACACTATTTTACCGATTTAGATAAATAATAAAAGAGGCATGTCGTACCGTGCGTGTGCGTGTGCGTGTGCGTGTGCTTGTGCGCGTGCTGTCCTGAGTGATCACCACACACTCAGCGGTGACACTGGTCTAACCAGGGAACGGTGAACGAGCTAATGTTCTACTCAGGGCGATGCGGTACTACAGCTAATGATCACGATGAGTGGGATTACGAGTGAGAGGCTCAGACAGCTCGGGGAAACTTCGAGGGTTTCCAGCTCAGAAACTTCAGCTTTCATTGAAATAAAATAAATTTCTGTACTTACGTCGCTTTTATAAAAATTTTGTGACATTTACAGTAAACAAATATACCAATTTTTCGGTATTTTTCATGACTATAACAACATATAGTATGTCGTGACAATCACGCTAAGTTTGTTATCAATGGCTTCAAGATGACTTAATTAAAATGCACTGCATCATAAGCATTAGCAATTACATTAGTAATGACTTAAGTTGGTTAATTCTCAAGTGTAAAACTGGGGCTATGACATAAGGAGGCTTTCTAGTTAAACAAGACTTAATAACCCAAACGTATTTGTTCAACCACCTGAAGTTCTGTGGGAGTTTAATTTATCTATTTATTTATGGTTGAAAGCTATTTTATATTAATAAAATTGAAACTCGTTGAAAACTTAGAATTAATCATGTACATAACAAACTATTTCATCCGTTTTATAAAAATAGTGACAAATCAATTATTTTGCGCCTTGATACATTAAATTTAGTTTGTAATTGAACGTTTGAATTCAACCGTATATTATTGCCACAAACCGTGTAGGGAAAGCGGTGAAAGGTTCAGAGGGGGTGAGAAGGTTGCCGGCGGAAACCATTAGAGTGATTGCTGTTTAGTACCATCGCTCCTTGGTTGGATTCTAATTACATTTAGGCCTAGTTATCTTTCAGAGAGACCCTGATCATCAATCTTTCTTTCTCGATTGGTTGGTAATACTCCCGTGGGTGTATTGTTTTATATACACAATTCAGAAATTAAAAAAGTCCCGCCCAACCCGGATCGACCACTCTCCACGTCTTTCCAGGTTGGTACGTCTAACCACTTAGAATCAGGACGGTACATTTAATCGCTGAATGTAGTTCATTAACACTTGATGGAGAAACAGTACTAAGAATATCTGCTGCCTTTGAACTGACCACAAAGTCTGAATTATAATGTCATTACTTTACGAGTAGAACGAGGTTTTTATTTCTGATTTTTGTTATCGGGAAAATATCCGGGTGTAATTGTTTTTATTTACTACAATTCAGAAATTAAAAATTCCGCCAACGGAATCGAACCACGATCTCCACATTCCAGGTCATCATCATTTTACTTCTATACACACTCGTCGACAAGTTATACAATGTGTGTAAATTTATGTGTAAAAGTGTATGTATATATAAATAAAATCAAACAAATCTATGTCGACCACGACATAAGATCCCCCACCCCCCTTTCCACCTCATCCACGTGTCTGGTTGTGTCCAGCATTGGTCCAACCTCCCTTTATGGAAAGGTAGCACCTAGGACCTGCTACATCCTAGCCTTACCGTTGACGCACTCTTATACAAAATAAACTAATAAACTCGTTATATATTATCTATGTGTTTTATTAGAGGTACGTGAAAATAGCGTTTGGTGAATAGACTCTACAATGTGCTATTTTTTTACTTAAAACTAAGGTTTTCCAGTCCTATTTTATTTTATTTTCCATAGATATATAATTTTGTATACACATTTTTATTCAGTTGATATTAATTCAACCTGATGACCAAATTTCAAATTTCAAATATGAAAAACTTTCATACTCCACAAGGTTTTGAAGTAAGCCAAAACATAGATGTTACAAAACGCTATATAATGACACTTGAAAATGCTCTATACACGTACCTGAGATTATTATACATTGTTGATTAATTATTATTATTTGCACAAATAAACTGTTCTATTTATTGTCTTTTCTCTTTTGTAAATCAGTTATTATAACTTTAAAAGATAAACGTTACGTGAATAAATACAATACTACAAACACGTAAATGTAGTGAGATGACTATTATCCTTGTTATAATACAACGCGATTCTATTTGTGCCTGTTACAATTGTTTTCCTAATGCCTCCCTCTTTAAGCTGTGGGTACTTAGCAGGCGGCCAAACGGTTATGTTTAAAGCGAGTCGACTAACTAGGCTTGTACCGCATTCAGCTAAGTAGTTAGTAGAGTAACACGAGAGACGAGCGACAACAACAGCTGCTAGACGAGTGGTTAGCTTGTGTGTTCACGAAACTTGGTGTTCTTGTTGTGTTGTTGTTGCACACAAAACGCCAAACGAAATCGAAAATATGACAATAGTTCTATGAAGATTCATTCAAACTATATCTGGAAAAGAATGTATAAATTATATAATTAATCTTTTTGATTACAGTATAAATTTCATTTGTTCATGCCAGAATAAAAAGCCGTAATGGTTATTAATATATTTTAATATTTGCTCGTGCAGACGACGAAACTGTGGAATACCAATTGTTCACCTTTTCGATTTTGAGTTGCGTTTTGTGAGATATTAATAAAAACAGTCAATTTTGCGTAATACCTAAATGTGTTTTAGGGTTAAAGCAAAACACTTAATTGCGAAGTCATTTATCGGCCATTCACTTAATAAACTAATTTTCGAAATAGTATAGCCTGACATTGCCAGAAGAATATCTAACTTGTATGTTGATTAGGGCAATATTGCCCTTTACAGTGACTTCAATGGAGAATATTTCAAATTCTCTTCGTTATACGCATATTGTTGCCTGAATACCAAGATATTGTGTAACGTTTTGTTTCAAATATCTTGCATTCTCTAAATTTCGCCGGTACGAAGAAAATATTGTTCCGCAGAAACAAATTCCTAGAATTCACGTTATATAATATATTATATAACAAATTTCAAATTATTATTAGACATATTATCAGACATATTATGGGTTACAAAGAACCAAGTGCCTCTACACGTCGTGGTCAATGTCGCCTTTCCACCATTGAACAACTCATAAAGCAAGTGGACGTTTTGTTCTTCAAAAAGATGTTAACCATGGCTGTGTAGACCTTGACCCATTCCATCGTGTGTCTTGGAATCTTCGCGATTCAAGACGTAACCAGGCCCAGTCCATCACGCCACCATTTGCCCGAACCAGCGCGTACATAAGTGGGTTCTACTGCCGATCTGCCAAAATTTGGAACTGCTCCCTGTCCGAAGAAACACAAGGTCTTGCCATGTCTGATTTTAAGAGAGTTGTTAAGTCTTCTACATTATGATTGCTTTTTTGATATTATGAATTCATTGAATTGTTATTGTTTTGTAAATTTGTCTCTTCTATGTTTGTCTCTTTTATCTCTATGTTCTATGTTTTATAAGTTCTTGTTTATTATCACAGTTTGTTGTGTAGAGGCTGGCAGACACCTTGTGCTTGGGGCATACTGCCCTTTTCTGCCAACCTTCCTACTTAGCCTATTAGTGGAAAATAAATAATAATAATAATAATATCCTAGCTTATACAATATTATGCGATACAATTGAAAGAAAATCCTACCTATCCACACATTATTAGTAGGAGTGTATATGAAATATTAATCATTGAAGCCTCTATAATATATGTCATGGCCGAAAGAATAAACTAAACTTATTTTGGTCATATCAGATGATTATAATAATATGTACAAGGTTTAATTTGTTCCTAACTAGTCCCATTGATATTTTATGAGCGTGATTCAACTTTGTTACAGTGTTAAAATTAATGATGACCACTTAAAAAACTCTTGGTTGCCAAATCTAACAACTTTCCTCATACTTTTGTACCACTGTATGACCTTCAATTTTTCCCCTAAACATTTAATACTTTGGAGATTTATTCGAATATTTTCATGTCGCGATCTGAGAACATTTCTAAATTTTAAATAATTTTCTCCTACTCGAACTTTGGAAATACCACAAAAAAAACTATTTGATGAAGTATAATCGGTAAGTTACCTACTACAAGTAAGCAATATTTTGGAAATTTGCTCTCTAAAGTGACATGAAAGTGAAAACCACAAACACATAGGACAATCAAAAGAGTTAAATGTGATTAAGAAAAAACTGAGAATTCTGCGTTAAGTTCTGGTTTGATCGAGCTCATTTAATAGTCTTAAGATTAACGGTTTAGTTTGTAATCTATCATGTAGTATCTCGTTTGATCTGTGTTGGTATTTTAAATCGGTTTTATCAATTCTCTTGTCAAACAGAGATAAATCACTTTGTAATCAGATAAAACCACACGTTTGATATATAACGCTGAGAGCATTAATCGATTTGGCAAACAACGTACGGTTAAAAGCTATTAAAAAGTGATGTATGGGCAACATTTCTTTCCGATGTATCCTATTATATCAAGCACGTTATACACAGATCAGGAGGTTACCGTTTCTCACCTTGTTATCGGCAATCCTGACCGAACTCTGCTACAAAGGTTCTCTTCGGATAGAAGCAAAATACAGGGATGGATACATTAAATGCACACAACATGCACGTTATATAAATACATAAATTATTGTATTTAGAGTGTATCCACTCAGTTATATAACTGAGTTTCAGTGGGGGACAGTAAACCAAAGCAACCAAGCCAACCCTGTAGGCCCTGACGCAATCGACGAGTGAGCGATAACCAACCAAATATCGATATTTTTAATAGGAAATATAGCAATTAGTGGTATGGACAGTGCGAACACCCGCGGATCAACGCCAGAATCAACAAGACGATTCAGATTTTTTTAAATTTAGTATGTGCCTCGTTGCTAGTAACGACTCCAAAATTACCGTTTACAAATTTCTAACCCAAGAACTGATGGGCTCAAGTCCAAATCCGAAGTTAAAAACTTCTTACTTTGACGGGAATCGAACCCAGGACCTTTTGCATTGGAAGCAGTTATTGACATGTAAAATTTTTTTATGCCACCTTCGAAAAACATAGAATCTGTGAAATCTTACACTTTTTTTCAGTTATTTTCGAATATCGAATCCTGTGTATGACCTTCACTTAAAACGTACGAGCCAATGTGGCAATGACAACAAACAGAGAATAAAAAAAATATTTTCATTCCCAATTCTATCTCCCGCTTTCTCGATTTTATTTTATTTCCAATCAACAAAAAAAAAAGATTTCATTTGCAATGACAGAAAAACGTTATTGATGTGTCACAAAAACTGAAAAATGCAAATTACAACTGTGCATATTTAATTACCTGCATTATTTTCCGATTGTGTATTTGAATTCTGTTCGACGCTGTAACAAGTTACAACTTTGTGCGCTTGTTCGTGACAGGCCAACAATCGGAATCACAAACCCAGCTATACATTTCAATCACAATCATATCCACATGAAACGTTACTAAATGTCAAAGCGTTTCCTCCCGATATTATTAATTATCATCGTACGCGAGCATTTCAGCGTGTTAAATGAACTTTAAACATTTCCAATTTTTTTATCGAGTAAAACGTAATGTTTTAAAAGTTTTAATTTTCAGATCACTTCCCCTGTCGATGGAAAATAATTACATGGTGGTCTCGCGGCTATCTCTCGTGTGTCAATGATGGGCCCCAAGGGCGGGGGTTGTGAATTGATTCACGTAATTATCATAGTCTGTCAGGTGAAGTTGATGAGGTGAAGGAATTCCCTTTGATGTGTAGACCGTGAGTTGATTACCAGTTTGGGTGAACCATGACTGATTGCCCGGACCCACAGACGGGCCTACATGGGTGTTTGTGTGTTATCATCCCTTATACATTCTGTGGGACGGGGCCTGTGTTTGTCGTTAATACTGTATCAATCAAGTAAAAAGTGTCAAACAATGGAAAATACGCTGTGGTATTTTAAATTTGGGAAAACATGTAAAATAATCGTAAAATGTACAAGAAATCGGGAATTATTTTTAATTACAACTACTTATAATTTGTATTTATCCTACCGAAGTAAAGGTGGAGCTATCGACTAACTTAAACACAACTTTAACTCAATTATAGTTTAAAATCCTGCGGGTGTCTTGGAATCTACACAACTTACCCTTGAGAAGAATAGCCTGGGGTTTTTTTAGGGCGCGACTAGCGGCCTTATAGTTTTTTTTTCTTGTTTGTTAAATATGCGATATTGATGAAAATTGAAAAGGACCTTCGAAATCTCTGATGAAACTTTATGGGCGTTTGAAATCACTTAAACTTAAATATGTTATTATTTAAGGGACAATCGAAGAAATATTTCCTATAAAGATCGTACTTTTAGGGCAACGATAATAAACCATAAAAACTTATCCATCAACGTGACTGGAAAAAGCGTCAGCGAAGCGACCTATTGATATGTTACAAGTACAAGGTTTTTGAAAAAGGACACATTCTTTTATTTTTTGCAAGCCACTGTCAAGTTCCCAGCATTCCCCTCTTCGCCCCCCCCCCCACTCCGAACAAGGCACGTTAGCTTCTCAATAACACTGAATTACCCCCCATTAACACCCCTCCCTCACCATTACGTCTCGCTGGCTCAAAGACTTCACTGACAGATTGGCAATTTGTGAACGCGTTCTTTGAGGTGTATTAATGAACCTTTGTCACGTGGGCTCTCATTATGTCTCCTCGCAGACACTGACAGAGCTGGTTCACCTCTGGAGGTAGTTTCGCGGGCACTTCAAACTCTCGTTACTCATTATTAATGTTATTGAAGTTATGGACGACGTAACATACTTGAGACAGAGTTTCGACAAAAAGCAGGAACTTTGACGGAGGAAGTTTCTGCTCGATGGGAAGATGAAGGGTGTACATACCTTGCTCTTTAGAACACAATCTGTCTTGTGTTTTACAATGAAGGGTTGGGTTGTAAAGTTCAAGAAACTTAGGAACTTTTATAATTTTTACGTAAAGTATTCTGTTATTAGGTTAAATGTTGTTGAGAATGTGTTTGGTAAAAATAACCTTAAACTACCAATAGAGAGAGAAACAATTTATTGGCTGTTAACCAACCTTTTTTAAATGACCAAATTATTCAGCTTAATAAAATAAACAAAATTACATTAAAAAATTGTAAACTAACTACAGTTATTTTTAAATTTTTTTTAAATAATACCCGAAGCCTTAAAAATTAATCGAGTAATGTCTTCTATTATCGAAACAGATAAAACAATTCCCTAAGAAAGTCTTGAAAGAAGTGAGGAAAAGCTGCTCGAGCTCCAAAGACAAACCCTTTTCTCAGATTCTGAAGCAATGCATACTCAACACTCAACTCATACTGTTCTTATTACATAACGTTGGACGTGTTCTTTTTGAAAGAGATATTTCAAGTGATATTTTTTTAAAATTTTATTTGTAAAATAGGAACATATTTTTACTTGAAATTGAATCAATGGCGGAGGCGACCAGGTTGGCTCTACACGTTTTCAATTCAAGCTAGTCAGTTTGTCTACCTTATTTACATCTGTTTTTATAAATGTCTAGTAGATTGTCCATGCTTCTTCTACCAGGGCAATATCAATTTGTATTTGCGTATCAGACCTTGTTAAGTTATTCTGATGAATGTCAGTCGAATAAGTAAGTCTCTTCTTCGTCTGTCGTATTATGTTATACTAGGAAAACGCCGAAGTCGTTGTTAGAAGAGTGAGTACCATGTAATGAGTACCCGGGAACATTTCCCTTCCACTTCCTACCTAAGGCTGGATCCAGCATGGGTCTTTCCTCCCTAGAATATGAAAAGCTATAGAGTGGCGCATTATTACCTTACAGTTGACTCGCCCTTATCCCAACTAAACTCAAAACCATATCGTTTATACCTTGTATAATATTAATCAACTTTAATGCAAATGTTTCCGGGTACTCAACACATGACTCGCTAACTCGTCTTACAACAACGTTGGCGTTTTCCTAGTCTGTTAAGTTGGCTAAGGCGCCTTTAAACCCGAAATGTTAGAGATCCGCGGGTTCAAACAACGGTCGGGATAGATTTGTTTATTTCTGGGTTATTTAATTATTTCTGGAAAATTATAGAACACGTTTTGAAATGCATACAATACAATGGACAGCATAGCCAGTACGAAATACGAGTAATGATGGCAAGGTTCACTCAATCTCCGAGCGGAACTTTAGGTAACCTTGAGCGTGCAACATTTAATACATCTAGGTCACTGCATGCAAACATGATTTGTTGAAAACGATTTTTTTATAAACAAAAAACATTTCGTTAAATTGTATGTGATTTTCTCAGCCTCTTTCCAATTAATTGTGAGTTTAAATCGTAACGGATTTTGCTCAAAATGTTAAATGCTCGCTAAATACTTGAACCAAATGTCAATTTAAAATTTCAGCCGTCCGGCCGTTCTGCAGCAAAATCACGACAAAAACAGATCTTGTGCCGTTTGAGTTGCGTTGTAGACTTAGTCGTTTCGCTCCATCGTCTTATAATTTAAAATAAATAATTATTCAATTACTAGAACAACGATACCGCCAATATTATTATGATTCAAGGATGAAGCATACAAAATAATTGGTACAACATTTATTTTTAATTTCAAGTTTGTAATTAATATTGGAAATTAAAACTATTAAAGTAATATCAATAATCAATTTTAAAATAGATTTAGTAGATTAACTCTTACGTTCATTTTAATGGTGTATTTCAAAAGATCAGGCGTTCATAATTATTCCACTAATTGCAAAAATAGTTAAACAATATCTAATATTAAAATAGATCGACAGCACGGGTCCTAGATACTGCAGCCTAGCTGGTTTCACCGTCTGGACCTCCCGCCGAGTAATTGGTCCAATCTTCACGTGGCGTCAGCTTACAGTGGTACCAATCACCGTCTAGGACGCACCACCTGACATGTTAGACAGTTAGTTTTGTCATGTTGGCACACTCGAGTCTGGGCCTCATTACGGCAACCTGCTAATGATGTCTGGCTGGGAGGACGAGCAGCTTTTATGTTATATGTGAGGAACTAAAAGAGTGGCAGCTTTTCATCTTCTGGGTTTCACGCTATCTAAGAGTATCCGAAAGGGTATAGGGGTAATCAAAATTTTAGCTTGTGAAATTTTAGATATTGCAATGTTGGACTTTACAAATTTTAAAACTGCGGAGAAAGTCTTGAATTCAAAATCCAAAAAGAAAAAGGTGATGAAAACATCGTAGACCCGGCACCTCCACCAAATATTTGAAAATCAGCTTTTTGAAATTACATCAAGACTGCAAAATTTTTTTTATAAATTTACCGATTTATTGTTTAATAGTTTTTAATGTTTTTTAATTTGTTAGATTTTAAATGAAAGTTTTGCCTTTTAAAGACGAGAGAGCGCGGCAAAAGAGTCTTACAACGGAATCCGAACGGGTCTTTCTAGTGTTTGTATCGTATGTATGTCAGTTCGAATAGTATTTCATTCATTTTAACGATGTTCTATCATCGTTTCATGAATTAAGTATAAATGACTGTTTAATTTGTGGTCTAAGAGTAATTCCCTTTAATTCTTAATTTAAACAATTATAAAATCGAATGCAGACTGGCACATACTCGATTTCTCGTCGATCAACGACTTTGGAAGTCACCTAGGTTATTTATTTATTTTACGGGTCTCCAATTCCGATATATAGGCATGAGTTGTGGCTTGCCTGTCAAACACAGAATAATTATAGTTCAAGAGGATGATGTGGATGTGTGTGACCGAAACGATTTATTTACATTATACATCAATCGGAAAAACTACGTTAATTGTAATTAAATACTATAAATTTGTAGCTCTCAAGATTCTTTTTTTTTTATCCTTTTGGACAAAAGTTTGATTTCTTAATATCAAAATCGCCCTCTTTATCTTTAAATAAGTAAAATTGCATTAAGAGTTATATATTTAGTGCTATACTTTTCTGCTTCTGACATGATAATAATTTACAAGTTTTCCTAGACGAGTTGCATAACCACTCACAACTGAATATAATAATAATTTTGAAATTCGTCTGGATACAATCTTAAAATCGCCAATTCATTTTACGCCCGTTGGCGTAAAAATTCATATTTACACACAACGTATAATATCATAACCAGCTATATTTTTATGGCGAAATAATGTCAATCTAATTTAGTTGGAATATTTTAACATTTCAAAGCTGAGGTCTGTCTGTCAGAAGTAAAAATTAATGAATATAGCCTACTGCTTACATAATTTTTTGTTTCTGTCAGTTGTTTTCAAACGTTTTTCCTCGTGCTCTTCTGTTATTCTACAATTATAATTACAATATTTTGTATTCTTTTAATAAGATTTATTTTTCAGAATTCAAAGAAAAGTAGCAACTAAATTAACCAAACCAGGAGTATTCACCGTGGCGTGTTTTTAATGAGCTCCCGTAGAGAGATTTAGGCACTGAAGCTGGTATAAAGCACGCCCTCCAACCTTAGCGGAGGCCTCTAGAGTGAAATTATGATTAATTCTAATAATAATATCCCACAAAGTAAAGAAAAACAAAAGAGTGTAGTCTATTCAAAGTGTGCTTTTCACAAAATAAACAAATGGTAAGAAACTTTTTCCACCTAGCTTTGCGTGTGTGTGAGCAGTTAATTACAGAAGATGGTTTTAATAAAGAATATCATGTTGGGGGGTGATTAAAAACCTCTCTGCAACGGAAGGTGAATGCCTGTGTCCTTGCGGCCTAGAGAGGAATATGATTCACTAACGCACATCTCGAGATTAGGAGAATAAATTAAAACCCTCGCAATGTCTTAAAGCACCTTCCAGAACGTATCTGCACAATCTAGCCTCACACCAGGCCGAACTTACCGTACGTTACGTCAACTCTCCATATCTTAACAGGTAATAAATAAATGCCAGTTCGTAGAATTAATAAGAGACTGATAGTTGTGTTGTTAATCCTGTTGAGACCTACAAGAATAGCCCCACGTTGGGCGCCAATGAGGCAACCCAGTCTACAAGGATACAAAGATCTAGCTTCACACCAGGCCAACCGTACCGTACGTTACGTCAACTCTCCATATCTTAACAGGTAATAAATAACAGCCAGTTCGTAGAATTAATAAGAGACTGTGATAGTTGCGTTGTTAATCCTGTTGAGACCTACAAGAATAGCCCCACGTTGGGCGCCTATGAGGCAACCCAGCCTACAAGGATACAAAGATCTAGCCTCACATCAGGCCAACCGTACCGTACGTTACGTCAACGCTCCAAATCTTAACAGGTAATAAATAACAGCCAGTTCGGAGAATTAATAAGAGACTATTGTAGTTGCGTTGTTAATCCTGTTGAGACCTACAAGAATAGCCTTACGTTGGGCGCCAATGAAGCAACCCAACCAACAACGATACAAAGACTTAGCCTCACACCAGTCCAACCGTATCGTACGTTACATACTCTCCATATCTTAACAGGTAATAAATAACAGCCAGTTCGGAGAATTAATAAGAGACTAGTGATAGTTGCGTTGTTAATCCTGTTGAGACCTACAAGAATAGCCCCACGTTGGGCGCCAATAAGGCAACCCAGTCTACATGGATACAAAGACCTAGCCTCACACCAGGCCAACCGTACCGTACGTTACGTCAACGCTCCATGTCTTAGCAGGTAATAAATAAATGCCATCAACGCTCCATGTCTTAACAGGTAATAAATGAATGTTAGTTCGTAGAATTAATGAGACTGTGATTGTTGCATTGTTAATCCTGTTAAGACCAACAAGAATAGCCCCACGTTGGGCGCCAATGAGGCAATTCAGTCTACAAGGATACAAAGATCTAGCTTCACACCAGGCCAACCGTACCGTACGTTACGTCAACTCTCCATATCTTAACAGGTTGTAAATAAATGCCAGTTCAAAGAATTAAAAAGATACTGTGATAGTTGCGTTGTTAATCCTGTTGAGACCTACAAGAATAGCCCCACGTTGGGAGCCTATGAGGCAACCCAGATTACAAGGATACAAAGACCTAGCCTCACAACAGGCCAACCGTACTGTACGTTACGTCAACGCTCCATATCTTAACAGGTATTAAATAAATGCCAGTTTGTAGTATTAAGCAACAGATTGCGGTAGTTGTGTTGTAAATTCTAAGCTCTGCAACTTAAGTAGGTTCTGAATTCTGGAAGAAAACTTGATGGTTGCTCCGTCATTCAATTTTCAATGCTTTGCGTGAAATGCGGATTTAAAAAAAGGGATTTTGACCTTATTTTACACAATCATGTTTGATTAATTTATTATAAATCAATTTGTATACATCATCCTGGGAAGGCAAGCTGTAGAAAAACACATCTGAGTGTGTTTCTTCTCTCCTATCTACAAAAACAACGTTTTGTTGGCTTGATCTTGATGAAGTTTTCAGGGGAACTTTAAAATCTGCAAACTTAAACTTTCTCCTTTGTGAGTGCAATCCAGTGAACGTTTCACATAAACATCTAATTTTACGACTTTTTTATGTTTTGTTTTAGTTGTCTGCTTTTCTTTTCTCTCCGAGACCATGTTTATGTTATTACGCGGGCTGAAACACGGGTTGAAATTAAGCCTGCTTCCGTTTTCACTTAAATTTCTCGCGTAACTCACCAACCCGCAATGTAGTTCTTTACGTATATTATACTAGTTATATAAATAATGAGATAATGGACAAACGATTCTACAACATATCTACATTTAAAGACCTAATACGTGTGAATGTAATTCTCTATCTATTTTTAACCATGAAAATTCATTTTATTAAGTTTTAGGAAAATATTTCAATTCATTTAAATCAGTATTTGGAAAAGGTTCTGTTTAAAACTTTTAAGAATTTTTAAAATGACCAGGTCAGTTTCTGCTAACTTAGCTGACCGTTAAATCCCTCACTTCCTGTTGTACAGTTGAACTCATTTCTCTGTCAGCTTCATCAAACCCATCCCAACAATACCTCGCACATTGTTGCCACATCAACTCTTCGAACCTCGTCACCCGTAAACTCCTATCTACCCCTCCCTTCCGTTATTTCCATTTATCCATAGGCAACGCTCATGGTCGCCATTATCAAACCGCTCTTCTCCATTATTTCGCATAGTTGCTCCTGAATAACAATAAAAAATCAACAAACCGATAAGCTTAATCCGTTTTTCGGTACTAAATAGCCACCATTTCCGATAAAAAATAATAGCTCGAAAGAGTTATCTTTCATTTTTGTTTTGAAGTTTCCCCGTGGGGATCGCTGCGGTCGCCGATCACCGATGACGTCATTTGACAGTTCTGGTTCAGCTGTTTTCGACGAGAGATGCGTTGGTCGTCAGTCACGGACAGTTGGTAATATCTACCATTCACAATCGCCTGTGGTGGTTGTTTGACATGGCGTCGATATTTTAATTGGTTTGTAAAAAAACGAAATGACAGATAGGTTTTGCATTAAATTCATGTACTGGTAGGGATGTTCGTATATTTTTTTGGCAATAGAATAAAAATAAATTTAAAGTCAAAACACAGTCACGGAATTAATTTTCAGTAGGGGAGTTTAACTTTTAAAATAACCGGGAGAACCCCGTCGTCACAGACAGTATCGACGAGAAAATAATCACAAACAACAGATCGGTATTTGAATTAGGAAATAGCGCTCGAATAGTTTGAATAGACATACCACTAGCTGCCGAGAGAATCAACACAGCTGATTCGAAACGAATGAGAATGTAGGATGTGCTTCGTTGCTTAGACGACTACAAAGTCACCGTTTAAACATACCGAACTCAGAAATTGATGGAAATAAGTTAATATCAGAGTTTTAAATCTACTGCATGAAGAATCCGGGACTTTTGCAGTTGGAATAAGTGACTTTATTCAATGGACCAATGAGATTAACAAACAGTTTAAAAGTCACTTAAGTCTACCGAGAATGTCAAGATAATAAGAAAAACAAACAATAACAATAACAATAAATTACTACTGCACAGGTTTATTAAGAAGTCGGAACAGTTAAACTAAGAGATTTTACATACATTAAGTCCCAAGATTATGGAACTAAACTTTCGATATGCATTGCTTTACCATCCGTCCGTCCGCCGTTTTTTGTCCTATCTGACCAAATATTAAGCGTATGCAAACATCTTTTCCTTTTCAAGCAAAGAAATTTGAGTCAACAACTTTTGATTTATATATTTACTTAATTTTAATTTAATATTTTAACACACATGCAACCAAATAAGCCCAAATTTAGGCCAGAAACATATAAATTAAATTCAAAATTATATTCATTTCTAAATATTCATGTTTAAACATTCTTCCTTGCTCTTTTACACGCCAAAATTTTGCGGGGAAATGTCTTACGGGTAATGTTATACAAACCAGTCATAATGGTAAACTGCTTTTAGGGTGTTTAAATACTAAACCAACAATTAATTACTCACATCAAAGTTATAAACTTACGTTTACGTCACAATTAGATCGCAGTGACGCCCACACCCAGCACCCTCTGTGTTACAGTTCTCACATTAGCAATTAAACAACCCTATTAATATCCAATGCATATATTTACAGTCGAGTTTGGCATTTAACTATTTGCAAACAGTCGCGTAATTACACCAATGTGCACGTTACAGTCACGTAGCTACACCTAGTGCACGTTACAGTCACGTAGCTACACCAGTGTACTCTAGTGTCGAACAGTTGAGCTACCATCTCTCACAGGAGCAAGTGGACTGTAATGAAAGTCTATGTTTTGTTATCTACACATCACAATGGTTCATTATACGTTATGATTAGAATTTAATAAATTTTGTTTTGACTGTACATGCTTAATATGTAGAAATACGTTTTAGAGCCCTTCTGATCAACTAGTGATAGATTTTAGAGGTAAATGATTATTTTAATTTTGGTAGATTAATGTTAAATCTACTTATTACTGTAACAATGCTAGTGTTTTCTAATCTTCGGCAAAAAACAACAAACATTATTATTTTTCTTTTTAATAGACAAATTTAGCTTAATATGTAAAGAAAATAATTAAACAATTTAATTTATGTTTAAAGGGTCTAATTTGTAATTTTCCCGCGAAACTAAAAATTGTGAAGAGATGCGTGAATTGTTCAAAATTAAGTGGAAAAACGTTTGCATGTGTATGTTGTCAGTGATAAGAATACATAGCCTGTGTACCTACGCACCAAACTATGTTTCAAAGTGCGTGGGGGGCCCGGGGGGTTTAAAAGCTACGTGGGTTATCGACGGTAAATGAGGTATTATTGGGAATCCCTGCATCCACTACCGCCCGCACTCGATTGTATTGTAAATAAGTTAGGCACGCAATCAAACACGGCGTCATTGAGTTATACCTTACCCCCCTGACCCCCCCCCCCCCCCCACCAATCCTATACCAGGCCTCGCAAGTGCGATGAGTTTTACGCACTGGCCCACAAAGTTCTGGGTTTGACCCCCCCCCCTTCCAACTTCTCAAGGCTTTTAAACGAAACTTTTCCAAGTTTTTCTCGGCATCAATAATAATAAAACTCTAAAGACACTTTCCTTGGGACGCCTGAATCCTACAATTTGTCATACGTAAGCATGTTTGAGTACGTACATAAAACTGTTTATTCATCATGCTGCCGTATTCGCTACCCTCCCTGGCCGAAAGGTAATTTAGCTCAAAACCCAAGCATCTCATTACATCTGCCAACAATTTTAGTCACAATCTATTGACTACCTCCCCGACGGCGACGACAATGACAACACGGACGGACGATGATACAGACGAAGACGACCACGACATGGGGGAACCCGTGCCCTCCCCATATGCTTGAGGCTGGTTCTGACCAGCACAGGCCTGTCCACCCCGCGTCCCCTGGTCCCCTTACGTTCCGCCCCTTGGAAAGTACTATATATAGTTGTTAACTCTTGATCATAATAAACAAACATCTTGGAAGCGCAAATAATCTTTGCTGTTAAAGCGCCCTGAAACTAATATTACTTCTATTACTACTATTCCTAATCACTGAAATAGGGGCTAAGTTTCCCAGGTAATATAAAATGTCAACCTGTCAACGTTTTCACAATTTGAAATGGGAGATACACAAAATGTAAAAGTGTTTAAAGTTATATTATAAATTTATGTTGTGGCCATGGTTTAGATAATGTGTGGATGTATTTACAATGGCAGGGTCACTTTGATATGTGACCACAACTCCTAGTGTGGCCATGTAATAGAATATGGTGGACAAAGCAAATTATTCGATCCCAATAAAATGTGTTTTAAGCTGTTGGCTGAGAATTCTAGCATCAAAGTAAAATATAGAGTCATGTTTCTCCTGTATTTGTTCACGAATATTCCAATGAGTTCGGTATTGCTCCCCCACCCTTGCTTCTTTCTTTTGAAGGACCGTTTAGTGATTCCATCGCTCCAGACGAAAGTTTTTTTAATAACCACTAAGGAAAGTTGAACCAAACCAAAGATAAACAACCTTATAATGTAGGCAAACGACTTTGAAACATTACCAATAACTTTTAATGTTTAGTCTGGATACTCTTCTTTCAAATTTCTCACAATATTTACAAGCTCACTGTCAAGAAACACAACATTTAAACTTTTAACTTTAAAGACTCGACATTACATTGTTTTCATGTATAGCCAACCGTGTTTTTTAACTGCTCTATTATCATGTTTTTATATGAGAAAACAAGTCGTTTATACACAATAAACGGAAATATTACAAAAACGAAGACAAACATGGGGAAAAAAGGGAGCGAAGCTACCTAATCAACAAATCGCCGAAGAAGAATACAAAAATAAAATCATTATATTCTTTGGTGGAGGTGCCGGGTCATAAATTTTCAAGGTTTCTGGGATAGCAACTCCCATTTTACCCCAATTGTCACCAAAACCATTCTGTTCCATCCTTTTTGAAGGGAAATGTAAAAAAAACACGTCAATCAGATGTCTTCCTGGATTTTAACGTTAGACGCGACACACGCACAGACGGACGAACAGATAAGTGATGCTTCTATGGGAGTTTCCCTCCATAAAAATCAAAACTATGAAGTTTACCAGATTAATTATGTGCGATGTAAATGATGGTTCATCAAATAATTAAAACTTTATCAATATGTATCGTTATACTTATTATTTAAAATGCAACTTCACCATTAAGTGATGGATAATATAGTGACATCGGAAATGTTTTATACGGTGCAAGTATAATAGCACGACCCTCACGACTCAAGACCAAAACATTGGGGTCCCTCACTGTGATTGCTGTGAGCAGCTGGAACGCAGTTTTATTGCTGTCTTACTAAGGTTGTAATCGTTGGCTTGTGTTATGAAATATACATTTTATAAGATTGTGAGTCTTAACCTTTACATCAGGGTACATACATTATTCCAGTTAAGTTCAAAAATGCATTAAAAAATATTTTGTGACATTCACACTTTATTTTGAAACCATGCATAACTCAAAATGTTTGCATTCGAAAAAGTTGATAACGTCAATACGTAAACTATATGACACATATGTAAATGAATTTTTTTAAAATGTACACATATTTTCTACTTTTGTCAGCACACTACTAGTAATTGTTCTTCAAAAATATATTCAAGAATTTGTGTTAAGAAGTTGGTCCTTAATATAAAGTCAGCGTTATTGTAATTTATTTCAAACTTGCTAGTCGTGAAACACTCCCGAGGATAAAGTTCATCATATTGAATTTAAAACAGAAATAGTAATTACCAAACCCTGCGCGGGATTTATGAATTGAGTTTCAAATACTGAAGCCGGCTCGATATCGGCATCCCTTCACACACGCGTGTATCTTGTGTGAGAAACTGGCCGGAAATGCTCTGCCCGGAAATGGCTGTCCCGGATTACAGACGAAACAAAGGAATCCCTCAGCTTGGCGCATCACGTCCCGGAAAGTCCCGGAAAGCGGGCACTAGCGGCCGCACTTCCGGTCACAGAGGCGAGATGGATTCTAATTGTCCTCGGCCGGGCAGGAAGCGACGCACTTTGAGTATAACGAGAGAGGAAAACAAGGAGAATGATGCTGTTGTGATGTTTTCTGTTGTGTGTGGAGCAAGTGACACAATACAAGACAAGGCAAAACTGGGACACAATACAAGACAAGTGTCACAATACAAGACAAGCTGTGACACAAACAAGACAAGCCTGTGACACAATACAATAAAAGATTGTGACACTATACAAGACAAGACTGTTACAATACAATACAATTCTGTGACACAATACAAGACAAATATCAGGATACCAGACATGTGTCACAGTACAAGTCCGCTGTCACAATTTAAATATCACAATACTACACAAGTATCACAATGTCGTGTTACTATACTAGTCAAGTTTCACAATATTGTCAAGTGTCCACAATTACAATTGTTACTATACAACTCGTGTCACAATACAGTCGTGTCTAAGCACAAATCAACTGCCAAAATGTCAGGTGTCACAATACAAGTCAAGCGAACTATTTATTGATTCACAACTCAAGTGTGACAAGGGCGGCCTTAGTAAAAGTCTAACCATAGGCCAACCCTCAATCGACCAAATCAGCAACTAACATTATATTTTGTACCCTGGAGCTATAGGCATTCAGATCACTATCGATTTTTACTCAACCTACTTTCGTGATTTCCAATCGAGACCTGAATATACAAATGGTTCTTTGATCTGTTTTCCGTGTGTGTGTAAATATTTTTTTTATGCATCAAATACTTGAAAATATTTCACGGCACGAAGAACATCAATCGGATAATTGTGAAATGTTTCAGTGAATTCAGTTGTACGTGAAGGTTTATAGTCAATATTGTGGAAAACGTTCTCAAAAATGTCAAAATGTAAATAAATGGCAAAAAAGTCTCATTGCAAATCAATTGCACACATTTTAATGCACTCAAAATATTTACGTTTAATTTACCTTTTCGTTTGCAAACATTAATTGTGAATTTTTTATCTCATTCTGGTCACAAACGAATTCGTTAAACCAACGAAAAAAATGAAAAAACTAGCGTTTCGAAAAAGATCAAAAGAAAATCTCTCTATTCATATTTATATCCAGAGCTTACATTTCTGCTTTGCTTTTAATGATGGGAAATATTATTGCGGACCATCGCGCTTTGAGGGTCCTCTGTGGACAGGAAACACCTTTCAGAAAACTTTTAATGAACTTGTTATGGAAACATCTTTGCTTGGACAATGCACAAAATAAAACTTTAAGAAAGTTAGGTTTGTCGTTTAATTGATTATGTTAAATTTAGTGAGATACGTTGAAATGCATTTCATATTTATCCATTTTATTTATTTAATTTATTTATTAAGCAGGTCAAGCGCAACGCGTTAAACCAGCCATTCTGATTTGGAGTATTTTCATGGTTTTCCCTGGTAACCAAGTACAATTATGTATATATTTATTTGACACAAATGCAGTCATAGACCATGTAACAAGGCTAATCTAAAATTAAACTAAACATGATACCAGATAAAAATAAAACCAGGAGTAAACAATAGAAAATTTTAATAAATTATAGAAATACTAATTAAGTAACCTATATATTATTTTGTTCTTAAATTTATCTTCGTATGCCATAGGGCATATGTTTACTTTGTATTCGCCCTTTGACCTTTTAAGAAGTTAATAAAAAAGTTTCAAGCTATTCGGACTAATTGAGGCTGTCAAGGGGTTTGACGATCGTAAGAAAATCGTTGTGAGAAGAGGGATTATCAAGACTGGGTGAAGCAAGGAAGTTGAAGGTGTGTAGGGTAACCGGTAAAAAGGGGCGCGTTTTATGATTGTAAGACAAGGAATAGGTAAATGAAAAGGCAGAGTCGATTTGGTTAGACGGGATGGTTCATGTAGAAAGAAGTAGTTAATAAGGAATAGATTCCTGCTAAAGTGAACTCGCTCAACACTTTCCAATTTCTGTTCAGGTGTGCCAGGAAGGTATACCAGGCAGGTGTATTTGGCAGGTGTACAGCAGGTGTACCAGGCAGGTGTACTTAGCAGGTGTACCATGCAGGTGTACCAGGCAAGTGTACCCTGCTTGTATATAACCCGTAGACAGAAGTAAATCATGAGGACAGCAGATATATTTAACATAATGCTGTGTACACAGTTCTCAACGAAGACTTTATTCTTTACAAATAAGAAAAACAATCTCGTGCCCACCAAACAGAATATTCGCGACATTTCTGCTGCCAAGTCCACTCCACTCCATTTAACTTTTACTACACGGAATATTGTATATTGCAGCTCGGAAGATTGTCGGGCATTACTGCAGCCTAGACAGCCTCGGACATGGTAGTCGTCTTATTGCCAGAGACGTGACTTTAATGGCCAATAGTAGGGGATGATTTATAGACGCGTTACAGAACTGTGACGTCACTGTGGAAGTGCTAATACGAGGCTAGACTAGGAATAAACAGGACGTTATTGTGGTTGTAAAGAGCTGAGATTGAGAATCAGGTAGTTACAACTCACATTTACCTACGAATTTACGATTAATTGACACCCCAGTTTGTTCTAATTCATGTCGTTGTCTAAATGACCCAAATCAAAGGGTCTATGGATGCTTTTAAACTTCAGAAATTTAACTCAATGTATTTTGTAAAAAAAAAATATAAATATTATCTGGCAACGAAACACAATGATTGATTGATTGGGTCTTGCTTAACGTCTCATATTTATGCACTTTGACTAACGAAACACAACATCGTCTAGTTATTGACTCTAAATAAAAATCCCTTTATTTTTCGATATTAATATTCGGAAAATACTTTACCCAGGTGTATCTGATAATACGGAAATCAATCCAGTTTTATAAACATCCATTTCATTCCTACCCTACCAGCAATCGGAAGACCCTGGTTCGATACCCGGTTGAGATGGATTTTCATTAGTTTGTATCAGTTTAAATAATCCAATAATGATGTTCTCCCGCCCAAGAGAGAGTACCTCCAACATATGTCGTCTCGGCCCCTTGTCACAGATGGTAGTGCCCAGCCGTCCTTTAAGCCACCCGGTACAATAAGGGCTGTTCTAACCATAATTCATCCCCGCCCTATATAAACCCGTCTAAATGCGTCACTAGGCTCCAATTACCGTCATAACAGTCGCCACTCACCGCGCGCTAAACAGCTAATCTGGCTTCAGTAAGGAGACGAGTAAGCCGGATTTGCTTAAGTGCCTGTACGGACCACAAGGTATCTCTTAGTGTTTAGTACGGGTGATCGTTGTAGGGGGAAAACCATGTATAGGATGGGTGATTCTATCTTCGGGTGTCTCCGTCTGGGTTCGGGTTAGTACTTGGTCTAGGGTATTCATCTGCCGATCGTACAAGGCGAGAAGAGACGCAAAAGGTCCATATTGTGAACATTAGCTAGTAATTAGGGCGGTATTCTACTCATCGAGACTTGAGGCGAGCTCTGGCAATTATCGTTAGGGACTCCTCCCCTTATTTTTCTTGACGACCATACGACGACGACGACAAACACTCATATAAATAATCTATACAAGGTATGCACGAATAAAGGCGGCATCTTTTCGAGAATTTACACTTAATTTATCTTGATCAATTATAAAGTAAAGTCAATAATGCACATTTTCCGCATAATTGGTGGCATTTCCGTGGAAATTTGATTGTGATTTTGAACGTCCAGTTGTACACAAATCTGTTTGCCTTTCGCTAACATATTCGTACCTATAAAAACGATTTCGATCGTATTGGTCATTCAACTTATTGTTGCGCTCTAATTTTTGTCGCTTTTATTGAACTTACGCTCTTATTGAAATGTCGCTCTTATTGAACTGTCGCTATTATTGCACTGTTGCTCTTATTGACCTCTCGCTCTTATTGAACTGTCAATATTATTGACTTGTCACTCTTATTGAACCGTCGCTCTTATTGACCTGTTGCTCTTATTGAACTGTCGCTCTTATTAAACTGTCGATCTTATTGCCGTCGCTTTATTGATCGATCGCTCTATTGAAACCAAATTTCCGACTGCTCTAGACTATCGCTCTTTAACTTCCACCTAATTGACTTCCGATCTAATTAAGGACTATATTAGACCGAAGCTCTATTCTACGCTCAACTTCGTCTTATTTATGTGATTAATTCTCTTATTGTACGAATCATCGCTCTGGTTCCAAGAGCATGATCTGAGCCAGGCAATTTTCAGCTCTAGGGTATCTCTCTAATGGCTTAGTATGTTTCGAATACAATAAAAAATGTATACAACGAAATCTCTTTCACAACAATTCATTATCTGATTGCAATTTTTTCACAATCACTTTCATGTTCCACGCCTTTCAGAATTCGCTTCTGCTCTGATATAGTAGTTTTTCAATACAATTTAAAAAAACTGTACGTACATACGAACTATTCTTCTCTTCACACAATTCAATATTCCTTGCGATTTATTTCACAATCAGTTTTATTGCACCCTTTCAGAATTGCGCTAGCAACGTACCTAGCTGTGTTTGAATAGGCGTAATCAATGGCGTGCATGCTTTTTTGTATAAAAATAGCTTGCGCATGGATTTCATTTACAATTTTTTTTATCTCTGTTTAGATTATAGTCCTAACCAAACTTTCTACCCCCCTCCCCTCCCCTTCCATCCAATGTGACCGCCCCTTCCCCCTCGACACCTTCCCCGACCAAGGACACTGAAAAATCTCGAGCGGCCTTCTCACCATATATAAAATTTTGTCGCGGAGTCTAATGACTGATCTCAAATTTAATTAATAGGCCTACATCAAATAAAAAATATTTGTATGTATATATTCACGAACTCAGATTTGAAATTTCTTTTAAAAATTTCTGATGATCGATTTGTAAATGACAAACTTAATTAATGCTCACGTAAAAAGCTACATTACTACGTTATAACACGTACATTACGAATAAAAAGTTACATACAAACAATAATTTTTGATAATTAAAATAAAAGGGACAAAAAAGCTTTACATTTGTGTCTGTATTGATGAATGCATGAATTGAACAACGTGGTGTTAGATGTCCGTGGTGAGAGAATGGGTCCAGAGAGTATTCTGTCAACCAAGGACTGGTGAGGGCTTTAGCTAGATTCCTCTAGGCTCGGATCATCCTCGAACGGAACTCCGCGCCTCCCGCCAGACTTGATGAAGAGTCTAAAAGTCAATTGATCCGGCTTTTCAAGCTCGCGGTGAAAGAAAATCCAGTCAGCAATTTAATTAATACTCTCTCTACCAATATCTGAAGTGTCCTCGTTGGAAAGTGCTGACGAGCGAATACTTTAGTGTTACCTCGTGATCACGAGCGAGGTTGGAGTATAATGCGGGTCAGAGGTGTTCCCGTTACAATTAGACAGTTGTGCGTTGTGACGTCATTCTGAGACCATCTGAAGAGTACTCTTTGGAAAGTGTTTTCAAATCTAGTTTAGGTGGTCTAGGTTAAGTATTCTAGGTTGGGTAGTCATGATAAAGAAGTCTAGGTTAGGTAGTCTATATAAGTGGTCAAGGTTAGGTAGTCTGGATTAGGTGGTCAAGGTTAGGCAGTCTGGATTAGGTGGTCAAGGTTAGGTAGTCTTGATTAGGTGGTCAAGGTTGGTAGTCTGGATTAGGGTCTAGGTTAGGTAGTCTGGTAAGGAGTCTAGGTTAGGTTTGTCTAGTTAGTGTCTAGTAGGTTGTAGATCTTGGTCGGAATTTAAAAGTAGATAGTCTAGGTAGGTATTATAGTAGGTTTCTTAGTAGGATTCTAGCTAGGAAATCTAGGGTAGGAAGTTTAAGTTCGTTAAAAGAAGAAACTAATCTTAAAAGTTTTTATTACTTTACTTTATGTTATGGTCGTAAATAGTAACGTAAGTTCCGAAGCAATTTGTTTATTCATCTCAATCTTTAGACTTCATAAACAATACGGTTTAAAGCCAGTTTGGCCAAGCTTGCACCCACAATGGTAATGTTTTAAGGAAGTTCGATGTATAAACCCAACACTGACGAGGGTGTTTGTAGAGCCCGGTTGAATAGAACCTGTTTATTATAGTTTGTGTAGCGAGTTTCATTTGTGTTGCGTGAACCCCCTCTACGCCAACCGGCCTATATGGATTTCCAGTAGATTTATGTTAAGTGTTGTGCCTGGTTCCTCTGCGAGCCACCAAGCATCTAGCCGCGCCTCAGAGAATAACATGCTCGTAGGTTGATAGCAGGGAGCGAGGCTCCTTGGTTAGGAGGTTATACTTTCTCCTATCAAGACATTCAACAGACATTCAAAGGGTAGAGCGCGTGGAAAAATTATTTATATTTCTAAAATTTACCTAATCATTATGAAAAAAGAATTTATATTATAGCATTAATCTATCGAAGTTAGAGGTTATTGATTTTTTAACACGAAAATAAAACTCATACAAAAATGCGACAAAAATTCTTCAATCCCCTATTCAAGAACCGCGGGAAACTAATGCGTCATCTGCTTGTCTGGTAGGGGGTAGGGGTTGGGGGTTGGTGGTAGGGGGTGTGCATTAGGTAGTTAGGCAGGTAGGCAGGGGGTCGGCTGAGTGAAAAGGTTCTCTCTTTAAGATCGAAGTGATATTTGTGGTTAGCTTGATGAGTAAAGGATAAAAAAGCAATTACTAACCTTATGTTTCCCAGCTGCCGTGTCTAATAACTAGCAACTCCATGTAGTGAGCCACTGATTGGAAGCTCGTCTGTTTGGTTTATCCGCTGCCTGTTTACTTGACATATAGAAGGAAAATAAATTACTTAATATTTTCCAGCAAGGTACGATTTAATGTAGCCTTCATCAACCCTTTGCTTTCATGTTGATTGAAATGTTATTTAGCATGTAAAAACACGAACGAATCTTCTCATGACCATATGTTTTCTATAATCCCGCGTTAATCTGTAAAGTAGGAATCCCGTCAATATTAAAAACTCACTATATTACTTATGTCTCACAAAAAAATACTCAAAATAAAAAAAAAGTATTTAACGTTAGAGATTATATCCCGCATTGAAAAATGGGTATGTTTAAAAATGTTGTGTTTGTTGTGTTGTATAGTGAGGCAAGCTCGTTCGTCATTATATGCGGGGTAGTCGAAAAGGATTTAAAGTTTAATGGTTTTTGTTCAGCTTTCTAAGAAAAGTGTTAGCTTTAAATTACAAAATATTAGTAACAGGACCGTTTTTAAATTCATGATACATTACATCTATTTATTCCATAATATGGTAAGTCCTACTGGTCATAATTACTTAATCTTGGTCCATCCGGATAACGTAATTAAGCGTGGTTTTAATATTGGCGGAAGTCTTTGCTCTGAATGTGCCTGTGTATAAGTATGTACATGTGTTTTTGTCATGGTTGTATGTAGGGTTTGAGGCTGAAAAGGTAAGTTATTAAAAAATACTTTTCTATAATCTTTGTCATCTATATGTAAATTTCGTCATGTAATATTATGTAATAAGTTCTGCAAACTAAATTACAAACAAAATTAAAAACGTGAAGTGATTTTAAACAGTAATCGTTGGCGTTGTGAATTCATTATATAAAATTAAGAGTTTTCTGCGTTATCAAAACTTGTGAGTTTTTTGTGTATTTGTATTGATCTTTGTTTTTTATGTATTTGTAAAAAAATGATTGCGGATTTGTTTATTATTTGTTGTAACGTTTTGTTATGTATAATATATTCTTCGTGTGTACGTATTTTTTCTCCTTTAAGTAGATATGTTGTTTTTGTGAATTGATATAATCAAGATTGTGTTAAAAGGAGAGACCCGGCACCTCCACCAAAACTGAAACTTGATTGTTAAAACATGACTAAAATGAATGCGTTCAGATCAGTGGTGTACTGCACGCACACGCACACGCACACGCACACGCACACTCACACGCACACGCACACGCACACTCAACAACTATAACTTCCGCTATGATGAAGTTATCTCCAATACCCAATACTTCTCCCTAGAATCACATACCGTGACCAACTCGCAATGCTTCAATCCGTCCATGCAGCTGCATACTTCGCAATAAACTTGTCTAAAAGACGAGTTAGCTTGTCGTGGTGTGCGCTCGCGCCTCGAACTTGCTCGTCAGATCGGCGCACCCCCGGCTGTTGTTCTGTAATTTACATCGCAATGTGAGGAGTTAATATGTGTTGCGGGGCGGGATTTCATTGGATAAATCACTCTGCTTGTTGTGCAGAGAGAAAGCTCCGTCGGTTGGTTTAAATGTTCTAAAGGGAACTTCCGACCTTTGAAACTTGTACATTGCGTTGCTCTGTGATTAAACAAGTTACAAAACCGATACAAGTAGGTTTGTTACGCGAAACTGGATTTCGAGAGATAACAGATTGATGCAGGTCCAGGCAAATGTAAAATGGTTTAACTTCATTAGCCCGTCAGAATTGTATCTGCCTTGCATTAGCCTTCCTGCCCTATAGTCAGGTTTTATGAATTGATCTTTACAGTGTACGAGAGTTTCAGATGACGTCACACCGACTGTCATAGCCGACTGGTGGGAAAAAATTACATTGGCGTCATCTAAACACATGTTAAAAGGGTGAATTTCATTGAAAATTCCTGCATAAAATTTGGCAGTTCAAACTTTTCAAATATGTATTCTAATATCTGTTTTTAACGATGTAGCAAAGAAACAATGGATATTGAATTTTTTAAAATTATTTGATGAGACCCTGTATAAGAAGGTCTATCCTAGTAACCCCTTTCGACGCTTTAGAAGTAGACCTACCGTTTCGTGTCTGACAAAAAGTATTTTAATATAACTTGAAGAAACTTAGCTATCCGATATATTGACAATTGGCTCCGTACAAATTATTTAATCAGTGTAGGCGATGAAAAATATCTGATTTCTTATTATCCACCTATCGTATTCGTAGCCATGTTTAAATTGCATTCGTTGCCCATTAATCGCCCAAAGTAAGTAGATACTGCGTTGCCAAAGTCTTCCTATACCTCTCGTATAACATAATTAAATAGAGTGGATATCCTCTTGTTGATTGTGTATAATAATTTACTAGGAAAACGCTTAAGTCCCGCCGCGTTGTTGGATGAGCGTAATTGGTGAATTGAGCTGCCATGTGTTTTGCGGATTTTCTGTTGTTCTGTGAAAAAATCAGAACTTTGTTGAAATTTTTTTTAAATTAAATCAAATTAAATAAAAAATTAACTTATTTTTTTTAAATTAATCGTAATTTAAAAAAAGGAAAAAATCGTAATATTGAAATTTTCATAAGAAATAATTATTCGAATGCGCACAAATTTTACACGTATATATTAATTCTTAAAATTAAGGTTCTGTGAAAAAATCATTATAATCGGATAAAGCATGTAGGTGTTATAAGTCGAAGAACTTTTTTAAAAATCGAAAAAAATCGTAAAATTGCGATTTTCATGAGAAATAATTTTTCGATTGCGCTCAAAAACGTGGCAGTTCCTAGTTCAGAGATTTCGAAGGCCTCCATAAAATTTCATCGCAATCGGAGTATCGGTTTAGCAGGAATCGTGTTAACAGACAGACAAAAATACAGAAAGAAAGAAAGAAAAAAAAAAAAAAAAAAAAAAAACATTCCGGATTTTTTTCTCCAGTGTAGTGAAATGGAATCTTCGCTTCGCTCGCTACGCTCGCTACGCTCATCCAATAATCTTGAATTGATTCGCTGGTTAGATAGAAGAACGATAGTGCCTTTAAAACTGTACCTCACCTTGTGTGTAATATAAAGTTAAATACTATTATCAGTCAAGTTATGTTTTAAAATGTTTAAAGAATGTAGTCATTATTTTTCGTCGTTCAGAGTCAACGTAAGTCGAGTCCGAGGTAGCTCAATCTGTTCTCTTCCAGCTTTATTCTTCTGTTAGATGTTCTTTACTCTCAACATCTTAACTACGATGTTGTTGTTGTCGTTAGTTCAAGAAAAGCCTTGTTGCAAGAGTATACCAAGTGGAGTAGAGAGAGCAAACAGTGGACAAAGTGGTCACCGCCGTCTGAAAGCTTCTCTATCCAACGCACACACTACATGTTTACGACCGGCCGTGGACACCGCCCCCTCGCTTTATCTGTCGCTCGACCGGTGTGTTTATGCAAGGCGGTGAGTGCGGATAGCTCCGATGTTTACGCGCTTGTTTAATAATGCAACGGTGGCCGAGGGAAGAACATCGGTGTCCTTGTGTCAGGTGTCGGAGTTGCGTATACGTGTTTTAGTAATACAAGTCAAGGCAATGATATCCGTCCTATGATTGAACAAGCTACAGCATCGCAGTACTTAACTTTAGTCCTGATGCACAATAACGTCGCTCTAATGCACAACAGTCAATCAACGCGCACTGCCATGTAATTAATCAAACATTCGGTAATGCTTATGGAAAATATCATTGGGTTGTAATGTAAAGTGGTTTGTAAATGACTGTCGTGCATCAAGGCATAAGGGTAATACTACAACGATATTTAAAAAAATATATCCGATATTTCAAATGTGTGATTTCCACAAAATGCAATCTGAAAGTAACACTGTACAACAAGTTATCAATTAATTTTAGGGTTTTGGTGGAGGTGCCGGGTCTCTTTCTCTCTCCTGTAAACTATGAAATAATTATTATTAGCTCTTTTAATGAATGTGTATTTGTATATGTGTGAACTTTTAACAAATACAATTAAAAATAAACATTAATTAGTCCACGTTATGTTTCAATAATAAATAATCGATTTTGGTGGAGGTGCCGGGTCTCCTAAATTTTAATTTTTTATTCATTTTTAGCAAAACAACATCCTTTTCAATTAATTCATTGATATTTCTATTAGTTTCACTTTATACACATAATATAATGATGGTAGTACATCATATTTTGAAGGAAAAGAAGCCCACATAGGGCTGAAACCCAGTGCGTGGTTTGAGAAGAGAGTAATATTAGAAAAGAAAGAAAGTGAGAACAGTACACAACATAGAACTGAGAACTGAATAAGACAGCAGGTATAAAGGAAAATACAATGATACAAATTATAAATTGGTTCTTCAAAAAAAAAATAAAATAAAAAAATATAATAAAATAAAATAATGTTATAATAAAACAGTCGGTTTCGAAAAATTGAGAGTAGACTACAGTTTTCCAATTCATGTTTAAAAATTACACGATAATCTTAAATTCACATTTAACCAATTGTCCATGGTTAGGTTTCTCACTTATACTGGTTTCTATGTTGAATGGCGCTTATACCCAACTGTTTTTCTACCCCGTGACCCCGACCCTTATATTGTTATAGAAGCTCTGTTTTGGAGCTATATATAGTAAATACATCGATATGACCGTCAAAGCGATCCGAAAGTATACATTTCAGTCATGTTTTAACCATTGTATTAACAATCAAGTTTCTGTTTTGGTGGAGGTGCCGGGTACCCTTTTACACAATCTTGATTATATAATATATATATATATATATATATATATTTATTTAGAAAAACAACATAATTATCTACTTAAACATCACAGATGTTGTACCATGCATGTGCGTGTGCGTGTGCGTGTGCTCCATATGGCGCGCACCATGTCTTGTCTTGCTACTACAGCTTGCCTCACGGGCAGACATCTCACCGGTCTTGTAGTCTGAATACCCCACCCCTCACAGCGAACGAGACCAGACCGCAGACCGCGTCAAGAAGAAGAAATTGTTATTCTCTCTTATAGAAGCGACAGAAGCCTCAATCGCTATTCGAGCTCCAGATGACGAAATACTCGAAACTCTTCCGAAAAAAACTGTTTCCCTTCCACTCAGTACAAAGTGTACTCTCATTTTCCCTTTCACGACTTTCCACAAAATACAACCCCTACTCTAAAATGCGAAATTCTCACCCCCACTTTGTCGAATATCGCGAATGCAATTTCGTAGTCAGCCCCTCCATCATTTCATTTGTCATTTCTTTGTGCTCTCAATGAAATCTCTGAAGCTAGAATCAGAACTTTTGTGTTTTCGGCTCTCAATCGAGTGTTCAAACAATGCGCGGTATTGGCGTCCTCCAGAGACACGCGATACGTGATTCTACACAAAGAGCTTGCAATGAAGAGATGCTGTTTCGTGACTCGAAATCTGAGAGACGCGCTCTTCTGTTATAAGATTCTGTTGTGTCGGGGTGGCATTGATATAGTCAGTCAAGGTGGCATATTTTATGATGGGTAATCGTGGAAAAAACTGGCCTTCGTGGTATTAAATAGTTATAAATATACAAATGTACAGACAGAACTTAAAAAATAAAACATCCATGTCGTTTGCATGACTATGCTATAAATTGATATGGTAATATAAACATATCGTTATAATTTTCAAATTGATTTGAGTGAGAAACAAATTTACATATCAAAAACAATATGCACCTTTTTTCAGGTTGCTAAGATTTGATCGAAAATTATACTACATCTCCATGTTTTTAAGCCATTCGAGTAGAATTGTATGCAATTTGAGTTGAAGTTAATATGTAACTTATTTGTAAATATAACAAATAGGATTGATGGCATATAGAAAAATTATAAAGTAATTGTTTTTTAAATCGTTTTTCATATATTTACACATTTTTAGTTCATGTAATGTCAATTGCAGTATATATGCATGCATATATATGCAGTGTAAAAATAAAAACACTTGAATTAGCGTTGTATTTAAAATAACATTTAACTGAATAAAAACCATGTTTACACATACAGTTTTGAAAGTAGTAATTAATTTAAACGCAAAATATTATACAAATTTATACAATTAAAGTTTATTTCTTTTTTACTAATAATGTAATTTTGAATGTGCCATTATTTATTTTAAATACACAAATGTTTAAATATAACATACTCGGGCTGATGGTTATACAAAATGTTTTTTTTTTAATTTTTTCGATCACATTCGATATTTTTCTCGAAAACGCGATAAAAACTGACCAACCAATGTTGAATAGCAGCGAAGCCCGCGCTTTCAAAGCCTCCCTGCCGATATTCTGAAATGGCAACGCCGCCTTTGTGTCGGTGGCAACAGGGCTAGCCTAACACTGCTGCTGACGTCTAGTGGTAGAAATAACGGCCGGAACGATTTACGACGAGCAACAATTTAATTCCGGAAAGTAATTGACCAACTTCGTATAATTGGCTAACAAATGAACTTTCACTTGGCTGTCTTGAGGCCGGATCGACGGAGCGTAAAAACGTATTGGCTCCATGGTTTTGAGGAAGTATCCAAGCTAGCAACGCCGGAGTTCCAAAGCTTTTACGAGCTAGGTCATAGTTGAATTGCTTGTCAAACTGATGTTTCATTATTGCGTATTATGACATAAATATGTTTCACATTTTTTATATGAAGACATAATTTTAATTCCTTTCTGTAAAACAATATTTTAGTAACATTTTTCAATAATTATCATCAATCTTGTAATTCATCGATCTTATTACCATTCCTTTCAATAAAAAGGTTAAAATATAAATTGATCTTGAATTAATTGTATCTCTTCTCTTTTATATGATCAAAATTAAATCTCAGATTTTATCAATTAATCCGTTGAATTTTAATTAGTTGTTCAACCAAAACCAATAGTGAAACCCATACGATTTTAATTGATCATTCCATATTAATTCAATTTCTTTCTGTACAAGTTGAGATTTTCGGGAGGAACTGTGTGTGCACTATTAATATGAATATATGCGTATCTTCCTGAACGTTATTATGATAATCTTCTATCACAATTAACTGCAAAAATACTAATGTAATTAAAATTATTAAGCAAATCTTATCTCATTGAAAGCTTCTTCACTTCATTCTGTAACTTCTGCAACATTATCTTATTAGTTGGAATACTTAAATGTACGTGAGGTGCATGAACATATTTACAACAAAGATAAAACAGCATAATATGAAGATGAACAGTTCTTTAACCAACTCTATACAACTTTATTATTTCTAAATCATTTTCCATTTTCCAAATATTTTCACGATGTCATTTTGTATTTTCGTTTGCTCTTATGGAGACATGGAACAGATGCTAGAAAAAGACGCAGAACTGTTCTTCTCAAACAATTTATCCGCCGATATTTTCCTTGTATCTGAAATACAAGTTTTCCTGTGTGGGCCGCATGACGACACAGCCCCTGGCGAGCGGCAACCCGCCGCGCGTCTTGTGTTTACCGAGACCAACTTCCCCCGCAAGACAGCGCGTTCTTGTATCCGCGTGACTTCCGCTGTCTGTCTGTCTGTCTGTCTGTCTGTCTGTCCTGTCTGTCTCTCTCGCTGTCTGTCTGTCTGTCTGTGTCTGTCTGTCTGTCTGTCTGTCTGTCTGTCTGTCTGTCTGTCTGTCTGTCTGTCTGTCTGTCTGTCTGTCTGTCTGTCTGTCTGTCTGTCTGTCTGTCTGTCTCACACCACCTCTGCTGTCAGCTTGACTGCACGTCTTAGGTTATGATACCCGCGTTACCGACGGTCATGCGACATAACGTCCACTATTCGTCCGGGTAGTTTTATCAATAGAATGATCTTTATGTTATATTTATACAGTTGGCTTGCGCGTCTCGACGCCCGGTCTAACTCGACGCGCATTGTGCCGGCGTCGTAAAGCAGCCTCATAAAGCGGGACACGTCCCTCTAAACGGTTGTGGCTTCATCCTTGTCCGAGGATTCAGTGATCACATCACTCTCCCAGCGGACACCCGGCGAACCTCAACACAGCGCCGGGAGATTTAGAGGACATTGCTCACAGTAACTGGCTACTCAATGGTTTTCTCCGCATGCAATGTGCGAGATAGGCTCTGTTAATTCTTCTAGTTGACTGGATTCTTGTCTCTCTTTTCTACAACAGTTGGGTTAAGGGGCCACAGGACAGACAGTCTACACCTCGTCATATAACCTGACGTTCGTTTGTCGTTTAATTACAAAAAAATATTTTATATCGTAAAAGCATAAACCAAAGTTACGTCAAAAATGCATCCATATTGTTGATATGAACCTTATTTACACACGCGAAGTTGATCAAATTTGTTATATTTTGTCGCTAAATGTTTATTCTACGAATTGTGTGATAATATATGTTTTACATTTAAAACTGAAAGTAAAATTTTAATTTTTGTTTTCAAGTTGTCAATTATAAAACTTATTTCAAACATTTTCAAATGACGACATCACACAAGTTCTTAACAAATCTTTCGTCATTAGATTAAAAACAATGCAGGTGTTCTGCATAGAATAGCGACTCCTTTGCAACCTTAAGTCCATAGAATATTATACATTGCTTGGCTAAAAAGGAAATAAAATCACAAATCCTAGCACCTGCTTAATTTAAGTTCATATTCATTATTTAAATTCTATAAAATATATGACCTAGTTTATTTCTTGTGCACATTGCTGGGATTTTCTTAGTACGCGTAGTTATCGACGGAGCCATCTCGCAAGTAACTTTCTATTTTATTTTATCGAATTTAATCCAGACAAGTTCGCCTAGAGACTTCTTAAACTTTTCAAAACCAGTTAATCATGAACTCTCATTCCGATTCGTTCAAACTCTCGGCGTGATTCGCAGACCGTGTAATTCGCAAACCTTTTTAATTTAAAGTGTTCGAGAGCTTTTTTAATGAACCAATATTAGGCCGTGATTAACTAAGGTAATTTCGGTTTCTTTCAGGTTTGAAGTTTGATGTAACCAAACTGTGCGCTCGGGTTGGAGCTAGTTTCAGTGTTGTGGGAAAGTTGTAATTAACACACGGGGGAGGGGGGGGGGGGGGTGTGGTCTGTTTAGAGGGGGGGGGGGTGAGGTGTGTTACTCTGATGAGAGATACACTCGCAAGTATCACGGTATCGCAGATAGCAACACTTTTAACCGGGTGTCTATTTACTTAAATAGTATATAGTTTGTCTATAGTTGTGTTTTATTGTAAGTCGGACACATTTCTTTACAGTGTACGTAAAAAGGATATGTTACATGGTAAGTTATTTTAAAATGGAAGACCTACATTGTACTGTATAGGATTTGCAAGTTTAACAAAATCCACCAATAATAACAAAACTATAAGTCTAGATATATTTAAATTAAAAATTTAGTAATATTGTCAATACATGCAGCGAACAGTATGGATGTAAATTTACAGCGAAATATTTTGCCATAAGTGTTTTACATATATTTTCAGGGGTTTGATTGTAAAAATTAAATCCTATATAATGAACACATTTTTCAAATAAAACCGTCTTATATATCTCGATGCGACAATAGTCGATCGACAGCGACAACTTTATAAATAGATAAGTCATGCTCAGCGCGGAAGTCTTGGCATTTCTGCTGCCAGTGAAGTAAATGTTAGCCCTGTGGTTATATTTAATAAGTGTCACTGTCGTTCAACAAGTTGTCACAAGCGTAATTCTATTGACAAAGTTGTCGCTGTTGATCGACTAGTGTCGTACGAGTTAGTAAATAGATCCCCAGGTCTTTGTTTTAAAGCCTATTTATTAAACTCTTATGGGACAAGTGTTCTTTTGGTTTAACACCGCGGAACTGAAAGTATTAATTTTAGTCATGTTTTAATAATAAATTTCCAGTTTTGGTGGAGGTGCCGGGTCTCTCTCCTTTTTCACAAACTTGGTTATAACTCTGATTGAATAGAGTTAAAGCATTATTGCGCCTAAATATAAAACACATTGTAAGAAATCAAGTTTTTACTCTTGTAATCTCTGACGTAATAATGTATGGTTATATTATAATGATTAGTGAATATTAACGCAACATTTATTATTGTTCCTGCAAAATAATTTCATATGGCAACTACGCGCATAATCAATTTCGTAGTAATTATTCATCGGATATTACACTATTTTTAAATTATTATTGTTATAATTACAAAATATGTCTTATTTAGAGCACATTTTTGAACACAATGTCTCAAGTAAAAACTGTCCATAAGAAAACTATCGTAAAGTCATCATTAACTTCATAGAACAAATTAATCTAATGTCAGTTTGGTTTAATCATCGTCTTAACTTCACTTCACATCAAAGCGCTTCTACCGAAGCAAGGAAGTTGTTCAACCTGCAAGCGTCTAATTGATCCTAATTAAACTCAAATCTCTAATCACTTTATTGATAGCTAGATACAGCCTCGGCTACACTAATGAGGTAGGCTAGCGGCTCTCATGACAGCGCGCCAGACACTAATCTATACGCACACAATTCAAGACATGCATTGTTCTTCTAGATTCATTTTACATTTAAAATATTTCAAGAATCTTCTTAAACTAAAGATTGAACAAAGAAAATCTGTAAAATAGAACATAAAGAACGACAGTGAACCATTTCTGCCAAGAGAATATAAGATTTAACAAGATTCGCGTTTTAATGATTTTTTTTTAAGTGTTCGGTGTGATCAATGTTCTTATTTAACACAATTCAGAAGTTTAAAAATCCATCCCGACCGGGGTTCGAACACGGGTACTGTAGTACTGTTCCATCCATTCAGATCTATAATGCAACTACAATTCAGAAGTTAAATAGTTACCATTTCGGTGGTCTGTTGGCTAAGGCGCCTACCTGGAATGTGGGGGACTCGGATTCTTCTTCACTTCTGAATTGTGTAAAATATTAACAATTCCACATATACGGGAGTGTTTTACAACTAACCAAATCGAGATATATTAATGATCTGTTGTTGCAACAAACTATAATAAAAGTTGAAGTGTGTATTGTTTGTACTTTTTATGCTATAAAAATTGATTAACGGACGTTTTGTTGTTAACTATGTGGATAATCGGAAGTTTTTCCATTGTTCACAAGCCCTAGAATTCTTCGCGTATTATCATTGTACTTGAAACACTATTTTCTTGTTTATTTCAATATCCCGTTCGCTCGGTTTACTGACATCACATTTGTCCCACATTTGACACAAGTCTCTGTTTCATGAGAATAGTGTTACAAACGAATATCATCCAACAAACTCAAAATGCATTCATGTCTGTTATTTACACGGTAAATAAACAGCCTCTTTAATTAAATTACTCCCAACAAGTCGAAACTTCAAACTGAATACATATAGACAACATAATCCCAATTGATTTATTTTACAAGTGTTGAAGATAAACTGTTAATGTTTTGCTGCGGAGTCTTATAACAATCATAGCCAGCAGTTTAGCCGACCTCGTTTAACCGGTTCCCACTCGAACACCGAAGTAATGCAGAATCGAGCGTGGTCAGGGGGAGAGTGGTGACCGCTCTACCCTGAAACTCACGTACCGCTGGTTAGAGCAGATGGAGGGTTCGAAAGCTAGTGTAACGGCTTCGTTCTCCTCGACGTCTGCTCGGCAGTCCGGGTTAGTGAAGGGACCTATATGACTGTCAAAGCTACACCGTTCTGTCGGATGGGACGTTAAGCCGTTGGTCCCCTTGGTACTTTTCGAAAGGAGTGGGCTACATGCCGGTACTGGGTTTCCCCTTCTCCCTTCTGTTCATACTTCATCCTCTTCTATCACCACTCATCGTCTTGATTAGCCAAAGTGCATAAATATGAGACGTAAAGCAACATCCAATCAATCAATTTTAACAATCATGTGCTGACTGACTACCGTGTATTTGTGTGTATGACTGTGCGTGCGACAGTGTCTATAGCTCGCATGTATGGACAATACTATATTTCCACCTCTTTTATTTTGTCTTTCATATTTAGTTAATTAAACTGATTAACAAAGTATAACAATACATACAATTACGCTCATAGTTGTACAACATATCAAATTGACTTATTTGATTAATTCCAAAAAATAACGCTAAAAAGCTATTATAAAGTAACTGTGTACTTTTCTCCTCTTCTTCCTCATCAAATAACTAAATCAAACGTTGCTCTATTTCCCCTTGCGGTACGCCACTGCCCTGCGCATCCTTGCGGTGCGCCACTGCTCGGTGTAGAGTTGTCAGTAGGTATCTAGCCCGGGGCAACAACAACTCCAGTTATGCGAGGCTTCTTGCTTCTGTGGACTCACTCTGGCTGCCGCACCGAACTCTATTTCCCCTTGCGGTACGCCACTGCCCTGCGCATCCTTGCGGTGCGCCACTGCCCGGTGCAGACTTGCCGTGCGCCATCTAGCGCTGTACAGTTGTCAGTAGGTATCTAGCCCGGGGCAACAACAACTCCAGTTATGCGAGGCTTCTTGCTTCTGTGGACTCACTCTGGCTGCCGAACCGAACTCTATTTCCGGCAAGGAAAGTGGTTTTCCAAACTCAAGAAACGACTAAATATAACAATTCAATATCGAGATGAGGTAAACGGGACTTCTTGTTGCCATGGAAACGAGGTGAGTTGAGTCACGTGACAAGTTCACCTTAAGATCAGTTTATCTAACGGAGTGAGGTGGAAATTATAACTTGAGAAGACATCCAACATTTTCAACATTTTGTATTTATCGACAAATACATTTTTTGTTGCAACTCATTTTCCATTAATTATGGAGTATATTGATGGATACATTTCTATTCTTGTTTTCATAAATAATTTCTCATTTACAATTTACAATCATTCGACATGCTATTATTATTTTTCATTTTGTAATAATTAGGAAATTGCATATTTGTTTTTTAAGCTCATGACCATTTAACATAATCTAGTAAATGAATCTTAGAAGGAGACTTTCAAAGTGACTATAAAATTTAAATATTGTATTAAACTCTTTCCTGCGCCGACGTCGTCGTCTCTATAACCACACTGCTAAGAAGCCGCGTGTTGTCCAGGCAAGAGGCAGGCAGCAATTTCCTTTCATTTTGATTCTTCATTTAAAATTAGCAATTAGCAGCAGGTTTTTATTATTTATTTTTTTATGTTTATATTAGTTCTTTGTTTAATTCTACATTTAATATAATTCATAAACTTATTGTCCATTTTAAAGAAGATTTATATAATACTGGGTTACTTTGTTTCTGTTGTTATAAAACAATACAATGAATTAGTTGCTGTTGGTTTAAACAGTATTATTTGCTTATTCTTGCACGTTTTTTTGTATATTATTCTATCTCTACTTCTCTTTTTTTTTCTATTTCCTTATGTGAGGTAAAAATTGTATTTTATTTTTATTCTCTACCTATATCGTTATGAATGTATGCACATGCGTATTGAGAAAAAGTAACCAAAATAAATCTCCACCTCCTAGATACGTTTCTATTCCCCCGACAAGATAACCACATCGTTCCTGTTCCCTGCTTATTTCCAGCCTCCCCGGCGAGAGCGGGAGTTCTCGGCACTAAGTTAACTGGAAAATTATGAGAAATGTTGAGATGAAAATACACAGAATAAGAAGTTGAAAACAAGCCAAGAGATTAAAGATATACAGTCATGGTACGACATTAAACACTGCAATCTTCCGAATAAAGCCTAGTAAGGAAGACGAAGTTATAGGCTGTGTATATTAATGTGACTTCGCTTGATGGGGCGAGCGGAACATACTGCTCGAGTATATAATTAATAGACTGCTGAATATTGCATGCAAAGCGGAAGAAAATACTAGTTTCCGCACTGAAGAATGTGTGTGTAAGAAAGCTTGTTGATGCGGAAAGTGATAAAGTAAACACACACGTAAAACAGATGGTCAGGGTCACGAACAGTCACTAAAAGATTGCTAATTTTCTAGCTACATTTCTTGGCTCTTGGTCAAGCGGACGACGAAGACATTTTCTGTAAGATTCTGCCTCAAGTATATCCTGGCTAGAACATTGGCAGATTTTGCGTTTATTCTTGAACATGACAAAGTAAAAAAGTGAAGCGAAAAGTTGTTTCTTATTTCTTATAAGCACTAACTCTTCACAGTTCAATAATTCAATTTGTTGTTTAACAATTGTGATTATTATTTTTATGACATTTGAACTGTTATTACATTATATGTTAATTTTAAATACATTTTGATATTGTCGCCCAACTAGACATATACCACTGTAAACATGGGAGAGGCCGATCTGTCCCGTTATAGGGGAAAGTAAAATACATTAGACTTTTACTGCTAATTACGTGTTTTACATTATAAATGTATTTATAAATCAAGTAAATGTCTGTGATGTGAAAGTCAGTACGGAACTAGCCAAATGGTGCGGTATCCTTAAGCTTTACACCGACAGTGTTTGCTCGAGCGTTAAGCGCGCGACTCGGAAATATGAGTTCACTGGTTCGATTTGCATCGTGATCGGCAATCCTGACATATGTTTTTTTCGAGGTTTTCCTTAGTCGTTAATGCAACTGCACGGGATAGAGTCCTCGTAAAGAGTCCTCGGACATCCCTTTACAATTGTCTTATCCGCAACATACCTAGTTCATCTAAAGAGGGGCATATTGCACCCTATAACAGGTTTAATCCTCACGGTAAAATAAAAACCAAAATTTAAGCTTCTGTTATGATAGCGGAGTGGAGAAGAGTAATATGTATGAACATGATAACTTTGAATTGGTGTTTAATTCTAACTACGAACTATGATAACTATGAAGGTGTAATTACATTGCCACTACCTAGATCTTGCGGAGTTGCTTCTACCTTTGAATAGTTAGTATTCTATTAACTTTCATAAAATATCTGCGCCTGGAAAAAATGTACGTTGACGAATGTTCGCTACATCCCCTCAACAGTAACACCCCTGCTAAGCACGCAACTTTGCGAGTTTTGTCATATTACTTTGATGAGTATTATACACGTTGAACAAGGGTCCCATGTATCTTGCAGTGAGCGGCAACAGACAGGGAAATCAGGCTTTTATACTTTTAACCATTCATTGTCTCCTGAATGTTACAATTAACAACGTGAACAATGAACAAGTAGATAACGTCACATACATAATTATGACGAATACATGGTATGTGGCACTCAAAGAGAATTATTATCATATAACAAATATGCGCGAGAATAAAAACAATTACAAAGATAACGAACACGTAACGATTCAACATTAATTAACAACATGAAAGTAAAAAATGAAAAATGGGAAAATGTGGAAATATGATTTTTTAACCGAAAGCGGTCGCTGAATCGAGGAGTGTTTCATACGCTGAATGTCATATGCCTGGACGTGTGGTGTACTGCGTCTCCCCCACATCGTTGAAGCATTGCGTTGAAGTCCCGTCACACGCTGAGCATGTGGTCTTCTGCAGCGTAAAAATTCCGTTTTTCATATAATGATATGTGTACGATAAAGTGGTTTTGAAATCGTGTCTTATGATCACAAAGGAATAAAATTTTATGTTATGGGTTAATTGAAAGATTTTTAAATTTTTATCCGAAGATATTTTGAATTAGAAAGTTTTGTTGGCGTAATTTTAAAAACTGTATTATAAGTATCCATTTCAACCAAATCTTGACTTGTAAGTGAACACAACTAAAGCAACACAGATCCTTCCCGCGGGCGATCATGGCAAGAATCAACACTGTGTATGGGCAGAACGTGCAAGAGAATCTTAGGTCACGTCAAATCAGAAGGCCTTTGTTCAGGACATGCATCTCAATGTTGACCCTAGACGGAGCGCTAACTTCACTCTTTCCCTACTCACTGCTCGGCCGGTCCATTGAGAAGTATGATATTTACCATTCTAATTATAGTTCATCTCATTTTTCACTCTTCTTTCATATCCATTTTCCTTTTCTTTTCTTTCAAGAATATCTCTTATTATTAGTTTTCATTGGTCATAATTTTGATAGTTTTACATTTACATTGCGAATTTAAAATATGTTTAAAGAGTTACATTTATTAGTTTGTGTACATTGTATATTTTAATGTCTATTAGTATGTTTTCTATCCATTATGCTATGATTTGCACTTGTGGAGTATTTGAACACTGTTGCAATATGCATTATAATAAATCAAATAGTTGAGATGATCAATGTCTACAACCCTCTACACGACATAGGGATATTGGTCTCTTACTGTTAGACTATAGACGAGATGATATTATTATAAATAACATTTTAAAGTTAGGTATTTATTTGACCTTACATACTGGCGTTGGACAACTTGATTAATTGACAGTAAGTTTAGGAGGCAGTGGTTTAAACCTTTGAAATTATGACGTAAGCTAAACATATTTTCCTCGGAATATGAAACGTGACGTGAGGTATAACCCCTGGCCGTGGTTTGTTGGTTGTCCCTGGAGTCCGTTTCACTTGCAGGCGACCGTCGTGTTTATAGCTAGGTTCACAGCAGGGTCATGAGACGTCCCTTTGTTGCAGGCCAGCCCTGAAGTAGAAACGGCGCCACCGTGGACAGTTTATGCCATCTACAACAGCAATATGCTTTTGTTTGACTTCTATCCTTAAACGTATTTACAAAGGAGTACAATAAGTAATACTAAGAACAAATATACACATAGGATATTAAATTGTTGTTGTTAATTAAAATTTGGAATAATGATATTACTAAAACATTGTATAATAAGACTAGGAAACGCTCAGTTGGACGCGTTGATAAGCGAGCACGTGCTATAGCTAGACCCACATTGCACATTTTTTTTAAATTTAAAAATTTACGACGTTCGCGTTTCCAGTATTATTTATTATTGCCAAGGTATTTGGGTAAACCCGTGTTTAAATCTTTACTTTAAAATCCACCGCCATCTAGAGGACCTTGACTCCTTGGGAAAACTATTTAAACTCTTTGTTGACAAATAATAGACTGCTTCCTCGAAAGTATCTAGGGCGACGGTAGTCGCCCGGCAGACAAGCGACGCGATGCTTAGGCGACACCGAACTCCGGCCCTATATACACCTACAAGAGTTGGGGGGTTTTCAGCTATCTGCACACGCCGCCCCGAAAGAGTTACAATCTTGAAACTCGGTATATGACCTGGTATGTGGTCCATGACATACCAAAAAAAAAATCAACCCGATCCGACAACTCGTTCTGTGTTAAAAAAGGCTCTCAACATCGTCAAATTCCTTAAGGCTGGCTGGTGGCTGGTGGCTGGTGGCTGGTAGTTGGTAGTTGGGTGGGTGGGTGGGTGGGTGGGTGGGTGGCATTTCTCCGCGGAGAGTTCTTTAGCCTACAGAGAAAACGGTAAATCTTAGAACTATGAAACTTGGACCACACTTAGGTGTATTTCAGACGCAGTGCCTTTTGCTTTCAAAACCAAAATCGGGTAACAGGGACCGGAGAAAATCAAAATTTGGATGATAATCAAAACGCGTAATTACAAGGCGTGGTAATTGTACAAACTTGAAATTTAACATGCTATTAACCATTATAAATATCTTGCGTCCAAAACACAAGGGGCTAAATTTGGGATGACCATGGGCCCAAAAATGACAAAAAACATATCTGAACTTTAAGAAATGAATCATTCAAAGAAAACGCTACAACTGAGATGTTTCAAACGTGGAATACATTTTGATATCTCTCATTCTTTATCACTTTTGAATATGGAAAGCAAAATTGGTTAACGGGTACCGGAAAAAAAACAAAATTATCAAAAGTAGGTAATTCCGTACTCTTATGAATAATACGCTATACCGAGAAAACGGTTCATCTTAGAACTTTGAAACTTGGGCCACACTCAGATGTACCTCATATAACAAAAACAGGGCAATTGGGACCGGGGAAAATCAAAATCAAAATCAAAATCAAAACGCGTAATTACTCAGGCGTAGTAATTTGTACAAGCTTGAAATTAAACATGCTCTTAACCATTATAAATATCAAGTGCTTATGCTAGTGCGTTGGTCTTGTTGTTAGCGTATCTGCTTCCAATGCAGAAGGGCCAGGGTTCGATTCCCGCTAAAGTCAGAAGTTTTTTAACTTCTGATTTGGACTTAAGTCTATCAGTTCTTGTCTTAGGAGTTTGTAAACGGTGACTTTGGAGCCGTCCTAGCAAAATCAAAACGCGTAATTACTCAGGCGTAGTAATTTGTATACAAGCTTGAAATTAAACATGCTCTTAACCATTATAAATATCTAGTGCTTATGCTAGTGCGTTGGTCTTGTTGTTAGCGTATCTGCTTCCAATGCAGAAGGGCCAAGGTTCGATTCCCGCTCAAGTCAGAAGTTTTTTACTTCTGATTTGGACTTAAGTCTATCAGTTCTTGTCTTAGGAGTTTGTAAACGGTGACTTTGGAGCCGTCCTAGCAAAATCAAAACGCGTAATCACTCAGGCGTAGTAATTTGTATACAAGCTTGAAATTAAACATGCTCTTAACCATTATAAATATCTAGTGCTTATGCTAGTGCGTTGGTCTTGTTGTTAGCGTATCTGCTTCCAATGCAGAAGGGCCAGGGTTCGATTCCCGCTCAAGTCAGAAGTTTTTTAACTTGGCCATTGAATTTGGTTCATGGCCAAGAATTTTTTTATGATTTCGAGTTTAAAAATTTTACTTTTTACCACAAAAATCGTTGGCTTGGCGCTCGTCAACAGGCGAAATGATCTTACATATTTTCAAAGCGAAAACTAGGGAGAAAGAATAAAAAGCTTGGCTCAACTTCTATATCTCACAGCATTCACAGCCGAAGACTTTTGAAGGAGAGCTTGGCTGCCGTCTTTTTTACAAATTTTTGTATTTTGGGGGATTTTGATTACTTCTAGGTGGCAGTGCATTAGAAACTTCGCGCGTCTTTTCGTTGCCATGGCAACGTTACTTTTGTTATAATGTAATTTTCATCTACACTACTTATCGGATCAAAAAAAAATTAACATATTCGTGACCGGACAGACATTCTAAATGATTTGGCCATCTCAGATTTTGTCGCCGTGAAGTTTGAAAAAAAACTTTCGATTAATTTTAATGTAACTTTTTAACTTTTTGAACGATTTTGCCACAAAACTGATGGCATTTAATCGAGAACAAAGCTTGCGGATGGTGAAAATTTCAACTCGATCCGAGCCTCCGTTCGAACGTTATCGCGAGACATACAAACAAAAAAAAAAAACAAACAAACAAAAAAACAAAAAAACAAAACCAGTGACTATTTTTTCCGGCAGAGTCAAATAAAAACGCTCGCTTCGCTCGCTTAACAACAATTTATGATAATTTATAGAAATATTATATTTATTAATGTGATATGAAAAGAATTACATTAAATGAAATATAAAATAAGAATGAAATAAAAGAAAGGAAATCGAACAAAAATATAACACGATCCGAAACTCAAACAAATATAAGAATTGCCGAAAATCAGAAACAGAAAATGGGAGAAAAATCAAACTTTTGCTGAAAAAAACACCTAATAAGCACAAGTTATTGTTGCAGAATATTATACAAACATATAATATGAGCCAAAGGACACCGACTCTTTTAAACCACTGAATATAATATGACCATGTATGAGTAAAAACATGTAACAAGGCAGAACATTGAACATTGAAAGTGTTCATTATTTATCTCGTCGAGTTTAATCAGTATTGAATCGTCCTCGATTCACTCGTGCTAAGAATGAACAGTGCAAGAAGATTAAAAAGACATATCTTTTCAAAAGTGTTTGCTACCCCAGTAGTGTTTTAGAGGTCGCGGGAATGTGGAGCAAACGTACTGAACAGACGTAAAACACACGGCCTTCTAGAGCGAGCCAGTCTCTCTGGGTGACCACAAAAACTCCCCCATCTGATAGCTTTATCTCCCCGACATTCCCCGGACAATAGAGTGAGTTGTTTTATACGTTTGACCTCGCGCGGTGCGACCGGAGAAACAAATATACAATCTAGAACGAGGAGGGGATGAATTTACCGAAGATATAGGGGAAAGATATGCTTCGCAGCCAGGGTGGGATGGAGGTGATTGTAAACCAACAATGTACCTTCCATTCATTAAGGGGGAGGAAAACCACCAATTTTAAAACCACGCAAAATATCTTTATTTTAGAAATATCCCTCAAACGTAACGTAAAATTGAGAAAGGTAGGGCTACTAGGTTTCACGTAGTTTCATTAGAACAACACCCTGCATGAAAAATTATTCAAATATTGTGGTCAGTAGCGTTTTTAATTACGGAATAGATTAATTTCATTTAAACCTTGATTTAAATCAGTACTCGTTACAATATATTTTAAAAAAGGTTTGATACCACCTAAACCAATGGGACCAAGTATCCACTTTTAGTATTTGTGAAGCGTTATGTGAGTTATTACTAAAAAAAGGTTATTGCGCGTGGTTTTATTATTGGCAGTAGTCTTTCCTCTTGAAGAATGAAGAGTTTTGGATTAGGTGTGGGATATGAGCCTACATATTCTTCAAAACCAATCAGTAATACATTTAATCTTCTTTTGACAGCTGGCAAATTAATATGGATGGCCGCTGGGATTTAGCAAAGTAATCAATACAAAGTACATTTTAACAGAAATAAATAATATTAGGAAATATATATAACAACAAAAGTAAGAAATTAATATGTATGAACATTGTTGTAAAGATAATGATGCAAAATGTTGAATGCTTCGGAAAAGTGTGAACAATTTGGTCAATTAAAGTTTTGGGGATAAAAAATAAAGCTATAAAAAGGTTAGAAACTCAGGAACGGCTGCACGTGTTTACATTACAATACCAATGATGCACCATTGCTAGGGCAAGATTACCTAGTGAATTAAGTATCATAAAGGTAGTATGATTACGTGAATACCCAAAAGAGGGAGTCGTGGAAGAAGAAAACTAAAATAAAATAAATCACTTTGCGTAGATCTTTGGTGGACATGCCGGGTCAGCAAATCATTAATAAAGTTATCCACTTATTATGTGTTCAGAAATAGCGGAGCTGCCAGTTTTTGAAGTTTGATTTTTTTCTGTTGTTGTGGTGTTGGGGGGGGGGGGGGAAGAGCTAGAACTATGGCTACTTCTCCCTTTCCCACAGAGCCAACAAAAACATCCTGTATCATCTTTCTTGAATGGCAGTGTGAACAAAAACAACAACAAAACGAATGTCTGTATGTTTCTTCAGTAAGACGCAACACAAGCACCGACAGTTCAGAGCTTCGGTCTCTAATAAATTAAATAAATACTTTCCTGTTTAGAGTCTACCCACTCAGTCACAGAACTGTCTTTCAGTCGAGGACAATACATAAAGCTGACCAAGCAAACCATTAAGGCGCCGACACCATCGACGAGCGAACAATGACCAACTAGAGACCGGCATATTTAAATAGGAAACACCGGACAATCAAGCTGGACACGATTTCACCGGACATTGATAGTAAGACCAACATTGATAATATCTTTCATTTCCCATTACCCAAAATTCATTACCATTTAATCACTTTGAAAGTAGCTACTTATTCAATTACGATAGTTTGTCTTACGGATAACAATATTGACAACTCATGGCTCATGACTTTGTAAAAATTACATATTTCTGTCGACGTCATCGTCACGAGCTTGTATTAAAGATGGCGTCGTACAACGTAGTGAATTTTTAGTCTAGTAGTAACAAGGATAATTTATTACTGAATACGTTATATCAAAGAGCTTTTATTTCGGATGTTCAGATGACAAAGAGCTTGTATTACTGCTGACGTCATGATAAAGAACTTGTATTATGCCTGACATAATTCCAAAGAGGTTTTATCACTCGAATCTTGTCTGCAACGAATGAAATCTTCGTCGGTAGGTCCAATGTTGCCCCCCACCCCCCACCCCTACACCAAAAACCCGAGCGAGTGGGTGGCTTAATTCCAAAGAGGTTGTCAGGCATAATACCCTGGCTTGTATTTTATTGGTATCCATTTCCACTTTGTTCACCTCTGGGACCGCAAGGAAAGTCGACTTCAGGCCATGTTTAATAAAGTTTGGGTGAGAAAAAAAATATGGCGATGTGATGTGAAATACTAAGAAGAAGTTAGAAGTTGACTCGATTTAGAGAGAGCTCCATTTCGCGGATTCTCTCGTCGAGTGGTTGATGTGGGTCGGCCGGGTCAGGGGGGGGGGTTGTGGGGTAAGGTCGGACTCACTGGTGGGTCTGACATTGCACATGAGTTCAATTCTAATGCCAAACACACCAGCGATAACCAACAATCTCTACATCATGAAAAATTTAATTTTAGTATTTGCCATTTTTTTTAAAATTTAAAATAAAACCAAATCGTTTCACACAGTTTAAATTTTTTATAAATGCTTATCACACAATGTTTTTTTGTTTATTTGGATTAAGGACGCGTCAACCGTAAGGTTATAATACACCACTCTTACCTAGGGGGGGGGGGGAGGAGGGGCCAATGCTGGTCAGAACCAGCCACAGGTAAGGGGAGGAAATGGGGGTTATGTGGTGCCGTCGATGGTCACGTTCGTATCGTTCTTGTGACTCGTCGTCATCGTCGATCGAGGGGTGTCAAGTAAGGGGAAAGGTCCACGATTACTTATGCTGCTATTTTATGAAACATAATTTATTTCATTTTTTCAATTTATGAATTTAGTCCAAACTTCCTCTGAAAGCGTTCGTTCTCTGAATTGGATATTGATTATTGTTAACGTTATATTATGCACTTTGGCTAAATGACGCAATGGTATACATGAGGATGAAGATGGCAACAGAAGGAGGGGGAAACTGGTACCAGGCACGTAGGCACTCCTGGAAAATACTCAAGGGGACCCACACGGTTACGTCATCCGAAAGGACGGTGTAACTTGAAGGCATGTAGGTTCCTCACTAGCGGGGCTGCCGAATGGGCGATCGATGAAACGAACGTTTTATCAATTAGCTTTCGAACCACTCTCAGTTCCTCTGAAGATGATCATTTTTGTAACGTGTCATAACGTGTCATATAGTAATGCATGAAGGCTATTCGAGACGATGAGTGGTAATAGATGACGTTAAACGACAATTACAAAAAAAAATTCTCATGCGGGATGGGATTCGAATCCACGTCCTTGCAGAAGCATACGCTCCGGACCAGCGCCCTAATCATGTGTACCAATCGTTCTGTGTTATGTGTTAATGGTAATACTAGTCATTAGCTACCCATTTAACAGGCGTTATGTTATCTAGGTTATGATAACAGGTGTTCCGCGGTTTAGCTTCCCACCTGACATAACTGCTGGAGTTTTGAGTGACGTCTTGGTTTAAACGTCGACCGCAGCCTTGGTAGCCTCATTATGACGTCATACTGTGGTTTAGCCTGCGCTGACATTTGTGTCAACCTCATATGTCTGGCGAGTTTCATATATAGTAGCCTTCAATATCGTAGAATGTGGGTAATTGTGTGGTTCGTTGGTCTTGCGGTTAGCGTCTCTGCTTCCAATGCAGAAAGTCTAGAGTTCGGTTCTAGCTATCAGCAGAAGTTTTTAAAACTTATGATTTGGACTTAAGTCCATCAGTTCTTGGCTTAGGAATTTGTAAATGGTTACTTTGGAGCCGTATCAGAAACGAGGCACATAATAAATTCTAAGGTTGTTCCGAATCAGCCTTGTTGATTCCAGGGCTGTCCGCGGGTGGAATCGTGTCCAGCTTTATTGATCGGTGTTTCCCACTAAAACATGCCGGGCTCTAGTTGGTAATAATTGTTCGCTTGTCGATGGTGTCAGCGCCTACAGGGTTGGCTAGTTCGGCTTTAAATTTAAAGTCCACCACTGAAACTCAGTTAAGTGACTTGGTGAATTGTCTCTGAACACGAAATTATTTATTTATTCTTATCAACCCGTCTTGAATTTGTTTTTTATCATTAGTAGTTGATTAAGAACGCTTTAATAAGGAAAATTATTCTCGCCTTGCGTATTTACGAAGGCGTTTAAAAAAAAACGAAAATTAAATATAAAAGAAAACACAAGGTTATTATCATGTTAAACATTGCCAATGTATACATAACGTAAAACAACCACAGCTGTGGACGCTTGGAGCACTTAGGGGGAAGCATTGATGGTGAAGAATAGAGAATATGAAAAAGTAAAAATAATGGAGATGGTTGTCGAATAAAAAAGCTTGTGGAGAAAATTAAGTTGTTTTCATGAGAGCCCCCTGTGTGGTCTCCACAGTCACCTCCAGATGTAATTGAGGGGTCTACACCGACTGCCTCTTATCACCTTTTACGATAAGCTGAGGAGGAATGCTCTTGGCTTATTCTACCCCGGGCCTAGACGGGGTCATACACATTTAAAGTGGCAATATGACTGTTTAATGTTTGTTCCGTTGCTAATTTCGCTGAAAACGTCTATCAAAGCCTACATAGGATGGAATTCTGTATATTTTCTACTCCAGAATAAACGGAGTACGGGTTAAGGGCGAGATGTAAAATTTGTATTCCTTTACAATTCCTACAGGGAATTATTTCAAGGATATAGAAAAGAACAAACAAACAAAAATTGTAACATCTTGCTAACTGGTGATTGGTTGAAGCTTGCAATGGGTTAAGACTAGAAATGTACATGATAAGATGTGGTTATAGTATTGACGTTTAAATCCTATAACATTTGCTCTCCTTGTATTCAGTACAAGTTAAGTCTGTTTGTCTGTGTGTTATCTTACAACAAAGGGCCGAAGGACGTGTTCTGCTATTCTGGCGCCCACTACAATACCCCTAATATCTTTGGATTCTCGAGATATTCTGGTTGTATAACTCGTATTTCGTCTGTTATTCTGTGTTATTTGAGACTATGGGCAATGAGGGATGGTTGGTGGTTAACGATGCAACATAATATGGGAGGGTGAATGAGCACACTAAACAATGAACATTCATCTAATCCGTCTATTTGCGATGTAAAGCGTGCCACGTCCCGAAGTTAGCGAGTTTGGCTCTCTAACGTTATAATCATTGGTAATCCGTAAGCTATAGAAAGGTGTTTGTTACTAAATACCTGAATTATAGTTTACAAAATAAGTTAAAAAAGAGCAAACTGACCTCCTAAACCCGAACCCCAAAAAGTGATCTGGAATTTATATTTAAATCAATCTGGTTCGTTCGTTATTAACGCCAACATTAATATTATATATACAATATTTCGTTTTTAAGACGGCTCCAAAGTCACGGGTTGCACATTATTTAAGATGATATAGATGGATTCAAGTCCATATAATAAATTTTAAAAGTCTGTGAGAATCAAATGTTTAAGCTGGTTTGACGATCCAAATCCAAAACCTATGTTTTTCTCAAAAGTCTGTTTTTATAATTTAAATTAATTTTTATCTCACTTCAGCCTTAAGAGCTGGAATTAACATTACCCCTTTTGTTAAAAATTTAAACCATTGGACTAATAACTAGAATAAAAAGTGATGTTTCGATATTTCTGTGTGATATTGATCCATCGGACATTAACCTTATCTAAACTTCTCCACTCATTCTTTTAATTCACAGTGAATAGTCCAATAATTTGTGTTTTGTGACGATTATACTTTTGTATAGTTTGATTTTTTATTGACCATTTTGTTAAATTTTAATGAATGTGGTGATTAATGTGGATTCGTATTAGTCTATTGTTGTTTTACAAGGAGTGTCTATAAGATTAGGTTGACATCCAACAGGGGAGATGTTACAATGTCTACGTGACTATATCGTCCAACACCCTCCTAAAACTTCCCCAATGTAACTTCTTGCTCTTCCATTCCTTCCATCTGACCTCAACCCAATCTAAACTTCCCCACTCGACCCACTCTCGCTCTCACGACAAAAACTTGTATTACTTTCTAACGTCTTTGGACGGACACAGCCTCCACGAAACTGCACCGATCGATTCTCATTATGTTCGGGCACGCTGGCGGCGGTGTAGAATGGAGCTCGCGGCGTTCTATTGTTGTGCGTACGGTAGTCGCACGCATCGGGATATTGTCTTGGTGACAGAGAGCCCCACGCATTCAGGTGAGCGTTATATACCCACGCACAATACCTACGCGCTCAACAATGGGCGAGCACTTGTACAATGCGGACACGAACGCTTTTGGGTAAATTGATACTCTTGGTTCAAAACTAGCAGGGGAAACATAAAATACTTCAGGTGACATGTTTTAGGATTTGTTTTCCAACCAAAATGTGAATCGGGTTTTAAACGATTTTAAAAAATAGACTCAATTTGGTTTTGAAATCGGTTCATTGACTTGTCCTAAAAATAAAAACAAATACAAATTTACAATATATTGCGTTTGGGGGGATGTGGAGCAAGCTAGTTAAGAGTATTCTTCGGCCGCTCTTAGCATAGCCCCAAAGTTTTCTTTGTGAAAAATTGTAGTACATATCTTTGGTCTACAAGAGGAGATACTACGATACCAGTTATACAATATACTTGTATAGATAATTCAATGTATCGTTCAAGATTTCTTGAATTCAAGACAATTCACAATCACAATGTGCAAAGATAATAAAATACAACAATACTTCCTTCAACATTGAAAATATTTTGCCCTGTTGATTTCAAGGAATATTAAACGAGACATTGCACTTTCTGATTTAATATAAATTATGGATACATTCGTCAATATATTAGATATCTGTCGTTGAAATATTTTTCAAAATCGAATAACTGTCGAAAATCTTTACTCATTCTCAAAACCAGTGTAGACGCAGGTAGACAAAGTGTTGTGAGTCTAGTGTCCAGGTAGTTAGAGTGTTGTGACTCTAGTGTCCAGGTAGTTAAGTGTTGTGACTCTATGCAGGCCTACCCAGGGTAGCTAGAGTGTTGTGACTCTAGTGTCCAGGTAGTTAGAGTCTGTGATCTAGTGTCACTGCTCGTGGTCTTCACTTCTCATTGATGCAGCTTCAACTCGACCCCGCCGGAAATTAAGTCTCCGTCTCTCGATCCCCAACTAAAGCATTACTCAACGTCCGACTCGCCCATTGTCTGGTGTAGAGGCCTAGTCTGGTGTAGCCGACCCGACCCGGCCTAGGTGTCGAGCAGTGTCAAACTCACCTTCAGACAAAACAAACGATCTAAAGCAACTGAGTCAGTTCAGAGACAGAACTAAAAACATCAATCGGCTTAAAGAAGATTTATCGCCTATAGATTTTACGAGGAACGAGGCTACTTATTTCGGAAATACGGAGTCTGTGTAGCCAAATTATATTTCTTGAACCTATACAGGCTCTGTATTCCCGAAAGATGTAGCTATAGTACGAAAAAGTTGATATTTTCAAAGTTCAGTTTTGTATATTTCTATCTAACAATTTCGGTTCAGTGGTTTTAACCTTCATTGTTCACTACTTTTTAATGTTCTTTGAATATTAATTTCACATTATTGTTTTGTTTGTAACAAATCTCAAAATGTATAAGCAATTTTTAAAGATTAATAAATCAAATTTTAACTGTCTCAGAAAAAGTTTCACTATAGAAATATATTTTAATCCCTATTTAAAAGGGTACAGGACACATTTGGCAGTTGGCACATAGCTATTCCCTCGGCCGGTAAAAATCCAACATATGCGAAACCTTACTTAGTTTTCAATAAAGCATACATGGACATCCCTGAAATCGTAGATTTTCAATATTTTATGTTTATCAGCCAGGATCAATCCACGAATATGGTTAAATGATAAAATGAAAAAAAAACTGAAAAACAATGTAATTTTTTAAAATTATTTAAAAATAATTCCTAAGAAAGTGTTACTGTAGAGCCCTATGTTTTAGATTCCTTGACGACTAACAAAATTGTAAACTACTTTCGTGTCTTTCTGCCGAGCGAACATGAATTTTCTTTAAATGCATGTCCTATATCCTCTTAATGAATTACATCAAAGAAACAGTAAATTATAATAAATAATTATCTCAAACGCATAATTAAATTGTTTTCTCTTTTAAGGCCATAACCTAGCTGAATGTAACCAGGCCTGTCTGGACAGTTTTCGTGCACGAAACGCCTCCTCCTTGTAGCAAAGTGTTTCTTAGGCGCTGATAATGCTCTTCTAAGAGCTATGCTAATACACATTACCATATCTCCTCCCTGGATTTAATGACCAAACAGTCTCTAAAACGAACATTTGTTTGCTAGAGTTTCTTTGAGCAGCATAACTAAACTTTACTTAGTTGATGATTCACTCACGAGATGACCTTTCAGCGGACGTCATGAGAACCACACAAAGAAACTTGGGAGTTCTGCGTTAGGCCTAACATACGTTTTAATTATCCAAATTAACGTATTCATGGTAGTCTGACTTTGAGTGGAGTTTGTTAATAAATAATTAACTAGGATTTTAATTAAGTGTTGTTTTACTTTAATTAATTTCAACACGTGAAGTTGATGAGGTCATGGCATATATGGAGAGACGTCAACAGAATATAATTGTCAAGTTATGAGATAAAATACTGTTTAACCTAGATTCACATTAATTTTCATTCAGTTAAAAACCTTTAGATGCTTCTATGAGGGAATATTGTTATGTTATTTTAAAGGAGAACTAGCATACTCTCGAACTTGCATAGGATTCAAGAACCGGCACCTCCACCAAAATCTACATTTTGTAATATTGGTCTTGTTGGTTAACAAAGTCGCTCTTCACGATCAAAATAACAATTACATTCGGAATTCGTGCGAGTATCTTGTTCATTCACATTAATTTCAAAATGTTGAAAAAGCCTTTAGACGCTTATTTAAGAGCATATCTGTCACCCTTGTTATTATTATAACAAAGGAGAGCTAATACAAACACAGACTTGCACAAGATGAGTGACCCGGCACCTCCACCAAAGACGAACTTATTTATTTTCATTTAGTTACATAGTTATTAAAGTCATACTCCTCGATCACGATATAAATTATATTATTTTATTTTGTTATTGACATTAAAAAAAATATATTTAAAAGTCAAGGCTAGCGTGGTGTCACGTATATAAGCGCTCAGCTTTCTGTTGTTAAGATTACGGTTTAAGATCATGGTCATATTTCGCAAGAATGATAATGAAAAACAAAAAAATTGTATGAAATGTATAAATTTTTAAAGAAATTCATCAATTTTAAATTATATTTAATGAAACTTCCAACATTTTCTTGCTTATCGTAAACTTTGCACAGTTGGGACAAATCCAACATATAAGATTAAGTTAAGGTAAGTTGTCGTGCACGATCACAAAGTTAAAGTCAACTTAAAGCACAGGTAACTTTCCTAAATCCTACCAAAACTGTCTTATGGGAGTTTGAAGGTTAAAACTCATATTTTGGGTTTCAATATCTCGTGCTGAATGTTTGAGTAGTGTTCTAAGCAGCCGAGAGCGCAAATAACGAGGACGTTGCTTTTTCATTATTTTAAATTTTTATTTAACTTCTATCATATTCAGATACAAAACCTACATTACAAAGACGGACAATGATAAAACTAAGTGTATACTTGTGCATACAAACATATATTGTGAAGTATGTTAATAATAATATTAGCTTAACCTTTTCGCTGCGCTTCGATAGACGCCACATCATTTCGTTGATGTAATATTATGGTTAGTGGCATTTAATATTATATTTGGGTACTCGACGCAATTTTGGGTCGTATTCTAAAGCTTTTATTTTCTAGTAACTGATATAACACCCAGTGTGTTTTTTTCATAACTATGTTTTACCATCTATGTATTTATTGTCTATCCTATTTAGTTACAAAAAGAAACTGATTAACAACGGAGATCAATAAAAAAAACAATGTAGGCTTATATAAAATAACTCAACAATAAACAAGATAAGCATCTTTTGAAGAAATAAAATCGCAACAACAATGTTCAATACGTCAATATTTATGACATAAGTATTAAATTAATAACAAATTTGATTAAGTAATTAATCTTCGTACATAGTATCTGACGTAACCGATGATTAATAAAGTAAAATTAAGAATGAGACCAAGAAAAGTCAGAACATGGAACATTTATGGACATTTAAGAATTTCAACCAAATACAATTGTTGGATGAGCGTAGCGAGCGAAGCGAAGATTCCATTTCACTACATCGGAGAAAAAAATCCGTGATGTTTTTTTCTTTCTTTTTTTTTCTTTCTTTTTTGTATTTTTGTTTGTGTTTGTTAACACGATTCCGGCTAAACCGATACTCCAATTGCGATTAAATTTTTCGGAGGCCTTCAAAATCTCCAATCAAAAAAAAATATTTTTCATGAAAATCGCAATTTTACGGGTTTTTTCGATTTCAAAAAAAAAAATCGACTTATAACACCTACATGCTTTATCCGATTGTAATGAGTTTTTCACAGAACCTTAATTTTATGAATTAATATTTGGGTGTGAAATTTGAGCGTGATCGAAAAATATTTCGAAAATCGCAATTTTACGCTTTTTTCGTTTAAAAAAATATACGCTCATCCAACAACGCGCCTGAAAAAACGTTTGCGAAGCTTCCTAGTAAGTAAACATTTTAGTGTTGTTTCAGCATTTTTTAAATTTCTTAATTGCATTAGAAATTAATTATCAGTTTTGGTGGAGGTGCCGGGTCCCTCTCTTCCCCTTGCTCTTGATTCTACTTGTTAAGCAAAACAAAATTCTTTATAGCGAAATGACAAATGCCTTCATATGCCTGTCTAACTGTGCGTGTTTGTGTTTGTGTTTGTGTTTGTGTTTGTGTTTGTGTTTGTGTTTGTGTTTGTGTTTGTGTTTGGTTTGTGTTTGTATTTGTGTTTGTGTTTGTGTTTGTGTTTGTGTTTGTGTTTGTATTGTATTTGTGTTTGTGTTTATATTTGTGTTTGTGTTTGTGTTTGTGTTTGTGTGCGTGTGCGTGTGCGTGTGCGTGTAGCTACGACTCCCAGATGCACCGCCGGATATAGACCCGGCACTAGCGCATCACACACATACACACAGGAATGTGTTCCATGATATTCCTTGATATTGGCCCGCGTTCCTCGAAACCACATACGAGAAACAAACAAAACAATTCAAACATTGATTTATCAGAGGTCACAATAACGCTGTGGGCGATAAAATATATTTCAGTAAACACTCTTCCTAGCTCAATGTTTTAACTTGTTTCGTTTGTGGATTTATTTGTGGATTGCCGTGTTTAATTCTCGCGCCGCGTCAAAGTTATTTTTCCCTTTGACAGTAACGCTTTCCAATTAGTTCTCTGAGGGAAATATGATTTTAGTTTGTGTATATATTTTGTGAGCAGCAAACAGATTTTATCATTTTAAGCCGTCTAGTGTACGTTTACTTTATGCCTTAATGAGCTACTTTCTATATTTGTCTACATCCGCCAAACAAAGTAAAACTTTTAGAGACAGGAAACTTAGCTATAAATGTCGCTTACTATTCTGCCATATTACTATTTTAATATAATTTTATCTAACCACTTAAAAAACTATGTGTCTCTTGTCTGATATCACATTAAACATTGGCATTTTGGAAGTAAGGAAAAACAATATATTGTAAACATTCTGTTTTTAAATACTTCGGAACGTAGTATGAAGGAAGTACGTCAAATTGTTCCCCTTCTAACTCGACTCTGGCAGCCATCTTTGATTAAGTCAATTGTGACATGTTTATTCGTTTTTCATTCACCAATGTTTATACTTGTATGTAGTTATATATTTTCTCACTTCGTATGGGGTGTTTTTTCGAATTTATTTGATTTTTATTTATTTAGCCTTTATTCACAACAGAAACATACATTTCCACCGGTGCGAATATAATTACAAAGATAAACACAAAAATACGGTACAGAAAAATTACAAAGCATATTGGTTTAATATACACATGTTAGTATAACTGTGTGTTTATATTACAAAGGTGAAACAATTTTAGAGTAGGTCAGGTTTAAGATCATGATGGTTTTTGGACTATACACTACTCAAAATAAAACAAAGATTACAATATTTCAAAGGTTAATCAACCTCCTTCATCAGGTTTTTAATGACAGTTAAAACAAGACAACAGAATGGGCTTTAAAACAAACAAACGATGCCAACTGAACAAAACAAATTACACCAATTCACCAAAGAATCATAATATTAAATGTGGTTGTAGTTGTTATTAACAGTAAAAGAAATTATAAAGTTCAAAAAAACAACAAACAATAAGAAGAAACATTATGGCTTATTAGTTACAAAAACTTTCCAAATTCCAGGAAAATCAATGCTAGGTGCACTTATTACATTATTACTAACAGACATCAATGCAGCCTCTTTAAGTTTACGTTTATGTGGATTGGCTTCATGAAGGATAATGGATGAGTTGTTCCAATCCACATAATGGTGATTTTCATAAACATGCTCGGCTAATCTAGAGGAACATAGGCCTACTTTATGCTGCGTAACGTTGTTCTTATGTTCCTTCAACCTAACCTCAAGAGGTCTCTTGGTCTCTCCAATGTACGCGGCACCACATTGACAAGGTATTGAGTACACAGCATTCTTGGACAATTGGAATTCGTTCTTGGGTTTAGTAACTGTTAATATTATTCTTAGGGTAGTAGATGATTGAAAAACAGTACGAATCCTCTGTCATTAAAAACCTGATGAAGGAGGTTGATTAACCTTTGAAATATTGTAATCTTTGTTTTATTTTGAGTAGTGTATAGTCCAAAAAACATCATGATCTGTGTGTTTATACATGTGTGTGGGTGTGTGGTCTGTCTGCGGCGTGAATGTGATGTTACAGGCCAACAGTGTTGCTTGGTTCCGTTTTGTTAGTTGCTTAGTTAAGGGAAAAAATGTTTAAAATACAGTTCAGTTGAGTAAATTTCTTATAAGTAGTTAGCATATTTATTTGCTTTGATTAGGTGTAAGAACGGTCTGAATGATAGAACCACGCCATTTATTTTTAATGTTGCTGCAATAATATGTGGCAACAAAATAAAGCTACTTACTTTCATTCTTAACACCTTCTTTATTATCACGAGTAACAATTACTAACAAATTTATCTTTTCCCCGTGAAAGTTTATAAAAAATCAAACCAGTAAGACAATAACCTCATTTATTCATCGATTTTGAAAATATACTAAAACCTTCGTAATTTTTTTTTAGTTTGGGAATTTACTCCAGCTGCCTAGATTTGTTCAAAGCTTATTTTCATACTGGACTTTTAAATTTAACATGAACTTGAATGCGCTGGTTGATTATGTAAATCGTAAGTTGAATGGTTTAATGGGATTATTCAGGAATTAAATCTCATGCTTTAGCTAAACCATTTGTTTTTACTTTCTGGGTTTCTGGCTCGCAATAATTGCTAAATGCTAACGACTGTTTGTAACCGAGTATGGATGATGTTTGTGGCTCGTTGGTCTTGTGGTTAACGTCTTTGCTTCCCATGCAGAAGGTCCAGGGTTTCGATTCCCGCTCAAGTCAGAAGTTTTTTAACTTCTGATTTGGACTTCTCCATCAGTTTTTGTATAAGGAATTTGCATACGGTGACTTTGGAGCCGTCCTAGCAACGAGGTAAATAATAAATTTAAAGTTGTTCTGAATCGGCCTTGTTGATTCTGGCGTTGATTCGCGGGTGATCGCACTGTCCATACCACTGATTGCTATATTTCCTATTAAAATTATCGATCTTTGGTTGGGTATCACTCACTCGTCGATTGCGTCGGGGTCTACAGGGTTGGCTTGGTCGCTTTGATTTACTGTCCCCCACTGAAAATCAGTTATGAGACTGAGTAGGCAGACTCTAAATACGAATGTATTTATTTATTTTGTTTATTTTATTTAAGCAAAGATCTTCAGTTTCATGCCCTAGTCTAGAGGATGGTGGAAACCTACCACTCAACATGACAAAGTTGGAACTGAGTAAGATTATAATTATTATTATTTAAATCAATAAATCAAATGTGCTTTTTTACTTTTGAAAGCCACTATGGATTTCTGTATGTCATATAATAACAATTATGATAAAAATAATAATTCGATATTATAAAATTTTAAGAAGCACTCTCTACTATCTACTCATTGCCAACGCGACAAACCTTTGTGAATACGAACCCAAGCTTAGAGGGCAGTGAAGAAATGGAGTCAACAACGCAAACCAAAACAATACTGACAAGACTGTCAACCAAGAAACCACGGTGATTGCTACTAGACGTGAAAATCATTAAATTGCCGTTTATCAATATTATTACAGGTAAGAAATTAATATGAATATGCTTAGTTGAATGAAAAATACGGTGGAAGTCGTGTTTCAAGGAGGTACTACCTATGTATTGAATTGGTTTTGTTTATTTGGATGAAGGACGCGTCAACCGTTAGGTCATAATGCACCACTCTAGCCTAAGGGATATGGGGAGCAGTGGCCCATGCTGGTTTTTTTCAAGTCGCGGTTGTCATCGTCTTTGTCATCGTTCGTTGTGTCATTGTCATCTTCGTCGGGGGGTCGTCAAGGGAAGGTGGAGGTGTCCCCGACGACGATTGCCAGAGCTCGCCCTTAGTTTTGGGGAGTTATACACTTCCCTCTTACTAGCTGATGTTTGCAAGGAGGACTTTTTCTCTTGAATCGCCTTGTACGATTAGCAGAGCCACGCTCTGGGCCAATCCTTTCCCGGGCCCAGACGTGAAAAGTTTCATTCAAGCCCCCAAAAAACTAGATGGTTTTCTCTGTAGGCCTATGGGTTTCACTCAAGGTCCCATGTTTGGCCTCCCCCGTCTGGGTCCGGGGTAGAACTTATCCTGAAAGCCATGGTTCTGCTAATCGTTAAAGGCGAGGAAAGAGATAAAGTACATCCCACCTACATCAGCTAGAAATTAGGGGAGTACTACCCAAAACTAGAGGCAAGCTCTGGCGGTCGTCATCGGATACCTCTTCCCCTTCCCTTTGATGACCTCCACACGACGACGACCACATAGTTTGATGCAAAGATATGACCACGTCGTGAGAACCCTCCCGTTCATTCCCCTATCCTAGGTTTAAATATGAGCTAACTGTTGACGCGCCCTTAATCCAAATTTAAGCAAAACTCTACACAAATGTCTGTGGGGAAGTAGATAAAACATAGTTATAGCATTCGCCGAAGAATCTATTACTCGATGTGAAGAAGCAATACCTTCTATCCCCTATATTTTCTGCAAGATGAGTTTTTCTATGAATACACAAATTATTTCAATTTGTTTTATGGTAATAGCTCTTCTAACAATGCTTAACTCTCCAAAAGAACATATAGTACCTCTACCTTGCATCAATACCTCACTGATCTGCCACCGCACTATCGATTTTTTAAATCAGTTTTAATGCTCTCTGAATCAATTTGCTTTTTGGCATACCTATAGAAGGTATTGGTTCTTCTACCAACTGATATCTACTCATAATACATTGTAAAGGCCCTATTCATCATTATTCGTTGCCACGTCCAACTCACGTCTCGCTAACGTTTTTCGTGAACGTCGATTACAGCCATGGAGATCACTGAGTTTTGAATCATCGTGTACCTCTTGCTCCTGAGCTTGGGTACGTTCAAGAGTACACCCGAAGCCATCTTGGGACTAGTCGCTGTAATCGTCATCTCCTGGTTCGAGCATCGGATGAACAAGACGCAGCCGATCCTGCAACAGCCACCACCTCCTCCTCCGATCATCCTGAGAATGCCAGACCCCAGTCGCCCCAAACGCCCCCCGAGGTCTTTCTTCGTCGCATGGCGTCCCGAGCTACCGCCCCTAGCACCGTTCTACCCCCTTCCTCCTACCAGGGGAGAAGTTCGGCGTGAGAACATGCGACGACGCCTGATGGAGGCAATATTATTAATAAATCAACAACTACAACTACAACAACAACAACAACAACTACTACAACAACAAATTCAACAACAACAACTACTACTACAACAACAACAACTACTACTACAACAATTACTACAACAACAACAACAACAAACCGATGGACATTAATGTCTTCACCGCTCAATGTCATTTTCAAGCCGGCACCCTAAAAAAATGTTGACTTCACTATTTGCTCTAATATAATACACAATATTTCAATTAACAATCTACTCTTTGATAAGTTTATTTTTATCGCACATTGTGTCTTACTCATTTCGCCGAACCTTTGATTATAACATTTATATTGTACAGCATTTTATTTATCTTTATAAATTAATAAAAAAAAACTAAAATACAAACTTTCTTAAATATTTATTGTTTCTGGTCGACGTTGATATTATTTATTATCAGATCACATTCCGTAAATTTAGCAGCAATCGGTCACAGAATAAGTTGGCCGAAAAATAAGTATAGGCCTACCGCAGTGCGCCCCCTTGACAATGTCCCAACTCTGCTTACTGTAGTGTAATGTGCCCGAGGGTGTAGCGCGCCACGGCTTGGCTGCGGCGCCCTGACGCGCACCTACATTACACGACCAACGAGCAGCAGTGTTTTGCTGTTAGCTATCGATGTTACTGTCAATGAATTATACAAGAGGTCCTATGCAGGTATTATATTATCTCATTCTCAATTCTCATTATCCTGATTATAATATATCCGTTGCAGGCTGCAGGTATATCCTTATTCTCTTCCTGTCGTTGTCGGGGAACTCTCCCCCTTCCCTTGACGACCACCCCGACGACGACGACTATGACAGCCCGAAAGATGGCAACCGCGACGTGAGAACCACCCCCTATCCTCCCCATATATAACCTATGGCTAGGCTTTAGTGGCGCATTATGGTATATTATTGTATTTATGTTTCTATAAAAACAATTGCACTAGCATTGCTAATTAGATTTTGCATTTTGTTTCTGCTTTCGTTGTATTGTAACATCCATGTATCATGTATTTGTCCAATGTACACGTCAGTGGACTGAAATAAAAATAAAAGTATAATAACGGTTGACGCGCCCCTATGCTTCTATTTATTTTACTTATCCACGCTTGCCTCAGCGACTCCGTTTTAAACTTGTTTCGTTATTTTATATTGTTGACCCTTATATCTCTCGGTACTTACCTTATGTTTCTTGATCATTATTGTGATATAACTATTTTGTGTTCAAGAACACAGCTAGTTTTCCACCACCACACCGAATTATGCTAGAAACAGAAATTTTGAAATAATATTTATGTTATAACGATTCATATATTTTCTCTTACGATTCTTATACCAATTCATTGTGTTTTACATGTCAATGTCAATAGTTTCGGATAAATGCATAACTAAACATAACGTGGTCTACAGTAACGTCTCCATCCCCCCCGTCCTCAATACAGCACGGCGAACGAAACTTCCCCTTCACCACAATAGTGTTTTCAAACAGTTCAAAACAGCGACATAAATAACAGCAGAGCTTGAATAACTTCTCTTTTCTATCCATTGCATACATTTTAATTTAGATTTTCTATGCACCTTGGATGCAGTTCTAGTCTGTTCCACGTGGATTGTTAATACATTATGCACGTTGTGTAATTAATTATATCAACGTCAATATGATATCTTGCCTTGTGGAATTCACATCAATTTAATTGGATTTGTATATCATACAACATAGTGATCAAGATCAGATACCATTAGATAATAACTTCCAAGCTGGCTGGCAGACAAAGTCTCACCGGCTTTAATCCCGTCAGAATGAATGAACCAATCAATCAATCAATCAATCAGCTTTCACTGATTGGTCCATACATCCACGCAATCAATTACAACATTGCACAAACTAGTAGGAGTTGTTTAGTTAAATACAAAATACAAAGTCTACACTTTAGGATACAGCAGCTGGTTTTCAGTCAGGGACACTAGGCCTATATTCATTTAAAACCATTTATTAAGTGGCTCGTTGCTAGGAAGGGTCCCTTAAAATTAATAATAACGTTATCTTCATGAATTTCTGTGTTAAAATTAACAATAAAAGTCAAAACATCTTATTTGGAGACTGAAATAATTGAACCCTGAATCTTTTGCACTAAATCAGGAATAAACCTTTCAGAAAAAACTACAAACGGTTTTGTTTTTATACCTCTAGAAATATCTGCAAACATTGCATACGTGATTGAATTTTATCTTAATGGTGACTTTTCTTAATAGCTAAAGACTTGAATGGTTGCGAACAAGTTAAACGGTTTGCGAATCGACGACTGAGAAACCTAATGAGAGACATATCTTAGCCTATCGCTTTACTGACGTGAACCTGAATACAGAGGACTAAGACGTAGCTAAGAAGCAGCAGCTGAACGATGTGGTTCACAAGAGTTATTTTTTAATATATAAAAAAATATACAATTTAAACATGATGCAAGTGATAAGAAGCGAAAATAAGGAAGACTAAGGCTGAGATGGGGAGAAGTAATCGATATAGATGTGGAAAGTCGAGCCACAGCTTGGTAAAGAGTTTTACAGGAAAAGTGATGGAAAAAAAGGAACATGTGGCAAGAAATGGTGAAAGAGCTGGAGAAGTTGAAAGAGAAGAAGAGATGAAAGAAGATAAACAAGAGGATATGGGTGAAGCGTCAGACAAGGCTAGTTGACTTCGATAGACCCAGGGCCCAAGAGTTTGGTGGGATCCTCCCACCCCCACCACCATACAGATCATTTTTTTGATAATGATCGGAAATTATTCTAATTTTTTGAATTTTGAATTTAATTTTTATATAGTTTTTTTTTGGTAAAATTTAAGTTTTAATTAAACTTCGTTATTATTTGTACTCTAAAAAACGTGAATTAGATCCTGTACATATGAGATGTGATTGTTATTCTTGTTGCCCTTGCCCATCACCACTCATCTCTTAGAAGAACAGATAACTCGCTCTCTCTCTCTCTCGCTCTCTCTCTCTCTCTCTCTCTCTCTCTCTCGCGCCCGAGCTCGACGTAATCCCGCCCGACGAAGGTATAACAGACGATTAACAATGTTGCACAAGTCCTGCTAAGTAATCCTCCACCGCGTTCAGTTCCCTTCTTTGTTCGGATCGCTTTATTTTAATTAAACGGCTTAAACGTCGTCTTATCCGATCATCTTCCTTCACAGGGATTAGCTGGGCCGCAGAAACCACAGGACAGGCGCGAACAAAACTCCGACGCCATATTACAGGCTCGCGCACTAAGACAGACAATTATTATTTCTTCATTGATTTAAGATTGACGAAATTGTACAGCAATATGCCTACAGTAACCTCCAGAACTTTCATTTATTTTGGAACACATATTATAAACAACAACAATTTGCATAGGCCTAACTCATATTCAAGAAATTTTTATGGAAATTGACCCAGAAATAAAAAAAATCCATCTCAGCGGGGTACACAGATGGATTTTTTATTTCTGGATTAATTTCAATAAAATCAATTACACCGATTAATGAAATCGAAAAATATCCAAGGAATGATGATGTTTTTGTAAATTTACGATGGGAAACGTGCCAAGGGTGCAATGTGTCTCTAACTAGGTATGTTACGGATAGGACAATTGTAAAGGGATGTCTAAGGGCTGTTTAAGATGACTCAATCCCTTGCATTCGCATTAACGACTGAGGAAAACCTCGGGAAAATCTTCAGTCAGGATTGCCGGTCTCAGCGGGATTTGAGCTCGGGACCTCTCGAATCAGAGTCGCGCGCTTCACGCTAGAGCCATCACCGTCGGTGTATAATATTATATAACATCAAAGAATTTGTACAAAATAATTGTGCAGGAATATGCTTATTCTTTCTTAAAGAACTTTGATTGTTTTACCTACTTGAACAATAAAATTAGTAACAACAATTTGCATAGCATTAGGTTTCCAAACTTATTCAAGTTTCTTTTATTTAATACTACTATTTTGTCTCGTCAAACTAGCTGTTTTAATACGACTTATATTGTGTGGTTTATTACATTTTATAACTTGTGTAATTGCGAGTAAAGATATTGTGTCAAGTTCTTCCGACACAAATCTGCTTCCTCGTCACTAAATTATTCTGCCAATACTACAATAATAACAAACATAAATCCATATTTCGATGACTGATCGGTCATCTTCAGTTGGGTTTTATCACAACTGTTGTGTTGCCAAATCAACTTGTCATTAAAACCCAGTTGAAAAAGACCGAACAGTCATCGAAAAGTTTATAAATGTTTGTTTTATTAAATTATTTCAAGTGTAGTGGACAGAGCAACTAATCAATAACATTAACATCACCTGAACTAAAAGATTCTTTGCTATAATATGTTATTATTTTGCTTTCAGGTGAGTGTGAAACCAGTGTACGCGGAGTGTCTCGGTGCAGAGCACGTTACAATAATAGCAACTACCGGGCCAATGACACACACCAAGTAGTGAGTTTATCTAAATATTATATTGTTTCTTAATATTGTTTCTTTACTGTCTAACTAAAGTAATATACCACCATAAGAAACAAACACTGAACGATTGATTTAAGATTTGATTCAATTATAATTTTATGATTTAATTTTTTTCATGTATTATGCACGAAGTCAAATTCTAATTATATACACGTATTTTTTAAATTAAGCTCACACTCTTATACATTTAAGTTGTGTGAGAAAATTACGATTTTTGGAAATAATACAAATTGAATGTAGAACAAAACATTTCCGGTAAATTAAGCTGACAATTATAATTTTCGGGAAATGTTCCATTTGAATTAATTAATTTGCTATTCTGTTTAAGAGGGACCCCACCCTCTGCTCTGAAACACTCAGTCCCTGCATTACTGTGTGTGACCTGTCTTCCTCTCTTTCTCTCCACGTATCTCTATCGCCGTATTCCCTACTTCCTCATTCTACCGCCTTCTCAATCGTTTCCACGTCTTCGACTCCGCATCGGAATTCCCCAATTTTCCAATTACAGAGACAAACTTTAATTGGTTAATTCCGTTGGTGTTTTTATAAAGCTGGAATTCCTGGTTTTGCTCCGAATGATGTCATTGGTTTTATTGTTATCTGTACGGATGCAATTAATTTAATGCTTGGCTTTCCTTATTGTTGGAATGTGATAAGAATCTGGATCGCTTTTTGTAATCATACGAAAAATACATTTTTCTCCGAAGATTATCTACTGATGTGCAATGTTTTCATTGTAATCCTATAATACCAATGTTGTACAAAATTTATAGTTATTTAATTGAAACGCTTACGATCTTATTTATGACTGGCAAACCAATGAATTACATATTGGAACTTTAATACTGAATTCAATTGTAGAGTTCTTATCGGAAAATCCAAATAATTGGCCATTACAACTGTTACCTGATATTTTGTTAGAAAGCGTAATAATAATTCAGTTACTAAACCCAAGAACGAATCCCAATTGTCCAAGAATGCTGTTTACTCAATACCGTGTCAATGTGGTGCCGCGTACATTGGAGAGACAAAGAGACCTCTTGAGGTGAGGTTGAAGGAGCATAAGAACAACGTCACGCAGCATAAAGTCTGTTACTCTAGATTAGCAGAGCATGTTTATGAAAATCACCATTATGTGGATTGGAACAACTCATCCATTATCCTTCATGAAGCCAATCCACATAAACGTAAACTTAAAGAGGCTGCATTGATGTCTGTTAGTAATAATGTGATAAGTGCACCTAGCATTGATTTTCCTGGAATTTGGAAAGTTTTTGTAACTAATAAGCCATAATGTTTCTTCTTCTTGTTTTGTTTTGTAAATTTTATAATTTCTTTTATGTTACAACAACAACTACAACCACATTTATCATTATGATTCTTTGGTGGATTGGTGTAATTTGATTTGTTTAGTTGGCATTGTTTATTTGTTTTAAAGCCCATTCTGTTGTCTTGTTTCAACTGTCATTAAAAACCTGATGAAGGAGGTTGATTAACCTTTGAAATATCGTAATCTTTGTTTTATTTTGAGTAGTGTATAGTCCAAAAACATCATGATCTTAAACCAGACCTACTCTAAAATTGTTTCACCTTTGTAATTCATGAACAGTTATTCTGTTTTCTATATCAAAACTATCATGAAATACGCTTCTACGAAATACGCTTCTATATAACAAACATTATTCAAACATTATATTTCTTCTCCTTCTCAATCAATATTATATCAAGCATTGTTCCTCGACTTTATTATGTATGTAGATTTGTTAATATAATTTGGTTTTTAATTTTTTTTGGTGGGGGGGACAAATTTTTGTTATTTACTGTTTATTTTATTGTTTTGTTATTTTATACTACTTGTTTGTGTAATTTTTTAATGATTTGTCAATATATTTGTAATTGTATTTAAATGTGCATATCGTTACTTGTCACAGAGTCCTAGACAAAATTTAACACAAAAAATCTCCACCAAAATCAAGGGAAAAATTACACACCATTTTACACTAAATTTTGAACTACTTCCACAACAAAGGAATACTTTTAAGAAAAACTAAAATTGACCTTTATCTTCTGTGGACAATCTATAAATGTTCACATTATTTTACGAAATCCCGAACAAAGTCGTACACGAGTTCTGAACAACACCGAATCTCACGCCAAACCTCCCAAGCCCCGAGTCTGCGTTTATCTTATAACGAGCGGCATCCCTCTAGGTAAAGCGCCGCCTAGTGTCGTCTGTCACCATTATCGGGCACACCCGACGCTGCTATCGGGCCCCAGGCGTCGCGACGCCCTATCTCGCGCCGTCCACTCTAAGACGTCTGTAGCTGAGCGCCGTCCATCATAGCCCGGCTTTTAGCTCGTCTAATAGTGATGTCAAGACAGAACCACACACACAACACGCGCACTTTGATAAGAAAAACAAGATTTTCGCTTTTTCGTTGAAACTCCCGCGACAGGGAATCATCAGTTGTAGTTGACCCCACGAGACCCTCTTAAGCCTTGTGTAACTAAGGGCCGGTTCCAACGTATGAATATAACCGTACAATTTTAGCTACTGATACTGTCGTTGTTTTGTAAACTGAAACTTAAATACTACACCCTATTTGTCTCGTAACTATTATTAAAACCAGAGTAAGTTATTAACTTTTCAGGTTGACTAATGCGCAAAAACTAAATTCAATAAATGAAAACCAGGTGTACAAAACACCCTTATTCAATTATAAAACATGTTGACTCGGAAGGGACCAAAACAAGTAGTTGGGTGGAAGGCATCGCATATCTAGAATCATGGATAAGATCCATTGCGTCTAGTTCTGTCATAATCCTTTGCAATGACGGTTTTATACAAACTTTTGTAATTAATTGCTAATTTATTGAAATTAATTACATCTCAAATTAGTTTAGTTGTCTTCTTATATAATAAATTACATAAGTGTCAACACAATCACGTGCATAATCTGTTCAAATGTAAATTCCCATAAGAATAGTGAGATTTGGTGGAGGCGCCGGGTCTCATAGTAAAATCTCATTTTAATGTCATTGGACCCGGCGCCTCCACCAAAACCACGTAAAATTTACAAAAATACAATAATGATAATATTTTTCAAGTCTTCTATTGAGAGCTACTTAAAATTCAACCAAAAAATAGGTTTAATTTTATGTTACTAATAATTTACAACAATCACATCGAGATATACAAGAATATGCGATCTATAATAATAGAAGAAATATTTTATATGGATATAGTAGTGGTATTTTTTCTAGCAAACGATCCAAGCTACGTATTGTGACGGTGACTGATCGTTTTAGAACATAGACCTATGCATTTTGTAGTCGTACAACACTTGCCAAAAACTAGCTGTAACCACAAATTGATATATTATTTATTGTGTTGATCATCAATAATTCGTGTATTTAAACAGTTGATAATTCCAAAACATGTGCTAATAGTTAATGTTCCGCTGCTGTCACGACCAATGAAAGCCTCACAGCCAAAGCTGTCTCCCCAATCCCGTGTTGCAACCTGGTAATTGATTGATAAATGTCACACTGATTGTTGTGTAACATACAACACAAATCATAGCTAACATGACGTGAGAAAATAGATCATGTACAAGTGGCCTGGGGCTACTTATAGTGAGTGTTGTGTGTCATTCATGCTTACACAATGCAGATGTGCATGCTGTATCTGCTGTCTGGAAGGCAGTTCATCCATTAATTTAACTAAATATGATGATGTGATAAATTATTTATTCTCATTCATTCATTTAGTGCTATTATATTGTAAAGCACATAACAATACACCATCCAAAGAGTAATACTTAAGTAATCGAAAACTTAAGTAATCAATTACGTTCTTACTGGACAAAGTACCGAAGAGCTTGGTTATTTATTTTTTATTGATTGTTTTAATTAGTCGTGTGAGTACATTGACCCATAATAATTTAGAATTAAGTGTAGTTAATTTGAATTCACGGTTTGTAGGAGCAAAAAAGTTTAAAGATTTAAGTTTCTGTGTTCCACTAATCCCTGTTAAGTTCTGTTCCTAAACTTTAGGCCTACCGTAAATTTACCGTAAAGGAATAAAACAAATTCGTATTTAGAGTTTACTCACTAAGTCACAGAACTGATTTTCAGTGGGGACATTACATTGAAAGCCGACCAAGCCAACCGTGTAGGCGTCCACACCATCGACGAGCGAACAATGACCAACTTGAACCGGTTTATTTAAATAGGAACACCCCCGATCAATCAAGCTGGACACGATTCCACCGCGGACAGAACTTTTTCGTGCTTGAATAATAACACTAAATTCTTTAACAAATAATTCCAATAAATAATACACGTCTCTTCCGCACATATTTTACACGTCTCTTCCCACATATTTTTATCCAATAAACTCGCTGAGTGTTGTAAGCCATCGAGTTTCTAATCAATAAATAACTAGTTTGGATTTCGGTGATAGGGTAACAAGCTTGTTGCACATGATATGTTTAGTTTATTACGTTTCATGACCGGCCAATGATTTATATGATATTATGTCGCTGGTCGTACCTGACTCTGCTCATATCATCGGCAACGTGTCACACGATATTACAGCTTTGCTTGGTCAGGTTTGCTTCCAACGTTACATCACATTCTTTACGTCCAAAGTGAAATTTTATTGCTTAACGACCCCTCGTCAACCGTGGTCGTCCGAGCCATAAACATAGACCTCGCATCTGCTAAGGCTTGGTGTGTGTCTGAATTAGGGTCCTAGGTCCAAGTCTAATCCAGGTCCAACTCAATGTTAACGTCTATACAGCCTAGCAGTAAGCTAACTTCCGAGCAAGTCAACACTTAACTTAATATATGTGTTAAAGTTATTTGAGACAACAACTAATGTTTTTTGCAACATGATATTTTTGTACGTATTGTCGCATCACACAATATTAAAGGGACTAAAACAAAACTTAAATTTTATTTCATTTACCAAATTTTTTTATAATCGATCCACTTTGTTGTTCGCTTTTTCAGCTGTCACTAATTTTGGAATAGGACCTAAACCGAGGTGTAGGGACAACCCTTTCGATTGCCGAGGTGGACCTTTCTGGATTTGGACGATCAAATTGGGACCTAGACTTGCTGTCAGACTGTCGGTACTTCCTACCTCATTGACCGAGAATTAGTAAATGCTCCGTTGATGGATGTGGACTTTGATCTGGTCCTAGACCTGGAATCTGATTCAGACACACCCGTTGGCCACGTGGTCACGTGACAGGGGGCGCAGCAATCAACACGTTCGACTGAAAGTAACGACCGGTCGTCAAGTTTAGTCGTCATTACCACAAGAAGGAAGTCAGGCCTCCCTTATCGCGGAGATAAACTTTGGAGACGATTAACTATTAGAACCTAGTAGTAAAATTAACGGTTGCTCATTAAGTGGGGTCGTCACTGACCTAAAACGAGGTTCTCACCGTTCACTCATATTCGGATTATAAGATAAACCCAGCGTGGGAGGATTCGTGGTTTGATACAATACATTCGAGGAGTCCAGAATATAAGCGAGTGTAAATGTTTTGTACAGTCATATAAAAAAATATGCGTTTGTATCCTTTCAACAGTCATTGGTCAACTCATAAAAAAACTAACCGAAAACTCAATTTCTGGTTATTAAATTACACCATTATCAAGGTGAACTCTTATGTAGTAGACATTAGTTGGGTAATTTAAAAAAATCACCAAATATCAATGTCAACTCTTCTTAACAAACCCAAACTGTACAAATCAATGTTCACAAAACAATTGAGCATATTAGCATTTTTTGGAATGAATGAGATTTTCTAAATTGTTCTCTGTTTTGTCCCTTTTCACCCTTTTGTACTTTGGATCATAAATAGTATTAATACTAGTCATGCGATTCACAAGATTTAATAAACAAATTTTAAACAAGTTAAAAAAATAAAGCAATTTTCTTTCAAAATCTTGATTTTTTGTATTTTTTGCACTCCTTACAAGTTCCCCCCAAAACATGAAGTGTATTCAATAGGTCTCGTCCAATGCGTTAAATAAATAGTTGTGTTTCCATTACAAATTATGTGCAAAGTGTTGTATATAATTTTAAGGTCAGGCTACCGTGTCATCAAGATATGTGGGCTTCTTAACGTTCGTGTTAAAGGCAATGCGATGACCTTCGCCAGAACCTTCCATTAGACCTTGATTCCGATTACCAGGGGGTCTATTTAGCATCGTGACAATAGTCGATCGACTATTGTCACGAAACTGAATAGCCCCCCCCCCCCCCCCCCCCCGTCTGTCAAATTGACTGTGTGTCTACGAGGTTAACGTTATTTCTACTAACAAGCAACAAACAATCTAGCAACTGGCTATGAATGGATATGAGAACCTTGGTAGAAACTAGCAACGCCGTAGCAATTCGCAACATGCTACCAACTTGGCGATCCAAAATTTACATGTTTTGAATATTGTTCCTCCTGTCATTTCTATAAGAGTGTTAAAAGTAAAAATGTGTGTCAAAGACATGAATGTCTATTTTTATTTAATTATTTAATATAATTAAAATCTTGCCGTTTTTTATGTTCTGTTCAACGCACTCAGCGTATGCTATTTTTAAACAGAGTTGGTAGAAGTGAAAGCTGCAGACAAAGTACGTGATGTAATTACTTGTACTTTGACTTTACGCTCCGACGAACTTGCATATTAAGAGGAATATACATTCTCATAAACGCTCTGAAATGTAATCAACAACAGACGTAATGTATTTAGAACACAATTTCTTACAGATCCCTTCATGCTGGATAATACCTTTTTTAACAATCTGTCTACACTCTAGACTAGAGCATGCTTCAAAGTAAACTTCCTGTCAAAATTGGGTTATACTCATAAAAGTGTCACAAACTGTTGTTTATTTTCATGATCTTTATTAATAAAAAAGTTACATTCATTGCTTGTCAACATTAACACGCTTTTATCCAGTTTTACCAGACTCAGTTTTAAATAAATATTTTCAATACAATTGTTTAATATTAAAATTTAATGAAATGTAGATCTATCATGAAGTTTCTGATAAATTATTATTCGTTATGTTTCATATTATGAACGGAGTAAACACCTCATATTATTTCGCATACTTATTTATTCATTATTTACTTAGTGGTCACTTTACTCGGGTAAAGATTTGCCTGAAAGGTTCCTGTGAAACTTTGTGTCAGTTTTGAAGGACTTTGAAACAGAAATAAGTTATGATTACATTTCGAATATTAATACAATTACATATTTGAAAAAAAAACATAATTGAATTTGTATATTACATGTTATTACTGCCATTGCCATTTTATAAGATTTTGTTTGAAATAATACATAACAAACAATATTATAACATGTTTAGAGATATATTTTAGATTCTTGACATAAGATACATAACGAGAACATGATTGTATCTATGCGTTTGTTTTATTATAGTTTTATTCGTGGGAAATAAGTTTTACAACATGTTTGAATGATATCTGAAGTGATCTCGACTTGTTGACCGCCTTGTATTCTCCTGTGTCCGCTACCGCTCTAAACACTGTTGTTTTGTACACAACAGCAGCCTCAACTAGAACAGAAGTGGCCACAACAATACAAGGAAACAATCAGTCAACAACCGCTTCCTGCGTAGTCTCAGACAATTAGCTTTCGAACACTCGATTATGTGGGTTGTGTTTGTTGTAGGCGAGAGGTTAGTAGAACGGTGAGTTGTGTTTGTTGTAGCCGTGAGGTCAGGAGGGCGGTGGGTTGTGTTTGTTGTAGCCGTGAGGTCAGGAGGGCGGTGGGTTGTAAAACAACATGGTGGCGTGAAAACAGAAAGGGAAAATAATTTTTTTTTTATGTAATTCGAAATGTATGAAAAAGCACTATTCCAAGCTGAAATAAGCGAAGACTTCAATTTCACAGACCCCTCAAAAGATTTTGCTTCAATGTTTTTTTTTTCTTTTTTTCTGTCTGTATGTTCGTACGCTACCGGGCAAACGGCATATGCGATCTAGATGAAAATTAGAGAAGACCTACGAAATCTCTGACCTGCCACGTTTTTGGGTACAACCAAAGAAATATTTCTCATGAATATCGTACTTTACGATTCTTTTCGATTTTAAAATGAGATACTTTCGTGACATTTGGGCCGATTATGACCAAACGGGTGGGGCTACAATGTTCATTAAGCGAGCGAAGCGAGCGTTTCCATTTGACTCTGCCGGAAAAATTAGTCACTGTTTTTTTTTTTTTTTTTTTTGTTTGTTTGTTTGTTTGTTTGTTTGTTTGTTTGTTTTTTGTTTGTATGTCTCGCGATAACGTTCGAACGGAGGCTCGGATCGAGTTGAAATTTTGACCATCCGCAAGCTTTGTTCTCGATTGAATGCCATTAGTTTTGTGGCAAAATCGTTCAAAAAGTTAAAAAGTTACATTAAAGTTAATCGAAAGTTTTTTTTTCAAACTAACCGGCGACAAAATCTGAGATAGCCAAATCGTTTAGAATGTCCGTCCGGTCAAGAATATGTAAATTTTATTTTGATCCGATAAGTAGTGTAGATGGAAATTACATTATAACAAAAGTAACGTTGCCATGGCAACGAAAAGACGCGCGAAGTTTCTATCTAATACACTGCCACCTAGAAGTAATCAAAATAATTTCGAGAAAGCAGTCTATTATTTGTCACCAAAGAGTTTAAATAGTTTTCCCAAGGAGTCAAGGTCCTCTAGATGGCGGTGGATTTTATCCACAAAGTAAAGGTTTTCACACACGGGTTTACCCAAATACCTTGGCAATAATAAATAATATTGGAAACGCAAACGCCATAAATTTTATGTGCAATGTGGGTCTAGCTATAGCACGTGCTCGCTTATCAACGCGTCCAACTGAGCGTTTCCTAGTATTTTACATGTACATTAATAAGGTAATGGAAAAAGTTGAAAAAGTTAGCCAGAATCCATAGAATAAAGGTTTTAATATGTTTTTTTAGGTTTATAATAACAATTAACAAGTAACAATAGAAACTTGACAACAATCTCCTACAATGCATTCAAAAATCATTTGCAAAGAAACAGTTCTTCTACGCAAACTAAAAACTTACAAAAAAGCTCATCCATCAACGAGGCGGGACTTAAGCGTTTTCCTAGTTATATATATTTTATTCCAGACAATTTGTTAATAACATACATATATTTAGAATACATGGGAATTAGTACACATAATAATAGATTTATAATTCCTAGGCATACATTAAATACATGCATTCACAAATTCAAAAATATTTTTGCAGTATGCAACACAACAGAATGAAACACTAATAAAACTAAAAATGTTTAGTTAAGTTGCATTTCTTCATTAATGTAACCAGGTTATTGTGTTCATCTGATGTTTGGCTAACATTTTCATATAACAATAACATCAAATTTTATATTCCTTCTAGTAGTTACCACTGTTTATTTTGGAAGCTGCTTGCATTATACTTCTAGTTTGCATTACTCCTCAGTATTACTGCTAAGCTGCATCGCTGCTTCTCCGATGTGTAATATATATGAGCACGACCACAGCTGGTGATTTAATAGCACATGTTTCGAATACCAAATGCACAAATTGCATTCACACGTATGAGCTAAACCAATCCGAGTATTACAACTGCTTTGCATCTGTCAATCAGGCTGCGGTCATTTCATCACTGGCGAACACACAGAGAGGAGTATTTACAAAGTTTCACAATTCCACCCCTTTGTCTGTTTGTCCGTTTGTTTGTTTGTTTGTTTAGTTATTCAGAATACCTCAAACACGCACGGAGAGTTAATGCTGAATCACGATACACAAACAAACGACTTCAAACGAGAGGGTAGAAAAAATGCTGGTAAAGTAATTTTGAATCTGAATAAAAGATCGATACTTGTGTCTCGCACTTTAGTTTAAAATTTATTTTTGACAAATAAATAATTGAAGTATGGGCCGGTAGAACGTTGAATACACATTTTTTTCCTAAAACATAAGCGTTGTTAATATTTTCGGTACGGCCAACGATGCTTGACAATAAAAACTGATTGCTAAAAAATATTCATCCAACGTTCTTCCAGACGAGTTTTATTGTATTGTTGTAAACTTATATTTTGGTAGTCTATCAACATATTTTTTACTTCAAAATGTTTTGGGAGAAATTGTATATCCAACGTTCTTCCGGCTGTAATGTATTGTAGAACATGGCGTTATAATCATGTTTAATGCTTTGAAATATTTTTTTCATTTAAATTATATTTTAGTCAAAAAAATAAAAATAAAATATTATTTAAATTTAAAATTTAAAAAATTTAAAATAATATATATAAAGCAGTGGGAGCAATTACGGAATATGAATAAGCGTTGCGTTAATCAGGATAGGAGTATCTTAATGAAGGCCATGTGCCTACCCCTAACGGCGCAGACTCTTGAAAGTCATTAGTTGTTATTAAACTTCTCGGAGTTCAGAAAGTCATCATTTAAAAATAAGTGCATTTTAATAATCTGTTCGTTTTCTTTTCAATTAGAGCAAACAGGGCGAGTGCTTTGATTTCAACACAAAGAAGTCAAGTGAAGTGAAACACATTAATCACGGCCTGATTAGAGACGAGTGAGCTCTTTGATTGTTCTCTTTGCGCTCTCTGCCGTTACTTAGCGGAACTAGCGCCCACCCCTTGTTTGTTTTTCTAGTTCGCGCTCCAGAGTCTATTTCGTGGATAGCGCCACTTACAAATAAACTCTGTGGATTAATTTTTTAGATGAACTTAACAGTTGACGCGCCCTTAAGAGTCCGAGGAAGTAGATTCTGCCATGTTATGACCGAGTCTTAGTGTCGTCTCTTTTAGACCAAGGATATTTACGATTTTTTTTGATCTAACACACTTTGGGGTGATGCTCAGTGTGGCCCTTTTTTACTTTTTAATTTTTTCGCCCCCACCAAAAAAAAAAAATTGAAAAAATCTACATTTTTACCGGTTGGCTAAGGATTTGTTTCGAAACCGATTAGTGCTTCGTTTTTTATATGATTGTGAAATATACATTTTATTTTGGATTTGGTTCAGTGAACACATTTAATGAATGCTTGTCTTGCCGAATAAATAAATAATTAATAAACACATTATAATATTATCATACATTATATTTCTATATTATTTATTGAAAATTTATTTAAAGAATTGTTGGTTTCTTTAATTTGACTTTTATAATAATATTTATTATTATTATTTCTGTAGGTGGCGTATTGCAGTATATTCAAATAATGACACTTGTTATACTATTCCAAAACTGTAATGTTGTCTAAATTTATCCCGCACTCAAAATGTAAATTGAGTTTTTAATTGCACATCCTAGAGGTATAAAAGTGGCGTCGACTTTTACGAGAGATCAAGATGTGAAAAAGATTAAAACTAAAACTACAAAGTGATACATAAATTGTAAACCTTGTATCAAACGCCGCCTAATATCCCATTAACAAAGTGATACTGGTTCAAAGATACCCAGCTACGATGTATTAACGTCAAACCTCACCAAGAGATTACATTCCTGAGCCTTGTACAAGAAATTAGATTTATAATGAGTGTTTACTTTAGATAGAAAAGCCTCCCACATTATGAATACCTCCATCTTTCTAACCTGAAGCATTTACCGTACGCATCCAAGCGATTAGGCGTAATACGTTTTACATCATTGAGAGGGGGACGGATAATAAGTTGTTGAGACATTCTTGAATGCCACTCCGCGCAGATGTTTTCTAAGGCTTATTCGGTATGAATACCATCTGAACCCACCTTAACCCCCTCATTATGTTAAGTAGGCGTGTGCTGAACTGCAGTATAACCGTTTCGCGGCGTACTATTCCGAACTTAAAAGACCGTAATACAGACTTGAAACTGTTTTAGACGTTTCAAATGACTTAAAATATGATCTGTAATTAGCAGGAGGGGAGTTACTTTATTTAAAGGATCCTTTTAACGAAGTCTTAAGTAGCGAATGTCGTCTATTTAGCTCGAGTGAAAAGAAAGAAGAAACGACGCTCTGAATGGGGCTGCGTTAAGAGGACTTTCTAATGCTAGGGAGGGAAAAGAAAGACGACGAGGCTGCGTTAAGAATCATAGTATACCAGTTTAAGCTCGGCTTGTTGTATGAATTTAAATGTATAGTAAAATTAAATACATATAAACCTCTCTTATACATAAACTTGTATACTAATAACAAACTTACTGCCCCAATTGTTAGTATTTACATATGATGTTATAACTATAGTAGTAGACCTGAACAACACAAACTACAAGAAAGAAATTGGCAGTGTAAACATACACAAATTTAATCACAAGGATACAAACAGATAAAAACCAAAAGGTAAGTCGGACTATTGATGATTAAACCTTCATTTAAACAATGAGTACAAGAAAAATACAATGTTGGATTGTAATAAATGTCCTAAATTTCGGTATAATCCAGAAGATTATGCACGTTTTACATACTATTTTTAGCTCGAAATTGTTTAATTAGCTTAGAGATAGGTGTTCTCTGTAGATTGTCTCTTTACTAACGTTAGTTTCTAGTTTAATGCATTTGATAGTAATTCGTGCACCCGAGGACCAGAAAGCTAAGCGCTCTCCTCGACTCGGCGTTAGTGTTAAGAAAGACTTCGCAGTTGCTATAACGGCCGCCAGAGGCGTCTCTGCGCTCACTTCCAAGACGCCATCTTGATCTCGGAAGTGTTATAGCACGATCGTGCGCAGTTTAGCCTAATTTATATAACAATATCGCTTCCTATGAAGCGATAAAGGAATTTTCAATTTTGTCTAGGGGTGGCACGTAAGACCGTTCCAAGTAACGGCGGTTTGAGAGGTTTTTGAATCGGACTTGTGCTTCGAACAGTAGGCAATTTCAAGAGAATGCGAGGACCTATATTGTTGGCCATATTAGCTTTTTATGTCATCAAAGAAACGATACACAACAGTAATAGAATGAGTGGACGTGGTATGTACAGGCGAGGTTTTAAGCCAGGGGACGTAGGTCTACCCATTGCTGTCTAAGTATAAAGCAATTGCAGAAACAGTTTTAAATAAACTAGGAAAACGCTTAAGTCCCGCCGCGTTGTTGGATGAGCGTAATTGGTGCATTGAGCTGCCATGTGTTACGCGAATTTTCTGTTGTTCTGTGAAAAAATCATTACTTAGTCGAAGATTTTTTTTTAATTAAATTAAATAAAATAAAATAACTTAATTTTTTTAATTAATCGTAATTTTTAAAAAAGAAAAAAACGTAAAATTGCAATTTTCATAAGAAATAAATATTCGATTGCGCTCAAATTTAACACGAATATATAAATTCATGAAATTAAGGTTCTGTGAAAAAATAATTACAATAGGATAAAGCATGTAGGTGTAATAAGTCAAAGAATTGTTTAAAAAAGAAAAAACCCGTAAAATTTCGATTTTCATGAGAAATAATTTTCGATTACGCTCAAATTTCGCACGAATATCTTAATTCATTAAATTAAGGTTCTGTGAAAAAATCATCACAATCGGATAAAGCATGTAGGTGTTATAAGTCGAAGAAAGTTTTTAAAAATCGAAAAAAATCGAAAAATTGCGTTTTTTATGAGAAAAAATTTTCCGATCGCGCTCAAAAACGTGGCAGTTTTAAGTTCAAAGATTTCAAAGGCCTCCAGAAAATTTCATCGCAATTGGAGTATCAGTTTAGCCGGAATCGTGTTAACAAACACACAAAAATACAAACAGAAAGAAGAAAAAAAAACATTCCGGATTTTTTTCTCCAGTGTAGTGAAATGGAATCTTCGCTTCGCTCGCTTCGCTCATCCAACAATAATTCATTAAGTTTTGAGTTCGCACTGAAAGGTTTCTTTTTCATTTTAGCATTGCAAACTATTTATATAAAAAAATAAATATGGTCATGTTTGTGCGAACAGTTGAATATTTCGTTTTCATTAGCTACAAAATATAGTTTTAAAATACTTTATATTAGTAAAATTAATGTTTGTAAAGGTTATGTAAATCGTAAACATTAAAGTCAATATTATATTTAAAATATGAATTTATTTCTTTAAGTTAACTTTGTGAATGTAGCTCTCGTTTGTAAATCAGTTTTTATTTTGTATAGGATAGACGCTAAATAATTTAATTAATGAATGTAGAGAAAACGGTTATTTTATAAAACTAAACTCTCTTGTACAAAGATCAATATTAAAACATTGTTTAAACAAATACAATAAATTCAAAGTATTAGTCCACATATTTAGCCCATAAAGATTATTTCGTTAGATACTGCCACACAACACTTACATTTATGCAATAAAACAACAGTATTAAGTCCTTCTACTAACCTATAACGCTACGTGGCTGTGATCCGAGGAATATTTGAGGCTGAAATTAAATTTTCATCATTACGCATTCAGTTCGTGGATTAATATTACGAGAGCTATTACGCGCGCCATTAAATTGTTTCACATCCATTATGCAAAAATAAATTATGCAAACTTTTATGATATTCGTTTTATAAATTTCACGTTTTGATCAATGCTGGATATCTTTGCTCCACAGAATAAATCTCTTTATTATCAACAATTCCATTACTTTTATTTCTCATTTCCACGCTCATAAGACACTACGTTATAAAAGTGCAAAATATTTTAAGTGTTTACAGTTCAGAAGCAGATCTATCGTTCTATCAACTAGAGTGTTGTTTATCACTTGAATATCGCATGCAACATTTTCTTTCTGCGTTTAGTCGATTTATATTTACTAGGAAAACGCTAAAGTCCCGCCGCGTTGATGGATGAGCTTTTTAAAGTTTAAAGTTTGCTTGGGATATCTTTACTTTTGCAAGTGCTTTGTTTTGCTGCCTACGCATTGTAGGTGAATGTTGTCAAGTTTCTTTTGTTTCTTGTCAATGGTATTATTTACCGTAAAAAACTTATATTAAAAGCTTTATTTCAATGGATTCTGGCTAACTTTTTCAACTTTTTCTTTCAAAAGGTACTACATCACCATAACCTTAATGTCCATGTATAATATGAACGTTGTTGCCCCACCCGTTTGGTCAGAATTGGCCCAAATGGCACGAAAATATCGCACAAAAAATCAAAAAACTTATATTAAAAGCTTTATTTTTATAGATTCTGGCTAACTTTTTCAATTTTTTTTTTTCAAAGGTACTACATCACCATAACCTTAATGTCCATGTATAATATGAACGTTGTAGCCCCACCCGTTTGGTCAGAATTGGCCCAAATGTCACGAAAATATCGCACTAAAAATCGAAAAAAATCGTAAAAGTACGATATTCATGAGAAATATTTCTTCGAATGTACCCAAAAACAATTCACCTCTAAGTTCAGAGATTTCGAAGATCCTGTCAAATTTTCATCAAGATCGGATAAGCCGTTTGTCTGGTAGAGAGTTAACAAACAGACAAAAAAAAAAAAAAAAAAAAAAAAAAAAACACCCGAGCTAAATTTTTTGGGGGGTCGGTGAAATTGAAGTCTTCGCTTCGCTCATCCAATTAGATAGTTACTATATCGGCCTACATTAATTTAAATGAACATTAATTAACTTTTTGAAATTTGTAACGGTCATAAGCATTAATTATATTTGTGATAGTAGAAAATCGATCAATACACCCCACCCTTTTACTTAATACTTAAGGCCATTACAAGGTTCAAAAAGTGAAATGAATTATGAAAGTAGACAGATATAGTAACTAACTAATATAAATGGATTAACGTAGAAAGAAACTGCTGCATGTGATATTTAAGTGGTAAAAAACACTCTCGTGGCTCATTCATGTACAATGTCTGCAAAATTTATTCTTGTGGTAACAACTATGTACGTTTTGCAAGTAAAAGTCAACTAAATATACGCAGGCTTACGTTACTAATTCAGCAATGTTATAAAACTAAAAGCTCTTGTATATTATTTAACACTGCTTAACCAAGTTAAACATTGAACTCTGCAAGCGACTGAGGGGCATATTGAGAGAAGGAGCTACGCCACAGTCATGTTAATTAATAATATATAATTTATATTATAATTAATAATTTAACTTTAGCAAGGTTTCAGTAGTTAAAAATGCTGTCTTAATTTTGGTATAAATAACCTTGTTTCACAATAATATAAATGAAACATAAATTATTCATACACAAATTAAGAAGCTCCTTTCCTCAATAGGCCCCTCAACTGTTTTTCCATGTTAAAATACTTGTGATACTACCCTATTTGCGATGGAACAAAGAAAATTATATGAAATTTAAACAAGTGTTTTTATATATAATTTTAGTGGACTTAAATTAATATTATCAGAGACTTCTGCACGACATCTATACTTGTTCATATCTACAAATGTCTATAAAATCACACACATCCATCAATGCAAATTGAAATTTATTGTTAAAACATTTGTATTGATTTGCAGTTACACACGGCGATCACATATGTTTCAATATATTTCTCCAACCGTTGCAACAAATGGTTCCAAAGAAAATATCGAAGAACACTTCTGTAGGCTGATTGCAGGCTTTAGTGTAACACAGCCTTCAGTAGTCGATACCACCGTCTTCTTATTGCTACAACTGCCTCAAAAACTGTTGTTTTAACGAAAGATAAAGTGCGATTTATAATATTCATTTCTAGAATTGTGTTGTACATTGACTAATAAATAAATGCTCGGTAGGAGAGTACTATAGAAGGAGTGCAGCTATTTAATATTTATTTATTTAATTATTTATTTAACGTCTGTCCTACACAGTTTAAAAGCTGATTTACAAAGGAGGACCACTAAAAAAATCTAGCTGTAGATACAACAATGTACAATAGCTAAGTAAAGTTTGAAATAATATTGATATTACAACAACAATGTATTAATATTTAATAAAACAAACACTTTTGGTAACAAATTCAAATTGGGTATAAATTAAAATAATTAATGAACCAATATAAAAAAAAGGTAAAAAAAGAAAAGAAAAGAAAAGAAAAGAAAAGAAAAGAAAAAAAGAAAAAACTAATCAACAGATCATCGAAGAAGAATACAAAAATAAAATATTTCACCGTCCGTAGATAATTTTGGTGGAGGCGCCGGGTTGTATTAGTACTGACAAAATGTTCGTTGCCTGTTCGTGCGTACAGAACTGATGTGTTTTCAAACTAGTTACTCTTCCTTTACCTCCAGGGTCAACAAAACAATTCAGTACCATTCATGTTGAAGGACCCAGCAAACAAAATACTCGTGCTAAACGCGCGTCGTGTTCGGTTTTTATTGTACGAGACGTGACACACGCACAGACGGACGGACACACAGACGGACGGACACACAGACGCACAGACGGACGGACGGACGGACAGAAAAGTGATGTATATATCCGAGAATCGTTGTAGCTCACAGTTTATCAATGCATTTGTTTTACAATAAAATATAATAATATGAAATGTGAAGATACGATTTTGGTAAGTTCTGGGATTTTGGTGTCTCTCAGTTTTAAATGGCCCAAGTCCTGCGTTCACCGCACGAAACTTGTACATTTGCAAATACATCAATCACTGCTGTCCATCAATCTCAAATCAAGAGATGGTAGGGACGAGAATTTCGGGGTTTCGGTTAAGCTCAAGGTCAACTATATAAATCCCCCCACTCCACACTCCCCCCCCTTACTCTCATGGTTGGCCATCAAGGAACCTCATTTCAATGTAAACTCTCTCATTTCCGACATTTCCCATCGACGATTTCTATCCGTATTTTAAATTGAGACGTTTACTATGATATTGTTGTTTTGTGGTTCATAATGTTGAATTTGGAACACAAGCGACGACCTAAAGTTATTTTTGGATTTACCACCACTTCTCTAAGTAGGGGTGGGGGGGGGGAGGGTAGTGGCGCCATGTTAACGACTAGAAAGATACGAGTTTGTACAACGTCTAGCATCAGAAATCAGAATGTTCAACATGAATCCGTGTAGCAAGAGCAAAATGGAATACGAGTAAGAATCGAGCCCGAAATGAAATCCCGGAGATGTGAGATTGCAAAGACGTGACTCGCCACTTTGTAACATCTTTCTTACAATCTTCCTTGGCCTAAATCCCCCTTTACTTTGCGACCGGACGATAAACCAGCAGATGTTTAGCGGATTGGTACGCCTGGAAGGCGGGAGCACAGTTGCCAACTGTTAACTAGCGCTCCTGCTCGTTAGCGTAGAAGTAGTTTGGTTGGCGACCCTGGGCGTATAAGATAAGAACGACGACTGTTAATGTTGCGAGAGTGTTGAACAGCTGGGGAAGATATCGGGACTATCTACAAACTGACCGCATTTTGATTTCACAATAATGGATAAAATGTTACAAAACACTTTTTCGAAGGAATTTACGCTGTAGGTTATACATAATTTTTACTCAATATTACCCTCTAAAATGGAATTTAATATGCAAAGGCTGTTTGAGACGACTCAATATATGTATTGGTAGACCCTACACGTGGAGTAATTTATAAAAAAAATACTTTTTCGATGGAATGTGCTCTGCAGGTCTCATAACTTTCTGTCTAGACTGCCGGTGATGGGCACTAAACCAATGTGACCACGCTGCCCCGCACCTTCGACTTTTTTCTACGACGGTACACGCAGGGTTTTTGTTGTATTTGGTAGACTATGTAATATTATTCAAAACAATAGAAGTTTATCAAAATTAAATATTTAATTCTTTCAGTTTTGGAAATTGTATTTGGATGAGCGTAGCGAGCGTAGCGAGCGAAGCGAGCGAAGCGAAGATTCCATTCACTACACTGGAGAAAAAAATCCGGAATATTTTTTTTTTCTTTATTTTTTTGTATTTTTGTGTGTCTGTGAACACGATTCCGGCTAAACCAATACTCCAATTGCGATGAAATTTTATGGAGGTCTATGAAATCTCTGAACGAAGAACTGCACGGAGGGAAAAATCGATCGAAAAAATCATTTCTCATAAAAATCGCAATTTTACGATTTTTTTCGATTTAAAAAAAAAATTCTTCGACTTATAACATCTACATGCTTTATCTGATTGTAACGATTTTTTCACAGAACCTTAATTTTATGAATTTATTTATTCGTGTGAAATTTGAGCGCAATCAAAAAATGATTTCTTATGAAAATCGCAATTTTACGATTTTTTTCATTTTTAACATTTCTTCGACGAATAAAACCTACATGCTTATCCGATTGTAATGATTTTTTCACAGAACTTTAATTTTATGAATTAATATATTCGTGTGAAATTTGAGCGTAATCGAAAAATTATCTATTAAAAAAATCGCAATTTTACGCTTTTTTCGTTTAAAAAATTACGCTCATCCATCAACTGCGGCGGGACTTAAGCGTTTTCCTTGTGATATTACACACGGTTTACATTTTCAGTCTAATCCTATACAGCGATGACGTTTGGATTTGACTATCTCGATATCATTTATAATTGTTTGTTCCATTCAATTATTCCCCACTCAGATAAGCTAAACATGCTAATGTAGAATTAAATTAACCAACAACCTAGATATTCCCTGTAACTGATGTTGCCAGAGGACATATAATAATCGATGTCGGCTTGGGTGGCTCGCCGTTTGCTTACACCACCACAGAAGAGTGTTATTTATACCCGCCCTCTCAGACCGACGAAGCCGCTCCTAAAGGAAATGTTTCCACAACAAAAGAGAGTTTGGAAACTCACTTTGAATCACACGCGAAGAGTATTTCAAGCGGGAGTTCTTTCTTCTATTTCTCCGGCCACTCAGCAGCTCGATGCTACGTCACAACATATGGTGGAGGAGGGGAGGGGGGGGGTTGATTTCCAGGGCTGTCTATAATGTACACCCACACATGCTGTAACACTACTCTACTACCTGGCTTGTACGACTATTGCAGTTATTTTTTAAATAGCAAAACATTAAATACAAACATTGTATACATTTTCCCAGTAAGCCCGAAGGCTGTGGGTTGCACAAATTAAAATAACTTAGGTGTAAGATCATGAAGGCCGTCTGAACACTCGACAAATTGACTATTGCATCTAAGATTAGATTTGTTTGTAGATATAGTGGTAAGTAAAAAAAATTATCAACCACACTCTAAATAAAAGAGCGGAAAAAACACTCAAATCGAGTGAAATTTCGCTCCTTTTTTAGCTTGTATTTGCACCACTCTTTCTGAGTGACCACCACTCCTAGAATTGAGTGAAATAATTCACTCAATTATAGAGCGAAATTTTCACTCTGAAATAAGGGTGATAATCGCTAATAAAAGATCGAAATTCACTCAAATAATAGCGATATTTTGGCTTCAAAAATACTCTCTTTAGGCTATTAATAACTCAAACAGAAGCGAAAATCACTCAAAATTGAGACAAACTAACTTCCCTAAAAAATATCGCAATTCAATCAAAAAGTAGCGGTGGGAGGGAAAGGGAGATAAATCGCTCAAGTAGCTTTAAATTCAGTATACGTATTGCATATAGGTACACATGATATATTATGTTATTTTCAACTCATGTTAATAGGTCAATATCTTAAAACTACAAAATAGTATTATAGCAGCTGTATGCAAACATCACATTGATATGTAGATGGACGACTGCGTTCTCTCTCTTTACTGTGGACGCCCATGAAAAGGCATGCATATAATCATTTCCATTAAGTTTATCTAGGCCTACACATAATATATTATGTTGTTTTCAACTAAAACAATGAAAACACAATGAACTATTCGTGCATATAGAAGTACAACAGATGGCGACATTTAGGCCCTACCTTTTACTTTTCGGCGTTTTCCGCAGAAATGCCCTTCCTATTAGAACGTTGCACACTTCATCACTACACCAGTCATAACTATTTTTCCTTGAAAACTTACACTGGCAAATGGCAATGCGCACACGGTCACGAACTAACATACACTAAAATGTTACAAACACTTTTTCGAAGGAATGTACGCGTATGTTATACATAATTTTACTCAATATTACCCTCTAAAATGGAATTTAATATGCAAAGGCTGTTTGAGACGACTCAATATATGTATTGGTAGACCCTACACGTGGAGTAATTTATAAAAAAAATACTTTTTCGATGGAATGTGCTCTGCAGGTCTCATAACTTTCTGTCTAGACTGCCGGTGATGGGCACTAAACCAATGTGACCACGCTGCCCCGCACCTTCGACTTTTTTCTACGACGGTACACGCAGGGTTTTTGTTGTATTGGCAGATCTATGTAATATTATTCAAAACAATAGAAGTTTATCAAAATTAAATATTTAATTCTTTCAGTTTTGGAAATTGTATTTGGATGAGCGTAGCGAGCGTAGCGAGCGAAGCGAGCGAAGCGAAGATTCCATTTCACTACACTGGAGAAAAAAATCCGGAATGTTTTTTTTTTCTTTATTTTTTTGTATTTTTGTGTGTCTGTGAACACGATTCCGGCTAAACCAATGCTCCAATTGCGATGAAATTTAATGGAGGTCTATGAAATCTCTGAACGAAGAACTGCACGGAGGGAAAAATCGATCGAAAAATCATTTCTCATGAAATCGCAATTTTACGATTTTTAAAATTTTTAAAACATTCTTCGACTTATAACACCTACATGCTTTATCCCATTGTAATGATTTTTTCACAGAACCTTAATTTTATGAATTAATATATTCGTGTGAAATTTGAGCGCAATCAAAAAATTATTTATTAAAAAAATCGCAATTTTACGCTTTTTTCGTTTAAAAATTACGCTCATCCAACAACGCGGCGGGACTTAAGCGTTTTCCTTGTGATATTACACACGGTTTACATTTTCAGTCTAATCCTATACAGCGATGACGTTTGGATTTGACTATCTCGATATCATTTATAATTGTTTGTTTCCATTCAATTATTCCCCACTCAGATAAGCTAAACATGCTAATGTAGAATTAAATTAACCAATAACCTAGATATTCCCTGTAACTGATGTTGCCAGAGGAGATATAATAATCGATGTCGGCTTGTGTGGCTCGCCGTTTGCTTACACTCCACCACAGAAGAGTGTTATTTATACCCGCCCTCTCAGACCGACGAAGCCGCTCCTAAAGGAAATGTTTCCACAACAAAAGAGAGTTTGGAAACTCACTTTGAATCACACGCGAAGAGTATTTCAAGCGGGAGTTCTTTCTTCTATTTCTCCGGCCACTCAGCAGCTCGATGCTACGTCACAACATATGGTGGAGGAGGGGAGGGGGGGGGTTGATTTCCAGGGCTGTCTATAATGTACACCCACACATGCTGTAACACTACTCTACTATACCTAGCTCGTAGCCTATTGCAGTTATTTTTTGAATAGCAAAACATTAAATACAAACATTGTATACATTTTCCCAGTAAGCCCGAAGGCTGTGGGTTGCACAAATTAAAATAACTTAGGTGATAGACCATAGCAGAAGTCGTCTGAACACTCGACAAACTGGCTATTGCATCTAAGATTAGATTTGTTTGTAGATATAGTGGGTAAAGTAAAAAAAATTATCAACCACACTCTAAATTAAAAGAGCGGAAAAACACTCAAATCGAGTGAAATTTCGCTCCTTTTTTAGCTTGTATTTGCACCACTCTTTCTGAGTGACCACCACTCCTAGAATTGAGTGAAATAATTCCACTCAATTATAGAGCGAAATTTTCACTCTGAAATAAGGGTGATAATCGCTAATTAAAGATCGAAATTCACTCAAATAATAGCGATATTTTGGCTTCAAAGATACTCTCTTATTTAGGCTATTAATAACTCAAACAGAAGCGAAAATCACTCAAAATTGAGACAAACTAACTTCCCTAAAAAATATCGCAATTCAATCAAAAAGTAGCGGTGGGAGGGAAAGGGAGATAAATCGCTCAAGTAGCTTTAAATTCAGTATACGTATTGCATATAGGTACACATGATATATTATGTTATTTTCAACTCATGTTAATAGGTCAATATCTTAAAACTACAAAATAGTATTATAGCAGCTGTATGCAAACATCACATTGATATGTAGATGGACGACTGCGTTCTCTCTCTTTACTGTGGACGCCCATGAAAAGGCATGCATATAATCATTTCCATTAAGTTTTATCTAGGCCTACACATAATATATTATGTTGTTTTCAACTAAAACAATGAAAACACAATGAACTATTCGTGCATATAGAAGTACAACAGATGGCGACATTTAGGCCCTACCTTTTACTTTTCGGCGTTTTCCGCAGAAATGCCCTTCCTATTAGAACGTTGCACACTTCATCACTACACCAGTCATAACTATTTTTCCTTGAAAACTTACACTGGCAAATGGCAATGCGCACACGGTCACGAACTAACATACACTGACGAGTTAGTTGGTTTCGACGATGCTGACCGTTGATATATATTGGAATGCCCTACCTCGTTCTTTGTCATGAGTACATGCAAGCAATTATTACCAGTGACATGTTTGAAACGTCGCCGGTAAAATCTCTGCTATTCATCCCCTAGACTTGGCACCGATCAGGACAATATAGTAGACATACAATAAGAAGAAGCCCCATTCATCGCTTAGATAAATCTCAACACTAAGTTCTACAGTTTTCTGTACAACGATTTTCTGTTCAACAAATCCCGTTTTCTGACCAACGCTAAAGTAGTATAGTGTTCGTCAAGATCGTAGAGCACATTCTAGAGCTCTATTCATGAAGAATTACACGCCCACTTAACTTCCTCAAAAGAGCTTCTGACCGGACGCACGGACACAGGTCCTACTACTGTCACCAAATGGGATAAAAACATTGACTAGACCATCAACGCATCACACAAACAAAGTATTACCTGACCCGGCCTACCAAAGGGTTGAAATTATGTTTTCAGCATCTTTAGTAGAAACCACAAAATTCTTGGCGGCAGCCGAAGCAATCATTTGCCTTATTGTACCTTTGACAAGTACATGATTGGGAACCCTATTCATGAAGATTTGAAAGAAACCGCTAGCGCTCCACGATCTTGACGATTATAAACCCATGTCAACACCCTATTCAATGGGACAAACAATTGAACAAAGGAGCTCAAAGACTCCGCGACACCCCCTTCCCTTTCTTATTGTATAGTTGCCGGTATTTTTGCCCGCACCACCCATACAGGTGGACAGACATACAGACTCCCGGGTAGAAGACCCATTCAAGGGCGACAAGCAATGTGGCCAATTAGAAGTTGCATAATATTATTTTATACAAAAGGCTCTTCGAGGCACGAGATTTCTACATAGATTTTGCAAAATATGCTAGCGTCGACGCCGTTTCAATAGCTGCATCTTTGGCTGCATCAAATCGCTACGATATATATTTTTCTTTGTGAGTATAAACAATCAATTGCCCACAGAAGCAAGGATTAGGATCATTACGATTATATGCAGTTCTCTAATCATATTATTACACTATACCACAATGTTAATTACACTACGTTAATCAGGCTTATTTTCTCGCGGCCCAGAACTCTACCAGTAAAAAATACAAAATTCCACAATAAAATAAGTCGGCCTAAATGGCCAACAAAATTATGTAAAACCACAACTCCCGAAAACTCGAAACCGAACCAAAATTATTTTTATTCCCTGGTCTTGTTGAGTGGAGGAACACTGAAGTCACAACAATATTTGAAGTATATTTCCAGGAAAACATGCATTCATACGTATGTTTTTTTAAATATTAATGTACCCCACCCCACCAATAATCAGTTATGTAACCAGAGTGGAAAGACTCTGAATCCGAATTTATGTAATTACTTACAGGTCCGCGGTGGCTTTTTACAGTTTGGTTCGCAGTGCCAAAGCGTTATACTTATGCCATTTCAATTTTATTCAATTTTAATAATATATTCCGTCAACTGACATATATATGGTACACATGTGTGGCATGCACAACTACCAAAATATAAGACATTTTTCAAGAACTCAATATTAAAAAGCACAATATAAAATATGCCAATATTTACTACAATTCAGAAATTACAAAATCCATCCCGACCGTGGTTCGAACCTGGGTCTCCCTTTTTACCAGGTAGGCGCCTTAGCCATCTAGCTAGACCACCGAGACGGTATAACTGTCTAACTTCTGAATTATGGCTGGATTATAGATCTGAATGGATTTAACACTGTAACGAATTGTTGCCTTTGAACTGACCACCTAACATTATTTATAACTAGCATTACCTAACGCAGCTATGATCGAGAGTTTATTTATTATTTCTCGATTTGAACAATCCATCCCTACCGGGGTTCGAACACTGGTCAGTATGGATTTTTTAATTTCTGAATTGTAGTAAATGTTAACAATTCTACCTACAAGAGTGTTTACCGACCATCCAAATCGAGAAATAAAATATGCCATGGACAAATTAATATCACATAGACAAGTGCTAATTACATCAAAATCAAAATGACTGCAAAGTAAAACAAGCTGCACTTGAATGCCATGCTAGTCACTTCAGTGTTGAGGAATAGAGGAATGTGAGTCATTACATATGTTACAAAAGAGAGACATAATAGTCATTGACCGCTGTGACAATATACTAATAAAAATATATCAAGCTCAAGAGGTAGGTTTAGGAATTCCGTACTTTTTAGGTCAAACTTAAATGATTTGGTAATTTTTATTTTTGTTGTTGGGAGATTTTTGTAGAGAATATCACATAATATAATATGCTGAGTACTTGTTTTAAAATAGAAATGAGTGGGAAAAGGACGGAATGAAAACATTTAGTTATATTTGTTGGGTGGTGACGAGTGTGATAGATCGAGTTGGTGGGGAAAAGATGGAATGAACAGAAGTTAGAGCTGTTTGAATCTTAGCTTTTAATTTTTCTTCACCCTTATCCATCACCACTCATAATAAACTATAACTCAAAATAGTATTGCAATAATAGAGAATTTAAGAAACAAAACGAATCAATCGTCGTAATGATAAAGGTGGTTTCGAGATAATCGTTGCTGAATTTTTATGTGTGTCTTCACTTCACTTCCGCAAACTACAAGCAGATTTACCTGGGCCGTTACGTTTTACTTTTTATTCCTAGTACCATAATATGACTAACCGTATTTAATAGTACGATAAACGATTTATTTGTAAGGTGAAGTTTACTCACATGAAATTGATTTGATATTTGAATTGATAGAGCCAAATTCAGCCTCGACATGTAACTTCCTCCCAACAGTCACGTAACTCGCCGCGCTCTCCAATTAGCTGACTCACCCAATTTCAGTCGTAGAAATTAAGTGATTTTTATATTTTATGTTACAAAAGTTCTAATAAATTCAGTTTTTTAAAGTTGTTGTTTTCTGTCTATTCATACACCTGTTTATGAAGCGTGAAACAAGTTTGGTATTATGTGTTATCCCGCATAATAAGAAGTAGGCCTACGTTCATAAAAAAAAAAAATTCTCGTGGGAAACCTGCACAGGATCTCATCTTCAGGTGGCTAACTATCGGTGGGATGTCCGAGGGCTGTGTAAGAGGACGACTCAATCCCTTTCATTCGCATCAACGACTGAGGAAAACCCAGGACAAAACCTTCAATCAGGATTGCCGGTCTCGATAGGATCGAGCTCTGTCAGTAAGAAATAACTATGATACTCTGCAATACCTACAGTGTTGGCTCGAGCGCTTGCGCTCGATCTGATTCGGGAGGTCCCGGGTTCGAATCCCGTCGAGACCGGCAATCCTGACTGAAGGTTTTTTTCCGAGGTTTTCCTCAGTCGTTAATGCGAATGCAAGGAATTGAGTCCTCTTAAATATCCCTCGGACATCCCTTCACAATTGTCCTTTCCGCAATATACCTAGTTAGTCACGTTAAAAGGGTCACACCCCAGTAAAACACAGAGTGCAAATTGTGAGATAAATGTGACAAGTTTAAATCCATCTCGAAAAGCATGTTCGAAAGATTTTAGAAATGCATCGGAGAGCTCAAATGGGCCGACAATCAATTATCCTTTAACTCTCAGAGAGGAACAGGGTGTTGGTTCTCGAGTTGTCTTATTTTACTATGTAATGAGTACTCCAAGAGTTGTACTAAAATATAGCTTGGAGTACACACAGAGTTGTACCAATAAACTGCTAGGAGTTCTCACAGAGTGCTCATAGAGTTGTATCTGGTGATTGTCTAGAGTGCTCACAAAGAGCTCACAGAGTTGTACCAGAATACAACTATCTACGCGTCTGTAACGCGATCTAGGAGCAAATAAGCAAACGAAGCACTAAAATTAGATTCGACTTTTCATTTTAATATTATATTAAATACTAATTCTTATTATTTATTTCCTATTGCTACATCAATCGATAACCTGCAATTGGATACACAACATTGTAAATTGACATGGTTATAAAGTTACAAGTTTTATCATGGTGACTCGAACTCGATCCGACTGTGACACTGCATCTGAAAGCCAACACCTTAACCGTAGCGCCACAGAAGACGCTGAAGACGACAGGGAAATACCACCTATAGGTATACCACAGCAAATCGATGCAACTATAGTAGACAAATTGTGCACTTGCTCTGTGGCCTACTTACCTTAATTAATACGTGCATTGTTCTTGTGTTTAAATAGTATTGTTCAGTACTTGATAACAATTCTATAGTATTTTACTAATTAGTTACTCAATGATTGTATGGAAGCAGTAATTAATACTCTTTACCTCCTGAGCAAATCTTTGCTGTGTCAGAATACAAGGTGTTCTATATCACACGCTATAGTTTTTTAGCTAGAAGGACTTGGAAGTTTTAAGTGGCGAGGTAAATGCTTCACAATGAAAAATCTTCAGACTTCAGACAACTTACACAGGTCCTAAGCCTAGGGGAGAGCCACGGCCTACGCTCCTTTCACCCTACATGCCGAATACAGGCTTCCGTGCATGTAAACATTTAGAGTTTCGAAAACAAATAAAAAATTATAAAACGCAAACATTTTTAAGTTTGTGTTATATCTATTAATCGTCTGTACTAAGGTCAAGTCGTCATTACATTTCACTCAAAATCGTGGGCGTCGCCGTGTTCGAAACGGCCGCGGCGGGAACAAAACGAGGGTCCCATTTGTTTCATTTCGAGATAGAACAGTTGTATTCAGATTCCAGCACATAGCAAAAGATTTGTTATAACAAATGATCTTCATAACGGCCCTCTCTACAACCCCGGGCGGAAGGAACTTACAAGGCGGTGCCTTTAAAAATTTACACACAACCCCAAAAGGCGGGAAACATATGACATCTGTCACAGGGTGTTCACCAGTTTCGCCCGGGGCCATCCGATTTTCCTGACGAAAGTTTTTCAGGCTTTTTTTCGAAATTTTGATCGAATGCAGGGGTTGAGTCAAAAACTCCGTAACCCAAAATTTAAATACTTGTTTGCGATTGCCCCTTTGGCCCGTTTTAAAAATTTTTAAAATAAAAATTGTATTGTTTTAAATTGTTTCCAAATTACCCCCAACCCGAAATTTAAATCGCTATTTAAAATTAAATACCGACTTTTTTTGGGGACGATTTTTTTGTTTTGCGCAGGGGTGTCTGAGCCGCCGCCCTTTTTAAAAATCTTTTAATGGGGGATGATTTTAAAAACGTTACACCAAAAACCCAAAAATAATAATTGCAGTTAAAAGGGACTAAAATTTTGTGAGCTTGTAATCTAAACTTTTATTTTTGATATCGGGTTTTTATCACTGAAGATTTTTTCACCAGATAACCCAAAGGGGATTTCAAAACTATTGGAAAAGTATTTTAGTTTTTCTCGGGTTTACATAAAATTACAAAAATGAAATAATTGAAAATATTATAATCCCGGGGAAAATTTTGGGTTTTTTGTTATACTATAAAACCGGGAAAACACATGAAGTCCAAAATTTGCATTAAAAAGTAAAAATGTCTTAAATAAAATTATAAAAAAAACAGTCGGGTTTTTTAATTTTTAATTGGGGGGTTTTAAGGATCTGTCTGGTAAGCCTACCGAGTTTTTTTTTTGCAAGAGAGGTAAAAAATTGAAAAAAATTTTTCTTCCCCAAATTACCATTTTTATATTGCTTTTGCGTAAAATAATATAATCAAAATTGTTTATACTTCTCAAATGGGCACTAAAACCCCGCACTGTGAGGAATAAAAAAAAAAAAAAAAATGCTTTTACTGCTCGAAAATACTCTCAAAGTCATCACAAAATGTGGGGAACTTTTGAGGCAAATAAAAAGTAGTATCAAAGTGACAACTCTGTTAACACTGGGTGAGTAATTTTTTTAGTTATATTAGGGTTATCGGAGTTGAAATTTTGAGGTAACAAGGGGGAAAAAATAATTTTCTCACAAATTATCACATTGTGTTGGGATAAAATAACGTCATGGGTTTACTTATCAAACCCCTCTAAAACACAACTCAATGTGGAAATTCAATTAAAAATAAAACCAAAAATATGTGGCCCCCCGGACACCACGCTTAAATCACCCGAAGAGATGAAAATACAAAAGGATACAAAGTGACAGTTCGGGATCACTTTTGGAGTAAAAATAAATATTTTTTTTTGGGAAATGCTCTGTGTGTTGATGGGGAGGTCACAAAGTGATGATTTTTTTTTTAAATGAAAATTGATTTCAGTCAAAATTATCCCCAAAAATTACTCACTATGTGTGGGGGCCCCGATTTGTGAGCTTGTGACCAAAAAAAACCACCCCGGGAGAGCTCTTGTTTTTACTGGGACCGGGTTAAGGGTACAAAAATTACAGGTGGGCCACCCTACAAAAATCTTTTTTGTTTTAAAGGGCCCAGGGTAATCGTAAAAACCATCCCCCCAAAAAAAAAAATGGGTGAAAAAATTTTTAAAAATTAAATAGTTTTACACTACAAACTCACGGGAATCGCCCCCGGGGAATCGGCCGGGGTCTCCCTCTACCCGGGCAGTGATATAGGGGTTGATAATATTTTTCTTATCGGCCTATCTATTTTCCCGTTTGGGTTTTAAAACGCCCCAATCAAGCAGAGGCCCTGACTTTTTTCAAACATTTTTGATCCCCCACAAAAATTTTCCCGAAAATAAAAACTAAATCTAATTTTTAAAGGTATTAAGGGGCCTTTTGTTTGTTTTTTTTTCCAAAAAAATTTTCAATATGTCCTCACTTTCAGTATCGGCCTAAATGCCCCGGTTTTTTAAAAAAAAATTTAAATTTTAAAAATTGGGAAATTTTCGATGACAATGTGAAAGTCTCAAAAAAAACCCAAAAAAATACATTTTTTTACCCTATCACCTCTTTAGCCCCCCGCGAATAGTGAAATAAGTTTTGGGGTTTGGGTTTGGGTGAATTTTTTGGGGGTTTTTAAAAGTCATCCATTTTACTTGTAGATCGATTTTTTAAAACCCATCGCAAGTAGAAAGTTTTTTGTGGGTTCTAACCCCAACCCGGTTCGGATACAAGAAATTTACGAAAAAAAATCGAAGCAAAATTTTTAACAAAAAGCAGATTTTTCACTAAAGCCCGGTCAAAAAATATTTAAAAAAATTTACGCAAGAAAGTTAATTGGTCGAATTGGGCACTCATTTTTTTATTTTTGTGGTGACCTTTTTTTGAGTGTTGCATACACTTTTATTACGTTTATTCGGGGGGTGTTCACCCAAAAACGCCCCTACGTGTCAAAGGGGAGTTTCGGAGGTATTGAAATTTCGGAAGGTTTAAAGTAAAAGGTTGTAAAAACTTTTTAGAAATTATTATTTCCGTAGGCCCTATATTTTTTGTTGTAATATGATTAATTTGATTTCCCGGTCGTTTTAAATTTAAACCCAGGCCCGGGTTAACACCCCCTCAGTACGTAAAACTCCCGCCCCGTAGATGGGGAATTTTTTTTTGGGAGGGAGATCCCCAATAGGGCTTGGCAAATCTTTAAACCCTTTTAATTAAAAACCCCGCACAAATAACGTTTCGTCGTTTATAAGTGCCCTCCCTTATAAAATTTATGCAAAAATTACTTTTAAACCCTTTAAGTATTGATTTGAAAAACAATGCACTTTTGTCAAACCAAAAAAAAACCCCTTCTTACATTACCCAGTTTTATATAAAAAATTAAAAAAAAATTTTAAAGAAATTTTCCTTATTTTCCCTTTTATTATTCTTACCCTTTTTTTTTTGTACAAAATGACCCCACATCGCCCCCACCAACACCTTCTTATATATACAAACATCGTTTCGCCCGTTATTAATTAGTGCATCAATTTTTAAAAAAATAGGATAATTAAAATACTTTTTCCCTTTTTTTGTCACTTAGCGTTTTTTTCCCTTTGGAAAAAATTTATGAAGTCGGGAAAGCATGGGTGCTGCAAAAGAAATTTAAATTTTTTTGAAATATCGGGTTTTAAAATGTAAACTTAAAAAGCTAAGTGAAAAACATGTAGTAACCCACATGGTTTTATTTCTCTCTATTATTTACAGTCTATAAAATCCAAAAAAATTTACAGCGATTCCATTCCCCATAACTAACTTGAAAACACTGGGCTTTGCAACAATGAAAACATGAAAACCAAATTAAAGAATTCCCCCCGGTTTTGTTATAGGAAAACAACAAACTATACATCTTTGGGCCCCTTTTTTTTTAAAATTTAAAAAGTCGTGTTTATTGAAACCCAACAATTTTTTATCTGACATTTCCCAAATTTTAAATAGGTAGTTTCCATTTTAAAACCTTTTTTAAACAAGTTTAGGTCTTTGCCCCCACCTGTGAAAGGGGAAAGTTAAAAAATAGTTTATGCCGGTGTGTTTGTGTTTTTTTGTTTTCCTTTTAAAAAAGGAAAAAAATTGATGGTGCCAATAGAATAGCAAAAAAAAAAATTTATTTTTTTGAATGGAGAAAAATAAAAAAAGGGAAAATGTTTTTAAAATTTACTTTAAAAATTTTGTTACATAGGTTTAAAATAATTTTGGGAATGAAAAATTTAAAATGTATTTTCCCCTTTATCATATGAGGGAAATTCTTTTATGATTGGCAAAAGATAAAATTTGGGTGTGCAAAGCATTTTTTTTGGTTTTCGGGGAGCATTTTTGAAAACTTTTATAAATATTGCTATAAAATCACTTTAAAATTTTTGTTTTTTGATAAAAATGCGCGTTGTAAATGGTAAAAAAATCCCAAAACTTTTACGCTATTCTTTGGAAACCTATCCCCCAATTTGCGTTAAATTGTCAGCAATCCCTCTGCGGGCGCAATTTAAAATGGGTGCTTTCCCACCCCCATCCTTTTATTTTTAAACCCATTCGTCAAAAAAAAATCATAACTTATTGTATCTTTCCCACTGTTTTTTTCCCAATTTTTTAAATACCAAAAACCCTAAATGCGCAGCAATTTTAATCATGCTTTTATCAATTCTTTAAAACCGTTTTTTTATCGAATTACCCCTATAAATTCACATTTACATAATATTTTGTAACAGCAATTATATTTAAAATATTTAAAATTCTCTAACAACGGCTATTATCCCCCCAAAAAGTTTCAGTAAACTAAAAAATTAAAAAATTATCCTTCAACCACAATTAAAAAAATGGGAATTTACGTTTTACAAATCTTAAATCATGAACAAGTATTATAAAATTTAAAAAATTTTTTTACAAAAAATATAAAAATTTTAAAACTTAAAATAAAAAAAGTATAAATTAAAAATAACGACCTAAAAAACCCGATGAATGAAAAAGCCCTGCCCGTACAAAAAATAAAAAAACATTGAAAAGGTGATAAAATTGAAAATGAGCCCCAGTCAGTAAACGGAAATAAACGCTTTTTTAAACCCCGGCCCAAGTTCGTAAAACTATACCAAAAAATTAAAAATACACATTGGGCCAAATTTAAAACCAAACACAAATACTTTATACAAATCTTAAAAAATTACATGAGAAGTTTTAATCAAAAAAAAATTCCCAACAAAAAATTTAAAAACTTGAAAAAACCCCCAAAAGTAAAATTTGTAAAAATAACGACCAAAAAAAACCTGATGAATAAAAAAGCCACTGACGTACAAAATACAAAACTAGTGAAAAGGTGAAAAAAGTTTTAAATGAGTCAGTCAGAAAAACGGTTTTAAAACACTTTTTTAAACCCCGTAAAGTGTCGGGTCACTTACCAAAAAATTTAAAAATACACTTTTCGTCAAAATTTTCAAACCACACAAAATACGTTATAAAAAATCTTAAAAAACATAGCAAGTATTATCAAAAAAAAAATTAAAAACAAAAAATTTTAAAACTTGAATAAAAAAAATATAAATGAAAAAATAACGCCCAAAAAAAACCTGGGAAGGGAAAAGCCACTGACGAAACAAAATAAAAAATAGTGAAAAAAGGTGAAAAAAGTGTTAATAAAGCCGTCATTTAAACGGGTTTATAAACAGCTTTTTTAAAACCGCCAAGTGTCAGCAACTATCCAAAAAATTAAAAATACACTCCCGCCCAAAATTTAAAACAACAAAAAATACGTTAACAAATCTTAAATACTGAGCAAGTATTATCAAAAAAAAAAAAATTACAAAAAAAATTAAAATTTTAATAACAAAATTATAAATGTAAAAATAACGACAAAAAAACTGATGAATGAAAACCCCCCTGACGTACTAAAATCAAAACTAGTGAAAAGGTGATAAAATGTTTAAATGGGGTCAGCCCAGTAAACTGGTAAAAAACGTTTTTTTTTAACCCGTAAAGTGTCAGTAACTATACCAAAAAATTTAAAAAAATACACATTCGTCATTCAAACCCCCCCCAACAAAATACGTTATCCCAATCTTAAATACATGAGCAAGTATTATCAAAAAAAAAAATTAAAAACCAAATTTTTAAAAACTTGAATAAAAAAAATTTAAAAAATTAAAAAAACGACCAAAAAAACCTGTGAATAAAAAAGCCACTGAGTCCAAAATAAAAAAACTAGTGAAAAGGTGAAGGGGCCAAACAATTTGTTTTGGGGTCTTGTTTTCGGTTGATCGGAAAAAATGAAAAAACATCAATCGACACATGAATTTTTAAAAGGGGAGTGTTTTCTTGAAAATCTTGTTGATTAAAATTTTTATGTCTTAAGTTGGCCCTTTAGTCGATAAATTTATGGAAAATTTTGGTTGGGAAAAATTTACTTAGGTTGAAACGAGACTTGTTTAAAAGCTTGGAGTCGTATGTTGTTGAAAAAGTGTAGAAAATGTTTTTGGGTAAAAATTTTTAATATTTTTTTGGAAAACAAAAAAAAACAAAAAAAATTGTTTGAATGCGTTTAATTTTGTTTAAATTTTGGGGGACGTGATGTGGATTCCACCCAATACCCGTAGTCCAAAGGGGGGGACGAATCAAGGTTTTATGGTACGTACACCCATACTCATGGAAAAGTTTTTTTCTTGTCCATATTTTTTGGGTGAAAAGTCCCAGTAGCCCCCAAAATTTTGTTTGAAAAAACCCGAGAATTCTTAGGGGATTTTTTAAAAAAAGTAAAAAGGTGACATTAAAACACAGTTTAGGGGACATGAACCCCAGGCCCCTCTGATGGAATCAACCATTTTTTAGAGAAAGCATTATTATCATAAAAAACATGCAAGATTTACAATTTAGTCGTGCTTTCAAAAAAAACTTTGATAGCGTTACCAGTCACTAGCCTATAAGCCATGACCTACGTGAGGCCCGCATTCGAAAATCTTTAATCAAAAAATGATCTTTTTTTACCCTGCCACATTATGGCAGGCAAAATCATATCAGGGGACATCAATATTTGGCCTATTTTCCATTCTTTCACAATTTCCCAGAAGGCATCGAAAAAAAGGGTTTTTTTTAAAAGGGGCCTTTTATGGATCTTATAAAAAACAAGGAAATAGAAACTTGAAAATTAATTTCCCAAACAATTTAAAAAAAAGAAAGTTTTTGGGACAAGTAATAATTTTTTAACATCAAAATTCCTTAGGAAATAAACCAAAAATTCCCAATCCCCATCCCCACCCGGGGAAAACCAAAAACCCCCGGTCTCCAGATTCCAGTCGGGGGTTTTCCCCCAAGATAGCGAGAGGGTTTAAATTTCCCATAACATCGGGGAATCTGGATTTTTTGCGGGACCTGAAAAACCGCCCAATTTGGGAGACGGGGGGTTCGTACCCGCGGGAGGGGGATTTTTTGGATTGGGTTTTTCCATAATCAATAAAACCCCTACGGGAGTTTTTTTATCGATTAATAAAAATTGAAAAAATATTTTTTTATTTTTTTGCAAATTTACCATAGCAGTTTTTTACGGGTTTTAAATTTAAACCTTATTCTTTTTTTCCCAAATAAGAAATACTTGCGAGGGAAAACGAAAAAGTAATGAATTTCATGCATACAAAAATCTTGTAAAAAACACCCCAAAAACTTTTTTAAATCTACAAAAATTTTTTTTTAAATAAAAATAGTTCGTGTCAATTTTTTTTTCCTAACTTTGCATAGATGCATTTACGGGGGAAAAAGTGAATTTAATTTTTAAGAGTGGGGAAAAAGGGGTACGTGAGTTTCGCCCTTTTTTATATCTAAATGCGTTTGAGTGTGTAAGTTTTTTGGATGAGGTAGCGGGGCAAAGGCATTTTTTCCTTTTCACTACACTGGAGAAAAAAACCCGGTTTTATTTTTTTTTTTATTTGTTTTTTTTGCCCTTTTTGTTAACACGATTCCGGAAAACCGTACTCCAATTCGATGAAATTTTTCTGGAGGCCTTCAAATCTCTAAATTTTGGGAACTGCCCTTTTTTTGGGCCGAAATTCAAAAATTTTTTCCCCTCATGAAAATGGGGAAATTTTACATTTTTTTTTTTCTTCTGCTTAAAAACACCTACATGTTTAAAATCCAAATTTTAATGATTTTTTCCAAAACCCTTTTTTTAAGAATTAAATATATCTGAAAAATTTGGTACTAATCAAATAATTTTTTTTATGAAAATTTCCCAATTTTACGTTTTTTTCCCTTTTTTTAAAATTTACTTTTAAATTAAAAAAAAAAAAAAGTTAATTTTTTTTTTTTTAATTTGTTTTAAATTTAAAAAAAAAAATTAAACAAAGTTCTGATTTTTTCACAAAAACAACAAAAAACCCGAAAAAACACATGGCAGCTCAATTCACCAATTACGCTCATCCAACAACGCGGCGGGACTTAAGCGTTTTCCTAGTAGTTTACATCTATAGTTAACATCACTGCCTCCTAGATGCTCATCGTGGCTCCTCGAGCCAGTGATTGGTTTGAGCGTAGCGAGCGTAGCGAGCAAAGCAAAGATTCCTTTTTCACTAAAATGGGGGAAAAAAAATCCGCGATGTTTTTTTTTTTTTTTTTTCCCTTTTTTTTCTGTTTGTATTATTGTTGTTTTGTTAACACTTTCCCGGGCAAAAAAACCGTCCCCAATTTGGCGATAAAATTTTAGGGAGACCTTCAAAATCTCTGAACTTAAAAACTGCCACGTTTTTGGGGCGCAATGGGAAAATTTTTTCTCAGAAAATCGCCTTTTTTACAATTTTTTTCGATTTTTAAAAAAATTTCTTCGACTTATAATACCTACATGCTTAAATTCTTTTTTAATTTTTTTTTTTCACAGAATTTTAATTTTTTAAAATTTTAAGATATTGTTTTAAAAATTTGAGCGAAATAAAAATTATTTCTATAAAAATAAAAATTTTTACAGGTTTTTTTTTTTTAAAAACAAGTTTTTGATTAAAAAACACCTACAGCTTTATCCTATTGTAATAAATTTTTCACAAAACCCTTAAATTTTTATAAATTAAATATATTTTTGAAAAATTTGGGGCCAAAAAACGAAAAATTATTTTTTTATAAAAATCGCTTTTTCGATTTTTTTTATTTTTTAAAAAGGATTCAAAAAAAAAATTAAAAAATAATTTTAAATTTTTGTTTTTTTTTTAATTTTTTTTAAAAAAAATTTTCGCCCTTTGTAATAATTTTGTCCCCAAAAACAACAGAAAATCCTCAAAACACAATAAATGGCAGTTTAAAGCCCCAAATTCCGGTCATCCAACAACGCGGGGGGATTTAAAGGCGTTTCCTAGTTTTAAACAAATACGAAATAATATTTTGAACGTTAATTTTTTTAAAACCCAAAAATGTAGTATGACCCCAATTATTTTCAAAATTTGGATTCCCTTTTTAGAGTATTCTAGGCTGTGACCCACACCATTTCCTTGTAAAAGAACGTTATCATTTTTTTATACTTCCGCAAAAATTGTATAACAGGCCCTTCATTTACAGTTTAAATCGAAAAACAAAAAGGGTAAAAATTGGGTTTTTGCTGAAATACTTAATAAAAATTATTTTTTAATTAAAATTTTTAAAAAGTGGGAAAACCCGTGGAATTGAGGTAACTACCCCCAAAAAATGGATAATTTGCAGACTAAGAATCGAAAGTTTTCTTGTATTTTTGATAATTTAAACTTGAAAAAGGCCTCCCTACCATAGAATTGGGACATTTTCATTTTCACCACCGTGGCGAAAAGGGGAAAGGGGAAGGGTTTGGGTTTTTTCCTTATCATGTTTTTTCATATGTTCATCTGAATCTTAAATTTGAAAGAATTTTCTTTTTAACAAATCTATAAAAACACCTGTATCCCAAACCCTTCTTTTTAATTTTTGGGGGGGGGGTTTCTACCATTGAATTATAAACATAATGCTGTTTTAACTATGTTTATTTCCCCCGATGTTTTGGGGAGTTTCGTGGGAAAACAAGTAACAGAAAAATTTAAAATCAGACTTTGTACGGGTGTATAAAAAAAAAAAAAGTTTGATTTGTAGATTTTATTTGTGAAGAATTATTATGTTGCTTTTCTGTGGGGAACTAAAAACGCCCTGTGAGCCTCCAGTAAAAACCCCGGCGCCTAGGGCAAGCGCAACAACGGGTTTGGGGATTCTAATATTAACAAAAAAAAACATATCAGTTACCACTACCCCATTTTGAACGAAATTTTTAAGATTTGTTTATTACTTTATGCAAAAAAATTCAACGCACGTGTAGTAAACGGTGTTTTAAAAATCGTGGAAAAAAAAATATACATTTTTTTGTAATCCCGCAGGGCTCAAAAGGCAGACCCACCCGTTGATTGGCTACCGTACGCTCTCCCACGGCTTACAAAACCAAAATTAGCGCGCGTGTTTGGACTGGATCCGCGCATTAAACTAGATTATAACAGGATTTTTTAAAACCCGTTATTGAAAGGGAAGGTTTTAAGGGGAATTTAAAATTTTTTGACCTTAACTCACTCCCCTTCGACATGTAAACTATTTAAAATTTATCAATATTTTTGCTAAATCTGTATTCTTTTATTAAAACATAAAACCCTGCCCGGCGTAAACCCTTTGCCCTTTTGTGGGTTTTTCAAAAAATAAAAAAAAAAATTTTTTGATCAAAACTTTAAAGGGACCAAAAGCCCAAAATAATGGGCTACTTTTCTTATAACTTGCGATGAAAAACAACTGTCATTCGTTTACTTGTTTTTTTTAAATTTACACAAGATTGCAGTCGTGGTAACATTGTTTTTTTTGACTAAAGGGAAAACAGGAAAGAAAGTCATTTTGCCCATTTTCAAACATGAAAATTACAAATTAAAAACAAAAAATAAAAGCTGTTCGGAAAATTCCCCCCAAAGCAAAACGAATAGTCTTTCACCCCCATTTAACTTTTTGGGAAGGGGTGACTTTTTTTAGCTATAAACAATTTTGAAAAGACAAATATGAACCCAAACACTTTTAGACCACCAGGAAGACTTTTTTTAAAAAATCTATAAAAAAAATTGTTAAAAAATTATTGGGTTTACGAACCCCAAAAATGAACTTTATAGAAAAAAAACCAAAAAACCCATTTGCCCCTCGCGTTTTCACAAAATCGCTGCCGGGGTGGTTAAAAAAAGTAGGGCCCCGGTCCGAAGGGTAGGGTTTTCTACGACTGTGATTTTTGAACCCCGCATAAGGAAAGGGGTTTTCCCCGTAATGTCCTTCATTTCATGGGTCATCGATCACACCACTCCACGTCTCGAATAGCCAAAGTGGGGGTTATAAAAAGTCTTCACGAGACAAACTGTAACCGGCACGCTCGTAAGCACGCAAATTAAAAATGTACAAAGCTTTTTGGGGAAAAAATTTTAAAATACATACAAAGAAAATTTTAAAAAGCACGTGGCCCCTTTTTTTTATGCAGAACCCCTTATTATTTTTAAAAAAGAATCTAGCATGTAAAACCCTCATTACAACCCCCAAAAGGGGTTTCGCATAAAACCGACGCAACGGGAACAAGAAGGGCTGCTCCCGTCGCCCTTGGGCTTTACCCCTTAAAAAATGGTGGGTTAGTGGGTTTAAATAAAGCAAATTTTTGTTTGTTGTGTCCTGAATAAACAAACTGATCAAAGTGGAAATTTTTGAATTTGCATTGTTTTGATTCAATTTTTTTCCAGAGCGTTTACCCTCTTAATTTGAGGCTTCCAAAAGTGCCGAGTACAGTTTGTTTTTGGGAACAATTCCTCCAAAAAATTGGTTATTTTTGACTACGAATTCAAAAAAAATTTTTTAACTTTTTCTGGGGGGCCTGCCGGGTGCAATTCTGGCCCTTCCCTTTGGTGTCTATGAAAGGGATATTCAGAGTCGGACGCTAAAGCTCAAGCAAAAAACTGTTGGTAATCAAAAATCATATTATTTTTTTAAAAGAAAATTGGCAGCACAGAAATTCCCAAAATTTCTTTTACTTGTTATAGAATTTCCAAACACGCAATGCAGAAAGTTCAGGGTCAAAAAACTAGTTCAATTTAAAATTTAAACATGACAAAATTGGCTGTGTGTTTACAAAAACCCAAAAACCAAAAAATACATAAAACCCTAGTTTAAAAGTATTATTTTATTAAAACCCCCAGCCTTTTTAAAAGTTCAAAATATATTTTTTTTATTTTTTGGTCGAGGGGAAATTTTTTCCCCTATTGCTACTTTTTTTTAAAAAGATTTTTTTTTGGGCTAAGTTTTTTCCAAAAAATATACCATTTGGGTGGCTTTATATTTTTTTTTTGTAGGGTTTTTACTTTCTTTGACTTTTAGGATGTTTGGGATTTTGAAATCTATAGCTTTCGTATATTTTTTAAAAACTTCCTTTTTTTTTCTTTTGATGGACAAATCCCCAAAAGTACCGGAAAATAAATACACTGGAAAATGTAATATTGAAGATACAAAATTTCCAAAAAAAACACATTCTATAGTCAAAGATGAGGTTTTAAACCACAAAAAAAAAAATATCAGCCATTTCCCCAAAGGAAAACTTTTGGAAAAAATTACACCAAAAATCGTCAAAAAAGTAACAAAAGAGGGAAAAAAAGCATCAAACCAAAAAAATTTAAAAAAAATTTTTTATCTTTTTAAAAACCCGTGATTAATTATCATACTCCCAAACTAAATTTTTTTTTGCTATTTTGGGGGTTTTGTTTTTTGTGAAACACACAGCCTTAAACCCCTGTAGCTTTGTAGATCATTTTTTGAAACATATCAGTGGAAACCCCCACCCCTACTAAGAATACGAACCAGTGGGACGATTCCCGGGATTACTTTTACATAAAAAGTTCAAAAGCACGGTTAGGAAAAGGGAATCGAAATATAGACATTGTTTTTTAAACCCGCCCCCGCTCAGAAGGCAAACCCAACCCGTTTTTGGGTACCGTACGCTCTGCCAAAGGTTTCGAACCAATGACGCGCGTCCCCATTGATGGGTAGCGCGACATTCAAATATGTTATAAAAGGGTTTTTTTAAAAAAATTTGTTTTTGCAAGGGAAGGTTTTTTAAAAAATTAAAAATTTTTTGATATTAAAAGCATTCACCTTCGTACATGTAAACTATCAAAAGTTCTCCTAAAACCCTTTTCCCCGAAACCCTTTTCGGTCAGCTTTTTATTGAAAAAAAAATCAAATAAAAATTTTTTATCCCCACTTTGAACACTTTTTAAGTCATAATAGTTTAAATTTTAAAAAATTATTTTTATTTTCTTGCGATTTTAAAAAAACATTCATAGTTTTTTCTAATATAAAATTTAAATTTTCGTAAAAGAATTGCATTCCCAATTGGGGAAAAAAATTTAAAAATAAATTTTTTTTTGGAAAAATTTCTCCCCTTTTGAGCCCAGGGTTTTGAATTTTTTCCCAGAGGATGGCTTTTCCCAATCGTAAAAAACGGGGAAAGAGATAAATCCATCTCGGGGAAAAAAACAGTATGTAGAGGGATATTATCCCAATATCCCCAAAAACCACAGGCGTGTTTTTTTCCCCCCCCCGGGCCCTCGGAGCCTTTTTTTTCCTTCCCTCGACGACTTTTCCCCCGACGATGACGACGCCCTGAAAAAAACCCAACGATTTAAAGAAACCCCGACGTGAAACCAGGGGCGTCGGAAAAGTTTTGAAAGGGTTTAGGGGGGGGGGGGGGAAATCCTTAGTAATTTTTTATGGACAAACTGGGTCTGGACGAAGCCCCACCGCCGGAGGCCCTTTTAGGGGAAAAAAAATTCACTATACTACAGTTTAATTTTGTCATGCTTTTAAATGCACTCGGACTCTGTAAACGATGTTTTACATCAAATATCTGCGATCTAAATACTAAAAAAATCAAAAAGTTTTTTGCCCATTTTAATAAAATTTAAAAAAAATTGTTTTTGTATGTAAAGGGCGAAAGCAAAAGGAAACAATTTTTTTTTTACCCTCTTCTTAAAAAAAAATTTCTGAATGAAGGGGTTTAGTACGTTTATATTTAAAATTTGGGGTTTCAATTTTAAAACTTTAAAACACCATAAAAAAAACGAAACCCCCTAACGCAAACTTAGAAAATTTACTTTTCACTTGGCACTACACTACTTTCACTCCAAGAGAGATTATCTTCCCAAATTGGGCCCCTTCGGGCTTCGCTATAAACAAAAGTAAAACACCCTCCAAAAATGACTGAACAATGAACGCATAACGATGGGGACACGGAAACGCACCAAATTTCCCCCAAATTGGTCTGCCAAAATAACTTAGCAAAACAATTCCCAAAAAGGGGTTTGGTTAGAAAGGAGTCCCGATTCAAAGTGTCCAATCTTTTTGGTGAGTGAAACCCAAAACACAAAAACAGACGGGGTGGCTGGTTATAAAAAATAGTCGGATAGACCCCGGGTTTTTTTTCCCAAAAAGTAGAGTAGATTCCTTTATTTTTTTAAATCTAAAATCTGGGGCCCCCCTAGGCCCCCTTGGCATGAAAAGTAAAGGGGGTCAATGCCCCCCCCCCCCCTGTTCCGCCGCCCTGGGGAGAACCCCCTCGACCCCTTTTACCATGTGGGTGGGAGGGAAACCCCACGAGATTTTTCCCGCCAAATCCCCCAAAATGGGTTTGCATTATGCCTACGGTGGAGCATTTAAAGGAAAAAACATAAAAAAAATTAAAAAAATTTTTTTTTGTATTCAACCCCAAAAAGTCCTTTTTTGGGATTTTTTTAAAGCGAAAAAATTTCTAACTTAAAAAAAATTTATTAAAAATGAAAACGCTGTCCTGTAAAAAAAGATACCCCTCTCTATTTAAACAAAATCGACAAAACAAAAATAAAGATTCTTCCACTCCACTCTTGGGAAATTTTGATGTTTTCTACCAAAATTTCTTTGTGGGGGAAATATGCTTTTTCCCCAAAAAAAAGTTACACCACTCCCAAAATATTTCCCGGGAAATCCCCAATGTTTAAAATTTGGGCCCCAAAGTAAACTAAAAAAAAACAGTTTTTTTGGTGCAACGTATTTTTAAATTTATATAATTCCAAAAAGACCTCCAATTCCTTTTTTGATGGACTTCTTTGTGTAACAAAATTTTTATGCACTCTTAAACCCCCCCTCATTATGTTGTCGTTTGGGCCCCACCAAAAGTCAATGGGAAACGGGCCTTTTTGATTTGACGTTGATTTGCGGGTGTTCGCACCAAGGGTTTCTAATTTTACATTTTGCATGTTTCCCTACCCCTGATTGCTACATTTTTCCCCCATTAAAAATACGGGGGGGGGGGTCTTTGGGTTTGGGTTTTCACCACTCGCGGGTTGCGTCGGGGCCTAAAAGGGGTTTGGGTTGGTCGCTTTTGATTTTCTGTCCCCCCCCTGAAAAACGTTATACATAAATGAGGGGGGTTTGAAATCTAAATTTCAAATTTTTTTTATTTTTTTTTAAAATCAATATTAAAAATTTTTAATGAAATGCTTTAATTTCACTAGTAATTTTTAAATTTTAAAAACTCTGTTTTTAGTCGTTTTTTAAAAAGCCGACCAAAAAATAGTTTTTCATCGTGAGATAGAAAAACCCCCACAGATCGACGGACGGAAAAGAGAAAATTTTTGTGCTGAAAAAAAGGGGGGGGGGCCCCGTTTTTCTGCTTTTAAAAAACACTGGGTTTAATATAACCAAGCTTGGAAAGTTATTTAAAATGATCCCCAATATAAAATCACGAAATTTTGAAAATATTCACATTTTAACCAATTAGCATTTAAGCCTTTCCCCGTATGTACACTTTTTTGCGTTTCCCTCCGTCAAAAACGGGTTAAAAATTTGTATCCCTCTTTGTATCGGGCAAACCCCCGCCAACAAAGAGATTTGAAAGTGGGAAGAAATATATTTTTTTATTTTGTATTCTTTCTTCGGCGGGCCTGTTGACCAGGGAGCTTCCCTCCTCCCTTTTTATGTACTAAATATAGGCCTTGCCGCTCCTAAAATGTATATATATATGATCACAAAATTACATGATTAATGTTTTTGGGGGAAACTTAAGTTTTTTATAGACATGGGAAAATACTTCTTTTTTACTAGAAATTTATCCGGGGGGGGGGGTTTTGTGGGCTCTGTGGGGCAAAAATTGTCAAAGGGGGGGGCGTTGATTTTTTTAAGGTAAAAAAGTATTAACTTGGGCCCCCACTTACTCATCCCCACGAAAAAATTACCATTTTTTTTATTATTAATTTTTAAATTTTTATTTTTTTAAATTTTTAAATTTTTATTATTATTATTTTTTCAAAAAATTAAGATACATAGAAACCTTAAAAAAGGGTTTAAAAAAAACAGAGGGGCCTAGCCCTATAGCAATTTTTCCGGGTTCCCCTTTATTACAACTAAAAAAAAATAGGATACAATAATTGCAAAAAACAAGCAAATGTTTTTTTATATCAAAATATGGTGGACTTAAAAATACCTTTTAGTTTAAAGTCAATTTTTCTAAATGGATTTTTATTTTATTCTTTAAATTTTGGGGCATCTTTGATTTTCCCAGAGGAAAGGGGATTCCATAAAAATAAAAGCCCGGGGTTAAAAAAAAGATTTTTTGGGAGATAGATTTTCTGCACGGGGAAAATAAAATTTGGCCGGGATTATTCCCGGGTTTAAAATGCTTTTCTGAAAGGTTTTTCTTTTAAAAAGGATCAAGGTCAGTAACCCCCGGGTTTTAAGTTTCTTAAAAAATTTTAAAACCGCTGTTTTTTTTTTTTTTTTTTAAACCCCCCAAACATTTTAAAAAAAATTTTTTTTTTTTTTTGTATTATTGGGATCCCCTTTTTTAAAAGTGTTAACCAAAAGGCCAAACCTTTCAAAAAAAACTTTTTGGGGGAATTTAGTTGCCCCTTTTTATCATTCCTTTGAAAGCAAAAAAAATTTTTTAACCCCAAAAATTCAAAATTTTAAAAATATAAATTGATTTATTAAAATTATGTTAAGGGCAAAGGGGAAAAACCCCTTTAGACCCTAAAGGAAAAAAAATTATTTTTCTACCCTTTTCTTTTAAAAAAAAATTTTTAATTTCTTAATTTTTTGGTTTTTGTTCATTTTTTTAAAAAAATATTAAAATGTTTTTAATTCGGAAGAGAAAAAGGGCCGCCGGGAAAACCCCCCCTAAAAAAAAGGAAAAGTTGTTAATTTAAAAAAGCCTTTATCAAATTTTAAAACCCCAAATTTTTTTTAAATTTTAAAATTTTGTTCGCCCTTTATTGGGCCTTTCCGTTTTTTTAAGCCTATTTTAAATTTTTTTGTGGGAAAAAAAATTGAGGAAGAATTTTCCTTTGGGAAAAAAAATTTTTTCCGGGAAAAAAAAACGCTCTTTGAAGGTTTTTTATACTTCAGGGGGCATGCTATAGCCCGAAAACCCACCTTGCCCCAATTTTTTTTAAAAATTTTTAAATTTCAAAATTTTCGGCTTTTCATTTCGTGCCAATTTTTAAAAATTTGGCCAAGGATTTTGGGCCTTTTTTTTGTGGAAAAAAAAACCATTCTTTTAAGGAATTTGAACTTTTTAAAAATTTCCCCCCCCCCTTTTAAAAATAATGGGTTCTCGAGAATTTTGGAAATTTAACCCCCCCTTCCTTAAGGGTTGGGGAGGCATAAAAACCCCAAAAAAAAAACCCCGTGGACCCTTTTTTTGCCCAGGTAAAGGGAAAAACTTTTGTTAAAAAGTAATTTTAAAAAACTTCTTATTTATCAAATTTTAAACAATTGTGAACAAAAAGACCCCTTTTAAAAAAAAAATGGGTTTGGGCCCCCTTAATTTGGGCCCCTTTTTTTAAAAAAAATTTCCAAAAACTTTAAAAAAATAATTTGTAATTTTTAAACCAAAATTTCCCCAAAAAATAAAAAAAACCCCCCAAAAACCATTGGGGGGGGGGGCAAAACCAAACCCCCCCATTCCAACCCCGTTCCCCAAGTTTGGGGAAATAAAAAAACCACAAAAAAAAAAAACAAAAACCGGACCATAATTTTTGGAAAAAGTCAAGGAAATTTTTCCCTTCGCGGGTTAACAAAATCCCCTTTTAAAAATGTCGGTTTTCTTTTATCCCAAAAAGGAACAAAAACCTAAGGTACCAAAAAAGAACCCTCTTGGGGTTCCTGAAAAAAATGTTTTCTTTTCCCCCCTTACGATTTGGAAAGAACGTTTTTAACATTTTAAAAAAATTTTAAACACCCTTTTTCGCAAAAGTTTAAAATTTTGTTTTTTTAAATTAAAATATTAAAATAAAACGGGGTCAAAAGAAACCCTAAGGGCTATTTTTGGGGGGGGAAAAATTCCCTTTTTCCAAAAATTTCCCCCCTTTTTCCCCCAAAAAGGAAAAAAAATCGCTAAACCACTCAATAAAAATTTTAACGGCCCTTAAATTAAAATAAATCAAAATTTAATTTTTACAGAATTTTGGTTTTTAAAAAATAACCCCCCCTTTAAAAATTTTGTTACTTTCTTATTCCAAAACAAAAAACCGGGGAAAAGCCTTTTTCAGGGGGCGGGTTTTTAACAATAAATTTTTCCCCCCCAACCCCCCCCCCGTCCCCCATTAAAAGGAAAAATTTCCTATTTTCAACTTTTTTCTTAATCAAAAATTTTTGGAAGGGTCCCTTTTTCCCCAAAATTTTTCCTAAAAAAGGGGGTTTTCCCCCCCTATTTTTAAATATTTAATTTAAAGAAACCCGGGTTTAATTTAACCCCAAAACAACCCCTTTAAAAATTTTTGTTCCATTACCTGAAAAAACATTATTTTTAGACATTTAGCATTTTAAAGGTTTTTTTCCCCAAAATGGTTAACCCAAATTTTAAAAATTGGTAAAACACTCAAAAAGATTAAGGTTAACCGCCCTTTGGGGAAAAAAAAATAAATTTTAATTTTTTTCGTGATTTTTGTGTTTTAAAAAAAGTACTTTACCCCTTTGGAATAAACCCCAAAAAGAAAAAAATTTTAAATTTATTCCGAAAACAAAATTTTGAATCTTATGGTAATTCCGGGGAAAAAATTTAAAATTTAAATTTGCCCCCAGAACCCCCCGCTTTCAGAGGAAACCTTATATCGGAAAAATTGTTTCCGGGGTTTACCATTTTAAAGTTGAACACGGTTTAAAAGGAAGATATTACCCCCCTTTCCGGGGTTTTTGTTGGCCCAAAAGCAACCCCCCCCCTTTTGTATTCAGAAGGTTTTCCCAGTTGAAAGGGGAAAACCTTTTAAAAACTAATGACCCCAAATAATTTTCCCCCAACGTTTTAAAACTTGCTCACATTTCTTTTTAAATTCCAATTGGGGCAAATTTTTCCAAACCCAGGGGATAAAACGTTTATTAAAATGTTAATCGATGACAAATTTAAAAAGGGGGGGAGGAAGGGGGGGGGGGGGGGGGGAAAGAGGGGGGGAGGGGGGGGGAAAAATTTTGGAACTCAAAAAGAGTGGTAAAAAATTTTCCGCCTTTCCAAATTTGGATTTAAAAAACCCAATTTTAAATTTTGGCGTGCCAAAATTTTTTTTTTCAACGTTCCGTGTCAATTGGAACACTTTTAGTACTAAAACCCAAAAGAACCCCAAAATTTTTTAATTCCCCTTCCAAAGTCAAAATATTTGGGCCCGGAAAGTAAAGGGGGGAAAAATTAACCCAAAGGGAAAAGGGGAAACCTTTTTTGGGACCTTCCACCCAAAGAAACATTTTGGGGGTGGGGGAAAATTTTAAAGTAAAAAAAATTTTTTTTCCAAGTAAGAAACACTGTTTTAAAAAGAATTTTATTAAAACCCCCCCGTTTCTTTTGTCCTGTTCCCGGCAGGGTACCGATTTTTTTAGCACTTACGCTAATGCTCGGTAACGGGGGAAAATTTGTGGGAAACTTTTAAAAAAAAATCCAAATAAAAGGGTTTTTCCTTTCCAATTTTTTTTTAAACTGGTTTATTTCCCTTAATTTTTAAATTAAATTTTGGGTCAAATTTTCCCAAAAACCCTTTTTGGGTTTTTTTTTAAAGGTTTGGGTTAAAAAAGTTTGAAAAAAGGGATGAAACAAAAAATAAAACCACTTTAAATGGTTTTTTTCAGACTGATTTGACCGGTGAGCCGGGGAAAATTTTGCAAAATTCCCCTTGGAAAACATTTTTTTTAGGTTTGTTAAAAAATTTTCAAAAAGAAAACCCTTTAAACCAAATTTCAAAAGCAAAAAAATTTTAAGGACCCTAAACCAAATTGGTTTAAAATTTTTTTAACTTCCCTTTCGGGCCAATCCATTAAAACCCAAATTTCCTAACAGGTTCGGGCCAAAAAATTTTCCCCTTTAAAAAATTCAATGATTTTAAGTAAAGGGGGGATTTTTTAAATAAGGGAAAAACTTGCCCCCCCTTAAAAGGAAAAAAATTTAAACAAAAAATTTGGGGAGAGTTTAATTTTTTTTTTTTTTTTTTTTTTTTTTTTTTTTTTTTTTTTTTTTTTTTTTTTTTTTTTTTTTTTTTTTTTTTTTTTTTTTTTTTTTTTTTTTTTTTTTTTTTTTTTTAAAAAAAAAAAAAAAAAAAAAAAAAAAAAAAAAAAAAAAAAAAAAAAAAAAAAAAAAAAAAAAAAAAAAGGTTTTTTTTGGGGTTTTTAAAAAGGTTTTTTGGGGGTTTTTTAGGGGTTTTTAAACAAAATAATTTAACGCCCCCCGGGAAACAAAAAAATTTTAATAAAAAAAATTTCCTTTTTAGTTTTTAATTTTTTTTTATTTGGGCAAAAAATATTATCCATAAACGAACATGACCTCCAGTGACATGCGTCTGTTTAGTTGCCATATCCCTTCAACAAGGATGATACGAAATGTATTGTTGACCCTAGAAGTCAGAGGGAAGGGTTCGACTCACCCAAAGAAGGGAAATGCTTAAGCCCGGCACCTCCACCAAAGATATATTTAGGGTGGGAAATGTAAATAAAGTAAATAAATTCGGAATAAAAGACTACCAACTCAGTCACAGAACTGATCTGCATTTTACATCATGATGAAGCTGTGTGATAAACCCATGCTTCGCTTCCTATTTTGTACACTTGTTGTTTGCCTTGTTCGTAGCATATTCCGCATTTCTTATGACTGAGCGTAATATCTGCAGCGCACTCATCGTTCATCTTTGGATAACCTCTGTACATATCTTCAGTGGGAACTTTGAATGATCATCTTCAGAATTTTCTTTTCTTTTTCTTTTTTCTTTTACTTTCTTTTTTAAATGGTTAATATTCTCTTACTATACATTATTGATATAATATTGCTAAGGTACTTCAAATTTGACTGAACTATTGTTCATAATTATGTTTGCATTAATTATTTGGTTTAATTTAGTTGTCCTGTGTAAATAAGATTGTAACAATTGGATAGATATTCAATAAATAAATTAACACTAATTAAAATGCTTATACAGACTCCGATCTTCGTATATCTGTGTAGCTCATAGCAAACATTATTTGCCAGTACTAATTACTTATATGCATGAAAGAGTCCATTATTTTATATAACGTATATTATCCTTTTCAGTTATAAAAACTTATTTACAAAGGAGAACAACTAAATCAAACTCATTACATAAATGCAAACAAAATAATGACGCTAACCGAACATCGTATTCCTCTAACATATCCTGCGCGGCACAATCCATTAACCTAATTTCAATACTGCAGAGTTCTGAAGCAAATAGATTCTTTACATTCAACCTGATTTTCAAGTAATACGTGATTTATAATAATGTGGATGGCTTGAAGGTCATAGTGAAATGGCAAAAATAATCACAAATTTGGTCCAGAGTTTAATGGAATGTTATGCGTTACGTTTGGGTCTTAGGATACATATATCATACGGGAACAAAAATAATAATATCTGAGTTATTTATTGCTTAATATTATCAAGGTTTAGAATACAGATAATATAATTTGCATTTAATTTTTATGAAACAATGCAGACCCAAACTGAGGTGGGAAAATGAAAAAGATATGAATGTGGAAAGACGGCACTCTGTTTAGGAAAGAGTTAAACAGGAAAATATCAAATAAGATCTACCCTCCTTTTATAACATAAATCTCCATTATCATTCCGGATAAAAAATGGGAACGATGATTCGAATATCCATTAATATTAATTCTTCTCTGATCCAATCAATCAAGTTCAAGAACAACAGCAGATAAATAAATATAATTTATTAACAAGTAAAGTTAATAAAATTAAAATTATATTAAAATAAAATTTACTAGAAATTAGAATTAAAATAAAATAATACAAAATTAAAATTAAAATTAAAATTGAAATTAAAATTAAAATTAAAATTAAAATTAAAATTAAAATTAAATTAAAATTAAATTAAATTAAATTAAAATTAAAATACAAACATACATTACCCGGTGTAGGTATTAGTGTTTGCAGGTAACAAGACGTATTTCTGACATGACGCCCCCTTCTCCCTTGATACTCGTCAAATGAAGAGAAACCCTTCTGTCGAGTGTGTCCCATACAGAGTTGCCGGCCTAAGATTCGTCTGAGAAGAACATAAATTCTGCTGCCAACTTGTCGGGAACTGAGCGTATTTCAGGCGAGCTTTATTCCCCGCGCTTTCTCTGGAGGACGACGTTGACGCGTCAGTATTAACACCGGGAGTTAGCGCGTTTCCCAGGGGAGACCCTGACACCAGCCCTCTTAGCCCACGCACTATCTTCTATAGTGTCTAGAGCAGCGGTTCTCAACCACTGTGTCGCGACACACTGGTCTCTAGAGGATAATGTGATGTCTTACGCACTATCTACTATAGTGTCTAGAGCAGCGGTTCTCAACCACTGTGTCGCGACACACTGGTCTCTAGAGGATAATGTGATGTCTTACGCACTATCTACTATAGTGTCTAGAGCAGCGGTTCTCAACCACTGTGTCGCGACACACTGGTCTCTAGAGGATAATGTGATGTCTTACGCACTATCTACTATAGTGTCTAGAGCAGCGGTTCTCAACCACTGTGTCGCGGCACACTGGTCTCTAGAGGATAATGTATGTCTTACGCACTATCTACTATAGTGTCTAGAGCAGCGGTTCTCAACCACTGTGTCGCGACACACCGGTCTCTAGAGGATAATGTGATGTCTTACGCACTATCTACTATAGTGTCTAGAGCAGCGGTTCTCAACCACTGTGTCGCGACACACCGGTCTCTAGAGGATAATGTGATGTCTTACGTACTATCTACTATAGTGTCTAGAGCAGCGGTTCTCAACCACTGTGTCGCGACACACCGGTCTCTAGAGGATAATGTGATGTCTTACGCACTATCTACAGGACCACTCGTGTGTATCTCACGCATTATCTACAGGATAAATATGTTATCTCACGCATTATCTGCAGAATAACTACGATGTCTCACGCATTATCTACAGGATAAATCTGTTATCTCACGCATTATCTGCAGGATAACTCCGATGTCTCACGCATTATCTACAGGATAAATATGTTATCTCACGCATTATCCAAAGAATAAATATATTATTTTACACAATATTTAGAGGTGGCACGTATTATCTCACTCCTAGAAAATATATGTGTTTTCATCCATTATCTAGGAAGTTTATTTTTAACTTCATGCATTATCTACCAGATAAAGTCATGAATGTTGCAAGGTAATGGGACTTCTTTTGGTTTATTCAATTTTAAGTTTGGTTGAATTTTGTTTTTAGTTGTGGTATGCTATCAACTTATAAATGAGTGTTCTGTTATATTCTGTAAAAAAACCTAACATTTCCTTCCCCTAACTCAGGTCAGGGAACGCTAAGTGTTTTCTAACGTTAATGTCCATCTCACTCGTCAGAAAGCAATTTGTAAGACGTTTGTTTGAGGTCTTCACACTTTTCTGCACGCTAGTGTAGCTCCACGCAACACGGGCGAACACTTCCTGTTGCCGCTCTGTCATTATCCTGTTCGGAAACATAGAAGCCAACATTCCAAATATTTAGTTCTTTTGTCAAGAATCAACATAGCTAATCGTATATTGCGATAGTCCATTCGTATTTTTAGAAACTACTTAAATAAATAGTGTTATTATTATTTTTAAGTATTCAACAATGGGAAATATTAAGGTTTTATTCCATAAAAAGATAATATGCATTTAAATCTCAACTGTGCAAAATCTTGTATGAATAGTTAGATAATGTATTGATTTTATTGAGCTTGTAATTTAAATTAATTTCATTTAATTGATTGATTTATTTAATGTCTTTTCTATCAAGTTAAAAAAATTAATAACAAAGGAGGACAACAATAATTATACTTGTCAAGATTGTAGATATCGATAAATCTGGATGTATATTTGTACTTAAAGTTTCTTGGTTGTACCTGTTCAACTAGAGAGTTTGCTGGGGTTAATTCTACTGTTAGGTGAACATCCGGGTAACTGACTTGTTCCGTATAATACAAGGTAATTAGGTTGCAACGATCCCCTAAGGATGAATACGACGAAACTAACTTTCAATGTAACATAGTTTATTCCAGTTTATGTTGAGAACTATACCGTATACCATTACACTTCCATCCGATAGAATTTAACTTTAAACATTTTACAAATGAGAACTTACTTTAAGTGAAGTTATCTATATATATATATATATATAAAATTTATATTGGCGTTTTTTTTTTTTTAATTTTGAAAGTATCTTATACGGTTAAAGTGCATCATGAATGGTTTTAACTAATGGCCATGTTATATAATATCAGTTTTCGCTAAATTTTAGGTTAATTTATAGACCTATACTGACGATTTATATATTTATAATTATGTTTCTTCAATATTTTGCGTATTGGTTCTATAGGATTCATCTTACGTATGCTCAAATTATTGTTGATAGATTGTAAATGAATCAAATTGGGCAGAAAAGATTTGAGTGGTCAGACAATTTCAAAACGATGTAGATAGTTAAATAGCCTAGAACAACACTGTTTGCTGTGTATGTAGATTTTCTTTCAAACATTTTATGGAACAAGAAAATTTGTGAGTCATAATCACCATATGTTTTATAATAGATCTGAATGTTTCTCAATTTAATTGATCGGGAAACACTCCGGTAGATGTAATTGATTTACATACGATCTGAATGTCCTATATCGTTTTGTGATTTATTTTTGTAGTATATTTATTTGTATTTACTTAAGAAGAAACAAAACATTTGCCAGTAAGAATATAGCTATTCGCTCGGCAGGAAGAATCCGACATACATAAACTTACTTAATTGCCAATGAAGCATACATGTACAGCCAAATAGTGATAGAAAAGAATATTTCATTTTAATCAGCCAGAATCAATTCACGAATGTGGTCAATTTGGAACTTTTCAACAAAACTGTAAACCTGAAAATCAATTTAATTTTTGAAAATTATTTTAAAATAATTTTTGGAAAAGTGTTTCTTTGGAGCCTTATATTTCCACTTCCGTGACAGATACCCAAAATTCCAATCATCGTTGGTGTTAATTGGCCGAACGATCAGGAATTTGCTACGCAAACGTCCTAAATCCTCTTAAAGTTAATCATTTTTATTTAAAAACCATGCTATACAAACAGTTAACATACTTGAATGAGATGTGTCTCTCGCCATCACCGAGAACGATCCCCCAGTCTTTAAGATTCTCTACACAGATCAACCTTAGAGTCAAAACTTTTACCCCCGACTTTACCGTTCCCGAGCAAAGTTAAAATTCACATCCCTTTAACTCAACAAATTTTCATGAATAGAAAAGCGATTACAATAAGATAAAAGTGCAACTCTTCATAGATATTACAATAATATACAAACAGTTACATACTTGCATGAGATGTGTCTCTCGCCATCACCGAGAACGATCCCCCAGTCTTTAAGATTATCTACACAGAATCTTCTTAGAGTCAAAACTTTTACCCCCGACTTTACCGTTCCCGAGCAAAGTTAAAATTCACATCCCTTTAACTCAACAAATTTTCATGAATAGAAAGGCGATTACAATAAGATAAAAGTGCAACTCTTCATAGATATTACAATAATACAAACAGTTACATACTTGAACGAGATGTCTCTCACCATCACCGAGAACGATCCCCCAGTCTTTAAGATTCACTACACAGAATCTTCTTAGAGTCAAAACTTTTACCCCCGACTTTACCGTTCCCGAGCAAAGTTAAAATTCACATCCCTTTAACTCAACAAATTTTCATGAATAGAAAGGCGATTACAATAAGATAAAAGTGCAACTCTACAACGTCGTGTTCCGAATCCAAAGTGTTGGCGGTTTCAGAGACCGAGTCAGAGGTTACGCATATTAAATTAAATCTGCCGAGTAGAAGGAGCCGGGTGTATAACCCGCTCCTCCGATGAAACGCTACATTATGCAGCCGGCTAACGAGATAGGTCGTGGTGGTCAAGTTATTCATTCGAAACGAAGGTCTCGATGTGGCTCAAAGGGCTGGAACTCTGTATACTTAGTGATGAATGTGACCAGAGCCGGGATACGAGCCCGAGACCACAGACTCCAACTCTCTGGCAAGGTAGCCTGGCCTGTGGTCGGTCATACAAGATATAGAAGTATGCGCAACTTAGTTGGGCTATTCAAAGTTTTGGATGGATGTCTAGGTAAGGTAGGCGTGCGGTTGGTCATACAACTTGGACGAAGTTTGATGGATTGTTAGCAAGTTTTAGATGTGTATGGTTTGTTTGATCACATTAGTGAGATGACCGCCGTGGTAGTTGTTGGCAGATTCAAGGGTCACAGACGCACAC